>JANKKI010000174.1:0-746007 GCA_025175665.1 Cinchona pubescens
GTCCTCCAACTTTTATTTTTTAGCCAAGATAGTCCTTTTATATGAAATTTATAAAAAAAAAAAAAGAAATTTTTTTTATGGTGACTCCACCATAAAAGGACTTTCTTGGCTAAAAAATAAAAGTTAAAAGACTATTTTGGCTAAAAAAAAGTTGAGAGACTATTCTGGCTAAAAAAAGGTTGAGGGACTATTTTAGTTAAAATGAAAAAATTGAGGGACTATTTTGGCGATTTTCCCTACAAATTATTTTTCAGTTCAGTTTCTAGTTAATAAGGAGCAGTGACAAAGGAACATACCTTCTCACGTCTTCCAGTGAGAACTGCAGGAGGAATTGGGTACTTCTCAGCATGTCTAACAGGATCATACCTTGAGGGGAAGTAGTTAACCTGTAAACCAAACACATATCATACAAGCTAGCACAAAAAATGAAAATGACAAGATCAGATGTGATGGAAGGAAAATTGCAATTGCAATTTTGATTTCCACCATATAAAATACTCCATAAGGACGATCAAAAATAAAAATGTACAAACACTAAGCTGCATGTTAACAGGTCAAAGAAATAATTCTCTCATAGTTTCCCATGCAAGTAAAACAATGTGATATAAGGATTAACAATATATGTTCAGACTGTTGGAGAGAGAGAGAACCTCCTCATCTCTGTGCATGAAGTTCATAAAACCTTCATGGTGATTGTTGTGGTGAGCATTCTTGGGAGCATTTGCAGGTAACTGCAAATAATTAGGTCCAAGACGGTGCCTCTGAGTGTCAGAATAGGAGAAAATACGAGTTTGGAGTAACTTATCATCAGAATAGTATATGCCTGGCACAACAATAGAAGGGCAGAAAGCCAGCTGCTCATTATCATTAAAGAAATTATCAATGTTCTTGTTCAAAACTAAACGGCCTACTGGCTGCAAGGGCAAAATATCCTCAGGCCAAGTCTTAGTCACATCAAGGGGATCAAAGTCATATTTGTCCTCATAATCAGGATCTATTGTCTGACTGACATGAAAAGCTTCCACTCAGGATAGTTTCCAGCGGCTATGGAGTCATAGAGATCCTGTGTAGCATGGCTGTGATTCGCTCCACCAACCTTAATGGCCTCTTCCTCCAGCAAACTCTTGACTCCACAAGTTGGCTTCAAGTGAAACTTCACATAATGTGCTTTCCCAACCTTATTGATCAAGGTATATGTGTTAACACCAGATCCATCCATGTGCCTGTAATCCTGTGGAACACCGATATCATCAAAGAGGAAAGTGAACATGTGCAAACTCTCGGGATGATGGGAAAAGAAATCAACGATTCTCCAAGTTTCCTGAATATGGGACTTGGGATTGGGTTTCAGCGCATGGACCATGTCAGGAAACTTCATGCCATCACGGATGAAGAAGACTGGGAAATTGTTCCCCACCATATCAAAATTTCCCTGATTAAGAAGAATCACGTTCAGAAAAATCTAGTGCAGACTGCAACAATGATAAAAGGGCTAAACTTAATATCAAGATATGGAGAATTTTATAAACCATGATTGAATGGACAGGCTAGTTTAGGATGACAATAATGTATATGCTCATGTATTTTTCATGCCCACAC
Organism: Cinchona pubescens; assembly: GCA_025175665.1. Taxonomy (NCBI): domain Eukaryota; kingdom Viridiplantae; phylum Streptophyta; class Magnoliopsida; order Gentianales; family Rubiaceae; genus Cinchona; species Cinchona pubescens. The sequence goes on from JANKKI010000174.1 coordinate 1,600, forward strand.
AAACAGCACAGGTTGTTTATCTGCTATACAATTAAGAAAATTTAACAGCATCTTTAATCAGTAGTATAGCTGATATGCCACACAACAAGAAAGTCTAACAAACCAAAGCACATAAAAACAAGTGCGAGGAGAGTGAGCTAATCATACATTTACAAATTAACACTAGTATACGCCAAGAAATCACTCCTCTGAATTACATGGGCATACTAACACGTAAATCCTTAATAGACTCAACATGAACCGACTCTACCTCATAGTCACAAAAGCAATTAATAGAGGATAAAATTCTATACTTTCATCAATAGCATTATTGGCATTTATGCATGCTTACCAAAAAAACAAGAAGCTATATTAATGTACATCACGTATTCATGCTTATCAAGGAAAGGAAAACTATAGTTCCATAAGCACATAATTGTATGGTCAAGCATATGCATATTGATGAAAGTAACACTGGGTTCCGTTAAAACGTCACCTCTGCATGAAAACGAGAAAGAAAATACAGTAGCTCCATAAGTAAGCTATGTGTACATGCTAATCAATCAAAAAAGGAGAAATATCTTCCTTATATAGAATCAGAAAATCGAAAGACCTAAATTTATGATCAAAAGCATACATATGCAAGGCTGTACACCCAAAAGAACAGCCTAAATTCTGCCTGTAACACAGAATTGAGCAAAGCAAATGACCACTTCAAATCAATGAAAGGCTCAAATGTTGTAGAGCTTAAGTATCTAAGGCATCAAACACCAAAAAAGGACCTGGCATTCACTTCTGTAAACTGAATTACTAACTTGCTACCCTTATGGCAGACCTTCTTTATATATAACTCACAAAGATAAAACGATGTAGGAGTAGGAATCATGCAAAAGAGCAAAACCCATTTGCAATGTACTGTATCTCATACCTCTCTGGTGTAGAACTTCACTGCAATCTGAACCTCGAGGATCCCTTAGAGTTTCAGGACTACCTCTCTCATGTATAACAGTAGAAAACCTCACAATGACAGGGGTCTGGACACCAGGGGCACGTAGGAAATCAGCACATGTAAGGTTCGTTATATCATGTGTGACCTCAAAAAACCCTTTGGCACTAGCTCCTCGGGCATGAACAACACGTTCTGGGATCCGTTCCCTATCAAAATTGGCAAGTTTCTCCACCACATGGTAATCTTCGAGAAGAATTGGACCTACCGAAATTTCCACAATAATAAAAATTACACTTCTGTATTCTATTGGTTGTGTGCATGAAAGAAACAAAATTTGCTGAAGTGCATGAGCTATACAGCATCAACCACCTTTTTCTTGATAAGAATTCAATAATACTCACAATTCATGAACTTATTATAACATGGAATACTATGTTAAAGGGCATCAATGTCTTACATATATATGAAATTATGTTACTTGGACTATTATATGTCACCTAAATTGAGAACATATTGACATCAATTCGTAAATTAGCTCAGTTAACATCAGAAAATCCTTTCTCAATAAAGAAATGTATCAACAGAATGGATTCAAGATATCCTGCTTAAAAACATTAGCATAATTTGGAATAATCTACTAATAAAACCATACAAACATGTGCTTCACTTAAGATTCTTAGCTACTCAAACAGCCATAGATAGGACTACAGAAGAAGGCTTGTTACTGACATTCTTGGATTCACTAATGTCTTTTCTTTTAGTAACATTTAAGAAAGTTTCGAACATTAGGTTAAGAATTTGGTGGAATACTAAATGTTATGAAGAAGTATTCTTCATTGATTGACGGCCTTAACAAAATGAACTCTTACCAGTACAAGGGCCACACAATAAACCGTATGAACAATATGACATACCTCTTGATCCAACTGTAAGGGATGAGTTATTGTTCCAAACAGGAGCACCAGAATTTGTAGTAAAGAATGGAGAGTTGTATGCACTTGATGGACGATACTGAACCGCAAAACAATAATAGGTCATAATCACTATCAAAAACTACTAACAAACACCCAAATGCAACGGCAATCTCCTAATAGGAGTACAAACTTAAATCAAAATTAGCAATTAATACAAAAAAAAAAAAAAAAAAATTACAAACTCATGAAATCAATTAGAATTGACATTAATATACTACCCATTCTAGGAAATTGACTACCATGCTAAATTTCCTGTGTCTCACAGGAGCTTAATAGATACAACAAAATTTTCTTACTTGTGGTGGCTATCTTCTACCTTTTTCTTTCTTTTCTTTATGCAAGTGACAAAGATAAGCCATTTTCAATAAAGTATCCAAAACAAAGAACAAGATTTCTTTTGCAATTATAGAAACTTAATTTGAAACAAACATATTTTAACTTAGTGAGTAACAGAGAAACTAAACTAACAATTGCGATAGCCAGACCAATTATCACTACCAAGAAAAGCACATGCATGCATGCCAAAGAGAAAGATATACAATAAATGGATCTGATTTAAGTAATATTTTAAAGTAAATCAGATTTGACAAAAGCTTTGTTCAAATGACTATTCAATACTTTCACTTACACCACTTCAATCCCATACCTACAGCTAAAATCTATCTATAATTGTCTCGAAAAATTTATAGTATTACCTTTTTGACCAAGTAAATTAAGATGTATTCAAAAAAATTAATTCCAAGTTATATCGGTGATACGTGAAACACATCCAATAACATTCAAACAAAGGCTTAATTAGTTCGGATAAACTTGACAAACATTTAACTGTTGAGCTAAAACTAAGAACCCAACTGAGAAAAGTAGAAAAGCAACATCTTTGAAGCATTAATAGTAAAGGAATGTTGTACCTTGTAAGGATCCATTGATGACCCTTAATTATATAGATGAAGAAAGGATAGACAACAGAAGGAGAGATACACAGGAGTTTGGGATGAAGTGTGTATGAGAAAAGAGGAGGGAATGGGAACGGCCTTTTTATATTTCTTGGCCATAGTTAGTTATGTTTCTCTGGAATAGCATATATATAACACCACGTATTCAGACCGTTGGATCTGGTGGGACTCAATGATTTGACTAAGGCAGGAATAAGAATATAATACGATATAATACAAATTTCGGTTCTGTCAATAAAAGTAAACTTATAAGAAGTGTTTTTTAGTTTTTCTTTCCTTTCTTTTTATTTATTTATTAGTTATTTATTTATTTTAATATAACGGGGTGGAAATTAAGACATACATGTCAAAATTTTTATCAATTCAACTAAAATGGCGAAAAGATGAGTTTTCATGTTTGGGATTATACCTTAAATTAGAATTATTATATTGAAATGCAATTTAGGTATTTAAAGATTTTTATTCTTGTTTTAATTTATTTATAGTTAGAAAATGTATCTTTAACTTAACCACAATAAAATCTTCTAAAACCATCATTTTCTTTAAAAAAAAAAAAAGAACTTTAGAATTATTTTGAAGTAAATGCTAATGCTTCCTCTAAAATAACACACTATAGTTAAACGTCTTGTTTCAATGTTATACAGAGGTATAATCTAGAAGTCATGGTTCCATGTATAAACATGAACAAATTTCATAGTGATAAAAATTCAAGATATTATACTTTATATTCTCTTAAAACACAACAAAATGATTAATTTCTTAAAGGAGCTATAAAATTTTCTTAAAAATTGTTTTATTTAGTTAGAGTTAATCTTTTATGCATCGTTGATATAGAAAATTTTCTAGACCACCGGGTGTGATGCATGCCATATATGAAAAAACGACATTTGAAATTCAAATAATGTATACATAGCATGCATCTACATCGATCTGCTGATGATGCATAAAAGATTTATCCGTTAGTTAATGAGTACATCTAAAAGAGAACAATTTATGTCAAATGCTAATAGTAAAATACATTAATGCTCGTAAAAAAAAAAAAGAAGCCAATTTTTGTCATGCATAATGATTTGCCAGATAAGTGCAAAGAGTTGTATATATGGCTCGATGGATGTCAATTGCAATGGATATCGGTGCAAGTAGAGTAGGAGATTATTATTACCCAAAAAATAAAAAAGTGTAGGAAATTCAACCTTTTCTTATCTGGAGTAAATGCCAAATTATTCAATAAAATACCACAGCACAATAGTAATAGATAATACTTCGAATTGGATTAAATTGTGTCCACAAATTATATTATGTGAATACCATAAATCTTTGATTCGGATAAATTCTCAAAAATTTTGAGAGCAGCCAGCGTTAATGGTCCCTTATCTATTTTGTATTCTAGATTTTTTATGTAGCAACAAATTGTTATTTATGACATGATGGGGAAATGAAATGGAGAGTTTTAGGACACGTAACCTATATTTATGCGCCCGTCACTACAAATGTGAAGTTGAATATCGAGTCTGAGAGTCGAGAATTGTCTACGGTGACACGTTTCTTTACCATGTTTATATGATGAACTTTTAATGCATATACATTTGACTAAATGTCAGTTGTTTAACATTACTATGTAACTATATATATATATATAAAGTCTCGAACCAACTATTTTGGTGTAGTGTCAAAATTAATGTGTTTTCTTAATTATACTTATAACTTTTCATAACTATTTAATACATTAGCTTCTCATAACTTTTAATTTTCTATCTATTTCAAATTTAATATATATACCCAACTTGGTTTCTCAAACAAAATAAATGCTAAAACTACCTATTGCTTAAATGTGTAAAAATCGAGTTAATTTTATAATTAACTTTTCTTGCATTATATTCGGAAAAAAAAAAAGCGTCACTTTTACTCGAAGTCTAAAAGTTTTACACCAAAAAACAATTTAAAATCTCAACAAAATATGTTTAGAGTATTAGTAAAATTTTATTTTGACTTTTCCATTTACTTCATTTTCACATAGGTCCAATTCTAAAATTTCTTGTATAATGCTTTTTCAAAAATTAACTAAACTTGTATAAAGAATTTTTTATTGCTTATTTAATTTATTATCTAAACAAAGCTCAAATACACAAGTGAAAGAATCTATAAATAGAAAGGGCAATCTTGCAAAGTAAAAGCTTTACCTAAATATTTAAATCATTTTGATTCAGAAAAGATAAGATGGATTGCCTAAATCTAAATTTTGAGTGTTAAACCAGATGAATGCTTACCATGATTACGTACTTCAAAAATTTGGAGGTCTATTATATAAAATGGAAGTTCTATTTTAATAGTGGTTTTCATATTTATAAATATTATGTTTTATTGAACATAATTGTGGTAGAGCATTCTTCAAATTAAAATGTACACTCAAATTTGAAGTTGTAAACACAAATTTTGAGTTAAATTAATAACAATAAAGAATTGAGCAACAAATTGAATTTTATGGATAACCAAAAAATTGAGTACAATTTCTATTTATAATTTTCTTTGACATAAAAGAAACCTATCATCTGATTCTATTTCCTGAAGGAATTTAATGCAAGGGTTAGAAAGCTTTGATCTCGAATTAACATAATTTTTCAATCCTTCGGTTAGTTTGAAGATTGAAAAATAATTTCTTATGACCTGAAAGTTTGTTCTTCAATTAAAAGATTTTTGATCTTTTTTAAAGAAGAGAAAACACAATTTAATATGCTTTTTTTAGAATGATGCTTAGAGAGCTTTCGTAGGATCTCTATATAGCTCCTTTTTTGTTTGTGAATCTTGATGAGTGAATGCCTCTATTTATAGGCAAATTATGAGCCTTTTTGAATGGTTCAAACTCCTTTTGACCAATGAGAATTCACCATGTGTCAAATATGAAAACAACTGTTAAGTGTTTAATTTAACTACAAAGATAACATACTTATCTTAGTTGTACATAATTTTTAATTACCCATGAGATCTATCGTTGTAATTGTACATGAATTATAATTCTTTTTTTCGCATGAGAATTTGCCATGTGTGAAACAGTTGAGTATTGTAGTCAAACATCAAATCCATGAGATTTATTTGTAATAATTATCCATGACCATTAATTTAGTCAATTAATAATTATTAAAATTATCTACTAATTATTTAGTAGCAAATTAAATTAGAATATAAATTATAATTAATAAAATAACCAATTTTTGTAGCCTATTTTACCAATTAAAAATTATATTTTAATTAGCAAAATTTTAGTGTTTGCAAATGCCCCCACTTCAAGTCTTAGCTAGTTGTATTGTAATACAAAAAGTTAAGGTTTAAAGTACTTTGCCAATTTAATTTTCAAAAATACTAATCCTTTTTAGAATAGATTTTAAAATTGGGAGATCCTACTAAACATGGACTACATGCAATGACTTAGTGGAATATCAAAAGGATTTGGATTTATTGTAAAAGCTCTATAAATATAGGTTTTTATTGTTGTCTTAGCCAGCTTTTCTTTTCCGTAGTAAGACCTGGAGCTTTTAGACTTCTTTTCCTGCCAATTTCAATCTTCAACTACTTTTATTTTTTAGTTTTTTTAAGATCAACTTAAAAAAGGAGATATTTTTTCTTTTTTTTTTGGATCGACCTTGAAAAGAGAATTTTTTTTTTTTTTTTTTGGGATCAACTTTAAAAAATGAGATCTTTTTTTTTTTTTAATCTTTTTTGGATCAACCTTAAAAAGGAAGATCTTTTAAAAAAATAAAAATTGGGGATCAACCTTAAAAAGGAAGATCTCTCTTCTTCTTCTTTTTTGTTGAGATCAACCTTAAAAAGGGAGATCTCTCTCTCTCTCTCTCTCTCTTTGGATCGACCTTAAAAAGGGAGATCTTTTTTTTTTTTAATCTAATTGACCTTAAAAGGTAAATTAGGAATATTTTTTTTTAGTCGGTCATAATTTACAATCTTGTAGGCCAAGAGTTTGTTTTTTGTTTGTCGTGACTGAATTTGGAATTTTATTTCAAGCTGCCTAAGTAGCCTTTGGAAAGGGATCAAGTCATAATGTAGTTCAAAATTACTTTTAATGGAAGGTGGTGCCGTTCACAGTTTTAGCTCATGGGGGACAGGAGCATCCATTTGTTTACCACGTTAGACATGGTGGAGTATTCAAGCAGTTTAGCCACAAACTACACTATTAGTGGTTGCCATCCATAGTTTTAGCTCATGCAGACCAAGAGCACCCATTTGTTAACCATTGTGAATTTAGTGGAGTGTTTTAACAGTTTATTCACGTGCTACACCATTGATGGGGGGGTTCATTTTCTAATTATGAATAATACCGTTTTAGAAATTTGTCATTAATGGGGCCAATTCGAAATCCATCTTCTGCAACTATCTTATATGTACCATTTGTGTAGACTTCTTGTACAACATAAGGTCTATCCTATTTTGATATGAACTTATTTCCAGTTTTGTGACAAGTTAAGATAGCTCTGCGAACAGCAAGAACAGTATTACCAATTTGGAATGAACGGCGTCTTACTTTCTTATTAAGAGGTTTAGACAAACGCGTTTGATAACATTCTACATTGCCGTTAAGATTCAAGTCTTTTGTCATCCAATGCCTCCAACTCTACTAGATGTAGATGTGCATTTTCCTCAATTGAAAGACCATCTTGGATTGCTATCCATAGAGAAGGAATTTACTTCTTGATAGGCAAAACTGCCTCAACCCCATAAACTAAAGAATACGGAGTTGCTTGTGTGGGTGTATGATAAGTCGTTTGATATGCCCAAAGAGCCTCTTTGACTCATTCATGCCAGTCTCTTTTTGACTTAGCAACTACTTTTTTGAGTAAATTGCAAAGTGTCTTGTTAAATATTTTAGCAAGTCCATTGGCTAGTGCATTATACATTGAAGCCAAATTTTTCACAGAATTGATTCATTGATTTGTTGTCAAAAGGTTTTCCATTTTCAGTAATAATATAGCGTGGCACTTCATATCTACAAATTATATTTGTTTTTATGAAGTTCACTACATTTTCCTTTGTCATTTTGACTAATGGAATAGTCTCATCCCACTTTGAAAAGGGATAATCTATGGCAACAAGAATATAGAAATGTCCACGAGATGACTTAGTCCCCCATACATCAAATGGCCATGACGCTACTGTCAGATATAATGGATTGGGTGACTGATGAATAAAGTTTGCATGAAAATGACATAATTTGCATTGTTTTGCATATTTTATGCAATCTTTGACCATGGTTTGCCAATAATAGCCCATTCTTTTGATGTGAAAATGTAATTTTAGGCCAGATTGGTGAGCTCCACCATTCCAAAATATGCTTCTTCCATCTCTTATATAACATCTAGATCCATAAAGACAACGAAGGAATGTGCTTTCGAAAGAATGGTGATAGAGTGTGCCTTTATAGAAAACAAAGTGTAGGGCTCGTCTTTTCACCTCAATTCTATGTCAAGGATCTTTAGGTAGCTTTCCATATCCCAAGTAATCGATTAGTGGTTGATGCCAATCATCTTTTGTTTCAATTTCAAGTACAAATATGATATCTGTAAAGAAGTTGACTAGATTTTGAAAACGAAGGTATCACTCAGCGACAACACATTGGAACTTCAATTGTTTCATCTTCAGACAAGGCTAAAATTGCTGCTAATTTAGCAAGTTATTAGCCATTTTATTTTCTTTTTTTGGGGACATGACTTAAAAGAAAACTATCAAACTTAGACAACAATTGATGGCATAATGGAAATATGGTAAGAGATCTTCATGTTTAACATCATATTCCCTTAAAAGTTGGTTAATAACCGGTTTAGAATCTCTACAAATTTCTAAGTTTGTTGTTCTCATTTCGATTGCCATCTCAAGTCCCATCAAGAGAGCTTGATACTCAGCAAAATTTTTAGAGCATAACTCACTAAATACAATTGAATATGGCAGGATTTGTCTTTCAAGAGAAACAAACACAATCCCAATCTCGCTCCATCACATCTTGTTGTTCCATCAAAGAATATAACCCATGATGGAAATATTTCAGCAATAAATGTTTCTTCATCAGGAAAATTTTCATAAATCTAGAGCCCAATCAGTAGGTGTTGGATGATTCGTTAAAAAGTCTGTAAGTACTTATCCTTTGATAGCTTTCTATAGCACATAGATAATTTCATATTGATTGAAAATAATTGACCATCTTGCCAATTTTCCAATCAAAACGGGTTTTGACAATACATATTTCACCGAATCAGTGCGTGATATGAGACACACTGTGTATACTTCAAAATAGTGTCTCAATTTCTTTATCGCATAAAGAGCGCTAAACACATGAATATTTCAACTCATTTTGTGTAAGACTTCTACTTACCTTCCTCATTTTCTTGAGCAAATAGTGAACCATTGGATTTTTCTTGTGCAGCTACATAGAGAATTAATGATTTGCCAAGTTTAGAACTCCTAACACTAGTGGATTTAAAAAATAGTTTTTAATACTATCAAACGCATTTTGGCAAACTTGGTTCCATTCAAAGGAGATTCTTTTTTCATAAGTCGATTGAATGGTTGACATTGCCCAACAAGATTTGAAATAAATCTTCGAATAAATGCAAGAGTACCTTGCAAATTTCGTAACTCGTGTAAATTCCTAGGAAATGGCATTTGCTAAATTGTATTTATCTTGGATCGATCTATTTCAATACTACGATAGCTCACAATAAAACCTAGGAACTTTCCTGATAAAACTCCGAAAGCACATTTGAGAGGATTCATTCTCAATTGATATATTCTTAATCGATCAAAAACCATGCAAAGATCATGCACATGATCTTTTCTTAATTTGATTTCACAACCAAATCGTCAACGTAACATTCTATGTTATTGTGCAACATATTATCAAAAATCTTTTGCTTGGCACGTTGATAGGTAGCACCGGCATTCTTTAACCCAAAAGGCACTACTTTAACAATATATGTCTTTAGGTGTATGAAATACTGTGCATTCCCATCCTTTGGTGACATCCAAATTTGATTGTAACCAGATGAACCATCCATAAAAGACAGGATTTCTTGTCCCGTAGTAGCGTCAACCATTATTTCAGTTAACGACAAAGGAAAGTCATCCTTTGGATATGCCTTATTCAAGTTGTGAAAATTGACACAAATATGAATTTGTACATTTTTCTTTTTCATAGGCATAATACTCGAAATCCATATCAGAAATTTTACTTTTCTAATGAATCCCGCCTTGATAAGTTTATTAATCTCCACTTTCACCTTAGGAATAAAATTTAGTTGCAACAAATGTTGGGATTGCTTTACTAAACGTATCCCATGCTTGATAGCCAAGTGATGGACCGCTACCTTTGGGTCAAATCCAAGCATTTTCTCGTATGCCCATACAAAAAATATCTTCATACTCATTTAAAAGTTGGACACACTCTCTTTCTTCGTCAAGACTTAAGTTTTTGTTGACGAAGATTAGCCTTGGTTCTTCATCAATTCCCAAATTGATTTTCTTAAGCTCGTCCATAGTAGCTTGTCTGCCATCCTCAAGTTGTGGAGGAGCATCTTGTATCTCATCTTGAGTTTCACAACTCAAATCTTCTTTAAAAGTTATATGATAGGAAGCAGTGATCTCATCTTCCAAATCAATTAGCCCATTTTGCAATGTTCATACGACAATATGTCGTGTCAAAGATTCATGTTTTATGATTTTCCATTCTTGTTGTTTCTCCATTTGTGAAGGAACCTTGCCACACCTTAATGTCATCAACCAAACTTTGCAAAAATTGATCAGCTGAACTGCAATATTTTCTCAATCTAATAAATACAGACTTACGCTTAGGCCACATCTTTTGAGATTGTTTTGACCACTTAGCACCCAATCTGCTAAAAACAAATATGAGAATTTGGCATACCTAAGCAATCAAAGACTAAGTCACATGACGGTTTATCTTTTGTCTCCTCATTATTGATTTCATTCACGGTGATATATTGACAAATTACACTTGGGTTTTTTCCTTTTTGTGTAATATGGATGGGCTCAGGAAGTGAGAATCCAATTCTTAACTTTGATACAAGAACATAGTAACCTTTTTAGTCGCAACTTCTTTTGTGTCACATTGAAGCCATGACTTTCACCAATACTTGTTTCTTGTCTTTCGCCTTGTGTTGCTGTCTTGAAGAAATCAAAACCACACTTAGCCATGAGTTTGTATGCATTTGGATCGAATCCCTCCTTAGTTCGTTTGTTAGGGAGTCTATCTCCAAATGCTTTGACAAACTATTTTATAGGTGGTTTTATCCTTTCTTGCGGGTTTGTTCCAACCAGCGGCAATGCATGGCTTTCTTTCACAACTTTGAAATCTACACCTTGCCATTTTCTTGTTCCTTTGTCCCTTCTTTCGAGACAATGTGTTCGATAAATGGAGTTTCTCCATCTCTTCTTTGAGGCTTAGGAATATACTGAAAGATTTGGGAAGCATCATTTGCAGTTGAAAGTAATCTTTTCAAACATGAGACTTTTGGGAATTTATCTCTTTTTGTGTCCATTTGTTATAAAGAAGTCAATTGTTTCTTTTCATTCAGTCCATCATTTTCTTGGATCTCAATTGATCAAAATCCTTATAAAATTTTGCATAAGTGAAACGTGTCTCTACTTCATTAAATGACTTAATATCTATATCCACTTTGATAATAATGTATTTTTATAGAATTTGAATCATTGATGCAATGTTGAAGGTATAATCCCATTTTCATGTGTCGAAGATCTTCCTAACAAGAGATTGTATGACATTTTCACATCAATCACATGAAACAATGTAGTTGCTTTCAACTCATCGACGATCAAATCAAGGCAAATCATCCCCAAAGCTTGTTGTCCCCCTTGGTTAAACCCTTGAATTTTCAGGTGGCTTTGAGTTAGGTCACCAATTGACATGCCTAACTTTTTCAATATTGACTTAGGCATAATATTAATAGTAGACCCTCTATCAATAAGGATTCGATTTATCTTTTGTTCATTGATAAATCTAGAAACAAAAGGACAAGCCCTGATTTTTTTCTAGCAATAAATCTTCATCAAAAAATTTAATGCTAACACAACTTCAAAGGAACAAGTACTTGTTAGGATCCTCCAACACTTGCATCAAAGTAGCTCGTTGTTCCTTTGACATTTGTGTAAGTTCGAACAAGTCAAATTTAGAAGATAAACTTTTTAAGTCTATTTGAGTTGTTTCAATTGTAGATGACACAGGACAAGCTTCATTTTTGTTATCATCCTTTTCAGTTACATTGTTACATGTAACTATTATGTCATTTTGTTTATCCTCGCAAAAATAATTCTTTGGAAAGAATTCTTTCAAAGTGATAAGTGAACGAGGATTTTGTAAAATAACAAGATCTTCATCATGTTTCACTTTGGAAGTCAATTTTTGTGAGTTGTTTCTTCTTGTATGATGATTGGAAGTTCTCTTCCTGTCTCCATTCACATATTGTGTGTGCAAAGAATGAATGGCATGTTGTTTTTTGGACTTTCTCCTTGTGACCAACGTCCAACCATCATCATCATCATCTAGGTCCTTCGCTTGTTTCTCTTCAGGAGTAATTTCAACATCCATATGTGGAATATCTTAGGGAAGAATATTGGGTTGAAAAGATCCGAATTGGATAACCCTATGACTTGCCCCCAACTGCGCCCTTTTTGGACAAGTTTTGGTGGAAGTATGAAAATTACTTTCTGTTGATTTAAAGAGGCCAAGTTTGCCTCCACAACATCATCAAAGTCAAGAACTATTCTTCCACACGAGCCAACTGTAAAATTTTGTCTTTTAAGCCAAAATATTTTTCTATAGAATGGCTAACAATAATTTGATACTTGCAATAGATTGGATTATTAACGCTTCCGGCTTGTTCAGGACACTTACATGGGGGTAATTTAATTGATTTTTTATCCAACAAATCATCCAGCATTCTAGAGACATCAGAATTTAGGAATGGATATTGCTTTTCTTTCCTTTCTTTCAACGTAGGGCTACGCCTCTCAATATTAGGAGATCTATCGAGTTTTCCCTCTTTTTTGCTGTTCATAAAATTTCTGATCTATGGCACTCTAACAGGAACAGTAGTCACAACCATTGATTCTTTCTTCCCTCATTTGATAGGAACCATGCCTCATTTCTTCACCTCTTGCTTTTCTTTGCTAGGGTCAGGGGTAGTTGGCTCTTGATCTCTAAGGCCAATTTCTAAATTGTGAACTTTTGTTGCCAACTTCTCAAAAGTTAGGAGTTGTATCCTTGCAGTATATAGCGAAGTCCCCTTGTCATGCTTTGAATGCACATTTTTATGGCAGATGTCTTAGAGAATCTATCCTTGCAGTTAAGGCATAGGGTTCTCCAACGAATGATATAACCCATAACAGGTTCATCTTTCCATTGATGACAAATGGAGAGTTCAGACATAGTGAAATTCTCTCGGTGCTATAGACTCGGTTGAGAAATTCTTGTTCCAACTGTTTATAATTATCAAATTAACCAGCTAAAAGATTAGTATACCAATCAAAGGCATTATCTTTTAGTACAATGCACAAATTGCTTCACTAGTAGATCCTCTTCAAACCCAGTGTTGTTCCATGTCTCAATGAAATAAGCAATATGTTATTTTGGGTTGCCTTTTTTTATTAAATTGTTGAAATTTTGGGGGCTAATATCCAACAGGCATTCTCATGTTATCAATGAATTTGGTGTATGTCTTTGAATACATGAAGTTAGATTGTGTTCAAATACTGAGCACGAACCACGTTGGTGATCATGTCTTACAGTTGATGCATAGATAGACCGGCAACAGAAGCAGAATGCAATCCTTGGTTACTTCCTTGGGGATTGCCAGTGGTTTGCATGTCATTTTCATATGTTGTAGGGGTCTTCCCTTCATCATGGTGAGAAGTGTTTGGATTTTTTGAAACATTACTTGACTCTCCCTGATCTTCAAGCTTGCTCGTGAGACTTGCAATTTGTAAGTCTTTTGCTCCATCATTTTGTGTTTCCATCATTTCAATGACTATACATGCTAGTTGTTCTTCCAACATTGCAGCATTAGTCATCGTAATTGGCATTAAATTATTGAAGAGTTAGGGTAAGTTGACTTAACAGATTCTGAATCTGGAGATTCTTTAAGTGAACGACACACTTTAGGAGCATTGACATTTTTAGTGTCAACAGACTTCATATTAACCACATGTTTTTTGTGACTTTTAGTAGCAAGGGATATGGCCTTGATGCGAATAACTGACCCTTTCAAAGTGGCTTTCACTCTTATCAAAAACTTGTTAAGCTTTTCTACTTGCAAGAGATTTTGCCTTACTATGAGTAACTGGAGTTTCATAATAGCTTGCACTGCTTTTTGCAGTTGGAGTAACTTGGCTTTTCTTTGGAGCCATTGAATTTGAGATGATACTCGTTAAATTTGTGGAAAACAAGATGAGAGGCAGAGATTGTCCTATAGGACGTGCCAGAAATTTGTAAACACAAATATCGAGTTAAATTAATAACAACGAAGAATTGAGCAACAAAATGAATTTTATTGATAATTAGAAAATTGAGTACAATCTCTGTTTATAGTTTCTCTCTTAACAGAAAAGAAACTATCTTCTGATTCTATTTCCTGAAGGAATTTAATCCAAGGGTTAGAAAGTTTTGATCTCGGGTTAATGCAATTTTTCAATCCTCCATTTGGTTTGAAAATTGAAAAATAATTTATTTATGACTTGAAAGTCTGTTCTTCAATTAAAAGATTTTTGATCTTTTAAAAGAAGAGAAAACACAATTTAATGTTTTTTTTTTAGAAGGATGCTTATTCTTATTTTGCAAGATCTCTATAGCTTCTTTTTTTTTTTTTTTTTTTGGCTTTTTGGAGTGTGAATTTTTTATGGGTGAATACCTCTATTTATAGGCAAATCATGGAAATTTTTGGATGAGTTCAAACTTCTTCTAACCAATGAGAATTCGTTATATGTCAAAGATGACAACTGTTGAGTATTTGATTTAACTACAAAGACACCATACTTATCTCAGTTGTAGTATAATTTTTTAATTATTCATGAGATTTGTCTTCGTAATTGTTAATGAATTATAATTCATTTGACTTAGCCATGGGAATTTGTATGTGTGAAACAGTTAAGTATTGTAGTCAAACAGCAAATCCATGAAATTTATTTGTAATAATTATCCACGATATTAATTTATACCTGTAATAATTATTAAAATTAGCTACTAGTTATTTAGTAGAATGTTAAATTAGAATATAAATTACAATTAATAAAATAACCAATTTTTGTTGGCTATTTTCCCAATTAAAATTCATATTTTAATTAGCAAAATTTTGGTGTTTACAGAAGTATTGATGGCTCAAGGGTTTATGATTATATTTTCAGAACATGTAATTTTGTTATTATCACGTGCAACTTACGAGCATAACACAATCTTTAAAAAAAAAAAAACAAAAAACAAAAGTAGAGAATAGTTTAATAAGAAATATTATTCTCTACTGAATAGACATGTCTCTTGAGACACTTTATAATTGTATATGTCTCAAATAAAGACCACAAATAATGAAGCATATTTGTGAATATGTATGATAAATCAGTCAATGTAGACATGGTATACAAATATAAATGTTCATATATTGTACACAAATATCTTGCTCATGAGATAACATTGAAATTAATAATAAACATACAACCAGAAAAGGCTTCCTTGTTTTAGAAATTAATGTATTTTTTATGGTGAGGAGATAAAAAGGAAAATGGAAGTATGAAAGTTCAAGATTTAGGTTGAAGAATTGGAGGATTTAGAATGGTTTGTGAGGTGGCTTCATCTTGACGCTTAAATATTGAATATGTTCTCTTGAATGATGATGAGTAAAAATCTTTTGGTTTCTATAATATGATTTACAATCCTGCAATTTATTTTTATTTAGATATTTGGCTAACAATTTTAAAATTCAATTAGCAAAAAATATTATACCTATTAACAAATATTTTACAAATTAAATTTCTTTTTATTTTAAATCTACATATACATAGGATCACCAGATGATTTAAATTAGATTTCAATAAAAGTATTATTATTAACACAATAAATTTTCTTCACTATCTAATACCAAGTACAAACACAATACAAAGAATTAAGAAGAACTAACTTAAATATCAAGTTTTTGTTATTTTGAAGAAAAATTCAACATCTTGAAGTATTATTGCTGATTCAGACAATTGATTTTAGGATCAACATCTCAAGGGTTCATGGTATTTATGCCTACAATTTGGAGAAGAAAATTGTGCCTAAATGTATTTCCACATAAAAACAAAAGCTACAACGACAACAATAACAAAAACAATAGAGTGAGAAAGTCGAAATTGGAGCTTCGCTGGTTTATTTATTTATTTATTTTGGTTATGTTAACTACTCCAATCTTGAGATAAGTTTATACACCCAATTAATAGCGTAAAATAGGGTCGAAAATTACTTCCTAGTAGCAGTAATTTTCATCCAGTTGCCTTCTTTGTGGCATTCATTATTAGTCGATCTACTACCCACATTACTTATTTTAGGAGGAAAATTCCCATCACCATTTTCTCTACATGGAAATTTTTATTTTAGGTCTAGTTGCTTCTCAACCAATAGGAGACTGCTATTTGGAATGTATGGCCCATTTTTTAAATAGGATGGCTCTCTTATTTTTCAAAACTATAGACCCTCCACTCCAAATATAAGGCTCTCATTGGTTGAGTAGCAACTACTGGATATGTCCAGTAATTACTCTAAACCGATATAAAATTTCTCGTAACTACTTGGTTAATTTTTTCTTACGTGCTTGAATTAGAGCGATTTTAGCTTGTTGAGGGCTATTATTAATTTTTTTTTTTTCATAATTAAGGGTTACTTCTTCCTAATTGACTTGTTAGGTCGTGGACTTGAGAGTAGTTGTGAATGGTGACTGATAAACCACTGTTTCTCAAGGCATATTTATAATGCATGCACACTAGAATTTTGAGAATGTATATCGACCAGGATTTATCACTACACGTTCAGAAATGTCCCAAGATTTAAAATCGTGCCTAGATTAATCTCTCTGATCGTGGATGATGAGAAAGGTTTATACCTATCAATGTTTTATTTAAAACCTAAGTTTACTGTTATTTTTTCTCACTCTAAACTTTATAATATCAATTAGCAACATATATAAAATACGAAAGTAGACCCTAATGAAAATTCTATCACGTGCAGTTCAAGTACAAACTAATGACAACACAACATGTGCATTCACTAGCCATTCCAACATAAAACTATACAAATTTTAGTACATAATATTATAAATAAACGTGATGAAGAAGTGACATATATACACATGCAAAAGAGATTTTCAACAAATTCAACGCTCTGTAATATTACAAATGTAAATTTCTCAGTTCTCAGTTTTGAGACATATAAACATAGAATTGAGAGTGTACTAAATCCCACTAGCAATTTCAATTCCCCATCATGATCAACAGGGCCTTTTTCTTTTCTCAAAACCCATGAGGGTGTACTACTACTTTCTTCCACAATATTTCTAGTTGAAGTGTTTGTTGAGGGATTTCATGAGTTGGTTGAGGGCTATTTTGAGATTGATTCTTAAGATGTTGTTCTTGATTAACAATAACTTTCCTTACTAATGGAAGTATTTTTTATACGATGAATTGAAGGAGAGTATAGAACGAAAGTTTTAGGTTAAGAGAGCAGGAAAGAGGATGAGTATTTTTGTAACAAGCGATATAATGTCGTCTCTCTCAAGGAAAAATTCAAATTTGTAAACAAAAGTATTTTCTCAATGCAGTTGGTTGAAATGCAAAACTAAAAGACTAAATTAGTTATAATAAAGGAACCAAGTTGGTTTAATTAACCTTAAAAAAAGGTTAGCTTTCATTAATTGAAAACTTGTCATACTAATGAAGTTTTATTGTTATTGGCTTTGGTAAACAAAGGAGTGAGGTGAGCTATAAATTTATCTGTGTAGGAAATAATTTAAACCAAGCTAATTTATTTATTTTCTTTAAAAAAATTAGTGGTCACACTCTTATATTTATTGGTAAGGTGTAGTAATGGTTTGATTGTTGAGTCACATAAGATTAAAATTATGTCCCCTTGATCTTTGTGGTAGTATTAAAAAGCATTAGCCGCATAGGGCTTATAGAATAGTTTGGTCTTTGTTTTTTTTATTGCAGTAGCCGTCACCTCTGTTCCTAAGATTCTTGCTCTATTTTGCTTTAAAAAAGCCGCAGCCATCATATTCCATGAAAAAAATTCCTTTGCCCAATTATCTTTATCATTGTTCATTATTTTGGTTATTTAATTATTTTGGATCTATCAAAGTGGTATCAAAGCCAGATAAATTCATAGTTATGACACCCACAATTATTTGTTTAGTTCCAAAATTAAAAAATAAATTTGAATATATTTTTTGGACGAAGATGATAACCCATTTGAAAGCACATGGGTTGGAGAGTCATATCCATGAGACCATTGATGGTGATACTGATACAGAAATGGTATAGGCAAAAATCAGACTTTGTCACAAATTCATCAGATAATTGATATTTCAATTTTTGAAAAAATTGCTACGGTAGATACGGTAAAGGAGGTTTGAGTTATATTTTGGAGAAGAAATACTAAGGAATTGACCGAGTCCAACAAAATAAATTGATTATGTTGAAGAGAAAGTTTGAACTTTTGACAATGGAAAAAATCTGAATCCGTCGATTCTTATTTTTTTCGACTATCAGAGATTAAAACTAAAATGTCACTCAATAATTATGAACTCACTAATGAGTTATTTGTGCATAAAGTTTTGAATACTTTACCGATAAAATTTGATCATATTGTTGCAATAATTCAGGAAACTAAAGACATGACAAGTTTGAGTATTGAAGACTTGTAGAGTTCATTAATTCTACATAAACAGAGAATTAATGGAAGACCTAGGATACACATCGGATATGGTTGAGAAAACACTACAAACACAGGTAAATTTGAAGGAAAAAGATGAATCGAAACAACAAGGAGAATACAAGGAGAATCTAGTTAGACAAATCAACCTTACAACAATAGAGGTCGTGGTTACAACAACCTCAGAAGTAGAGGTAGATAGAATCCCGGATGTAGTAGAGGTAACAATTTTAATTTTAGAGGTGCTCCTGGTAGAGGTAGAAGTAATAATTTTGGCATAAGTAAAAATTTTGGAGAAAATAATTTTTATCAGACCCAGGATAATTAAAGAATTCAATGTTATAATTGTGAAAAATATGGGCATAAAAAATCTGAATGTAGATCTGGAGAACAATTTAACAAGAATTTTCAGGCTAATATTGCTAACAATCAAGTTTAGAATAATAATTA
The DNA here is from genome assembly GCA_025175665.1 of Cinchona pubescens. Taxonomy (NCBI): domain Eukaryota; kingdom Viridiplantae; phylum Streptophyta; class Magnoliopsida; order Gentianales; family Rubiaceae; genus Cinchona; species Cinchona pubescens. The sequence continues at coordinate 20,887 of JANKKI010000174.1, forward strand.
AAATATGGATACTTTATTTTTAGCCTATAATGCTATGGACATTACTGACAAAAGTAAATAATTTTTGGATATTGGTTGTAATAATCACAAGTATAGTAAAAAAGAATTATTTTCTGAGATTGATGAGTCTGTCAGGGGCGAAGTACGATTTGGCAATAATATTATTTTACCTGTTTTTGGAAAAGAAAAAATTTTCATTAGCCTGAAAAATGGGTTTAACAATTTTATCTCTGATATCTTTTATATTTAGGACTTAGTCATAATTTGTTGAGCTAAATATCAGAGCCAAGTGTCTGAAAAAATTAATATTCGTATTCGGTATGACATGTATACTATTTTTTATGAAAATATTGGAATGATTGCAAAGGTGATGATGAGTCTTAACCGCTTATTTTCATTAAATTTGAATAGTGATTTTTTTAATATTTGAATACTGTGATTGATGATAAAAATTGGCTGTGGCATTTGAGATTTTGACATTTAAATTTTGACAGTTTGAGATGTTTCGCTAGTAGAAACATGGTTGGTGGATTGCTTGGTATCACTGTTCCTAGAAAAATTTGTGATACTTGTTTTGTAGGTATGAAGCATCTAGATGTTTTTAAGATAGAAAAATTGTTTAGAGCAAAGAGATAATGGAGTGTACTCATTGCAGACTTGTCTGCGGTTGAGGTTTCTTTTAATGGTGGATGCAAGTATTTTATTACTTTCATTGATGATTTTAGCAAAAAAGCCTGGGTTTATCTTTTGCAACAAAATTTAATGCATGTGAAATATTTAAAAAATGTCAAGATTTTTTGTGGAGAAGTAAAGTGGTTTTCAAATAAAAATTTTGAGAACTGATAGGGGTCAAGAATATCTTGTTTGCGATAATTTTCTTGAAGAAAATGGTATACGTCATCAATTGATAATCAAGTATACTCCACAACAAAATGGAGTGGTTGAAAGAAAAAATAAGACAATTATGGATATAGTGAGATGCATGTTGAAGTTGAAAAATATGCCAAAGCTTTTTTGGGCAGAGACAATTGCATGTGGTATTTATCTGTTGAGCACTTCTTGTCCTACGAGAAACCTTCCTAGAAAGACCCCTGAAGAAGTATGGAGTGGTAGAAAATCATTTGTTAGCCATCTAAGAATATTTGGTTGTGTTGCTTATTCTCATGTTCCTGATCAGTTGCGGAGGAAACTTGATGACAAAGGTGAAAAATGTATTTTTATTGGCTGTAGTGAGCAATCCTGAATTTATAGATTATTTAATCCAGTTTAAAGAAAAGTGATTATAAGCAGAGATGTAAGACTTTTAATCAAAAAGGTGTTTGAAATTGGTCTCCTAAGAAATTGAAAACTACAGAGGTAACATTAAATTATGAAGGAGATGATGATGATCATAATTTTCTGCCATCACCAGTTACTTAGGGTTCACAGGCTGAGACATCTGGTCGTCCACAGCGCCAGCGCCAATTGCCTACTAAATTGTAGGATTATATTATTTCTTTAGATAATTGTCCTTCTGATGAAGATATTGTGAATTTTGGTTTATTTGCAAATTGTGACCCTGTTGTTTATGAGGAGGCAATTCGAGATGATCGTTGGGTGAAGGCAATGGATGAAGAAATTCATGCTATTTAGAAGAATGATGCATAGGAGCTTACTTCTCTTCCCTGGTAAAAAGATCATTGGAGTGAAGTAGATCTACTCTTATGAAGCACAAGCCCAATGGAGAAGTGGAGAGATTCAATGCGAGATTGGTGGCTAAAGGCTGCAAGCAGAAACTCGGCATTAACTATTTTGAGGTATTTGCACCTGTTTCGCTCAATCTGATACAGTTCATTTAATAATTTCTCTTACTGTGCAAAATAAATGGAGAATTAATCAAATGGATGTCAAGTCTACTTTTTTAAATGGAGTACTCAAAGAAGAAGTGTATAAGAGACAGGGGTAAAATTGTTTCTTGTAAATATCATTTGTGTATCAGTGTACAGGTCAATTCCTTTTATATGTCACAAACAAACTCCAAGGGCGTGGTACACGAGAATTGACTTATATTTTATTTCTTGTGATTTTTTGAGGTGTCCATATGAGCACACTTTATACATTAAATCTTCTACTCGTGATGATATTATTATTGTGTGCTTGTATGTAGATGACTTGATTTTTACAAGAAACAATTTTATGATGATTGCTGAATTAAGAGATGCCATGATTAAGCAGTTTGAGATGACAAATATGGGACTTATGTCTTATTTTCTTGGGATTGAAGTCTTCCAGTCTGACTGTGGTATTTTTATTTCTCAAAGAAAATATGCAGGTGAAGCATTTAGAAAAAAATCAAAATGGATGATGCTAAACCAATTCTAACTCCGACTGAAGAAAAATTGTATTTGACTAAGGATGGCACTGGAGAATATATGGATCCTACTAACCTTTTGGTGTTCTTCAATACAAGTTGGATGGTCTAATGAAAATTTATTGTGACAGTAAGTCGGTAATTGAGTTGTCCAAAAGTCCAATTTTTCATTGGCGTAGTAAGCACAATGACATTAAATACACTTTATACCTGATTTGGTTTGAGATAAAGAGATTGAGCTTGATTATTGTAGAACTGAAGAGCAAGCAACGGATATTTTTACAAAAGCTTTGAAGTCGGAGACATTCTTGAAGTTGAAAAGATGTTAGGCATGCTCACGTTTGAGAAGCTTGGTTTAAGGGAGGTTATGTTAGAAATAATTTAAACCAAGTTAATTTATTTATTTCCCTTAAAAAATTAGTGGCCACATATCTTATATTTATTGGTAGGGTGTATTAATGGTTTGATTGTCTGAGTCACATGGGATTAAAATTCTCTTGATCTTTCTACTAGTATAAAAAAGCATTAGCCACATATGGCTTATAGAATAGTTTGGTCTCTGTTTTTTTCCCACATCTGGCTTATAGAATAGTTTGGTCTCTGTTTTTTTGGTTCACGAAAGCCGCAGTTCCATGAAAAAAAATTCCTTTGCCTAATTATCTTCATCATTGTTCATTATTTTGGTTATTTAATTATTTTGGGTCTATCAATCAGTATCAATGCCAAATTCAAATAATTATAAATTCATATGTGTCAATGCCAAATTCAAATAATTAAGATTGAATTGGACAAGTAATTTGCACATACTCATTGCAAAATTAAGATATATACATTACCGATTATTTACCCTTCGTTCTTGACTTGATCTCGTGAGGGGTGGTGAAGAGATCCATTTCAGCCCTTTGAGGGCTACTCTTATACAAGTTGTAAACTAGCAATAGTACACTCCATTAAAGAAGTCATAAAATACTTGCGATGGACGTTTTCTAAAATGGGGGGAAAAAAAAAACTTGCTAACATGAAAAATGATAAATACAGAATTGCTAATGTGGAAGAACTGTACAACAAAGCTAAAAGATTGTAAGAATTTTTTGTCACACACCTTGTTTTACTTGTTGTTACATTATTAAATGAACTGTCAATATTACTTTACTAAATGTATTCCATAAAATCTTGATAGTTCTTTAAGTATTGGAACAGTTCCTTATTTCACAAAATCATTGATTATTTTTTAAATAGTAAAATTGAAAGTGTGATAGAATATAAAATAAAAGATCCGAAGAGGTGTCGGACTTGGGACCTACTGATAGGAGCCAGACGCTAATGACACGGTCCGCACATTTGGACCAAGAGGTTTGGCCCAAAATAAAAGTAAGGCTTGGCCCAGAAGATAAAGGAACATTCTAGAATTCTCTAGAATCATGTAGATTCAGAATATTCTCTAGAAGGAATATTCTTTGTATAGAATTCTCTAGAATCTTGTAGATTTGTATTTAGGGCTTTGGTAGGTTCTAGAATTTTCTCTTACAAGTATAAAAAGGGGCCAACCCCCTCATTTGTAACACACCTCAGAAGTTGAGTAATTGAATACACAGAGTTATATTTTCTCTCAATTCTCTCTCTTCTTTTATTGTTAGTGTGAGAAATGCTGACTTAGGGTGAAAATCTAAGTGTCGCACGGGTTGGGAGCACTGAAAAGAGTGAGCCCGTGACAAGTGGTATCAGAGTGAGTTTTTGTAGCAAGTGCTTGGCAAGAAGATACTATGGTATAAGAGACAGGAACTTCATCGACGTGACCCATGAGCAGATTCCTCACAAAGAAGGACAGGAAGGGGCGAGAACCATCAAGAGATGTGCTACCATGTTCTAGGCATTGCTCGTGTGGAGAAACTCGATCTCCGTGGCGACTAACCCGACGCAGCTTGAGGATGCAACAGACGCATTGACGGGGTCGAGTCCAAGGACAAAGACCTTAGGGACTTCACTCCAATGGTCTTTTTACCAGTCAAGAAGATGGTTTGGCCCAGAGGTCCGAAAATCTGGAGGCAGAATTCTGTGTCCATCAAAGACAAGATTACGGCCATACGTACGGAGCAAGACCAAGTTGCTACTATGCGGGAGGAGTTTGAGGCACTCAAGGCAGAATTGATGGCCTTGAGATGAGCGGTTGCCGGTGGGACGGTGATGCTACAGCCCCCACCCCGATCAGACGCTCCAAATGGCAATGCTCACTACATAGTCACTCCTGCGCCGCCACCATAGTAAAGCATAATAAGAGACAGCTTCAAATGCAGGAATTCGGATCGATGAGTAAAAGGTAAATCTTGCCTCATCATACTTGACGGATTATGCTTTACTATGGTGGCGGCGCAGGAGTGACAATCGTAGTGGCATTGCCATTACTACTTGGGATCAATTTGTGGACGAGTTTCGCAGCTACTTCTATCCTCAATATGCAGAGAGGACGCTCGTGCAAAACTTCGCCGACTGGAGATGAAGGGTGAAGTCAGGGAGTACGTGAAAGAGTTCTCCGCAATTGATGCTGCAAATTCAAAGTATGATCTGAGGAGGATACTTTTTCCAGTAGATGTGTATAAGAGAGCCATGGACACGATTGGAGCTGGAAAGAAGGAATGTAGATAATCTATCCAACGCAATGTCGATGGCTGAGTCTCTCTTAGGAGTTCAAGCCACGGGAAAAGCCAACTCCACCAAAGGAAAAGCCTAATTTCTCCAAACCAAAGGGTAAGGAGATTGCGAAGGAGAGGTACAAAGAATTTGGTGGGGGAGCAAGGGAGAAGTCCCCTTCCAAGAACGAGGGGAAGTCATTCATAACAAAAGACAAGGGCAAGCGACCAATGAAATGCTTTTTCTGCCACGGTCCACATGTGTATAAGAGACAGTTCGGCGACTTTATGATATGCTTCATGAATAGTCGAGCTGCTTCCTCTGCTGGATAGTCCTTGGAAGCACTGCGGATCCTAAATACCATCAAGGTGAAGAAATCGCAAAAGAAGAGGGGCTCTACATTCGCCGATGTCCAACTAGCGGGCCTGTCTCTTATACACATCTAGATGTGTATAAGAGACAGCTGCTGGATAGTCCTTGAGGTGCCAAGAAACTCAACCTTCAAGTGGGAAAGGCATGGGTACCTTGAAGACCGTCAACACCTGTGAGGTCCTGTCTCATTATACACACGTTTAAACGTGGATGTAGCCATGGGGCAATGGAAGGGCAAGACTTCACTTGAGGTAATCCCCCTTGATGATTATGATGTTGTGATAGGACTTGACTTCCTTGATCGTATTAGTGCCATGCTGCTTCCCTTCGCAATACTGTATATGCTATCTGGATTCTTATACCAATGCGTGGTACCTCTAAAGAGGAAGTCTGGAAGGGATCACAAAACCCTATCTGCAAATATGCAGTGGGTTGAAACGAGGAGAGCCAACCTTCCTCGCGACCCTGAAGGTAGATGAGGGAGATAACCAAAAAGAGGTGGCTGAGGTGGTTGCAGCAGTACTGGAGGAGTTCAAGAGTGTGATGCCTGCAGAGCTAATACCCTAAAGACATGTCTCTTATACACATCTAGATGAAAATAAGAGAAGAATTTGTTGGATGCGGGGTCTGATCTGACCCTCAAAGTCCAACATTTGGTGCCCCAATACTGTTCCAGAAGAAACACGACGGGTCCTTGAGGATGTGCGTAGACTACTAGATGTGTATAAGAGACAGTACGAGGTCGGTGAAGAACAAATACCCCATACCATTGATTGCCGACTTGTTCGACCACTTGGAGGCGCACGATGGTTTTCCAAGTTGGACCTAAGGTCGGAATCTTGGCAGTACACATTGCGATGCGGCGAACACAAAACAGCATGTGTGACGCGATGCAGTGCCTATGAGTTCCTCGTCATGCCTTTCGGCTTGACCAATGCCCCAATGACCTACGCACGTTGATGAACAAGGTACTTGACAGTTTCTCGAGAAATTTGTGGAACCTATGGTATACCTTGATGATATTGTGATCTATAGTCGCACTTTGGAAGAGCATATCCAACACTTGAGAAAGGTGTTTAGGATGCTTAAGGAGGACCAACTCTTCGTGAAAAATGAGAAATGTGCGTTCGCAGAGCAAGAGCTGCCGTTCCTTGGACACATTGTGGGGGGAGGCCAAATTCTGATGGATGTGTCAAAAATCTAAGCTATTGTGGAGTGGAAACCCCCTACCAAGATGACAGAACTGCGATCATTCCTTGGATTGACGAACTACTACCGAAAGTTCGTGCGAAGCTACTCCAACATCACCACGCCTCTCACGGAGTTGCTAAAGAAAGGAAAGGCATGGGAATGGGAATGAATGGGATGAGGAGTGCCAAGGAGTATAAGAGACAACTAACTGTAATCTCCTTTCTGCCTCACAAAGCTTTCTCGACTCATAGGCCACTGGATGTCCTTCTTGCATTAAACTCCTCCCGACATATCAGACTTTGCCATTGGCGGGGTATTAATGCAAGAAGGACATCCAGTGGCCTATGAGTCGAGAAAGCTTTGTGAGGCAGAAAGGAGATATACAGTGCAAGAAAAAGAAATGACACGGTTGTCCATTGCCTAAGAACATGGAGGCACTATCTATTGGGGTCCCATTTTACTGCGGACGAACAACATTGCCACAAGCTACTTCCAGTCTTGGAAGGAGACTCTCTCCCAAACAAGCAAGGTGGCAGGACTTTTTGGCAGAGTTCGACTATGTACTGGAGTACAAGCCTGGGAAGGTTAACTCTGCTGCTGACGCCTTGAGCCGAAAGTCGATGCTTGCGGCCACTAGCCAACTTGAGAGTCTGTTGCTGACAGGGATCAGAGAAGGATTGAAACACGATGCAGCTGCTAGGAGCCTGCTCGAATATGCCAAGGAGGGGAAAACTCGAAGGTTTTGGGTTGAGGAGGAGCTGCTCTACACGAAAGGGCGACGTCTCTACGTGCCGCACTATGGGAAGTTAAGGCGGGAGTTAATGAAAGAGTGGCACGACTCAAAGTAGGTGGGATTCTGTCTCTTATCGACTATTCATGAAGCATATCATAAAGTATTGGGGAGTGCCCCGAACAATTGTGAGCGATCGGGATCCCTGATTCACGGGTAAGTTCTGGACATAGTTGTTTGAACTACTGGGTTCGGAGCTCAACATGTCAACTAGCTCACATCCTCAGACGGATGGGCAGACAGAAAGGGCGAATGCGCTATTGGAACTATACCTGAGGCGTCATTATGTGAGTTCAACCCAACAAAATTGGGCAAAACTACTTGATGTTGCCCAATTCTCGTTTAACTTGCAGGTGAACGAGTCTACAGGGAAAAGTCCTTTTGAAATAGTGATGGGACAACAACCACTCACTCCTAGCACCGTCGTGGCGGGACAAAAGTGGTAACCTGCGATATCTGGCCAAGACATGGCAAGAGGAGACAGATTGGCAAGGGCATCCTTACAAAAGGCTAAGAAGATGAAAAAATGGGTGATGAGATTTCCACATCGGCGAACATCAAGCCCCTCTTCTTTTGCGATTTCTTCACCTTGAGGGTATTTAGGATAGGGCAGTGAACGCAATTGCTTGGTCTCTGCTGTCTCTTAGAGACATAACAAGATCACATGGAACAGACGGATGCCGTACAAGTTTCGAAGGGTATTCCACCTTGTACTGCATCATTTTCCTACTCGTCTTGTCGAACTTATACCACTAGATGTGTATAAGAGATCGAGACTGTCTCTTTACACCTATGGGAGCAAAGACCTCGTATGATCATGAGGTGGATTGCATACTAAAGGTACGAGAGGTACACAAACGGTATTGCAAGCCCAAGATATTCTACAAGGTACGATGGCTTTGGCGGTATTGAAAGCAAGGATAGTTGGGAGCCGAAGCCCTTTGGCAGTTCAAGAAGCAGATTGACGCATTCAATACCGCCAAGTCCAACTTGGGCTTGCAGAATACCGGGGGTGAATGACTCGTACCTTTGTCTGCATATACACTCATGAGATGAGGTCTAAGAGACAGAGTAAGGCTGTGACAGCCCTGTCTCTTATACACATCTCTCAGAATCATGTAGATTCTAATATTCTCAGAAGGAATATTCTGTATAGAATTCTCAGAATCTTGTAGATTTGTATTTACTTTGGTAGGTTCTAGAATTTTCTCTTACAAGTATAAAAAGGGGCCAACCCCCTCATTTGTAACACACCTCAGAAGTTAAGCAAGAGTTATATTTTCTCTCAATTCTCTCTCTTCTTTTATTGTTAGTGTGAGAAAGGCTGACTTAGGGTGAAAATCTAAGTACCGCACGGGTTGGGAGCACTGAAAAGAGTGAGCCTGTGACACTAAGCTATCACATCCTGCATTAGTTTTTTTAACAGCAGCGGCCTCTTGCCCTTATGTCCATTAAATTACTCAATATTTATAGGTTCCATGTTAAAAATTTCAGAGTACATCAGTCATTTCAACGGATTTACTTTTCAATCATCAAAACTGATTGCAAACTGCTACAATACCAGTAATACAAACTTGATCCCTCCCGGCGTGTTTGTACACGTTCTTCACTCAGTCCCTCAATATCCCTCCTTCTACTGCATATTCAGAACTGATTTCCCACCCTACCTCTCTTAATGTCATAGTTAACTGCATAACAACTTGACAGACTACCAAAGTGTACTTATTATGCCTGTTACCAAAACTGGTTAACTAGCTTACAAAATCCTAAGGCATTTATCTATTCACACTTCACGCTACCTGTGTTTATCATACAATTATCACCCTTAGATATGTTTCACAAACAGGTCCTATTTCAGACTTGCAACTTCCAACAAAATTCCAACTTGAATCACAGTCTTTAACAGTAAATCAAAATGGAGAGAAACAAGAAAGCTAACTCCAGCCACTTCTACTGGATCATTCAATGAAAATCTTTTAACACATGATGTAGAGTACACAGATGAAACAAAAATTCAACAAATCGTATATGAAAATAATTCTGAATACCACTGATATTGTATGTACAAGGCACTCAAGATCCAGATGTTTCTTCTCGTTTTCCCTTCTGGCCCAACGAAAAGAGAATGGGTGCAGGGGAAGGAATTACCAAATAATCAGATACTAATTATTTATTTCCAAACAAAGATTCCTCAGGTCTCAACAGTCCAAATTCTGTCTCTGGTGAAACTATATAGTCGCATCAAGTGGAATACCAACATTTCCATATTCTACTGACCAGAATTTCCCAATAGTCGTTCAACCGCAGCATGCACATTACTATTGCCAGCAGTGGCAATCAGTGCCCGAATGTTTTCTTGAGTATCAAAGAAACCCATTTCTCGCAGCTGTGATAGTTGAGTTGCATAAAGTTCTTCTGGCGGCACTACAACAGAATATCAATACCATCAAATATCGAGAACAGTCAAAAATAAAGAAAAATAGTACTCATGAGACGCAAGGAGAGAAAAAAAAAAAAAGGCAACCATTGGATCTGTTTGGAACAGTCAAGCCTCCAGTCCCAAGTCCGCCAAACATGTTCATCAACATCTCCAGACCCATGTTGTCAAGTGTTCCTGTCGCTATCATACACCATGAGAAAGGAAGTGTGAGACGAGAAACACAAGTTTTAAAATAGTCATTTCTTCTATAGAGTTATGACATTTGGTTATCACACTCATTTTAATTTTAGTAATCCAAATATCTATATGAGGAAGCACTGGGACTAGAAATTTAACTCCAGGGAGAGATGAGATATGCATCACCATTACAATTATTGGGAATCACATGCTATCAGTAAAAATATGTTATACAAATAGTGGGTAACTAGTATGTTGATTTCAGTTTACTAGCTCCAGTAATAGATGTCCTTTCAAAACTGCCATCCAGGTTACACCAGTCCTCCAAATTGAATTAACGTCATTCCAATTAGTTTGTCTTAGTGCAGAGTATACAATACATAATAAAGAACCCAAGTTCCTAATAATTTGGCACTGAGTGCTTTGCGCAATGAAATGTTGATATCTATTCTAAAAGATACAAGACATCTACTAAGTTCTAAGTCGGCTACAACTGAGCTAACTATCTAGCTACAATAGACGTTAAAAGATCCAACCAACAAAATAAGATCTACAACTCCTACGACTCGGGAACAGTAAATAAATGTAGGATATTATTCCAGTTCAAATTTTTAAAAAGATATGAATGTTTTTGAAACATTAAATACCTCCTCCTCCAGCATTCTGACCCGATTCTCTGCACATGAAAATACGAGTCTGTCAGGAACTATCTCTGAAGAATTGAGGAAGGATGAGTGGATAACCCAAAATGTCAATCCAAGATCAGACATTTCAGAAACGGGTCATATAGAGATTATCAATAAGCTGCAATATATCTGATCTCCCGAAAGATTAGGACATCCAAACTTACCGAGTAGTCTGCTGCCGACCAACTTGAGACAAAAGTGACTGCTGAAATGTCATCAGTTGCTGAAAGTGAAGTAAAAGGATCAGGAATTAGAAAAGCTGTAAAGGGAGAAATAAGGACATAAAGAGAACAAAAGAATAGCAAAATGCACACGGGGAACACAATTGCCTCGTACACCACCAAAACAATTAAGGAAAATAATTATTTACGAATTCAAATATGTAAACAATGTGCAAATTTAACAATAAAATCGCCACGAAGCCTACTATGTCATTTTCTAGCTTCAAAATACCTTAATTAACCACAGAGACAGTCAAAGACAAAAGGATGAAAAGATGAATTGATCCAAAATTTATTTATCAAGAGATAATACTAAGTCGAGACAAATTTGCACATATCAAGATCATAGTAAAAGGAGAAATGGCTATCCTCTTTGCCCTAATACAGAATTGTCCCACCTGAAGTGAATCAATATTGAAAAACACCAAAAGGAAAAAAAAATAATTTTTGATTCACTTATTCAAGATATTTATGCACAATTGTTAACAGTCAAATAATCCTTAAAATATACTTTTTCTAACATTAGTATTACCTGAATCCAAGAGACTGAGAGACAAAGACAAAAACTTGAAAAAAATTGGTCAACCAAAATCTATTTATCAAATATAGCCAGTTTTACAAATGTCCTGTTTATACACACACACACACACACATACAAGTAGCGGCTAACAAAACTGTTCAAAAGTAACAGGAGCCATGGCCACCCTCTTGCCTACAGAGGATTCTCCCAGCCCAAAGTAAACCAATGGCCTGACAATTTATAAAGAGTTACAAAAAATATATAATTCGTAAAAAGTAAAGAAACATTTATATGTTACCATAAGAATCATGAAGCAGAGATTGAGAAGGATTTTAAGAGACTGTTTGTGAAGGTTATGATGCAAGATCTTAAATACACTAATAACCAACTTTCAAACTCTTTGAGTGCAAGAAGGTAGTTCTCAATTGTTGAATGTTTCAAAACACTTCAGTCAAAGAGCCATCCAAGTGAACTAAACCATTTTGTAGCCACTGTCTAGTTTCCATCTCTCCCCACCCTGAAACCAACCCAACCCCAACCCAAAAGAGGGTAAAAAGTAAAGGTTGCTCCACATATTTGATGTTTCACAGTCACTGGAACTAAGAACAAGCCAACGCACACAGGACATTTATGCACTGCAAGAGAGAGAGAGAGAGAGAGAGAGAGATCTTAGTAATTTACCTGCATTGTCTCAGGAGAAGTCAATTGACGAATAAATTCAGGATTTTGTAACATCCCTCGGAGCTGAGAATTGGAATCAAGCATGGCTCGCAGCTGTGGGTTAAGCCCAAGAACCTGAAAGTCCCTTAGATCAATATATAACAAGAATAAGAAGCTTCAAAAGTTTTTACAACTACTAAAGAAAGAAAGATATGAAGCAAACATGATAAACTTGATAATCAAGCAGAATTGATTAATCAGGACAAGAAATATCACCTGGTTCATATACTGAGGGTTGGAAAGAAGACTTTGCATCATCTGTGATACAGCTGGATTTTGCATCAATTGATTTAACGCATTGGGGTCGGGCATAGTACCTAGCATTCGTTCCATATCCGGGAAACCAAGACCACTCACATCGCCAAGTGGTGGTGGCCTAGCATCTGCAGCAGGATTAGACCTTGGAGCTGTGTTTGTCGGAGCTGCTCCACCTACAAAATTAAAAGGGAAAGCGAAGTTTCATAATAAATAATTATTACCCAAAACAATAGTTCATCCTCATTTTCTTTTGAAAGCATTTACTTGATGTATAGAATAGTTGATTTTGAAAAGCACACGATGAGGAGGCCCTTGGTGCTAATTTATAAAATCTAGTCAGTTATCTTTATGTCTAATAACAAAACCAGAACAAACCAAGCTTTAATCCTACTAAATAAGGTCGGCTGCAAGAATCCTACTACGCCATTGTGCACTATCATGGACCATATCCTCCTCAATTCCTAGATGGACTATATCTTTCTTACAAGTTACCCACCAAGTCTTTTTCGGTCTTCCCCTATCTCTCCTATGTTGACTACTCTCTAAAATTTACTCGCCTGACAAGCGCTTCTACTGGTTGTCATAACACATGACCTAACCACCTTAAGCGTGTTTCTCTCATCTTCTCATCAATAGAGGCTACTCCAATCTTCTCACAAATATGCTCATTGCGTATCTTGTCCATCCTAGTATACCCACACATTCATCTTAACATTCGCATTTCTGCTATTCTCATCTTTTGCTCATGTGTGTAATTCACTGCCTAACACTCAGACCCATAAAGCATGGCTGGTCTAATTGTTGTTCTATAGAATTTACCCTCAAGTCGTAAAGGAATTCCTTGCGATCGCATAATATTCCCGATGTCATTCTCCATTTAGTCCAACCCACTTGTATCCGATGAGTAACATCTCGATTTATACCACCATCACTCTGAAGAATTGATCCTAAATACTTAAAATTTTCACTTATAGGTATCTCTTGATCTCCGATACTAACCCCTATTCCATTCCTCGATTGCCCCCTTGCTACATATATTCTATTTTTGATCGACTAATTCTAAACCCTTTTGCCTCAAGTGTCTCTCTCCAAACATTGAGTTTAGCATTAACCCCATCTTTTGTTTCATCTACTAGCACAATGTCATCTGCAAAATCTTTCAAGATAATGTACCATTAAAATTACTTGTAAATATAAAAAGGATAACATCATCGCCAAGCAATAAACAAGTTAATAGAAGACAAATATCAGCCACATCTTGATTGACTTCAAAAAACTAAGAGAAAAAGTGTTGTAAGTCAAGCCCACAGGCATAATGACAGCAACGAGTAGGAAAAATAATCAGAAATGTTGCAGCTTCATGAGAGACTGGGTGCTCAACAATCCAGAAGCATAATTGACTCGAATCACAAGTCTGCATAAACTGTGATTGTATTACAACTTACAAGACCAAAGCTGCAGGGTGAAATGTATACTCATCATTTCTGGAGATAACACAAATCCACATCCCTGTTAATTTTCTTGATAATCCATTTAGAATCCAAAGAGATGTGTTGATAGCAAGAGTAAATTTCAAAGAGAGATGCATTTCTTAATAGCACTCAGAAGTCAAGTATACAGTAGAGCAATCAAAGCTATATACTTCTATCATTCTCTATGGCACATACTGTTATTATTGAGATCATCTTACTTTGCAGACAAAACTCGGAGCAGGCACGAATGAGACTCCGACTAATGAATTTACCAAAGGCTAATTGAACTATCCAAACCCCCAAAAAATTTAGATTTCAGCAAAACTGCAGAAAAAAACTGAAGAGAAGCACTCCCCAAGGTTCATTCCAGTGGGCATAATTAGAAACTAACGAAAATAAATTAAGTAGAACTATAAACTTACCGCCAACAGAGACCCAGGGATTAGGAAGAGGATTTGTGTTTGGAGCGGGTAGACTTGTCTCTTATACAGGAGTGGATGTGTATAAGATTAGTGGTCTGATCTCCGCCTGGGGCCCCACCTTGGGTGCCAAGAAGAGCAGCAAACGGATTTGAAGCCAAACTATTTCTGTTCTCTCCACCAATGGTTGTAGCATTAAGAAAAGGCTCTTGGACATTTTCATACATACGTCTGAGCATGTTAAACCCCTCAGGAGAAGACTCAATGTTGCTCATCGCCCTGTCTGTATTGCGCATCATCTCACGCATGAGCTCAGGGTTTCGTGCAGCCTCCATGGTCTGACGGAGAGTAGCCGGATCATTTAGTATATGTGCAAGTTCCGGATTGCGATCCATGATCTCACGCATCTGAGGATTGTTCATGATCAAATTGCGTATAATATCTGGGTTATTCATTAGAGTTTGTTTCTGGACAAGAGGCATATTCAAAATATCTCTCATCATATTCGGATTTTGAGTTAATTGTTGCTGCATTTGTTCAAACTCTGGAAGCCCAGCTCCAAATAATCCTCCAGCACCAGCATCAGCACCAGCACCACTTCCCAACCCATTCAACCCAAGTCCAGGAAATAATGAAGCTCCAAAGCCAGGTCCACCGAATGGACCACCTTCAGCAGGAGCAGCATCCCCTGGCGCACTAGGGTTAGCATTTTTAGCCCCATTATTAACTGCAGCTGTAGTGTTGGGAGCAGCAGGTGGGGCAGACCCACGAACTAAGTGAACAGTGTGATCAGCCTCCAGACCTATCATCCATGCAAAAAAAAAATGTAAGTACAACCAAAAGCTACAACGTAATCTTAAAACCTCCAGCCTTGAAAATAGCTGAAGGACATTGATTATCCAACATCTTAGAATGAGTTAAGGTTTTGTGGAATAGGGGTAGAGGGGAGTATAACCCAGAAATGCATTTAGAATGTAAATATGTTGATTCACATATTCTAGTTCTAATAAATCTGTTAATCTAGCACTAGAAAGAAGTTCCAGGCTACTAACGGATAAGAAGCAAGATTAGATGTTTATCACACTACCGATAAAATAGTTAACTTTGTACAGCACTAGCTTCTCTATTATCCACGTTGCACAACATATCTCCTAACTAGGAATCCCCCTTAGACTCGTAAATGATTACCAAATAATGACCACTTAAACGACTTCATTATTCATCCAAAAAATCAATCCTCCCAATTACCTTTTAACACAAACCCACGGCAAAACTGCTTAACTGCCTCCTAAAATATAATGCAGAACATGTGAAAGTATTCTAAACTGTCAATAAAAGTAGAATCCCATCCTCATATAGCTAGATTAATCTGTCCAATCAACTATTCTCACATATATCTTTATTGCTGGAACTGTTATACTTCAGTCCAACATAAGCAAACAAGCCAACACCCCCAATGAAGTTCCTAAGATTTACTTTTTTCCCCATGCTAAAAATTTCGCAATCAATTCCTTAAGCTTTTCCACTCAATCAAGCTCTCTAAAATAATAAATTCAATCACATAAATTGGACAAAATGAAAAAAAAAAAAATCCCCCAATTTCCATTACTATTAATCGACAAATTAATCAAGGAAACAAAATCAATGAAAAAGAGTTAATCGAGATATATATACCATAGCTTTGCAAGGTTTGATCGTCCTTCAAGATCCTGCCCTTATAGATCAATCTCTGCTGTTCGGGAGGGATTTCACAGCTCTGCTCTAGAACCGACTTGAACGATCCCACCGTGGACTCGAGGCTGACCTGAACCGAGAATTTCGACCCGTTCGACCATCGGACGTTGACCGTCACTCCATCGCTGCCCGCGGCGGAGCCACCAACAACATCCTCGTTGCTATTATTCTTCTCGCTGACGTTGCTCGCCGCAACACTACTATCGTCTCCGCCGCCCATAATTTATCAATCGCCTCCCCAACAATACACACTTCCGCAGGTCCGACTTTAACCTAAAAATGAAATTTTTATTCAATTGAATCGAAAACCCTAGCTTGTTAAGACCAAAAAATTGGGTTGTTTTCTTCAATTTTATCGGTTTTGATTAGTTATTGTAAGAGAAAGAGTCTAATTTGTTGAAAGAGAAGGGGCCGAGGCAAAAGAAAAGAAGAAAACAGGGGTGTGGCGAAATGGTAATTAATATATATATATGGTTCAATGCAGAAAATCCCAGAACTTACACATCAATTATAATTTATTCTCCTTAACTTATTTAATAACCACTTTATCCCTATTTTAAATTTTAGAACAAAATTATCCCTATTATTTTAATTATTAATGTTTTCTTTTTTCTTGTTCTTTTTCCTTTTTATTTATTTTCTCTGGATAAAATACACAAAACCCCCCTTATAGTTTAACCAACCTACAAATTACCTCTTTGTGGTTTTCAAATAGGGTTAATGTGTATTTGCCTCCCTAAACTATATGAGTACCAATTATACTTTATTCCACTGAATTATAAAAATTACACTTTGCCCCCATTCACAATATTCATCTTTTAAAAATTTTAAAATATCAAGAAAATTTAGTTAGATGACTAAAATACCATTGGTATTATATTTTAATTTTTATGTATTTAATTTATTTTCGATAGTTATAAAAAAATTAGAAAAAAATAAAATATAATAACACATTGATATTGTAGACACCTATTTTTGTCCCTTAAGTTGTCCCCTATTTTCCTTTTAATTTGTCTCTGAATTTTCTTAATAATTAAAGATGTGTATAAGAGACAGGCGTTGGAACTCTTTGATTTTCTTTTAATTTACCCTTTAATTCCTTCTTAATTTATGTTATGATGTTTAATTATTCTTATGCGTTTTATGCTTTTGAAATACTAAGAATGAGTTTTAATATTATTGAATTTTTAGAATTTTTTTTTAAAAAAAATTTTAATTAAATTATTATTAATTAAATTAGAAATTAAATTAATTAATTGGTTTAAAATTTCTGCTGGGTTAAAAGCACAAAAAATCAGTGCTCTAAAGGGGAGAAAAAATTTTTCTGCAGAGAAAATTTTCTTGAGCCTAAAAAATCTGCCAAACAGCCAACTTTGAGCCAAAATTCCATACGATTAGAGAGGAATTAGACTAAAATTAAAGAAGAAAAATTGTAGAGGGTTCCTGGGGTTACAACTTCTATTTGTAAATCTTAAGCAAAATCGTCCATTTAGAGGGTCAAAAACATGGTAGAAAAAGGCTGTTGATCCAGAGGATCTGCAGAAAAATTTCGAAGTCTGGAAAATTTTCCAGATAACCAACTTTGAGCCAAGATTTCAAGCTATGGAGGAGGAACTGGAGTAAAATCAAAGAATAAAAGTTTTAGAGGGTTCCTGGAGCTACAACTTCTCTTTTCAAACCAGAAGCAAAATCGTCAATTTGGAGGGTCAAAAACGTGGTAGAAAAAGGCTGTTGGTCCAGAAGATCTGCAGAAAAATTTCCAAGTTTGGAAAATTTTCCAAACAACCAACTTTGAGCCAAGATTTGAAGCGATGGAAGAGGAACTGGATTAAACTCAAAGAATAAAAGTTATAGAGCTTTCCTGGATCTACAACCTCCCTTTTCAAACCCGAAGCAAAATCATTCATCTGGTGGGTCAAAAGCGTGGTGGAAGAAGGCTGGTAGCCCACAAAAATCTGCACGTTATAAAGAAAGGTTAGAAAAATTGTATTTACATTTGTACTCCTCCAGAATTTCAGTTTTTTTCATTTTAGGGCTAAGAATATTTTCTTAAATTACATTTAGGCCCTTCTGATAGGGCCCACTTGATGCCATGTCATTGATGCGTGGCACCACCAGATTGCGCCACGTGTCTGATGTGGCATCACCAGATTGATGCCACGTCAAGGTTGACGTGGCATCCCCATTGCGTTTTGGCCCTCCAGATTTCAGATTTCTGCATTTTTAGCCCTCAAAAAATTTTTTAAAATTACATTTAGGCCCTTAAGGAATTTTCTTTAATATTACTGTTTTTTCTCTTCAAATTTCTTCCAAATTACATGTTTTATGTCAATAACCACCAAGTTTTACTTTAATTTCTGTTTGGCATGTTAATACGTTTTAATTACCCTTTGATTGTGAAATTACTGTTTTGCCCTTATGAGTATTAAATTGTACATAGACTTTGATCTTTGCACATATTTTTTGATTAATTGCTTTTGTGATGATTGGTGCTTTATTTTAATGTTTGTTGGTCTCAATATAATATTTATGCCTTATCTTACTTGTTAAATTATGTGAATTTACTCTTTTGCCCTCAAATTTTGGATTAGTTGCACAACTAGACGTTAAATATTTGAATCAAATTCAATTTAGCTCAGGACTTAATAATTGTATCAAGCATTATAATATAAAATTGGGCTAGAAATAAACTCCGGCGTGCATGATAAATGACTATTTTGCCCCTTGGGAGTTAAAGGGCACTACAAGCTCAATGTGTGCGACTTTTAATTGGACTCGGGCTAAATCTACCTGTCAATGTTAATATTTACCATTTATTTTCGTTTCCTCATTAACATGTACATATTTTATTACTTTTAAACTATCTCAAAGCACACGTATGCTACAACAATTTTAGCATTAATTATACTAAAATTGAAAAGGAAAACGCAATAAAATCACGCAACCGCTCCAAGGCTAAAGTGGAGTGCTGAGGGAAATTCAAATCCATCCCAAACCTTCCCATTTTACAACAGGATTCCCGAACTCATTTTCTTGAGTTACGTGGACCAGGAGTCAATCTAAACTAGGGTTTATTTTCTTTTTAAATTTTGATGTATTTTTTGTGTCCCGGCGCACCAACACACCTGGCGACTCCGTCTTGTTTTCCTAGTTTAGATTGTTTTTATACAATTCATGTGTATAAGATCTAGATGTTTGGGGGGCGCGACAAATATCTTGGAATTTAGGGAATGAAAATGTGAGAAATTATTCAATTATATTATATTTGACATCGCATTTTATACAGATTAAGTCAAATATTAAAATTGTAAAATATTAAGAGAAATTGAAAAAATTACAAAATTTTATAAAAAATATATTTTCATACAATACTTTTACAGAAAAAATTTTCATAGAAAATAAACCCATTTGGAAATGTTCTACACTACAGTTAAACATTCAAATTCGAAATAATATAAAATAAAATCTAATAATATAAAAATTTTAACCAAGAAATATATTGATATAAATTACATTGAAATATTATATAATTTATTTGTCCTTGTTTTTAAATAATCATCACATCACTATCACATTTTAAATACGTAAAAATCAAAATATAATACCAAGGGTATTTTAGTCATCTAACTAAATATTTCTTGATTTTTTAAAAGATTAATATACTAAAATGGAGGCAAATTATAATTTCTATAATTTAAGGGGATAAAGTATAATTACCATATAATTTAGGGGGCAAAAAGTTATTAACCTTTGAAATTATGTATTTAACTCCTGTATTTTATATTAGTTTGCATGCAGTAAGTGTAGCTATTGTTGCGGATTTAGTGTACAAATTAACTAAAATTACATATTTGCCCATCAATTTTTTTACAATCTTTCATCCTCATAATTTTTTGCAAAATTTACCATAACCAACCTAAATTTTAGGATCAAATTCAAAAATTAAAAGTTTATCTTTTCCCTACCCCATATTCACACCACCACGAGCCCTCTACCCCTTCCCTTATAACTCAGATTCACAACCCAAACCCCCATTGTTGCCACCTATCCTACCATTCACCTTTGAACCCCCAAGTCCCCATACACATCAATTCGCCATCCCCACCCAGAACTACACTACCCTGCCATCCCCACCTTACGATCTCCCCTTTCTAGGATCCCTATTCCATTGACCCGTGCCACCCTCATCTGATATCCAGGAAACCCTGCCATCCTGTCTCTTATCCCCTCCATCAACCCGATCTTCTATTCCCTAACCCTCATGCCAATATACAAGATTTATCTACCATGTCACAGTTTGCAACTCATTTTTGACTAAAAAATTAGAACAACTTTCATAAAAAAATCAACACTCAATGGATCTAGGGTCAAATTAAATTTAATTTCTTTCTTTTTTTCTCGTACTGAGATGGAGAGAGAGGGAGATCTAGTCACATCTGATGCTGCTTGGGGAGGGTAGGGGATGGGGATGGGATTACGGGATGGAGAAAGAAATACTGGAGAAGATAGAGGGGTGGTGGAGGAATGGGAGGGAGAGGTTGTGACTGATGGGGGCTGGCTAGGGAAGGGCTAGGGTGAGTAAGAATGGGCTACGAACATTATTAGGAGAGAAACAAAGAAGAAGTAAGTTAGATTTGGATCCAGGAGGAGGAAGTGGGCTGGGTAACGATCTTGCAAATTGAGGAGATAAAGAACGTTTTGGAAGAAGACGCTAGAAGTTTGGGACAAGAATTAAGAAAATACAATTTTACTTTGACCTTAATCCTTTTTTATAATTTTTTAATTTATCCCTAAATGTTAAAAAGTTTATATTTTATATATAAGGGCATTTATGACTTTCAATATAATCCAGTTACTGTAGCCTACCTTCGTTTATTTTGCAAATCAATACAAGCCATAATGGGTTAAATTTATATTTTGAAACTACAAGTGGGTAACTTATAGGTTGGCCAAACTTCAAGGGGGTTCCGTGTAATTTACCCATTTACTCTATCTTTTTTTTTTTTTTTTATATTCTCTCTTGCTACTACTAAACAGTTACATTACTTTTAATAATTAATTAATTAAAATTCTACATAACTCTTCACATGTGTCTAAACAATTTAATTTATAAATTAATCATGCTTTAATATAATAAATATATTTTAATGCTTTAATATAATAAATATATTTTGTTGTAACATAAAGTTTGTGATCAACTATTAATAATAAAATTAACAAATAAAAATAAAAATTTAGAGTTAGAGGAAATTAAAAAATTTATTTTAGTATACAAATAAAATCATAGAATGAAAAAATATGTACAACCTTTTATTTATGTTGTAAGAAAAATATGAAATAGGAAAAAAAAATGGTAAGAAAAGAAAAAAGGGAAAAAAAATTATTAAAATTGTAAAGTAATGTTGTCCCAAAATTGACTGTCTCTTAACACATCTAAATGGATAAAGTGACTTATTAAATATGTTGATGGGGAAAAACTTTAACTGGAGTGTAAGTTCAAGGGGTTTTCTCCATTTAACCCTAATATATATTAAGGGGGGATTTTTGAGGGAATCATCCCGTTGACTTTAAGAACTTATATAGTACAAATTTTTGAAATACATAATATTGTACTGTGAAAATATTTAAAATACAATAGGATAGTTATCTTAATATTATTGTAGAATTTTCCTTAAGTATTAATTTCAGAAACCTCGCCCTGAGATTAATAATAACTAGTAGGATTTTTTATTTTTTATTTTTAAAAAATGGTAGTGAAAATGCTAACAAAAAATCTAATGGAAAATACAGGGAGTGGAGAGTGAAAAACAGGAGGGAGTATAGGTAGTTAATGAAAAAATAACAAAGGAATTGGGGAGAGTAAATTTGGCAAATTATAAAATGGCATATTTCAAAATCCTTCATCATACTTTATATATAGTATAGCTATTACTTAGTACTTTTGAATTTTTAAAAATCTCACAAACTTCGCATAATTTTCTAATTCTAGTAACGCGACAACTCAATTCAAATAATTTATTTTATAATTGAGAAGTTAATTTCATTTTAGAAATAGAAAGTTTAGTATACTAAGCAAATTAGCATAAATCTTAGGGAAGGTTCTTAGAATTATCTCATCTATTAATTATCAAACCATTTTATTGTAATTAAAAAAATTATATCATACAATATCATGTGCTTTAAAATTATGTGTGTATGGTTACTTAATTTATTCTCTGATAAAAGCTTCTAAAATAAATTTATTAATTTAATACAGAAGAAATTATCAAACCTTTATGTTTTTAGGGCAAAATTAGTTTATTTTATTACTAATTTTAAGTATTTGATCTAGATCTGTACCTAGAACATAATTAAAGTAGTAAAATAGGATAATGTCATAAATTGATACACGAATAGATAAACAACAAATTCAAAATCGACTCGACAACGAAAAGAATCAGAGGTGCCTTAAGTCCATGGGAAAGGTAAAAGTTCGGAAAATATAAATAAATGAAGAAGAAGGATGTGGAAAATGTGAGATTGTCGTTAAGGAATCATTTGTTTCTTTAAGCTTTAAAAATACTAAACTAGACTACGTAGCATATGACAGAAAAAATTTAAGCAGATTCGCATTGATATTACTTTTTACTTACAAAACTTGTCTTTTAATATCATTTATTTTATAAATTTTTATTCATATCAACATTTATAAGTAAGGTTAAACATTAGATCCATGTATGTATTTCCTGCATACGAGCCATTAACTTCACGAGGATTAAGGTATGGTAATAAGAAGTCAAATGTTGGTGTTTCAATCGATCATATCTCCATTCTAATTGATTCTACTTAGTCAATTAACCTTTGGACATTTGTACCTCAACCTTTATTTTCTTTATTTATCCTTTTAATTTTTTTCTGGAGAAAGAAAAAGGGAAAAGAAAAAAAAAAAAGGGAACAAGTGGGTGTTGTGAGATGAGGGTTTTGGGAAGGTACTATGGTCCCTCAAAGAAAAAATACTATGGTGGCAACTTGTTCTTTACGAAAAATACTTAGGTAGATCTAGTTTTTGACCCTACTTGTAGACCTTGTGGTCAGGATTAAATTTTAAAAATTTTTACTTATATCAGCTGATATTATAGATTAGCTATAGACTTTAAAGTTTAATTCACACCATAAGATCTACAAGTAGAATCAAAGATTGGGTCTACCTATATATTTGCCGTTCTTTATTAGTAGTAGAGTGATGGAAGTATGGTTCGGTTTGATAAATAGTATTTAAAATATTACATAAAATAATATTAGAAATAGATGCAATAGCAATTTTGGAACGTAATGTGTGTAAGAAAAATAATATTAGAAATAGATGCAATAGCAATTTTGGAACGTAATGTGTGTAAGAAAAATAATATTAGAAATAGATGCTATAGCAATTTTTGAACGTAATGTATGTAAGATAAAAAATTAATTAAAAGTATATTAAAAATTATTACAAAATATTATTTAAATAATAATGAATAATAATCAAGATGATTATATTTTCATGAAATGAATTGATAATAACTTGCAATGCTCACTGTCAAAAAAGTAATTGGCTTTTTTATTTCAATTCTGTAAACCTTATTATCTTCTTCTTAACTTGTTTCGTTTGTTTGAAAATGATATGAGGATTAGAGAAAATATGTAATGTCATTGTTGTAAGAAAGTGAGAGCTATTTAGTTTTAATTGTTTAACAATGTTCAAGAGAACCATTCCATTGTACTTTAAATACTTATATAGTACAACACCATGTATTTAAAAAATTTGAACTGTACAAAGTTTTAAAGTTAAGGAAATGATTCCCTAAAAGAAATTGTAGAATTCCCCAAAGATTATAATGTGCTTTCTACGTTTTATGTACTTTTACTATAAGTCTATAACATGCAATAATTCTGCTGTGTGCAAAGTTTTTGGTGTATATTTTAGCAGATTACGGGGTAAAATTAGATAAGAAAGCTTTTACTTTTTTAAATATAAAATTACATATGTCAATAAATGACGGGATTAAATACAATTAAAACACCCAAACCCATTTATTTGAGATTGCAAATAATGCATGAAACAAAATTCAATTCTCATCCATTCCTTTTCAATTCCTTTATTACGAAGGCGTGAACGCATAATCTAGTCCTCACAAAAATATGTTGTGTGGAGCGCCTTATATTGCGTGAAATTAACCTGATTTTTAGAACAGCATTCACAAAAAATAACTCAATAGTTAAGGATAAAGAATATGTCTTTGTTCCACAGTTGCTCAAGAATATGCCCTCTTGACTCTTTTTGTTAAACGAGTCATGCATAAGAGGGATATCAAAATGTAAATATATCTCACGTCATCAATATATGTTGAACTAATTAATAAGGTTCATAAGTCACTTCAGAACTAATTAATAAGGTTAATAAGTCACTTCACTTATTAGTAATTGATTTTGAAATAAAATTTTATATTTTTAATATGGTATCAGATCTAATCTCAAAATTTCTTACGGATGCCTTGGGTTTTTGTTCAGGGGCGGATCCAAGAGTTGAATTTTGTGAGGGCAAAAACTATATGGACATATTATTGGAAAGATAGTTTTTGGATTTTTGTAAAATTTTAGGGATAAAATCTAATTTTTTTATGAATGTTAATGAAAATTCAAAATTAAAAATATATCAAGGAAAATAATATATTTTCAAAATTTTTGAGGAATTAAACTATATAAATATATACCTAGGGAATAAACTTTTATATTTTCTAAAATTTTTGAGGAGAGGAGGCAAAGTCTAATATTTACAATAGAGTAATAATAATTCAAATAATTTTAAAGGGAGAAAAACATGATTTCAGAAATCTTGGGGGGGCGCTTGCCCTTCCTTGCCCCCTAATTGTCCGCTAGTGGTTCTATTTAGTCCCTTCTAACAGGCTTTCTTTTGTCTAACCCAAATAACAAGTTCTAGTCCACATCCAATCCACATAATGGGTTCTCTCCTTCTCAACTAATCCAAGTTACGAAACGTAATGAGTTCTCAACTAATTTAAGCCACGTATGAGAGAGGACGTCAAAAAATAAAATATTCTACATCAATTAGTCACAAAATACTGATTTAATCACAAGATTCTGAATTAATTAATAAAACTCATTTATAGGTAACTTCAATTATTATCAATTGATTTTGATGTAAGCTAATAGGAATTATAGTAACAACAGGTGAAGGAGCATCCATTAGAGGATGGTAATTAACTGAAACAAGAAGAGATGACAGTTTATTGAGAGAGAAATTATAGTAACAACAGGTAAAGGAACTCCCATTGGAGGATGGTTATTAACCGAAACAAGGAGAGATGGCAGTTTATTGAGAGATGCTGAAGTCTTGACGTTAACTATGATCAAAACTTTGAAAATGGGGTGGAGGAAAGTACTGATTCTCCACCAAACAAAGAATTAATTGATAAACTAAGAAGGAAGGATAGAAAATGTAGGAAGATTGTTACATTGCTGGAAGCTCTTCTTAATTTGGCATAACTATTTGAGAGGGGTTCTTAATGAAGATGGGATCAGTTTTACAAATAGATCGATTAATTAGCAGCAGATGCTCTTGACTTGGCAGCTTCTGATTGGTATGTGAAATTTTATTTCCTTGTAGAATCAACAAATCTGTAAATGATGGAGTCTTTTACTCCTGTTTTTGTACACTATTTTTCGTTATGATTAAAATACACTTATCGTTTTTTTTTTTAAATTTAAAAAAAAAAAAGTTTAGCTCGAACTTAAAATTTTAAATTTACATATAAAAAACTTAAATTGCTCAACTCAATTAAAAATCTACTTGAATTCATGTAGAAAAGATAAATAAGATAAATTTTAACAAAATTTTACATTTGTTAAAATAATGAAACAAAATTAAATGTTAGAATATTGGACTTAATTATATTCATTTACACTCAGTATTAACACCTTCCTTTCTTCTCAACGTCCAAGGGATCGTATAGTACCTCCATTAAATGTACAACACAACCCGGAAATTTGGAAGCGAAAAAATCAGGAGTGAAGCCAAAGAACGATGAATTGCAACATTGTGGTAAATTTGCAACCTTATGAATGTGTCGAACTAATGAGTATTTTGTGATGCTTGGATGACAATACTGGAAGAAATTTTTATATAAATCTAATCTCTATAATATAGTGTTATGAATTTATTGATTTAAAAACATCTCGCATCATTCTACTTTATCCTATATCACTACAAATGAATGATGTAAATATTTTGGATCAAGTAATTATATGTATAAGCATTTTCCACTGGAATATGGATTGCGAAAGTTGCAGTCCTTTTTCCCGAACAAAAATGTTGACAGAAGTTAATGGTACATACATTAAACAAATTCTATATAAAATGAACATCATTAGTGTAGAATTAGTGCATAATGTAGCAAGACTTTGCATAGCTGCATTTGACAAATGTAGATTATCCAAATTTTACACAATAAATTCTCATTTTTTGCATGGCTTTAATTTTTGTCTGTGGTGTGAAAAATAAGGTTGCATTTCAAAAACAAAATATGCTACTCCTACATAAAAAAAGTAACGGTTTGCTGTAATTTAGTCCTCGCTGTCTCTTATGCTTGTGTCTAACACTCAAAATGTTTTGGGGAGGGATTATTTGCAGTTGTACTTGTATAATGCCCTCTTATACAATCCGCTTTCGTGAAAAAGGTTACATTTTTATTTCTTATTAAAAAATAAATTTTGATGACTAAAATCAGACTACATCAATCGTGACTCGACCTAAATTGTAAATTATCTTTTACAGTGACGCATACATCCATAGAGACCCGGATTTTAATATTTTGTGAAAATTGTATAAACTTTTCTCACATGACTAACAAACATGTATATTTTCTAATGATAATTAATACTTATAGAGATTGAAAAACTACACAAAATATATAAATTTAGATGACAACTAAAAATTAACGTCTCCAAATATTCTCCAAACACACAATGAGAGTGGAAGTAGACTAGTAATGTTGATAAAAAGATCTAATAAAAAAATTTAATTTTTTTCGAAATTTGACTAATCACCAATAATAATAATAATAACTTTTATTTCTTAGAAAATAAACTAGGACTTAATTAGGGGTGTTCATCCTGACCGGTTGATTAAAAAAATCCGCTGATTCGATTTGATCTGAATCGAAACTAAGAAATAAAAGTTATTAAAGAGGGTATTCGAACCGCATTCTGAAAAAAATTAAATCACTCAAGTTAAGGGTTGGATAACTGGTCACATTTTTGTGACCCGCCGGGTACCTGACCCGGTCTCATTTTAAGGGTAATTTTGAGAAATTTGAATAATATGGTTTCATTATAAGTTAATACTTATTACGGTTATTGGCAGTTTCTCACCTCTTCTTTTTCGGTCCCTTGTCTTCCCTTCTACTTCCACCTCAATCATCTCTTCCCTTCGTGTTCTTAGCATCCTTATTCCTTACACTCTCGTATGTTTTTTGTGATTTAGTTGTTGTTACTATTAACTTGTTGCTACTTATTAGTTTGTTGTTATTGGGATGTATTTTGTTAATTAGATTTAATTGTTGTTAATTTAATTGTGAAATTAATTTGCCTAACTAACATTATTTAAAATTTTATGTTTTGTTACTAGTGAGGGTCAGGTACCTGGTCAATCCGATCCTCTTTTGCGGGTATCCGGTAGACGGAATACCCGCTTTGTATGGATCAAGTAGAGGGTTGGAATTTTCTTAATCCGATAATAAAGATTGGAATCTTTTTCACCTCATAGACCGGATACCTGATCCATGAATACTTAACTAAAAACGAGTAATTATTAAAAGCAAAGAGCACGAGCCAGCGCCCGGTCGCCGCCTTTCAGTTGCTTTAATCCCTTAAATGGCCTTTGGCGCCACGGCGCCGCTAGCCTTTAGATAGAGGCGATGTTGTCGCTTGCCGCAGCAAAAAATAAATCTTTTCTCTCGCGCCTCAAAACCCTTCTCACGTTCCAGGTATCCTGAACTACTCAATTTAATTATCCCAGTTCAACAAATTCCTGTCAACTAATAAAACACTATTTTCTCTGCATAGACATTTTATCGAACACCTCTTGATCTTGTTTGCTAACTTAGAAATATAACTCTTTTTTCAGGAATTCAATCACACTGTTACTGACATGTGTCCTGCTCCAGTTTTCCAGCGAGGTATCTCTCCACTACTTTTGCAATTTAACTTTTTTCTTGGAATTTGGGATATTTTGTAGCATCTATTTTTTTGAACTTCTTTTTCACCTAATTTTTGATGTGCTAAATAAGGCCCTCTTGGAAACTTAATCAAAAAAAGGCAAATAAACTTCAAAGATTATATTTTTATTGTATTTGGTTTTGAAGCATGATGAGGGCAATGAATTATTTGGAGAAAAAACAATTTTTGTTTGGTAGACTTTGCAGCTTTAGTGTAGCAGTTCGCTTATGTGCAATATGTTATTTATGGTTCTGGAAGGTGAAATTCAACTGATGCATATGATGGTGTAGGAGAAATGGAATTTTCAAAATGGAGAAAGCTGGATGCAAGGAAAATTGGGATAAACCAATCAATGATACCATCATCCCCATGGATTGTTCTAAAGATTCTACAAAATGCAGGTTATACTCTTTTACTATCCAAGTAGCTTCGGTTTTAGGTCATATGTTATGAAATATATTTTTGCTAATTTGATTTGAAATATATCTTGCTTGTCTTGAAAATGATACTATTAACTAATTGCTGCAGTAACTAACACGGTCCTTTTAGTGCATGAACTTTTCTACATAGTTTGCTATTCTAAGAATGGTATGTAGTATCATGATGATGCCATATCACAGAGGAAGTTAAGCTCGTGACCTATCAATTGCATAATGAAGAATTTGATTAAAAACTTGCACGGTTGCCAAGAATTTGCAAAATGTTTAAAGAACTCTAGGAGAAACACCACCTATCTGTGATTAAGTATCATGGAACTCCTTTACACATGAGAATGGAAAAATGTAGGCTTATGAGGGGTCATATGGGGTTAGTTTATGAGGTCTATGCATTTGGGTATCAGTCATCGCAACAATATGTTTGATGTTTCTATGATTAGAAAACATGATCGCTGATAGCAGATTTGTTTAATTGCCATTAAAAGATCTTCTTCTGCCATCCATTGTCCAGCTTATTTTGGTTTGACAAAGATCCATATTACGAAATGTTTCATGGCACTTAGGACTTGGGATTTCCCTGTGGCGATTGTATGTTTTCTGTTAAATATAAAAATATCCCACATTGGTTAGCTTAAAGATCCTGGACTAATTAATAAGATTCACAGGCCACACCACCTATCGGCATTGCCAATTGGTTTTGAGATGGAAACCCATGTTCTTTAACATGTTATTAGAGCTAGCCTTAGGTTTTCTCCCATCCACATGAGCCATGGTTCTCCAGTCCCGCTTAACAGGCTTGCTCAATTCCCCGGGAGCTCAACTAACCCAAGTCATGGGTGGTTCTCTCTCTAGCCCCGGGCGCTCAATCAACCCAAGTCACGTGTGAGAGGGGGTGTTAAATACAAAAATCTCTCACATTGGTTAGCCTAAAGGTCCTGGACTAATTAATAAGATTCATGGGCCACATCACTCATTGCCAATTGGTTTTGAGATAGAAGTCCATGTTCTTTAACATTTTCCCAGTCAAAGAATATATATCTGAATCACAATTTACAAGAAATTCATCCTTGTGGTTATAATTTTTCCAGGTTTTGAAGCCTACTTTGTTGGTGGATGTGTGAGAGATTTACTCCTGAATCGAGTACCAAAAGATTTTGATGTGATCACAACAGCTGCACTTACGCAGGTGCGTTTTTCTTGATTTGTCAATTCATGTGAGAGAAATGGTTACCTATACCTCCAGACTTTTCCTGGTAGTTGAATTTTTGATATTTTAATAACAGGTGAAAAAGAAGTTCCATCGATGTATGATTATAGGAAGGAGATTTCCTATATGCCAAGTTAATATTAAAGGCTGCATTGTGGAGGTAGGTGCTGCATTTAACTGTTAATATGAATCCGTTTTGTCCTGTCTCTAAAAAGCAATGGATGTTATAAGTGCCACCAAAAGTGTAGTGAGACCTACTTTCAGAATCTGAAAGTGAAATGTGAATAGATTATCTTGGATATTTTGACTGCGGTTAAAGTAATATGTATTTATAAGATATCAATCTGATTCAATTGAAGGTCTCGAGTTTCGCAAACAGTGGCACAACACAATGAAGGGAAAGCTGAGAAATTTTCAGTCTCTCAAATGCCAAAAGGATATGATGAAAAGGACCTTGCTCGTTGGAGGAATTGCATGCATCGCGACTTTACTGTTAACTGGTAAATTTTTTAAATGTGCTCTGGGTGAAACAAGAATTTTGTTTACCGTGCCTTAAGGATTGCTTCCTAAATTCACGAGTAATTTAACATTAATCTTTTGATATTTCAGTTGGTTGGAAAACCTATATGGCCATTAGACTATACAGATTGTAATGTTTTTACCGTTGATTTACTTTATCTTTAAATAATAATGTATGGTTTGGTAATTATATCAAATTAATCCCTCATATACAATCTTTCCTGTCCAATTGAGGGGCATCTACATTTATATGTCAATTACTAAAAGCAAGTAAAAGTAGCAGCCCTTTTCTCTGTGCATGTTTCTGCATTCAATTCCCTAATTCTGCATGTTAAGCATTTGGGATGTACATTGACAAAGAGCAGTTCTATTAACTTTCAAAGTGCTCCAGGATTATAATCTTTATGTTTTATTGTTTCTGTGCATTGTTTGATTTCATCTAACTCATTGACTGTATATTTGTGGAATTGTTGAGCAGCTTGTTTTATACACATCCTTTTGTTAATAAGATCTACGATTATGCCAATGCACTGTTGGATTTAAAGTTGTTGAAGGTTAGCTTATTACTTTTAACGAATTCACACAATTTAGTCGACAAGTTGGAAGTTTCTTAGTTATGTTGCTATTTCATTGACTGTTTACCATATTTTCATGTGATGCGTGCTCAGTTGCGGACTTTAATTCCTGCTCAACTGTCATTTGAAGAAGATTGTGGTTGGTGTATCTATCTTTCTGTAATAGTGTTGTGCTGATTACTAGATGCAATGATTTGTAGCAGAAATTATTTGGAAGTAATTTCTGTACTTTTTTTTTTCTGCTTTAACTCAGCAAGGATCTTGCGTGGCTTGAGACTAGCAGCTCGTCTTGGCTTGTCTTTTTCAGAAGATACTGAAAGTGCTATACGTAAATTCTCTTCATCCATCTTGAGCTTATCTAAGGTACTCCATGGACTCTGGTGTGAGCATTGTATGGCAGAAAACATAATGTGTGCATGTTGTAACATAGTATTGTATGTATTTTTAAACTTATAGTAGAAGAAACTTCGTGTGCATGTTGTAACATCATACTTGCTGTAGCCAAATCAGGTATTTCATTAGCCAAAAGCAATATACCTTGTAGGTAGCATTTGATGCTTGCACCATTATAGTGTCATTTACTAGTGCTCATTAATTCTAAGATGTTTGACAAGAAATCTTAGGTTGTAAAATATCAGCAATGATTAAGTCCAAAAGCTCCCTCTTAAGTCAAAGTATGGAACTATGTTTGACCAGATCTGATACATATCCCATACCAGCATCCATGTGACATGTCATATCTTGTATGGCATGGGTACTTTGGAGTTAAAATGAAGAGTCCATGTAATTCCGCTCTTGGTGTTTTACCCATGGACAAATTTTAGGGTTTTTTAATTGTGCTTATTCTGCCATTTTAGTAGGGTGGATAGTGAGATCTTTTGGTGGGAGAACTTGATTTTCCCACTTTTATGTTTATTTGAAGCATGCAATCCATTCCTTCCCATATACGAATTGGAATGGACTTTTCGAGAAAGCTAAGTGTTTGAAAATATTTTTTCTTGCGATACTGGTTTTGTGCACATTTCAAAGTAATAAATTTTCTTACCTAAACTAAGCTGTATAATTTTGCTTTTCTAGTCTAGAATCTTGATGGAGTTAAACTATATGCTATCTTATGGGGCTGCTGAACCTTCTCTATCTTTACTTAAGAGATTCAACCTGCTTGAGATTCTACTACCTGTGCAAGTAAGTTTTTTTTTGCCTTCCCCCGCTATCAGTTTGCTGGATGCCTGCTCTGCTGTACATTATATCCAACTCATATATGGTCACAATTTTGGTATTACAGGCTGTATACCTTACTCAAACAGGCCTGTATATCCAGTCAAAGTCCCTTCATGCTGATGGTATGAACTGTTTTTACTGTATATTCCCTTGTCGAGCATACTTTTTCATCTCTGTTAAAATGTTCTGTCCTTTTTCAAGTCTTTGACAATGGATTTTTCTTTCAGAAACTATTTTCCAATTTGGATAATTTGGTTAGTTGTGATCGACCAGCCGATAGCAGCTTGTGGTAAGTTGATTTTCTCTTACAAGATCAAAGTCCCTCTGGGAAGTAGTCAGCATTACTTTTATGTGATTGTGTGGATTTTGCTTGCCTTTCTGAACGTTACTATGGTAGCAGTTGAAGATCTGGTGACTAGCTTAGAGGATGACCACAACCGGCTTATAGGGTTTATCTTTCTTGTCTTGGTTGAGTAGTATGAACGCTGTTTTAATTTGGGTTCTAAGCATTTCCTTCAGTATGCATTCTGTCTTATGATTTTTTGGTTCAGTACTGTGTAAAAGCATTTGTTTTCTCATTGAAAGTCTCATGAGCTCATGCACATGTCCAGTTCTTGTGGTTTGTCCTTTTAGATAACTTACATATATAGCACAATTCCAGGTTTTGATATTTACTTAAATTTGATGCCGTGTCATCGGCTTCCCAAAATGCTGTAGCTTGTTCGAAAGGTGGTGACTGATTGGTGTTATAGCTAGAGTGGTACTCATGCCATCTTGTATCCTTAGTGATGCATATTCTTTTGCTTCTTTCTCTTACTCAATTTTATAACCTTTTCATACTTGTTTTCTTGCAATATCATATATAATGTAGTAATGGTATTCTATGTACTTTGAAGTTTGAAAAGGAGCAAATCTGTCTTTGTCCTCTGTTTTATGCCTCCATTTTTATTTACGTAAACGAGATCGTAACTAAATTTTCTCCTTTCATGGTTTCTGGACAGGGTTGCAATTTTGGCCTTTCATTTGGCATTAATCACTAAACCCCAACATCCTCTTGTAAGCAAAACCTTTGCATCGGTACTTTTTCATGTGAAAGTGGAAGCAAGGTGTCAAGTTTGCAAGACAGCATGCTCAAGAAGTGCAAATTTATGTACCAACATTTGCAAGTTGTTCTGACTCATTATCAGATGATGAACTAGCTGAAAAAGTCACTGAGTTAGCTATTCAAGTGAAACATTCTGTTCATATTTTGTCTGAAGCAGAAATCCTTCTCGAAGAGATGGCAAAGTTCCCAGGATTCCAGTGCCCTGGTTTGGTAAGTACATTGGGATTTTTCATCATTCTAGCTTCTGGATTTCCCAAATCGAAGGAAACAGGTTTCCTATATTGAAGTTTTATGAGTTCTCTTATGGAGTAAATTTAAGTTGAAATTGCATGTGGGTTTTTGTTTGGTAAGTGAACTTGGTACTTATCTGTTTCAAATATCTTAGCCAATTTTTTAAGCATGCAATATGAAGATTGTTGAATGAATCATTTAGGTTCCGTAAAGAACTATGTGCTTCAGCTAGCCTTGCTCTCAACAACCCTCGTATGTTATATTTTAGTAGGCAGGATTATCAACTACCTTCAGGACAGACAGCAGGACTTGCAAGGAGATGAGAATCCCTCAAAATTTTAGAGAATCCTGGTTTAGAAGTATAGTTCCTACTGTTTAATTCTTAGACATTATTATAAGTTATTGATGGAATTATTTGGCAATTACTGAATAGAAATCTAGTTAGAAGCAGTTATACCCTAGGGATATAAAACATGAATTATGAAACATTTTCTTACAAAATTCGGTGCATAAGGGAAAATGTCAATATAAGATAAAAATACATTTTCACCTCTTCTATGGCATGAAATTCGCCTTGATTTTGTGTTTAAATATTGTTCTTAAACTGAATTCTCTGAGCAATTTGAATAGTACTGAACATGTACGAAATTATTTGGTAATTCAGGTGTTCGTGACCAAGAAATTGGGAGCCAGTGCCAAGGAGATTTTTGATGTACTAGTGAGAGATTTGACATCTCTAAAGACAAACAGAGCAAGTTTGGGCATAAATAAATTATGTTTCCTTAATAAATGGGAT
The DNA here is from genome assembly GCA_025175665.1 of Cinchona pubescens. NCBI lineage: Eukaryota > Viridiplantae > Streptophyta > Magnoliopsida > Gentianales > Rubiaceae > Cinchona > Cinchona pubescens. The sequence continues at coordinate 55,208 of JANKKI010000174.1, forward strand.
CCTTAGTGAGTTAAGATTTGTCCTCGGCCAAATCATTTTGCATACATTGGGTTGTGGATTTGTCACGGGGGGTGAAGTAATGAAAAACGAGAAAAATAAATTGCATGCACTTGATCCCGAAGAAAATTCAGAGGTATTTGCAAAAAATTCCCGTGTTGTAGTTGATCAGAATAAACGTCATTCATGGAGGAAGGCTGAAAAAAAACGCACCAAAACATCTGCTGATTTTGTGGAAGAACAAGTTGTTGCTAAGAAACAGAAGTTTGTTGTGAATAATAGTGATCTCTTTGAGCAAGGAAGAGCTAAGGATCAAATGGTAACAGCCAATACACAGCCGGTGGATGTAGATGACAAAAAGCAAGATTTGTTAGAGGATGATTCCTGCTCGGAGGTGGCTAAGAAGCATCAGAAAGTGAATAGTAAAGTAATTGGACATTCACTAGAGGGTTCTGCAACTAAGGTGCAGGAAAAGGCTCCCCTCGACAAGCATAAAGTGTCTCAGGATGAGATAAGAACAATGCTGGAAACTTTGAAATTTCAAGTAAGGAAACATGAGGTGCAAGTGAAGGAGCAGAAGGCATCTGATGATGAAGAGTACCAAAAGAATGCTGAGAAGCATTTGAAGCTTTTGGAGCAAGTAAATGATAACGTTGCAATGAAGCAGCAAAATTCTGAAGAGAAGTGCCTTTTGCAACAGAAACCAGATGTCGAGCAACAACAGAATGTGGTGGTTGAGTATATCAAGAATAATGTACATCAAAATAAGCGGGTTGTGGAGAAGAGGAGTGTAAATCATAAACATGAAAAAGTTAAACTAAAAGGTGGACCTCAAAAACTTTCTAATCTTTTCAAATGAACGTGTTATAAATTAGATCTAGGCTTCCTAATTAGAATATCAGCAGATCTTGCTATATAGGAACATGTCCAATTTATTTGTTGTCCCGGTAATATCCCATGTCTGCATTATATAGCAAAGGTCTTGTTTCGTTGTTTAGGTTGTGTTCATTGTAACAAGTACAGGCTTTTGTGCTGGATTTAATGCACAGAAATGTTAAGTTCCAGTTTGTTGGATGGTACATTTTTATTTATTTTTTATTTTTCAAAATATATTTTTAATAATCATTTCATACACGTTTTCCAATTACCTTTGTATCTCACATATATGAAATATCACATTAAAAAAAGTTATTGCAGTATTTTTCAGAATAATATTCAAAAAATAATAACTGTCTAAATGAAAATTTCATTTTCTATATGCAGAACTTGATTCCTTCTTGCATTTCTGTTATTACTGAGCAGTAGAGTTCTTGGATGAATTTGGGTAGAGAAAAACATGATGTGAAGATTTCATTTTATGAAACCTTTCGTGTTTCATCAGTTTGGTATTTTAATGCGCGGTATTTGTGCTTTGTCAGCTAGGTTTGTCATTTGTCCTAGGGACCAAATTGCTCCATAAAAAGTTTGAGGATCAGTTTGTCCATATTAGGAAGTGAGGACCTATAGTGTATAAGTGAAAAAGTTAAAGGACCATTTGAGCCATTTCCAAGGTATGTGGTGGAACTTGAAACTTGGAAATTTAGCCAGTTGCGCTGAATTAAAAAGAGTAAAATGTTTCAAATTTAAAATGGTTAATAACACATTGCTCCCTGAATTAGGAGGGTAATTACACTTTACCCCCTACACTATAGAAATATATACTTTATTCCCCATTTATATTATTCATCTATTATCAATATTAAAATCATTAAGATAATCCAGTTATGATTAAAATGCCCTTGGTACCATAATTTAATTTTTTATGTATTTAAATTTTGATATTGATGAGATAATTATTTAAATAAGTAAAAATAAGCTATATAATATTTCAATATAATATTCCGTGGTCAAATTTTTAAAATTTTTGGATTTTATTTTATATTATTTCGAATTTGAATATTTAACTATAGTGATAGAACAATTCCTAAATGGGTTTTTTTTTTCTATTGAAAAATTCATTCTTTAAAGGTATTGTTTGAATATATATTTTTATTAAAATTTTTTAATTTTTTTGATGTCTTTTAGTATTTTACACTTAAGCAAATTGTAATGTTCAGTTTCTTATATTTTCATTCCCTAAAGTCAAAGATATCAATGCGTTATTATATTTTAATTTCGCCCTAATTCTTTTAACTATTGAAAATTAATTAAACACATGAAAAATCAAAATATAGTACTAAAGGTGTTTTCGTCATTTAACTAGATTTTCTTGATATTTTAAATTTTTTAAAGAATGAATAATGTGAATGGGGGACAAAGTGTACATTTTTATAATTTAGGGGGGCAAAGTGTAATTATCCAACTAGTTTAGGGAGCAAAGTGTTATTAACCCAATTTAAAAACAAAACAAAAGTAAAATGCAGAATTCTCAACAGTTATGCTATCTCCTCCATGCATATTTTTGTGTGTACCAAAATGTGTAATGCATCAAGATATAAAATATGTGGATTCTACCAACCATAATGGAAAAGTACAGAGAGGAGAAAAAAGTCTAAAAGAAATCAAAATATCACACTCTAATGTGAAGGAAATATAATACTAAGCTTTATTTCTGCCACTAAAACTTGTCTTCAGAACTCAGAGCAACCAAATTAGTCCAATTCCAAAAACACTAATTCCAACCTTGCATTACCAAATCTATAGTCCAACAAATTCATTTGGTAAATAAAAACCTAGAAGTTGTACAACTACTTTCAATTGTAACTGTGCTACAATATGCAGAGTAATATGCAACTTCTTGATTTTGGAATTAATCTTGAATTTATTTCCATTGGAGCTGCAACATGCATCACGTGTACGTTAGACAAACAAAACCTTATTAATGGCCAAAATTAGTTTTTAAGTTAAGCAAGAAAGCTCAACGAAGCAATTCACGCAACATAAACGATTCGAATAGCGAAATCTTAGGGCAAGAGGGCTTACTGTTGAGAAGTATCATTTGAAAATTGTCAGCTGTTGTTGACATGCGTGGTCATTTGAATGCACAAATTTCTCACCATGCTTGCAGCCTAGAATTTCAGTAGTTCCATTTGAGATAACCTGTAAAAATAAACTGAAACCCAATTAGTCCAAACAGAAGAAATTACAAGAAGAAGTGGAATTTCTTAAAACCTCGGAGAGATTCTAGAAACTTATACAAATCAAAGATAGTGTAGCAGTAGACAAATTTCAAATCAAATGTAATATGTTAGGGGGTGCTAAATACAATTTTATAAAAACGAATATAAAGAAATGTAAATTTGTAGTTTGTAATATAAATAGAATTGGCGGGTATGTGTTGCAATTAAAAAATATATATATATTTCAGCGCACATGCGTGCTACTATAGCAGCACATGTGCGCTGAATAACTGCACTGTAGCGGTACTGTAGATGACCGTTTGAAAATTGAAAACGGGTAAAATGGAAAGAGTTGCAACTTTTGGTTCAAGAGAGGAGCTCCATGGATTGAAAAGGCATATTCCAATGGATTCTTCGACATTTCGTCTCTATAAAAGAGTGTTATATCCATCAATTCAAAATAACATTCAAAATTAAAAAATATGTCTTTTCTTATACATTGTTCTTGGGAAGATTTTTAAATTTTGCTATTAAAAATCTTCAAGAATTTGTTGTATCCTAGAGGTAGATTGCTATTCACCCAAAAGCAAACTATTGAGTATAGTGGGGGCAATCAAAACCTTAAGGAAAGTGATATACACGCCTCGAATTTTACAGGTTTTGATATTCCTAAATTACAAAAGGAAAACACTTGTTTCTATTCCATTCTTGCCATTTCATTTCTTATATTCTAACAATCTTAAGGTTTTGATTGTGAGTAATTATGGAAACAATTGGTGAGTCTGCCTTTAAAGTAATGAATCAAGATTTCGTAAAATTGGATCGTCTTGATGGAACCGGAACAAATTTCAACCAGTGGAAAGACAAGATGATATTTTTCCTCACTGCACTAAAAGTTGCTTATGTTTTGGACCCTGATCATTGCCTGAAATTCCTGCACCAACTATTGGAGATTCAGAGGAACTCAAGGCACAACGGGAGAAAAAGAAGGAGGATGAGATTGTGAGTAGAGGTCACATTTTCAATACGCTGTCAGACCGTCTCTATGATCTTGATGTGTATAAAATCTCCAAAGGAAATTTGGGCTGCCTTGGAACATAAATATGCTACACAAAAATAAGATGCGGATAAATTTCTTATTAAGAAATATTTTGAATTCCGTATTATTGACTCTTCTTCTATTTTGGATCAAGTTCATAATTTTCAAATTATTATTTCAAAATTAAAAGATTTTAGTGTTGAAATTTTAGAATCATTGCAAGTGAGGGCAATTATTGCAAAATTGCCTTCTAGTTGGAATGATTATCACATCTAGATGCTGTATAATTGAAATTTTAACAATTGATCAAGTTTTGAAACATACAGAATTGAAGAAATACTAGAAATCTTCATAAGACTAGATTTATAACCTGTTTCAAAAGTGAATTTTGTTAATCTAGTTCAATTCAAATTACAAGTTCTTAAAAGAAATTTTTTTGAAAATACTAATTCTAAGGATAAGTTCAAATGTGAACAGAATATGTTATAATTGCGGCAATTTCTTTATAAAAATGAATGTAATTTCAACAAGAAACAAAAGAAGAATAATGCCCCTAAAACAAATCTTGTTGAAAGAGATGCTGAAATTGTTGCAATGATAACTGATTGTCACATTGGTATGATTTCTGAATTAAATGTGGCAATTTCAACCAAATCAAATGATTGGTGGTATGACTCTGGTGCTACCGTGCACATTTGCAATGATAAGTCTCAATTCAAGACTTATAAAGATGTTTCTGATGGCTATGAAGTGCTTATTCGAAATTATGCTTCAGCCAAAGTTCATGGCAAGGGAAGTGTGGAGTTGCAATTCACTTCCGGCAAGAAGCTTGTGTTAATGAATGTACTTCATGTTGCGGAAATTAGAAAAAATCTTGTATCAGCCGATGTATTGAATAAGAAAGGGTTGAAAGTTGTATTAGAGTCAAACAAAGTTATCTTGTCAAAAAATGATGTATTTGTAGGAAATTTTTACTCTTGTGATGGCATGTTTAAATTCAGTATCAATAAAGACAATATTTCTGTTTATATTGTGGATTCTTCTTATTCTTTATGGCATGGTAGATTAGGGCATGTTAATTATAAAATACTTTATTTTATATCTAAACATGGGTTAATATCTATCAAAGATAATTTTGAGAAGAAATGTGAAATATGCGATGAAGCAAAAATAACTAAGTTGCCCTTTCTAAAAGTTGAAAGAAATACACAATTATTAGAACTTGTGCATTCAGATGTTTGTGAATTAAACGATTTTCTAACAAGAGGTGGTAATAGATATTTCATCACTTTCATTGATGATTGTTCAAGATATGTGCATGTTTATTTAATGAAAGCAAAGGATGAAGCATTTGATATGTTTAAATCTTATAAATCTCTTGTAGTTCGTATGTAAAATCAAAATGTTGAGGAGTGATGGAGGTGGTGAATATTTTTCTACCAAATTCTCAATATTTTGTGAACAAAATGGTATTATACACCAAACAAGTGCTCCATACACTCCACAACAAAATGGTTTGGCTGAAAGAAAGAATAGAACTTTAGTAGATATGGTTAACACCATGATTCTAAGTTCTGGTTTGCCAAGAAATTTGTGGGGAGAAGCTTTGTTGGTTATTTGTCATTTACATAATCGAATTCCGTCTCTCAAGACTAAAGTGTCACCATATGAAATATGGAAAGGGAGAAAACCAAACTTAACTTATCTTAAAGTTTGGGGATGTATAGCATATTATAGATTCCCGGATATTAAAAGAGTAAAGTTGGGACCGAGAGCACTTAAAAGTGTGTTTGTTGGCTATGCTGAAAATTCTAAAGCCTATAGACTACTTGACATTGATTCTAATGTTATTATTGAATTAAGGGATGTTGAATTTTTTTAGAATAAATTTCTTAAAAAATTCAAATGTTGATTTGGATCCAATTAAAGTACAAGAACCGATTCCAAATGTTGATTCCTCTTCTAGTAATAAAAGGAAGGAAATTGATACTCCTTTTGAACTTAGAAGAAGTCAAAGACAAAGGAAAGAAAAACATTTGTCTTCTGATTTCATATCTTCACAAGCTATTGTTTTGTTAGTTGAAGGCAATAGAGATCACTTGTTTAATAAGATTCCAATCTTATTAAATGTAGAAGATGATCCTAAGTCGTTTGGTGAAACTATGTCATCAAGGGATGCAACATTTTGGAGAGAGGCTGAAATGATGAGATAAGATCAATATTATCAAATAATATTTGGAATCCAGTGGATTTGCCTCCTGGCTCTAAACCTATTGGTTGTAAATGGGTGTTTAAGAGAAAATATGCCACTAATGGATCCATATTGACATATAAAGCAAGACTTGTAGCTAAGGGTTTTAGACAAAATGAAGGAATTGATTATTTCGACACTTATACACATCTGTTGCAAGGATTACATCCATTAGGGTACTAATGTCATTAGTTTCCATTTATAACTTGTGTGTGCATCAAATAGATGTTAAAACAGCCTTTTTAAATGGTGACTTGGATGAAGAAGTGTATATGGAACAACCAGAAGGTTTTACATTGTCAGGAAACGAACATAAAGTTTGTAAACTACTTAAATCTCTATACGGTTTAAAACAAGCACCCAAACAATGGCATGAAAAGTTTGAATTAGCTTTACTCTCTAATGGATTTAGATATAATAATGATTTGTCTATATGTAGACGATATGCTAATTGTTAGTACTTCTTATAAAGGTGTACTTGAAACTAAGAAGTATCTGTCTTCTCAATTCAAAATGAAGGATCTGGGTGAAGTAGATACTATCTTAGGAATTAAAGTTAAAAGGCATAGCAGGGGTTATGCTTTATGTCAAACACATTATGTTGAGAAAATTTTGAATAAGTATCAACATTTAAATGTGAAAGAAGCAAATACTAAAGGACCTTTTGACCCAGACATTAAATTAAGTGAAAATACTGGCAATCCTATTGCTCAACTTGAGTATGCAAGTGTAATAGGAAGTCTAATGTATGCAATGAGTTGCACAAGGCCATATATTTCTTTTGCCGCGTGTAGATTGTCTAGATATACACTAAATCTTGGACATGATCATTGGAAGCAATTGGGAGAGTCCTTGGCTATCTTAAAAGAACTAAAGATTTAGAACTCTTCTACAATAGTTTTTCAGCTGTGCTTGAAGGATATTCTGATGCTAGTTGGTTTACTAGTATTAGTGATAAAAACTGTACAAGCGGGTGGATTTTTATGTTAGGTGGAGGAGCAATTTCATGGGTTTCAAAGAACCAAACCGTAATTGCTCATTCCACGATGGAAGCTAAATTCATAGCCTTGGCCTCAATTGGTAAAGAAGCGGAATGGTTGAGAGACTTGATATTAGGCATCAAGTTGTGGCCTTAACCAATGCCAGCCATAGCTTTGAATTGTAGATAGTGAAGCCACAATGTCTAGAGTATTGAATAAAATATACAATGGTAAATCTAGACATATAAGTCTAAGGCATACTTATGTTAGACAGTTGTTAAATGATGCGTCATATTAGTGGTGTATGTAAGAACATACAATAATTTAGCGGATCCGTTGACTGAACCTCTTGCGAGAGATTTGGTGAGATCGACGTCATGAGGAATGGGATTGAAACCATCTGTCTAAAACTACTAGCAATGGTAACCCAACCTTGATTCTAGTACTACCACTAAATTAAAAGGTTTCAATGGTAAAAACAAGTTGTTAATAAGTAGTTGTGAGCACTAAAATTATGTGTATACCATTCCATGTTGTTAGTGTAAAAGGTAACCCTTAAGTGGGAAGGGTGAATATATAAATATTTATATTTTTAATGAAACTATCTTGCTATGCTTTTAACCTTAAAAGCTTGAGAAGATTGCACCTATATGATCATAAGAAGTGGTGCCGCTTCTAACAAATCTTGCGGTTTTGGGTTCTCTTTTGTACATGATCATGAATTAGGATAGAGAACATGGCCGGTAACAGTGCTAAAGCTATTTTGTGAACATATGTATAAGGTTAACAAGTTCATGTGTGTGATAATTCTAGTCTAATTTAAATCATGGTTTAAGCAACAAATTCCACCTTGATTTGATTAGGTCTAGTGAGTTATTTACACTACAAAAAAGTTTAAGACAATAGTCACTTTTCTTTATGCATGATGTTAAAAGAGATAGTGAGTTGTATTTATATTACAAACTAAGTGGGGGAATGTAAATTTGTAGTTTGTGATATAAATAGAATTGGTGGGTATGTTTTGTAATTTAAAAAATATATATATATATATATATATATATATATATATATAATTTCAGCGCACATGGGCGCTCCTGTAGCAGCACATGTGCGCTGAAGGTAGTAGCCAGAAATGTTCAGCGCACATGCGCTTGTACAGTGTGCTCGGCACTGTAGCGGTATTGTAGATGACCGTTTGAAAATGTGAAAACGGGTAAAATGGAGAGAGTTGCAACTTTTTGTTCAAGAGAGGTGTTCCATAGATTGAAAAGGCGTATTCCAATGGATTCCTCTGACCTTTCATCTCTATAAAAGAGAGTTACCATCAATTAAAAATAACATTCAAAATTAAAAAATCTGTCTTTTCTTATACATTATTTTTGGGAAGATTTTTAAATTTTGCTACTAAAAAATTTCAAAAATTTGTTATATCCTAGAGGTAGATTGCTATTCACCCGAAAGCAAACTATTAAGTATAGTGGGGGCAATCAAAACCTTAACGAAAGTGATATACACGCCTCGAATTCCACAGGTTTTGATATTCCCAAATTACAAAAGGAAAACACTTGTTTCTACTCCATTCTTGCCATTTCATTTCTTCTATTCTTAACAAGAAGTATATGACAACAAACACAGAAGTGAATGCAAGGGCGGCTTACTAGTTTTCCAGACCTGAAACTAACTCAAATCAGACATTCATTTTCTTAATAAGCAATTCTCATTTAAATTTATTTTTATAACTTTTTGACGTGCAAAATAAAAATTGTTATGATTAATTTTTTTTTAATACAGGGATTCTCAATAAATAATATAGTTAATTTATTTAATAAATCTTTATATATTGTTGATCATAAAAAGCTTATTAATTTTGTTTTGAATAATTCCTTTATGCCAAAGAAATAGTTACATGCTTCGTTAGCATAACAACAAAGTGTAACTTAAATGGTAAGATGTTTCCTTATGTTATTGGAGTCTTATCTTAAGTCATACAATCTATTTTGAAATATTTAATTATAAAAATACAAATCATCAATACCATAATAATTATTATATTTAAAAAACCTTTAACATTAAGATAGTTCTCTTTCAATCTATCATTGTTTAACGATCTCAATTTTCAATACAAAATGGAAATTTGAAATATTTTCATACACCTTAAATTGTTCTTTACTTTAAAGTAAATAAATGATTTCATCTACTATGTGTAAGAAATAACTCTCTCTAAAAGATTTTAATGATTTACAAAAAACAAAATATACCTAATAATATGATTTAAAAAATTAAAATAAAAAATAAAAAATAATCAAACTTATAAATATATTTCATATGATATAATACTAATTTATGTATAGATGTTTTAATTCTGTATCTAATACTTATTAAAATGTATGTTGTTATATATATATATATTGCACATGGCTGTACTGACCAATTAGCAGCTCATATCCTTATCACAAGATTTACAGGACAACTCAAAATCTGGTGGGATGAACATCTAAGTTCTGATGACAAAGAAAACATTCTATCAGCAATTAAGCTTAATGAAGAAGGAGATCCTATACTTCAAAATAATGAAACAATCTCAGATGCAGTGGCAACCCTTATCTTCACCATTGCAAAAACATTCATTGGCAATCCAGACATGTTCAAAGACAAATCCAATGAACTTCTCAACAATCTTAAGTGCAGAAATCTGTCAGACTTCAGATGGTATAAAGATACATCTAAGCTGTCCTGACTAGGATATACTCCAGATTAGATGGAAATCAACCATACTGCAAAGAGGAGTTTCTTGATGGATTACCAAAATCTCTTAGAGACCTTGTCAAAGATGAACTAAGAAAACAGCATGATGAAACAGTGCCATGGGAAGCAATCATCTATGGACAGTTGATTAGCCAAATTCAACAAGTGGCTCTATCAATCTACAAACAGCATAAAATGCTCAGACAACTTGCCAAAGATCGAGCTCAAAGAAGTAAAGATCTCGGATTGTTTTGTGAGCAGTTTGGCCTACCCAGTTGCAAAACCAAAACCAAAACCAAAACCAAAAGAAAACCCCGATTTTCCAAAAAATAGCTTGAATACAAACCAAGTAAACAACTTTACAACAAGAGACACAGAACCTCTTCTCAACCCAAAAGACACTTACCTACCTCTTCAAACAAAATCCCTGCCAAATCCCAGTCTAAACCTGTTTGTTACAAATGCCATAAGCCTGGACATATTGCCAGATATTGCAGATTAAACCAACAGCTTCGAGGCCTTAATCTAGAAGATGAAACATTGTATCAAATAACAAATCTTCTTCTTGATTATGACAGCCAAAGTTCTGGAAATGAAAACTCGGAAGACGATTTTGAATCGGAAGAACACGTAAACCAAATTCACAATGATGATGTTTTGACAGATAGCTCCGATGAAATCGCAGGGAAAGAAACAAACACCATCAACGTTCTTACAAAAGAACAAGATCTCCTTTTAGAACTTATCGAACAAATTGCTGAACCAGAAAAATGGCAGCTATACCTTGCTAGATTCAAAGAATCTCTAAACCCTATCCCTAACAATCCTTTAGCCAGAGATCCCAGATTACCCAACAGATACAACCTGACAACCATCCTTAACAAATTCCAAACCAAACCCAAACAGTCTGTTACTATTCAAGACCTACAGGCTGAAATAGCATATCTTAAACAAGAAATTAGGCTAATCAAAGCCAAGCAAGATATAGACAGCCTTATTTTGGAAAGTAATGGTAACTACTAATCCTTTGCCAAACAACATAAATATCCCAGAAACTTCTACTACTCAACAAAATTCTGATGAACAGTTTCTTAGCCAGCTAAATAGAGTAACCTATCAGAAATATTATCTTCTTATCCAACTTGAAATCAACAATTATTTTGTTGTTGAAACTGAAGCATTATGGGATACAGCTGATCTCAGTTGCATTCAAGAAGGACTTATACCAACCAAATTCTATGAGAAAACAAAAGAAGGACTCCGCGGAGCAAATGGTTCAAAATTGAATATTAAATTCAAACTCTCTGATGTTAAAGTAAAGTTTTAACGGCCTCTGTCGAAGAAACTTTTCTTTTGGCAAAAGATCTTACTGGAAATGTTATTCTGGGAACAACCTTTATCAACAGATTAATACCCTACACGACGAAATGTGAAGGAATAATCTCTGATAAATATGGTCCAGATGCACTTCTACCATTTTTTAGAAAACCAGTTATCAAAGACCTAAATCCTTTATTCCTAAATTGGAGCAACAACTATACTTGCTCAAAGAAGAAATATCATTCAAAAGATTGGAAATACAGCTCCAAACACCTCAGATATAGCACAAGATTCAAAACATTCAAAAACAAATTGAACAAGATTTTTGTTCTGGGGTACCAACGGCATTCTGGCAACGAAAACAACATAAAGTCAACCTGCCTTACGATAAGGATTTTGACGAAACACATATTCCTACAAAAGCTCGTCCTATCCAGATGAACCAAGAGCTTATGGAATATTGTAAACAAGAAATCCAAGATCTTTTGGACAAACAACTTATTAGGCCAATCAAATCGCCGTGGAGTTGCTCAGCTTTTTATGTGAACAAACAATCAGAAATAGAACGAGGCACACCAAGGCTTGTAATAAACTACAAGCCTCTAAACAAGGTTCTCAGGTGGATCAGGCATCCAATTCCAAACAAAAGAGATCTCCTACAAAGACTTCATTCAGCAAACATATTTTCAAAATTCAATATGAAGTCAGGTATTTGCCATTATAGATTCAGATCCATCCTTCAGACAGATATAAAACAGCATTCACCGTTCTATTTGGCCATTATGAATGGAACGTCATGCCTTTTGGATTAAAGAATGCCCCATCTGAATTCCAAAAGATCATGAATGATATATTTAACCCATACTCAACGTTCATTATTGTATATATTAATGATGTTTTAGTCTTCTCATGATCAATAACCAGCATTTTAAACAACTCAATACCTTTTTTCATACCATCAAAACCAATGGTTTGCCTATCTCCAAAAAAAAGATCAACCTATTTCAAACTAAGATCCGTTTCCTTGGACATCATATTCATCAAGGAACGACAATCCCAATAAAAAGATCTATCCAATTTGCAGACAATTTTCCAGACCAAATTCTTGATAAACAGCAACTCTAGAGATTTTTGGGCTGCTTAAACTATATTGCAGATTTTATCCCAAACCTTAGCACTCTAACTAAACCCCTCTATGACAGACTTAAAAAATCTCCACCCTCTTGTGACGGATATTCATACTACAAATCCAATTGATTGTAACCAGCTTTGGATATCCGATAATATTGTTGTTTTAGTTTCTACCATTTCTGCCCAAGTTTTTGGTATGGTCAAAGGTAGTTGTTTGGATGAGGTTGGTGTTTGTGTTTTAGAGGGGAGGATAGGCAGGTTTATTCCTGGGGCTAAGGTAAGGAATTTGTTTGATTGGATAAGGTCATCCAGGGATATTGGTTGTTTTTTCGGGTTTTTTGAATGTATGGGTGAGGTTGATGATTTGTTAAGCCCTTTAACCTACCTAGCTTTACCTATTGGGATTACCAGGCTGCATGGTGGCAAACTTTTTCCTTTCAGAATTATTCAAACTCCCACTCCTATCTATTTTACTTTAAACGAGGTAACAAATATCAATTTCCAGCATGGTTTTCAAACATTGGAAAATCCATGGACCACAAAAGAAAATTCTGGTACCTATATATATATATATATATATATATATATATATATATATATATATATTGCATAAAAATTAACAAATGTTTGATCTTTTTTTTTTTGGAGGTAAAAAAAAACCAAACTATTGCTTAGACCTTCATTTGACTCCAACCCATGACCAATAGGTCATAGGGAAACGTTACGATCTAAACTATTTTTCATTGTCAAGATTAATAAATGTTACTAAATCTAAAATGTTATAAAAAAAATTGAAGTGCTCTATTTAGAATAAATACTTATTATGAAGTTCATCATAAAGGTCCATGTGTGCTTAACACATTTAAATATTTATTCTCTTATATATATATATATATATATATATATATATATATATATATATATATATAAAGTACAGACTTTTAGCAATAAGCATTGACGGTAAAAGCCAAGAAAGCAAATAATCCATAATCCAAGAAATATAACCTATTAAAATTCAAGAATTCCCTTGAATATCAAGATCATAGGAATATTTAACCTGCAACTAAACAAAAAATATAATAACTAAACCAAAAGATTAGATAAAGAGCCAACAACCCACTAAAATAACTTCCCAACTTCTGAAAAACACATGAAAACACAAAAAGAAAGATACTATAAAATTATTTTTTGTTGTGTATTACCAATCATAATTTAATTCCACCTTTTTACTATTATTGATTTTCCAAAAGGATAGATGTCTTACAAAAACAGTGTCTTAAATGCCAAGAAAAAATTGAGTTATGTTCCTTCTCTCACTCTCCCCTCTAAGAATATTTCCGTCTGCTCTACATTCCCAAAATTGAAATTTTGCCGTCCAACCCACTCTGACGCAAAACTCCAAAAACAATAGAACATTATAACTTTATTGTTTGTTCTTCACATTCTCGCCACTCCCTTTATTAACGACATGTTGGTCTCATTTGCATGAAATCTAATTATTCTTGGTCTGTTTTTTTTTTTTTTGCCTTAGTTTGACTTATAAGAATTCTGTGATGTGTTGCTTCAAACAATGAAAGTTATAATGTTAGATTGCTCATCTCTTAAATGAGACCAAATGTATAAGAGACACATGTCACCTTTAATGTGAAATGTTTTTTACGGTTATGGCTTTGGAGGGCTCCAGAGCATTGAGATTGATAGAAGAGTTAATAACACTTTGCCTCCCTAAGTATGGTGGTAATTTATAATTTACCCACAAAACTAATAAAATTACACTTCGTCTCCCACTCAACTATTCATCCATTACCATTTACTGACACTGTCAAGAAAAGTTAGTTAAATGACCGAAATGCCCTTATCATTATCTTTTAAATTTTCATATTTTCAACTTTTGATAATGGTGTAATAATTATAAAAAAAGATAAGTAAAATTAAGTATAATATATTTCAACATAATACATATCAATATATTTTTTTGGTCAAATTCTCGTAATTTATGGAGTACTTTTTTGAGTAATTTCTAGAATTAATTTCATATTATTTTGAATTGTAGTGTTTTTCATAGTGGTTAGAGTAGGATTTTTGGTGAAATTTTTTATTGAAAGTTTTTGTCAAAGGGTTTTGTGTGGCAATGATTTTTCATAAAAGTTTTTTAATTTTTTATTGTACTTTAGTATTTCACATATTATTTATTTTGGATTAAACGTGTGCAAATTGCAATGTCGGATACAATTTAAATCAAGTTCATCTCATAATTTTCACCGTCGAAGACAAAGATATTCATTTATTTATAGTTTATTTTTCCTAGTTTTCAGTAAATTTCAAACCTCTATACAAAATAAATACTTGAATTCTTCAATCATTTAATTAAATTTTCTTTTATGGTGTTAGAAAATAGTAATGAATGAATAGTTAAATAAGGGCAAAATGTAATTTTATTAGTTAAAGGGGTAAATAGTAATTACCCCCATACATTAGGGGGCAAAGTGTTATTAACCCCTTTATATAAAATACTTTGGGTAAATAACTCACATTCTGTGAACTTACACTAATATTTCTATGGTCGCTCAAATTTTAAAAGCATATGTTATATCCCTAAACTTCTCAATTTGTTTTAAAGGGTAAATTACAAGAAACCCCTTTAAGAAAGCCCCATGGTTAGAATTCTTCTATCACACGTATTCATTCTATAAAGCACTATGAGTGTGTAACCAGAGGTATCATTAAAATGTATAAATTAGTATCAAATCTAATATTTAACAGGGAAAAGTCAACTTTTTAAAACAAATTAATTTCTAAATTGCCAATTTGCGTTTTAAAAATTACTTACCATAGATTCTAAGTTAACTAGTAGCTATTTTGTCAAATTTAGGGTTAATATAAAATTAAAGGAGAATACATCTGATCAATATGTAAATTACACAAATCTTTCTTCTTCTCTAAGTGAATCTGCAAAACAACCTAGAAAGAAAAAAAAGCTTGCCAAACCTGTCCCTTACACATATAGACTTTCAAAGGGCTGGGAATTATACACATCTTTGACTGGAGAGGGGTTTTGCAAGGAAGATCAGGTGGTGGTGGGATGAGAAAGGCAAAAAAAGGTAGAGATAGGGCTGAGGAAGGAGTGGTAGGGCTAGGGAAGCCACCACGAGGATGGAAAGTGGAACTGGGGGAGGGGGTGGTAGGTTTAACTTGATTGGTGCGACAGAGATGGCTTGGGGTAGGAGTGGGGAATAGAGAAAGATAGAGGTGGGGCTGGGGTGAGGATATGGCGGGGCTGTATAAGCTGTCTCTTATACAAATGGGAGCTTTGGTACGAGGAAGGACATGGAAGGAGGTGGAGGTGGAGGTGGAGGTGAAAGCTGGGGAAGGGTGTTGTTGATGCAAAGAATAGAAAACCCCAACAATCTATTTCCAGGAATTGGAAGAATAATAAAGAATATAATTTCAAGACAATAGAAATGATTTTGTGTGAAGAGAAATCCTGTCTCTTACAGAAAACATCTCAATACAATAGCCAAAGAAATTAGATACTAGTCCTCCACTCAATTGCTTGCAAAAGCAATAGTCCTAACTTCTTTTCCCTCCAAAATAACCACTAGCTAAGCTGGATTTCAGCTAACAAACTATACCAACTAACCTACATTAATTTAGTAATTACATCCTAACTAATCATGGTTACATATAACAACAACACAATTATAAAAATTCAACACTTCATAGTCATCAGCATGCCTTCTTCCTTTTTGATCACATTTTCAAATGCCTATTAACTCCAACTTCCATGACTTCAGTTGATAACAGGACTACTCTTTTATTCTCATATCAATTGCTCTCTCCTTACAATGTTCTTGCTGTCAAGAATAGAAGTTAGGGTATTGTTGTTGTAAGTCATACTAAAACTCTCACCTAGAATTCTTCTCAAATCCATCACTCTATTGCACCAACACTTGAGTGGCAGCAATATTTCTTCATTTAACCAATCTTCTATCTAGAATTGCCACAGGTTCAATCAATAGATAGTTATTAGAGGATAAGCCAGAAACTAAGGAACTGTGTATTGTCTAAGAACCAACCTTCCTTTTGAGCAAGGATACATGAAAATTTGAGTGATTCTTGGCAGTAAGGGGTAATTGCAACTCGTAAGCCACAGAACCCATCTTAACCAACACTTTTGATAGGATGCAAAGTACATAGGAGTAAGTTTTTGACAACTATGATCCTTGAGGGAATGTTGTCTGTAAGGTTTATTTGCCATTTACTTTATCATATTTTGAGCCTTGGCTAAATTGTACTTCAGTAGATGTAAGGTTTCCTCTTTGGCATGCAAGCTTCAATCAACTATGTCTACCAAAAGAAGAACTAGGCAAGTAGGTTATATGCAGTGGAGAAGACTGGTCATATACCACCTCATAAGTAGTAATCTTTGGAGCAATGTGAAAATTGGTATTGTACAAATATTCAACTAATGGTAGCCAAGAATGATATTGCTTGGTGTTATCAATGGTTATGCACCTTAGGTAATCCTTCAAACACCTGTCTAATACATCAGTTTGGCCATCACTTTGTGGGTGGTAGGCTGAGGATAAGTGTAATTGTACCTTGTGAAGTTTGAACAGCTCCTACTAGAACTTGATAAGAAAATGGGATCCCTGTCACTATCTATGGATTAGGGCCAATTCATGTAGGAATAGTAATTTTGGATACGACACGATAACATGACAGAAAATTAATATGTCTAAACATAACTTGAATTTAATTGGGTTGCTATTAGGTCGACCCGTTAATGACCCAAAATTAAATAGGCCGTGTCGTGTCAACCCGCAGGTTGACGTGATAACCCATTATCTTATTGGGTAACCCGACATGACCTGTTTAACCCATTAAGATATCGGGTAATTTGAATGACTTGTTAATTAATTGGATCACTTATGAAAATTTGACATAATGATACATCCTTAAATGACATATCATGTTATTCAAATAAATGGTAACGGGTTAATTGTGGGTTATCATGTCATTCCGTGTTAAACTAAGTAACTTTTGTATTAGAATAAAAAGTTTAATGGGTTAATGGGTTGTGTAAGGTCAACCCGTTAATAAATGGGTCATGATATGATACGGCACGAATGCTTAATAGGTCGTGTCTGGGTTCAATATTTCTAACCGGAATCTGATAAAGAACACCCGACTGTTGGTTTATGTACTAAAGGCAACAGTGTTGGAATTAGAAATTATACTTATTGCCAACGTTAAATGAACCTAAAGGGTCACACACTAAGAGTAAGCATATACTTAAGTCAAAATTGACTTAATCTAGATGTGTATAAGAGACAGCTCATTAGATGTCTTCACAAACTCCTTGAAGGCCTTAGGCTTGACTCTTATACATTTACTGGATTGTATAGTTAGACAGTCTCAAGGATAGATCGCAAAGATAGTGTTGAAGTGTTATTATCATACGCGTTTATAGACCTAATACGTGTGATAGAAGAATTCTAATCAAAGAAGAGTTCTTTGAATTTAGGTTAACCGCTATATATAGAATATGATTCTTTAGGGTTTGGAGTCTGACATGCGACTCATTAGTAACAAACAGTCGGACGAAAAACCCTACGAAATATTTCCGAAACACTGCTCTAGCAAGCAACACCCTAAAATCGGAAAAGCTACTCGTGTGGATACCTGTAGAGGCGTTCGTTCAATGCAAAAAGATGTGTATAAGTGTATATATCTAAACCCTAAACGATTTAATCGGAACGCATGGATCCTCTTTTAGGGATTTCCGGTGTTTTACGCTGCGTTATTTTTGTATTTCGGCAAGGAAATCCCAACAGTGGTATCAGAGCCGCTTGCGTTTTCAATTAAACCGTTTCTGGATTGATGAAATTAGTTAAAAATATATTATGTTGGACATAATCAAGTACATGAACTGTAGTTACTGAATGTATCTTGTTGAAAATCATTTGATATCTTGATCTTAATACATACATATGATGTATGCAAAGATTCTATTCGATAGAAACCTGTTCTGTTCGATGATTCTATTTGATAGATTCTGTTGTTGAACTATATGTATATGTGATATACGTATGTTTCTGTTGAATTATGTATATACACATGATATATGTATTTTTCTGTCGGATTATGCTTCTGTCGAATGATTTACATATATGATATGTGTATGTTCTGTTCGATGGATTTAATTCGTATCATGAAAAATTATGACAGCACACTGCTAAATGAGTTACGATTACTCTTTAGCGTCGGGCGCCCTCGACCCGGGCTCGCCCTGGACCCGCGAGGCGCCGCCTCGACCCCGCCCGCTAACCGGCTAAGCGGGACCGCCGTACTTTCTCGTAGTGGCTTAAAATCGTCATTTGGTGCCAGCTTTTCCGGATATCCGATAGTATGTTTTCTGTTGTATGAAGTGTTCATATGCAATGTGCATAGCAGATGTTATAAGACACAACTCCAATAGTAATTTACATCTTTTTTGGGGTGCTATTATATAAATACGGTTTCTATGTGGAGTCCTTGTGTTTAATGTTAAAGTTTTGTATTATTGTATTACAAAGCTTGTAAAGAAGGCAAAAGGAGCAACTTGGCGTCAATCAACAACAAGGTGTATTCCTCATGAAGATGGAAGAAATTTTGAAGTTGTAATTTGACCCTAGGATTGACCTTGATCTTCATATTGGCTTATGAAGATCACCATAGTTTAAGGGCCATGCTATGACACGTTTATCTTACTGTTATTTGTATATGTTTATGTGATGTTAAATGTTAAATATATGTGGTGCATGAAAACATATGATCAATTAACAAGTTCACATAACATGTTAAGCCCTCAATTAATCAATATGCCACCAAATTTAAACACCTTGACAGAGATTGCACAGATGTGCGTTTTTGCCAAAGTAAAAGTACATTAGTTATTTTAGTCGAATCCTTCTGTCTCTTATACACATCTAGATGTGTATAAGAGCTTACGCATCTAGACAACCCAAGAGTTATAACTTATCATAAGATGAGATTAAACATGCCGGTACATGTGATGTATTGATCTCATAATTGTTTTAAGAGTTACATATGATGTAATTGGTAAAGAGTTACCTACCTAAATAACTTATTGGTGAATTTTAATTGTCATGCCAAAGCTGAGTTAAAGTTAAGTGAAATATGGATCTTAACCCACTAAATACAAACTGTTGTGTATTCATTTATGAGGGTAATTGATTTAGTGGGAGTTTTATATTAATATCGAAATATTGTACTTTGCATAATTGTTGTAGATCAATGGCCGCTAATAACACTTCAACACTATCTTTGCGATCTATCCTTGAGAAGGACAAGCTGAATGGGACCAACTTCCTTGACCCTGTCTCTTATACACATCTAGATGTGTATAAGAGAGAGCTATAGATCTCTGATACCAGCTGCATTTGCTGCTTAAAACTGCTGAGCATTTTTTCAAAAAAATGCTCCTGTCCAAGTTTTGATCTCTTCATCTCAGGTAAGGACATGAAAACGAAAATATCTGTAAATAAGGCTTATAAGAAAAAGTCCCTATACGCAAAACAAGCCCAAGAACCATAACAAGCCTAAGCCTCCAAAGGAAGGAGTTTGTCACTTTTGCAATGAGCCTGGTCATTGGAAAAGAAATTGCAAACTCTATTTGGAAGATCTAAAGAAGAAGAAGAGTAGTGAGACTACTTCTTGTGTATACTTACAAATACCTGAAGTATTAGTCAAAAAAATATCATTAAGAAATATTCTTCTCCATTCACCGTGAAGACGTGTTTTATGGAAATGCTGATTTGCATAATGGTCTTTACGTTCTAAACATTGAAAAGCCCAATCCAGAGATTGTTTATAACATAAATACAAAGAAACCTAGATTGGATGATTCAAATCAAACTTTCTTATGGCATTGTCGCCTTTGTCACATAAATGAGAAGCGCATATCAAAACTCCATATAAGATGGGCTTTTGAATCAATTTGATCTTGAATCTTATGATATCTGCGAATCTTGTTTGTTGGGAAAGATGACTAAAGCGCCTTTTCTGGACACGGTGAACGAGCCAATGATTTATTGGGCCTAATACATACGGATGTATGTGGTCCATTAAATCTGTTGCAGAGGAGGTTACAAGATTCATTACTTTCTCGGATGATTTCAGGTAGATATGGTTATGTCTATCTAATGAAACATAAATCGAGTCTTTTGAAATGTTCAAAAGTTTTCGGTATGAAGTACTGAATCAACTTGGCAAGACAATTAAATCACCGAGATCGATCGAGGTGGTGAATTCGCCAACAAATACATGACCATCTTATTATATCCAACTATTTGATTTCATCATATCGAACTAGAATGATAAAACAAATGACTTTGATCACCTTATCAACACAGTTCCCACTATATTATATAACTAGGGACATTTAGAATAATAAATTATTCATGGAACTAATTGTAACTCTTAATGAGATTGAGACCAGAACATACATACACATGTTTGATGTGTATCTTATGCCTCTGAACCAAAACCGAAGTTGGTCCCATATCTTGTCCTTAGATCTGGTAGAGCTAGAAATATACCTAGGCAATTTTTTGATATTATGCTCAGCAGTTTCAAGCATGGATAGTAGCTCAGAATCAGACTATTGGGTGTAAATGGGTTTTCAAGAAGAAAACTGACATGGATGGCAATGTACATACCTTCAAAGCACGATTGGTTGCAAAAGGTTTCAAACAAACTCATGGTATAGACTATGATGATCAACTTTTCACCAGTTGCTATGCTTAAATCCATAAGGATTCTTATTGCCATTGCAGCATACTATGATTATGAGATATGACAAATGGATGTCAAAACAGCGTTTCTTAATGGAAACTTACTCGAGGATGTGTATATGTTTCTTGGGGGTACATGTATAGGGCTTCTTCGGATTTCCTTATGTGGTAGCTTCAAAGTTTATCAACAACTCTGTCTCTTTAAGCAAGCATTAAAATCCATGTCAGTGTTCTTCGTTTTGATGAAGCAGTCAAATACTTTGGATTCATCAAAAATGAACATGAACCTTCCATATACAAGAATAATACATATATGCAAATGCAGTTGTGTTTCGGTTTTGTATGTTGATGACATCTTGCTCATTGGAAATGACATTCCTACCTTGCGAAAGTCAAGTCTTGGTGTAGAGACCGACTCTCCGAGACGTCCGCCATTGAAATGTGCATTCAAGGCATGAAGTGGGGACTTCGTTACATCCTACAAGGCATCCAACCTTCGACATATGAGAAATTGGCGACAAAAGCTCATAGTCTCAAAATTGGCCTTGATTCTAAAGAGGATTCTTGCCAATGTCGCATGGCATTAGTCTTGGAAAGGCTCGGTGTCTTATACACATCTAGATGTGTATAAGAGACATGCATTTGAGACATCCTGTCTGATCAGCTATACACATCTGCAGATGTGTATAAGAGACAGGTTATAGCTGACCGGCTTCTCAAGTACTTAAGGATATTCTTGTACCTGTCTCTTATACACATCTAGATGTGTATAAGAGACAGGTGTAACCACTGGAAAAAGAGCTTGTTGTAAGTGGTTCCATAAGGGGCCTTGCAAGTTTAGATCGGCAGAGATGATTTTAGATCACAATCGGGATATGTGTTCTGTTTAAATGGAGGTCTTTATGGAAGAGTTCAAAGCAAGCGACCATAGCAGATTCTACAACAGGCAGAATATATAGCGGCATCGATGCGGCTAAGGAAGCGATTTGGATTAGGAAATTTGTCACGAATCAGGTGATTGTTGCTAGGATCACTAATCCAGTTGATATCTCTTATGACACATCTAGATGTGTATGCACACAGCCAAAGCCTGTCTCTTATCACATCAACGATCCAAACAATCCACAGACGTTATGTGTTGGATGCCAGAGCAGTGTTTCAGAACTATAATCCAACATTGCTGATCCATTAACTAAACCACTACCACAACCAAAACATGATCGCCATGTTCGGTCAATAGGTCTTAGACATATGTATGATTGGACCTAATTGTTTAATTGGGAGACTTTTAATGGATAATTTTAAAACGAATATTGTCATCATGATATTTTATTTATAAAGAGATTTATTATTGCATGTTTTAATATTAGAATCCATGAATAATTTATTATTCTAAATGTCCCTAGTTATTCAATATAGTGGGAACTGTGTTGATTTAAGACTAGTATGATTTTGATTGATAATCATATGATGATTATAGATATATGGATATAATAAAAATCATGGGTATTTGTTGGCGAACAAAGTCTTGGATGACCGTTATGAGAATACAACATGGTTTTATGTCATTGGTAATTCTCATTATGAACATGTTGTTCATCCTTAGACTGAGATCACCATAGTTTCCTACATAAGAACTTATGTGTTTTGACTGTATCTGTCTCTTATACACATCTAGATGTGTATAAGAGACAGGATTGTGATTGAACATGTAGACTCATTTTCCTCCGCATAATTTCTACATGTTCAATCAAAGACATCTCTCTCATAATACTGTCACCTTATAGACATCTCTCTGTGTATAAGAGACAGATCTTATATTCAGCTGGATTAATAAGTGGCATTGATTGCACTGAAAAATTCAAAAGACTCAGATTTATGTTTCATTAGATAGACATAACCATACACATCTAGATGTGTATAAGAGACAGCCAGATAGAGTGGGGACCCCAGAAGGATTATGACATGGGTTATTTGATCAGGTTATGTCAGATCAATGATCTTCATTTAACTTGGGTGGTCATGATGCCTTGCTAGAGGCCAATCTTGATCTATGAGTATAATCTGTTAATGATAAATTAAAGGTGTTTAATTTATTCATAGATTAAACTTCCTGGCTAATTGTCTTTAGTCCAAGTGGGAGTATTGTTGGTTTATGTACATGCTAAAGGCAACAGTGTTGGAATTAGAAATTATACTTATTGCCAACGTTAAATGAACCTAAAGGGTCACACACTAAGAGTAAGCATTGGGTTAAGTCAATTGTTGACTAAGTTCGTTGAATAAGAATTTGTGTCTAGATTCAATGAACGAGAATTATTTACTAATTACATTGGATTTACTCATATACCAGTTAAATAGTAATTGTAATAATTATAAGGAACTCGATATCTGGTTACTATCATACGCGTTTATAGACCTAATACGTGTGATAGAAGAATTCTAATCAAAGAAGAGTTCTTTGAATTTAGGTTAACCGCTATATATAGAATATGATTCTTTAGGGTTTGGAGTCTGACATGCGACTCATTAGTAACAAACAGTCGGACGAAAAACCCTACGAAATATTTCCGAAACACTGCTCTAGCAAGCAACACCCTAAAATCGGAAAAGCTACTCGTGTGGATACCTGTAGAGGGCGTTCGTTCAATCAAGAGCAGCGCCTAATTGGTCTGACGTGTTCTACGAATAGTTCGTGGTTGCCGTGGTGTTCAGATCGTGAAAGGTTCAGATCGCAACCAGGGTTTTTGCATTCGAGCATCAAAGGTATATATCTAAACCCTAAACGATTTAATCGGAACGCATGGATCCTCTTTTAGGGATTTCCGGTGTTTTTCCGCTGCGTTATTTTTGTATTTCGGCAAGGAAATCCCAACACCGACATGATAAGGCCTCAACATGACTTATTGCCATTCCTAAATCCATGTAACCTATAAACCTGATCCATTAAAGCTTGAACCACAAATAATGCATAATAAGGATGACTCAAAGCCACAACATAGGCATATTTACTTAGTCTGTTAACCACCACCATATCCACAAAGACCATTGAGATGCCAATCCATACCTTATGAAGAACAGGAAATGGCCACAGGAGCCCAGGATATGCAACATTGTCAACTTTATGCCTCATATAGATGTCACAAGATGCTACACAGTCTTGGATATCTTAGAGCGTGTATAATATGTTTCCACTATACTAGTGATTTAAATTTCTTATAAGTAACTTGTACCCTACAATGTCTTCCAATTGCTCTATTCTGCTATAGAGCAATTAGTCTAGTTCTTAGATCCTTGTCTTCCCCAACTACAAGCTTATTTTTCCTTTTGAATTGCTACAGGTCTTTCCAACTAATTGGATTTTTTTAGCAAAATTAGGATCTTGTAGCTGCTGAATTAAGTTCTGGATAGTGCTATCTTCTTGCCAAGTTTTCTCAATTTCAGTAATAATATGGCTTTTTATTAATAAAATGGCATGAATGTGAACTACCTTATCTAGTCTCCTTAAAAGAGCATCATCAATCATATTATCTACTCCTTTCTTATATTAGAATTCATAGTCATGTCCCAGGAGTTTAGCAATTGATTTTTACTGCATGGGAGTAGAAATTCTTTTCTTCAAAAGATATTTCAAGATCTGATGATTTTTTTGATCAAAAAATGCCTGCCAAGCAAATATCTTTCCGCTTTTGATACTGCTGCCATAATAACCATTATCTCTTTCTCACAAACTGACAGAGCTTGGTGTTTGAATGCCAGTATATTGCAAAGAACCCTGTTGGTTATCATCATATCTTTATGTGTATAAGATACAGGCTTTTAGAAGCTCAAACTACTAGACTAAAACGTTGAATAACTTCTCATAATAAGAAAGACAAATGTTAATTCTATCAGTTAAAACATCTTTTAATAAATCTCTTTATAAATAAAATATCATGATACATCATTCGTTTTAAAATTGTTCTGTCTTAAGGAGATCAGTTAGTACCTTGGAAATCTTACCATAATCCTTAATAAATCTCTTAGTACCCATTGAGTCCCAAAAACCTCTCAACTTCTTTAGAGTTTTGGGTATTCTTCACTCCTAAATGGCTGCAATTTTATGAGGATCTGGATACACACCTTTCTAAAAAATAACAGGCACCAATAATCTACTTGTATTTTGGCAAAGAAGCACTTGTTTTGTTTAACCTTCAAGCTAATTTCCTTCAACAACTAAAGAAAATCTATAAGTGTTCCAAGGGATTCCCATGATTGGCTATACAAATCTAAATGTCGTCAAAGAAAACAATATGAACTTTCTCATTAAATCACATCTAATGTCATTCATTAAGCTTTCAAAATGTATTGATGGAGCATTTGTAAGACCAGAAAGCATTAATAGAAATTCATAGTGATCATCACGAGTTCTGAATGCTATTTTATGAGTGTCTTCTATCCTCATTCTAATTTGATAGTAACTAGACCTCAAGTCCAACTTTGTGATATATTTGGCACCAAAGAGCTTATCCAACAGTCTCTTTAATCAATGGTATTGAATATTTGTCCTTCATGGTAGCTGCATTTAGTTCTCTATAGTCCACACACAGTCTCCAACTTCCATATTTTTTTCATGACCAAGACCACTAGAGAAGAGAAAGGGCTATTGTTGTGCTTGATAATTCCACTATCCAGCATCTCAACAATCAATTTTTCAATATTTTCTTTCTAAAAAGTTGGGTACTTGTAAGGTCTTAAATTCACAGGTTGTGTGCCTTTCTTCAAATATATTCTATGATCATGCTTTCTGAAAGGTGCTAGTATAATTGGTTCCATGAAAAAATCTTTGAAATTGTTTAAAAGTCGGTTTAACTCAGAATTTGGGCTTTCCGTCCCTCTATTTTCATCAATATGTTGTATTACTCCACTCATCTTCCCCTCAACTTCTGTACAGTGTATTATACACAAATGAGCTTATGCAATTTGCTCAAGGTTGTGCAATAAATGACACCACTGAAAGGCGTTTCCCTCTAAGTGTATTGTAACCAACTTCATCTTAGCTTGATTAGGGTTGTAATCAACTTCAAAATTTGGCCACAACAATATAACCAACCCCCGAATCTTTCCCAAAAAATTTAATGAACTCTACCCTTGAAAAATGAGTAGAGTATGGGTATTGACCATGATGCACTTAATGCAACCCAAAATTTGAAGCCTATTGATTCCCTTCATTTTGGTGTCTTTGCCCACGAACTTACAAGAACCAAGGCCTTCAAAGCAACCATCTCCTTCTTGACTCTTTCTCATTTTTCTTTCATCAAATGTTCTAGTTTCTTAATGTCTTGGGATCTAGTATTCTTTGCCATTTTGAGCTTGATAACCAAGCTCTAATACCACTGATGCAAAGAATAAAAAACCCCAACAATCTATTTCCAAGAATTACAAGAATAATTAAGAATATTATTCGAGGACAATAGCACTAATTTTTTTGAGAAGAAAAATAGAAGATTACAGGGAAGAATCTCAAAACAACAGCCAAAGAGATCAGATACTAGTCCTTTACTCAATTGGTTGCATATAAAGCAATAGTCCTAACTGTTTTTCCTTCCAAAATACCACTAGTTGAGCTAGATTTTAGCTAACTAACTATACCAACTAACCCATAGTAATCATGGTTAATTTGGTTATTACATAAGCTAATCATGGTTACATATAATAACAATACAATTAAAAAAATACAGCACTTCACAGTCATTAGCTATTATGCATTTTTCCTTTTTTGAGTTCACGCTTTCAAATGTCCCTTAACTCCAACTTCCACGACTTTAGTTGATAATAGGACCATGCTTGTATGCTCATATCAGTGAAGGAGTGATGAGGGGAAGGATGGTGATAGTAGCCATGGTGAGGAAGGTGGCAGGAGGAGAGCGGTGGGGTCGTGGTGGTGATATTGAGAGGAGGAGAAGTTTCTTAATTTTTAAAATAATTTTTTATTTAAAATTTCTTAAAGGCTTGTTTTCACATGTTATTAAAAGACAAATATACCCTTATTTTAACATTTGACTTTTGAATTGGATGAAAAAATTAACGTTTTCACTTTAGTCCAAATTATATGGAGGTAAAATATAGGTTTACAAATTATACGAGAAAACCTAAAAATTATGTAAACCAGGGGTTCTTTGTAATTTACCTGGTTTTAAATGGTTCTTAAGGCCAAATTAATCCAGCTAGGATAACTTCAATTTATGGGAAACATTAATGATCACAGGACTCTAAACGAATATGAGATAGTCAGTAGGGATTATAGTCCAGAACTCTTCAATTAATTATGATTATGATTATGAAAATGATCATAATTATAATAATGATAATGATAATGATAATGATAATGTTAATGACAATGATTAGAGAAACCGTCAAGTGGTTCCATAGAAACATCTTGACAACATTTTCTAGTGAGGTCAAGCACTAGGCTGAGTAATCAGTAACCGATGAATGCATGGTTAATTTTGAACCTCTTCTAATAAGTGAATGCATGATTGAACATGATTTTATGATTATGAAAATGAATACTTGATGTATGTATGATTATGAAATTTGTCAAATGAAAATGATTTAGTTATGATTATAGTATATTTCTGAGTGTTTCAAAAGCATTGGATAATGATTTTGTAAATATAAAGTATTTCGTTTTGAAAATATGATTTTCTTGAAAGCATGAGCATGTGACACAATGACATGCTTATGAAAGTATATGTATATGTAACTGCATGATTCCAGTAAGGAGTATGTGATATCTACTGGGCGACTTGTTGCTCACCCCATTCCCTATGTTTTTGTATAGACGACGAGTACTAATGCATTATTGTAGAGGCTAAAGGTTAGACGCACTCAGACAAAGAAGACCGTTAAGATTGTTTAGTGGTAGGATTTTAGTAGAGTTAATGGACGTTGAAGTAAGTTGAACCTGCATGCGCATGATATTATTTATTAGTTTTGCACTTTAGAATTTATTAAATGGAATAAGTATCGCACTCTTTTGGTTATTATTTATGAATAGACATTTTTGCTCTTATTATTAATATTTGAGGTTTATTGATATATGATTGATGCCTTGTATTCGTGGGAGTATAGTTTCACGGATACGACGAATGACACGTTCCTAGCAACTGCGGATCAGAAGTGTGACAGAGGACATCCATATCATCCCTGTGTTGTTAACAAGAAAGGCTTATGTGAGTAAATCTCAAATTCACTTTTTTTTTTTTTTTTTTGTGTTGTTAAAGGATATAGTATTATGTTTTATTTGATATTCAAAGTCCTTTTATCGATAAAAAGTTCGTTTCTCTTCTTCTTTTTTTCCTCCTTGCAGAACAAATGGAATTTGTGAGAAAAATAATCCACTTAATCTAGTTCATAGGCCAACCACAAGGTTAGTTGTAACCCTTCATTTTTTTTTTGTTTCAAATCAAGAATGCCTCATTTTTTTTTTTTTTAAGTTTAAGAGATTTGGTCATAGGAAAAATAATGTGGGCTAATTTGTGTAGTAAGGGCCTATATTTATAGAGGTTTAAAAATAAGTCTAAATCTTTTTGGTTTTCTACTAAGTCATAGCATGTATTCCATGTTTAGTAGGATTTCACAATTTTCAAACCTAATCCAAAAAGGATTAGCATTTTTGGACATTCAATTAGAAAATACTTCAAGCCTTACCTCTTTGTGCTACGATACAACTAGTTGAGACATGAAATGGAGGCATTTGTAAACATTTAAATTTTGTTATAAAAATAATTAAATTTTAATTGGTATAATAGTCTACAAAAAAATTGGTTATTTTATTAATTATAATTTATATTCCAATTTAATTTGATACTAAATAATTAGAAGATAATGTTAATAATTATTAGTTGTATAAAATTAATGGTCATGGTACAAATAAATCACATGAGATTTGGTATTTGATTACAACACTCAATTGTTGTTGTCATCTTTCACACATGGCTAAATTCTCATTAGTTAAAAAGAATTACAGTTCATGTAAGGACTAATTAAAGAATTATCTTACAACTAAGATTAGTATGGTGTCTTTGTAGTTAAATCAAACACTCAACAATTGTTGTCATCCTTGACATGTGGCGAATACTTATTGGTTAGAAGGAGTTTGAACTTATCTAAAGGGCCCATGATCTACCTATAAATAGAAACATTCAACCTTCACAAATTCACACACCAAAAACAAAAGCTATAAAGATCTTACAAAAAACTCTCTAAGCATCCTCGTAAAAATATATTAAATTTGTATTTTCAGTTCTTTTAAAAAGATAAAAAATCTTTTAATTGAAGAACCTCCTCACAAAAACACATTAAATTGTGTTTTTCATTCTTTTAAAATATCAAAAATCTTTTAATGGAAGAATAGACTTTCAAGTTGCAAAACCAGAGGATTGAAGAATTGTGTTAATCCAAAATCAAAACTCTTTAGCCCTTGGATTAAATTCCTTTAGAAATAGAATCGGAGGATTGGTTTCTTTTCTGCCAAGAAATTATAAAAAGATATTGTACTTATTTTTTGATTATCAATAAAAATTTAATTTGTTATACACATCTTCTAATACAAAAATTGAATATCTGGATGGGTTGATATTTGGATACTAAATGAGAAAATCCTAAACATTAGCTTACTGACAAATTAACATTATCATTCACCACCACGACCCCTGTCTCTTATACACATCTAGCCAAATTATAAGAGACAGACTTTGATTTCTCTAATAGTTATATTATTTTCACATATAATTTGCCCCTAATACATCAATTTATGTAAAAATTAGGACAAAACTATTCCACTTTAATAATTTGGATAAATATTTAACTATTAACTACTTCCTTCATTTTAAAATAACTGTCACCTTAAGCAATTTGTTTTATTTCATATTATCTGTCACTTTAGAAGATCAAAGTAGTAAATGAAGTTTTTCCAACTTTTACCCTTAGTACCACAGTAATGAAGGAAGGATAATATTGTTAGGATATTAATGCAAAAGGATAATTTGATCACTTTGAACTATATTCTTACAAAATTGATACAATTTAATAACTTCCTTAATCCATGTACACCAAGCAAAGGTGACAGATATTTTGAAACTGAGGTATAGTTTAAGTGATTAAAAAATGGCAAAACTAATATTTTAACATATTATTCAATTATATATTGTGTTCTAATATATTCTTAAGAATATTATTCTCTTGTCATGGGTAAATCAAGTTATTTGAATTCCAACTACATACTAAGTAAAAAGAGAATAACTACATAGAATTTATACTCTAACCTAATAAAATAAGCAAACAAAGAAGAAACAACTAAAAAATTAAAATGGGAGTAATTATTCTCTTATCTTATTGTCATTTTTTATTATCAAAATTATCAGTTTATATATAATATTGACTTTACAATAGTACTATACTGACATATATATATATATATTATATTGCTTACAAAAATTGTTAGATAGGATGTGTTGTCATTTGCCTTGGTCAAATTGGACAATTATTTAATGTCTAACCAAAACTAATGGGCTAAATTCCTTTTCTTTTTTTTCTTTTTTTTAGATCAAATCTTTGGTAGCCAAGTTTACGAAATATCGTTGTCATTTATCTTACTTGAATTTGACACTGAAAGATCATTTAGAACTAAATTTGAAAGTTTAGAGACTTAAAATATACTGTTAGAAGTTGAGGGACTAAATAGGAATATGGTCAAAAGTTTAAAAGTAGGAATATCTTACTTGAATTTGATATTGAGGAACCATTTAAAACCAAATTTAAAAGTTATAGAAACTTTATAGCAACTTTTAAAAGTTTAAGGAGTGAATAGGAATATTGTCAAAAATTCAAGCCAATTGGTGTCATTTATCCAAATATTTTTTACTGGGGTGAACCGAATGGCTAACCGGTCACTATTTAATCGATTCAATTGTCTGGGTGCACCAGTTCATTAATTTTTTATTTTCTATTTTTTTGTCTACAAGTATTTTGTATATAAAATTTTATAAAACAGAACATAATCACTAAATTGGTCTAAATCTCACTATTAAGTGTTTTACTTCGCGTGGTCTGTGTTTGATTCCTGAATCAAGCATTTGTTTTCTTTTTCGAATTATTTGGACTTCTTTTTCCTTTAATTATTTGGGGTAGGTTGTATTTGAGTATTTTACTTAATGAATCCTTTGAAAGTATACTGTGGTAGGGAGGAAATCACTCTTAACAAAAATATCAGTTAGAATCTTACTAGTACTAGTATTTTGTATTCCATATTTAAATTTGATTTTCTTTCATCTCTTCTATTTACTTCTTAATTTAGCTTCCAATCCCATCCTAGTTTTTTACATTTGTGGAAAGGGTGTTTGGTTTAGGGAAATGAGAATCAAGAATCGGGTTGATTCCCATTTAGGACTTATTTGGATAATAGCAATGGGATTCAGAATGTTGGAATCATAAACAAAAAATTGACAATTTTTCAATATCCAATTAAATTGGGAAGTTTTGGTTGATTATCAGATTTGATTCCCAAATATAAAAGAAAAACAAATAATTTTCTACTCTTTACGCCCATTCTCGACATCCCATTCTCTTCGATCTTTGCCCGTCATCTTCACTAAAACTTGCAACAAAAAATGTTCACATATTTATTAAAAGCATATGAGTTGAAATTAGGTGTTGATAATATCATCCGCCGATCTAATGTCGTGAATTATAGACAAAATTTTTTTTTTTTCTCTAGTTATAAGCATGCTCATTGATAAACCAGTAGATTGGTTATGTTGCTGGCGACAGTGGTAAGACAGTGATTCTGCAATGGCGGTGGTTAGTGGTAGAAGGAGGAGATGATATTAATTGAAAAATATTAATATAATTCTAATTATTTAATTATGATATCCATTCTCAAAAATATTTACTAAGTAATAGCTTTTGAATAATTCCATTTGGTAAAACCCATACCTCGAGTTCCAATTCCAATCCTAGAGCATGAAATCACAACAGACTATTTGGTTGTTCATTGTTAAAAAACGAAGTAAGCCCCGTGATAAATTGCGTGACTATTAACTTGCAGTATATATTTTATTAACGACTCATTAGTTTGTCTTATCAATAATTTAATAACAAATCTTAGATAATTAATAATGTCAATAAGAATGAAGGACTCAATTATTATTAGTTTAATAGATAAGATATCAAATTAATCAATATCCGAAAGATATAAGACCAAATTGGTATTTTTTTCCCTTATAAACAAAAATCTACCCAGTAATAAGATCTAAAAGATGAAATGAGAAAAGGATTTGCTTGCGTAAGGGCACAATCAGAATGTTTCTCCTATTGTAATGAACATGAAGTCTTTTTAAAAGAATCATTTAGTATCCAAATATCAACCCATCCAGATATTCAATTTTTGTATTAGAAATAAAACCGGTTAACAAGTTTTTTGGGTTAGTGTGTCGAGATAAACAATGCTAATTATTCTATGTAATAACAATTTATTTAATTCTCAAGTTTACTTTTTGCATATTATAATTACTATAATATTATTTGAATATTATTTGTTGGAAAATAAAGTGTACATTTAAGGGTATTTTGGTCAATAAAATAGTAATTCTATCTAAACCGATCTCCAAACAAATGCAAGATAGTATTCCTTTTAAGATATCCCATACAACTTACTACCAACTAAACACTAGATAAAATGGACTATTCATACGGGGATAAATCATCTTAGGGTTAACAGTATGAGAATTAGACATCCTATCTCATCCAATCTGTGAACCAAACAGAAATACGCAAATGAGAAATCATTTCCTCACTGGGAACATCTAGATAGTGTAGTAAGAGACAGCTATAACAAATCAACTGAACCAAAATAATTTGGTTTTCGGCCCTGGATAAACCTAATAAAAATCAAATAATATTTATTATATAGTTTTGATTTGGTTATTGAAAATCAATTACAGAATAACCGAACTTTATTTTTGTTATATTTAGTTTTTAGTTTTTTAGTAACCAAATCTATATTTCTATTCATTCAACACATTGGAATTGTTTTACTTTTTTCTTTTTAGTTTCAGTTTTAGTTTTATAAGGTTTATGTTCTTGTTCATTAATTTTATTAGTGTTTTCATACAAAACTGCTTCATTCCCAACTTATTTTTCTGATCGTAGAGTGCCTGTAAGAAAGGTGATGGCTACCCCTCTGTAAACACTCTGATGCCTAAGTCAGTCAAAGTTACAAATAGTAAAGGGTGGAGACCTCTATGAATGACCGCGAGAACTTGTGATGGTGTGTTTTCTAGTATCGAGTAATGAGAAATACGTACTGTATTTATAGGAGATGTAATGAGTTTACTTCTGGTGACATTGGATCTAGTGAAAAGGCCCAAACCTGCCAATTGAGGAGGATTGAATACACTCTTATTCGTGTCTCAGTGTCGTATGATGATATTTCATGTAGTATCCTGAGTAAATTATATTGTAATATTTTCTATTTAATTTTATATTTTAAAACATCAATTAACTAGTGAATTTTGCTAATCGGATAAACTAGAATTTGAAATGGGAAAATGTTTGATTAACCAATCAACTGAAGTAAAGTTTGATTTTGATTTGATTTTGACTTTCTTACATCGAAAAAGAGAAAAAAATAAATTTTAACTGAATAACTAAAAACTAACCAATGAACACCCTTATCTTCAACATTAGTTAATGAAGGAAGCTTTTACCCAAAAAAAACAACCTTAGGGAGAATTACAGTTTTGGTCTCCAAATTATGTGTAGTGCTCAAAACTGGTCCCTATTCTATGCAAATTTGTAGTTTTGAACCTCATAATTATTAATTATGTGTAAAAATAGAACAATTGACGAAAAAGTCCAAAACCTTAACATTTTTGGTCTTGTGCAGTGCACATGGCCGTTAACTTTAAAAGGTTTTGTCAAAGTTCATATAGTTGTATACAATATTGGTTCCCAATCTTTATATGTTTTGACTAAATAGGTCATCATTCTGGGATGGTTTTCTAGATTATAAATGACTTAAACAAAAACCGTTTAATCCATATATTAAATAGTACAAACAATATCTTAATACAAATGCCTTCTGGTTTATTTTTTGAGTATTATTAATGTTAAAAAAAAATTAAAAAGAGAAGAGAAATAAAAAAGAGGTCAATGATTATATATATAATAGACTAATACAGTGGATATAGTGGAGAGAAATAAAATTTTCTTTTCAATCGGGAATTGACATTCAAACTTTATTAGCTTAATTCACAAATCATATTCACAACTAATATAGGCACTTGGTATCAGAAAAAAGATAACTGTTGCCACTCTTACAGATAACTGCTGCCACTCTTAAAAACACAATGAATTACAATTGTAGGATTGCATGAAGGTCAAAATCAAAATTATATAACAAGTGCTTAAAATAAAAGGGAATCAATTAGATTTTTATCATCAGAAACAACATAAAGCAAAGAAATTTGAACTTACAGTAGATGAAAGGTATTAAAAGAGATAGAGAGAGAGAGAGAGAGAGAAATGCAAGAGGCATAATGTTGGATGGCTTCTTTAAAAGGTTTTCAGGTACAAATGCCTTCTGATTCATTTTTTTGAGTATTATTAATTATTTATTTGTATTAAGATGTTATTATATTATTTAATATATGGATTGAATGTGTTTGTTTAAATTATTTATAATATGGCAAATCATCCCAGAATGAGGACTTATTTAGCTACAATCAACAAAAATTGGGGACTAATATTGCCATATTATAAATGGGTTTAAACAAACACACATGCGAAATCCTATTTTCGAGCATAATTGATAGTTTCGAGACTAAAACTGCAATTTCGCATAGATTCGGAACTAATTTTGAGCACTACCTATAATTTGGGGATTAAAACTGGCCTTCTCCCTTAACATTAAATTGGATAGGAAATGAAATATCTAGATTTCACCATTATGCAAGCAGATCCTCTTTAATAGCTAAATGCGGATCCAATCCAGGATCTATACATGAATAGAAATCCAGAGAAATGGTTTCAGAACGGGTAAGATTTGAGTCTAGTTCTTATTCGTTGATAGTTTACATATAAGGGATTTTTTTATGGGGGCTAACTCTACTTTGCACCTCAAACTTGTACACAATTTTCACTTTGCAATCTGTACTTTTTTTGGATACTTTGCACCCAAAATTGTATAATTCTTCTCATTTCAGTCCAAAATCTAGTTCCTTCGACAAAACTAATGGTTTTAGGGTGCGTGAATGATAACCTTAAGAAATTAGGGTTATTTTTATTCTTTTTCGTACGATTTTTGTACTAGTTTCAGCATTTTTTGTTTTTATATGTTTGTCTTTGTGCAGTTTTATTTCTATGCGTTAATATATATATATATATATATATAGTGGTGTTTTAGTATTTATTTAATGTTATTGAACTTATATTTAGGTTTATGTATTTAGAATTATGTTTAGGTTGTTTATCTAATTCCTTCCGAAATTAGAGTTTACGTACGTTTTTGTTTGTCTTTTATTTTTAGATTTATTTTTAAGTGTTTGTATAATATTTTAGTTTTATATTATAGATATTAATATTTATTTTTGTTTTAGGGTACATAGGAAAATATGGTACATCAATCGGACGTCGAATGGAGATTTTAGAAACAAAATAGCGAAATCACGCGAGCTGGCATAACAAGAGTTCATTGGGCAGAAAGGGAACCTCGCTGCAGCGAGGTGCCCTAGGCAAAAGACCCTCGCTGTAGTGAGGGTATGAGCTAGTGTTAGCCTGCTACGCGATTTTGATATTTTTTTATTAGGCATCAAGTGTCCGTTTTAGGCCATTTTAGTACGTCTTGAATCTTATTCAGAACCCTACGTATCGTAATTCTTAAAACCTATAAATAAGGGTTTTTGGGGCCTTGAAAGCAAGTTCTCTTTCAGTCTCCCTTTGGGAGTTGCGAGACTAGATCAAGGTTTTCTTTATTTTTCAAGAAGAGTTGAAGAAGAGGTTCAAGATTGACAATCTTGGAGCAAGAACTTGCAATTTTTCATTAGAGAAGTTTCTTTAAACCTTCTTAAAGCTTTCTTATGTTATTTAATTCTTGTTTTATGGTTCTTTTATCGTTTAATGCTTTCTAGGCTTTACATAATTTTTCTTGCTTTCAAATATGATACTTTCTTTAATTACTTTTGCAGATTAATGAGTAGAGTAGTTTACTTGCTTTCGTAGATTAATTTTAGTTAAATATTTTTCATAATGGTTTCTTTAAATAGCGTTCAAGTATAAATAATCGGTACTTGTTAAACCAATCCTTGTATTTTTGTTCGACCCTTATTTTCACTATATACTCCTATATACTTGTAGTTATCTAGTTAATAGTCGGATTAGAAGATTATAAATTTTATAACTAGATATTCTATGTATCAATGAACAACACGCATCATTAATAGAAATGGGAAGAATTAGACAATTTGAGGTGCAAAGTGTCCTAAAAAGGTATAGTGTGTAAAGTGAAAATCAGATACAAATTGAGAGTGCAAAGTAGAGTTAGCCTTTTTATAGCTTGACTAGTGAGTTCCCAAATGTACATAGTGAATATACATTGGCTAGGAAAATTCTTACATGGATTCGGTCCATGCTAGGTGAGATGGATCACTTGGTCCATATTCATCCACATCAGCCTAATTCATTAAAAATAAACTTCTTCAAGGTCATGTGGATGAATATAGACTAAGAGATCCATCGCACTTAACTTGGACCGAATCCATGTAGAATTTTTTCATTGACTAGACCAACATGAGCCCATCCGACATCTAGCCTACCAGTTATGCCAAATCCGAATTTTTAGGAATAAATATCGTATTTCCATCCAAATTGAAATTATAAAATTAGAAGATTATTATTGATATTTTTCTAATCCTAAACGTAGAAAGATTAGATGTTAAGAATATGGGAACAAAAATGGTAATAATCCGAATCCTTAAGATAATTGAAATTGGTGAGACTTTACTCTATATAAGTGATTACTAGGCCTGTCAATGGGTCAGGTCTAGACCCGGACCCGATCTGGACCCGTTTATCCGGTCTGGATCTATGACAAATTTCGATTACGGAACCAACGGACCGTTTAGCTATTATAATAAACGGGTGGATCGGATCTTGGTGTTCCGATCCGATTAAGACCCGGATCTGATTAAAATATTTAATATATAATAATGTGTATTAATATTAGATGTTCTTTTATATGTATATATACATATATGTTATGTAAATTACCCATGTAATTTATATTTAATATAAAATACATGCATAAATATTAATTATGAACTCAATACTAATTTTGTATAATTAAAAAAAAAAAGAAAATTTGATAAATTGTAATAGTTTTACATATAATTTTAAAAAAAATTATTAAGACCCGGATCCGGATCCGACAAGACCCGACGGATCCGGATACGGATCTACTTTTGTAGACCCGTTCGGATCCGGATCCGGAACTAGTAATATTAATCGGATCCGGTCTGGATATGCCGGATCTGACCCGTTTACAGCCCTAGTGATAGGGATCTATCTTCTCAATATCACAATTCGACTCAAAAAAATTTTCCACTCAAACATTTTTTTTTTTTTTTCTCCATTTTTCATCGTTCCCCTTATTATGATGGATCGATGGAGCCAACTTCCGGTGGATTTGCTTTTGGCCATCGAAGAAAATCTTTTGTTGTACGTTGATAAAATAAGAATTCGAGGCGTGCGTGTATCATGGTACTCTAATCTGGCCAAGTTGCCTACTAAGGATATTAGGAAATTCCCGTGGTTGCTACAGGCGGCTCATCATCATGATGGCAATCTAGGAAGAGGGGTGGTTAAGGTTTCTCATGAATTGTTCAGCCCTCTGGAGCAAAAGACCTATTATCTTGATTTAATGGCTAAGGCCAAGAAAAACTTGTTTCGGGGATCATCCCATGGTTGGGTGATTACGGGAAAAGTCCGGCGATAAATATCATCAATCCCTTAACAAAGGCCAAGTAAAACTCCCTCCCAGGACAAAGTTTCCGGATGTAAGGAGTTATCTTGCGCACAAAATCGGCAACGATATACATGATTCGAGGCGCAACTAGTGTTATTTCACGGAATGAAGCCGTGTACACGCCCACCTCACCACGAAGATTAAGTATGATTGTGTAGCGGCTGCCATTTATGGGGAATATTCGCATATTGCCTACTGCTCTAAACGCATTAATGGTGGTAAGAGATGGACACCGCTCCCTATTCCCCATGGGAAGGAGGGAGGATTTGATGATATCTTATTCTGCAAGAGGAGATTATATGCTTCCTATTTTGGTGGAAGAGTAGTACTAATATTCAAATTCGATGGTAGTTTTGTGGGTGGTGCTAAAACTAGTTACTGAGGTTGCTGCACCACCCCCTCCGCATGGACCACCTTCCTTGAAGTACTTGGTGGAGTCGTCGGAGTCGTCCCTTCTAATGGTGGAGTCGACGGAATTCAGCGTGCGTCTCTATTAGGGATGATAGTGGTGCTGGTGTCAACAAATACTACACCAAGGGATTCGCAGTTTATAGGCTTCATCTTGATTCCTCAAATGATGCTTGTTGCTGCTGGAGTAAGGTCGATAATATAGGAGATGACATTCTTTTTTTAGGTTGGAATTCATCTTTCTCCCCTCCCTCCACTCAATTCCCTAGCTGTGATTGTGCGGGGAACTCCATCTATTTCACCGATAATCTCACAGATTTTCGTGATGACAAAAATGGTTCTGGTTCTGATATTGGTGTATTCAACTTAAATAGAGGGATCGTGGTCGTGGAGCCATTGCCGGGTTATAATCCGCCTGTTTGGAGATCACCCGCTAGGGAGAATGCAACCCCAGCCCGTCGTTACACTTGGGGAGACTTGATTACCAATTGTTTTCAGCTAGGCTACTGCACCCTTTTATTTAGATTTATTATAGCACCATAATTTACATGATTGTTTCCTAAAGGGTTTCATTTACTAGAGGTTTATAGCATTTTTTTTTCTAAGGAGTATTTATTATTTTAATTATCATTAAATAAAGATTTCTCTATTTAGAATAAGTTCTAACACAGTTCAAATGTTACTATAAGATATCATCCTAATATTGTATCAAATGGCGTGCACTATTAAAAGCTCATCAACATGGTCGAGGTGATATTAGAAAATTATGGCCATTAACCTTCTAACAAGTTATAAATCTTAATAAAGCTCATTTCTTCTTTTCAAATTTTAGATATCCATAATTTTTCTAAATTTTTGGATTTAACTACACCCCTACTGGATGCTCTCAAGATTTCAAATAAAAACTCTTCGAAAGAGTTATATCTAAGCCTCAAACAATCTCAAAATTCGATAATTTAAGTAAAATAGCATTATTCGTAATTTTTTGTGCCACGGAAACAAGACAAAAACATCTCATTTTTATTTATCTCCAAATGTCACCGTCGATCTAAAAGTCAATTCGTGGCTTAATCATATATTAGTGGCGAATGGCACATCCTATGGGCGTGAAATTAAAAAAATGGATTTACTTAATTTTTTTTATAAAGTAGAGGTGAAAATACTAGTAAAAATATTATTAAAAAAATCTAAACAATAATGCAAGTGGTGGAGAGTTAAAAGAAATTATGAGTAGAAAAAAGTTATAGTTGGTTACATATATAATAATAGTAAAAATGGTAATGACGAATACCAAACCATCCCTTCTCCATTTATATATAGTATAGAATAGATGCTTAGCTAAGTAATTCAGTTTCTGTCGTAGGAGAAATTGAAAAAGTGTGGGTGAAGGATTTGGATCTTCTCCATTTAATTTCTTTCTATTTATTGTCCATTTCTCTTATATCTAAATAATTAAAACTTAAAAAAAATAATCTGAATAAGAGAATTAGTTTTATCTAATCGAGTAGATCATCATATCTAAAAATCAATTTATCTAGAAAAAAAATTGACTATTGAATTTTATATTATATTTGAACAGTGTAGAAATTTTTAAATTTTGATGAAATATAAAATATCTTAATCTAAAGATAAAACGTCATTATTATTATTATTTTTTTTTTTGCAGGACATTTATATAAAATATAATTTAAATTATGAAAGATTTTAATTTTTAAAAATAAGTTTTAAATTTCATTTTTTAGAGGCAAATAGAGACTACGCCTGTAATACTATCTAGATTTAGATTGATCTAATAATTTTTGAGTGAAAATAACAGTTCCAAATAGTTAAATTAAATTATTAATAATTCAAAATTTAAAGTATTATAAATGATATAATATTTCTTAATTTTGATATGAGACGAGACATCCTATTTACCCATTAACGGAGAGGATGGTTGTCCGTAGACAAGTAGACATACACATCTAGACAAATTAGAAAGTTCTTCTCGGTTGGAAGTTGCAGACAGACAAACATACTTTGTACGCGTAAAAAGTAAATATTTTTGGGAAATATTTAGGTAAACTTAGTTTTTGATTCCACTTGTAGATCCTGTGGTATAGATTAAATGTTATGAAATCTTTGAAACCAACGGATATAAGAAAAATTTTATAAAATTTAATGTTGACAGCAAAATCTACAGGTGGGGTCAAAGACAGGTTTATGTAAATATTTTCCATATCCTTTCCCTTGATTGAGGCCTCTTGTTTTATATAGCGAAAGTTGGAGGTTTAATGACATTAACTTCAGAAGTTCGATTAAATACCTAATCACTAACAAAACAAAGAAAAGAAAATCAAATACTACCATCCTTCTATTTTGGTTTATGTGATGTCCTATAACCATATTGTCAGAGTTTCTGATAATTAGTACTATTTAATTGGTTATGTATACTTACAGATAGGAATTGATGATATTTATACACTCTTTTTAACTTCTATATCAATACACACTCTTGTCAATATTTATTAGTACAAAATATTAACTTCGGGGTGTGTAAGGAGTTAAAAAATATGTATAAGAAACTAATTACACTAATGAATAATGAAAAAAGTGTACAAGAGATTAAAAGGAGTATATAAATATCACTACCCTTCCTAAATCGTGTACTTATGTTGCATATATATATATATATATCCTAAATTGCGTACATATATTTGATACATGTCTTCAATAGTAGTAGGTTGTAGTCAATCCTATAAATAGTCCATTAATGTATCTTTGTAAATACACACTAGTGAGAAGGCACACCCATAGTGTGTGAGATTTTTCTTTAAGAAAAAGGAGTACAAATGAGAAAGAAATTATATGTGGTAGTTATTAGTGGTGATTTATCGTGATATTATTAATATTAATAAAGGATAAATTAGAAAATTCATAAAGTGACAGACACGAGAGTCTCTTATTTCATATATAGTATAGATTAATAAATTGATGTTTTCACATAATAAAGGAAGAATGGATGATCCATATTTTTTTTTTTGTTATGTCACTGGTACGGGTGTTCATCAGCTGGTTTTCGGTAATTCAGTTAAAAAGTATCGATTTTTCGATTTTCGATTCTAGAAAAGTATAAAAGACAAGTCAGAGTACTTTTCTTCGATTGGCGAGTTAACCAAACTTTTGCATTAGTTTATCCCATTAATCAAAATTCACTAGTTAATTTAAGAATTAAGTATAAATTAATTATAAAACTAATAAATTAATAAACAAAAACTTAAAACTTTAAAAACTAAACAATAACAAAGAAAAACAATATCAAAGTGTTGATTAAATGAAAAAATGGAATTGAGTTACTAAAAAGTAAAAACTAAAGCTAGCAAAAGTAAAAGTTTAATTATCTGAATCATATAATCAATCTTTTTATTCGAATACTAATTGTCTGAAAATCAAAACTAAACTAATTTTATTTCACTGATTTGTTCAATTAAGTCCAACTATGAACTCACCTTGTCATTGGCATTGTTGTGGTTTAGGACCACATGAGCCCAGCCAAAGGCCCAAAGTGCGGAAGAGCGCGTGTCTACACTTTTTTAATGTTTTAGTGAGCTTCCTAAAATTTCAAACCCCAATCAATTTCTCAATTATTACACTTCACAGTTTACGCAAACCAAAAATAAAAGAAAAGCAAAGAAATTGCTTTTATTCAAAAAACAATAATAATAATAACAAGAGAGTGTGTGATCCAAGGACAAGAGAGCAGGTGTGTAATCAAACGAGTTAAAATCGAGTCGAGCGCAAATAATGTCTTACTCGATCTTAAACTCGAAATTTTTTGTTAGGTTCGAATTCAAAATTGAGCTTGAATGAATTTTAAAAATAGAATTCGAGCTCGATTTATATTGCTTGAAAATAAGTAAAACAAATTTGAATTCGATCTCGAATAGTTTGACTTTTTCTGAGTTGTCTCTTGTAATTTTTTAAAGATATAGTTAAGATACATAATTTTACATATAATAAAATATTTTAAACGAAATTATATATGTGCTCGAAAAACTCGACGAGCACTCAAATAGAATATACATATGCTCGAGATCGAATCATCAAGTGATTTGATCTCGAACAAACTCGATTCGACTTTGGTCAATTCGAATTTGAGTTAAACTTTTGATCGAGTAACAAAAAAAACAGCTCGATTCATTTACGAGAGAGTACGTTACCCATCACTCCAAGACAAGAGAGCACATTAGAATATGTGATGTAAGAAAGTAAATCAGAGATAACGCAGCGGAATTTAAAATTTTTACTTTCCTATCACGGATCACCTTGATTAATTTATGCGTAGTACTAGAAAAGTATAGAGATTGTACCTTAAATTGCAGTAAAATCTCCAATATGTTTGGGATGTCGATCCACAAGCCGCACAGGTGCCCGGCCTCTAATGGTATACCTGTCTCGAGATAATTACAATCAGGAATAGGTAAAAAATGCCTGACCCAAACCACGGAGTGCTAGCTCCTAAATTATTATTCCTTTCTTAAAACACGTGACAATCACGTTTTCACAAGGAATTTGACGGCTTTTGTTTTGACAGCCGAAAGTAGTACAAGTACTATTCAAGTACCTCAACCTTTTTACTATATATATATATATATATTTGAATATATAAGAGACAGGAGCATTAGGTGTTTGTCTCAAATCTGTATAGGGAATCTACAAATTATAATCAGTTTGGGTCATGCGTATATGAATAATTATAAAACTATTAGAACTCTTAATATGTCTTACATATTAACTCCTAATTATTATAACTTATTATAATTAAACCCAAAAGTTAATTTATCTTATAAATTAACCCATAAGTATCTCATACCTATCAAATCATTTTAATCCTAAATTAATTATCCTTAAGTGTATGACCCTTTAGGTTCCCAATCACATTGGTAATAAGTGTAAATTATAATCCTAAATTAATTAGGATTAGATAAATTAAACACCTTTAATTTATCATTAATTCTCCAATTAATTAATTTACGCTATAGATCTCATCACAGGGCCCACAGCCGTCATTTCCTGTCTCTTATACACATATGTCAAGTGGCTCGACATCACCCATCCGTAACTAGTTCTTATGTAATTAATATCCTTTCACCAACCTATATCCCGATTAATTCAAGAATACAGATGTAATGCCAACTCTTATCGAATTAATCA
Source organism: Cinchona pubescens (assembly GCA_025175665.1). Taxonomy (NCBI): domain Eukaryota; kingdom Viridiplantae; phylum Streptophyta; class Magnoliopsida; order Gentianales; family Rubiaceae; genus Cinchona; species Cinchona pubescens. Next base: position 99,230 of record JANKKI010000174.1, read on the forward strand.
AATTTTACTTCTTACCAAAATACAACTCACTTGAAATAGATTTTAAGACACTCTTAAATCTATTTCCACTTTATATAAAGATTTCGAATCGTATTTCAAGAAGTGGCCATCTTGGGATATACTCTCCTATTATAAGGAGTGGTGAATCCTCTATTTGTCATATCTTATCTTCTCATGATTCATATTATACTCGAACTCTACAGGTATGTGCGACTCACTAAGAGTAACGACTAATAGAGCCAAAGAATAATAATCCACAGTCAAGATAAACTCATGACCTCAAGTCAAAGGACCATTACACTACTATCACAAAGAGATTAATCCACTGGGTCATTTAAATAATAATCCGTGTGGAATACTCTTAGCGGGTCAATCCGATGCACTTATTCTTAATAAGCATCCACATACTCTTATGTGCTAATATACTAGTGTCATACACTACGATTAGGGATATACACGAATAAAATATAATTACATCATAACTCCTTATGATTTTACATATAAATATTTTATTCGTTAAATGCCATATTACAAAATATACATAAATATAAAAGTGTAATTTATTCCTAAAATTAATTAGTTTTAGGGCATACACTAACAAACTCCCACTTGCACTAAAGCCAATCATTCATGTGCTTAAGACCGAATGAGTTAACATGACTCTCATGTTTCTTCTGAGACAAGGCTTTAGTGAACGGACGAAGCAATGTTATCATCCGTGGGGATCTTCTCTATCTTTACTTCATTTCTATCAATGATCTCTCTAATCAAATGATAGCGCCGTAATACATGTTTAGATCGCTGATGAGACTTGGGTTCCTTTGCTTGTGCAATACAGCTCCATTGTTATCACAATACAAGAGTATAGGATCACTAATGGAAGGAACCACTCCAAGTTCAGCCACAAACTTCCTGATCTAAGCTGCCTCTTTTCTGCTTCAGAAGCTGCAATGTATTCGGCTATATGTTGTAGAATCAGCCGTGGTGTCCTGTTTGGAACTTCTCCAACTCACCGCACCACCATTTAGAGTAAACACATATACAGATTGTGACTTGCTATCGTCCTTATCATATTGAAAGCTAGCATCTGTATATCCACGAACTGTCAATTCTTGCCCACCATAGATCAAGAATAAATCTTTAGTCATTCTCAAGTACTTAAGAATATTCTTGACGGCTATCCAATGACCACTCCCTGGGTTAGATTGAAACCTGCTCGTAACACTTAGAGCATGGGAGACATCGGGTCTAGTACATAGCATAGCATACATTATAGAACCTATAGCCGAAGCATATGGGATCATTTTCATGCTATCTCTTTCGACATCTGTCTTAGGACACATGTCTTTAGAAAGGTACACACCATGAGACATTGGTAAGTAACCTTTCTTCAATTGATCCATACTAAACCTCTTTAGCATCTTATCTATGTACGTTGATTGAGTAAAACCAAGCAACCTCTTAGATCTATCTCTATAGATCCTCATTCCCAGAATATAGGTTGCCTCTCCTAAATCTTTCATAGAAAAATTTCTGGACAACCATACCTTTACACTTTGAAGCATAGGTATGTCGTTTCCTATCAACAATATGTCATCCACATAAAGTATCAAGAAAATAATGGCGCTCCCACTCACCTTCTTGTATACACATGGTTCATCCTCATTTTTGATAAAATCAAACACTTTGATTATCTCATCAAAACGGATGTTCCAACTCCTAGAAGCCTGCTTTAGTCCATAAATAGACCTTTGTATCTTGCACACTTTGTTAGGATCTGTGGATGTAAACCCTTCGAGTTGTATCATATACACCTCTTCCTGCAAATTTCCATTAAGGAAAGTAGCTTTTTACATCCATTTTCCAAATCTCATAATCATAATGTGCAGCTATCGCAAGTAAAATTTGAATAGATTTCAGCATTGTAACTGGTGAAAAAGTTTCATCAAAGTCAACTCCTTGTCTTTGTGTATAACCTTTTTCGACCAATCGCGTCTTATAGGTAATCACATTACCATCCATGTGATTCTTTCTCTTAAAGACCTGATTGTACCCTATGAATTTAATCCCTGAAGGTGGATCGACTAAGGACCATACCTTATTGTCATACATGGAATCCATTTCAGATTTCATGGCTTCTAGCCACTTCTGAGAGTCCTTATCAGATAATGCTTCTTCGTAAGATATAGGTTCATCATTGGTAATGATTAATACATCATTGTACCCACTTAAAGAAACTCAAATTTCTTTGGAGCACGACGTATCCTAGTAGTCCTACGAAAAGTTTGTGTATCAATAGCTTCATCCTCAAGCACATCATCATGTGATTGAAGCTCTTGTTCCATTTGTTGTGATCAATACCATATTGTATTTCTTGAACTTCTTCAAAATCTATTTTGCTCCCACTTGTCCTTTCAAGAATAAACTCTTTTTCTAGAAAGACGTGATATTTTGAGACAAACACCTTTTGCTCAATATGGATTATAGAAATAATATCTAAACGTCTCCTTTGGATACCCCACAAATGTGGCATTTATCTGATTTAGGTTCAATTTTATCAGATTCTACCCTTTTCACATAAGTAGGGCAACCCAAAACCTTCAAATATGAAAGTTTAAGTTTCTTTCCAAACCATATCTCGTACGGAGTGAAATCAACAACTTTTGATGGAACATGATTTAGAAAATAGGAGGCAGTATTAAGAGCATAGCCCCAAAACGATTTTGGGAGGTCTGCAAAACTCATCATTGATCGAACCATATCTAATAGAGTTCGATTACGTCCTCAGATACACCATTTAGCTGTGGTGTATAAGGAGGAGTCCATTGAGGTAGAATCCCATTCTCCTTAAAATAGATCTTGAAACTCTTGGTTCAAGTATTCCCCACCTCGATCTGATCGAAATATTTTAATACTTTTACCAAGTTGCTTTTATAACTTCATTCCTGAATTCTTTAAACTTTTCAAAGGTTTCAGACTTATACTTCAATAAGTATACATAACCATATCTAGAGTGATCATCCGTAAAAGTAATGAAGTATAAAAAACCTCCTCTAGCATGAATTGACATAGGACCACAAACATCAGTATGTATTAGCCCCAACAATTCACTAGATCTATCACCTTTTCCAATAAAAGATGATTTGGTCATTTTACCAAGTAAACAAGATTCACATACGTCACATGATTCATAATCAAATGATCCCAAATAACCATTGTTATGTAATTTGAAATGCGTTTCTCATTTATATGACGAAATCTAGGAGTGACTGTCTCTTATACACATCAAATTATCAATATAAGCCTTACAGATCCTTTTCCAGTACCCTTCGTTTCCACAATAGTAACAATTACCCTTGGCTGTCTTTATCCTTCTTGATCACATGTGTTGGTTTTAACCCAGACTTGATTTTCACAAAACCAATCTTGGATTTCTTTTTCTTCTTATTAGAAGAATCAACAACCATCACTTGTTTCCTTTCCTTTTTAATAGTTGACGTTACTTTTAGCATATTCAACAGTTCAGTGAGAGTTGTGGATAATTTATTCATATTGTAATTCATCACGAACTGTGAAAAGCTATCAGGCAGAGATTACAAAATTAAGTCAACATTTAATTCATGATTTTACTTAAATCCCAATCGTTCTAATTTTTCAATTAGTTTGATCATCTTCAATACATGAATTGCTACTGAAGAACCCTCTGCCATCTTACAATGGAATAGCTCTTTAGAGGTCTCATACCTCTCATTCCTAGATTTTCATCAAACAACTCCTTGAGATGAATAATCATAGAGTGAGCATCCATATTGTCATGCTATTTCTGCAATTCAGAACTCATAGAGGCCAACATGATACAAGAAACAGTATCTCATTGTCCTCTATGTGCTTACAATAAGCATTCTGAACTGCTTCATCAGCATCATCCGCTGGGACATCAGGAATATGTTGATCAAGAATATAGCCAATTTTCTCATGCTTAAGAACAATTCTCAAGTTACGATGCCAGTTTAGAAAATTTGGCCCAATGAATTTGTTATCATATAACATGGGACGTAAATTGACGTTATTACTCATATTCTACAACACATAAATAAAGATAGTATAAGTATTTGTTATTTATGTATAAACAAAACCAAAATATAATATGGACTTTCTTTTAATTTGGTTTTGCTCCCACTATTTTAATTCAAATCAATAACCCTCACATATTGATTCGGAGCTATCGATAACCCCTAGTGGGCTAGGATCCCATCTAATTATTTTGATCTTGGGTGTACCCAACAAACCAAAAATAATTTCGAAAGGTAGGTAACTCTTACCAATTACAACTCTTTGTAATTCGTAGATAGTTAGGTATCAACTCTTTGACAACACATCATATGTGACTCCTAACCTTTGCCTCAAAGACATATAACCTTGAGTTTACCCAACAAATTATATGCCTCCGTTAAGTCATACCCATTATTCAGAGATCTCATATCATAGCTCAAACATGTCCAACGTAGAGTAACCTTGAATTAGCCCAACAAGTTAAATCTAAGAAGAACTCTCGTTTGTTGCTATAATAATGGAAGGCAACTTATTTTATTAGGTCTCATCAAATTGCATGCAATATTATCATATCAACATATAATAAATAAACATGTATAAAATCATGGATGATTATGGACTTTTACTAAACTAGTTTCCTTGAGTCACGAAGGAAACTAGGTGGTCAAATCTAAGGGTAATCTTCAACTCTTGAAAATTTCCTTCTAGGTTGCACTTTACCGCCGTCTCCATCATCTTGTACATTACAAATGTAATTCTATCTAAACATTTTAGATATTCAATCCTATCCCTAACCTACATCTATGTACATTACATGATTTACCATGATTAAGAAATCTCGAGTTACATTCGAGGGGATTGAGATGAGAAAAGAATTACATTCAGAATAATAAAGAAAGGCAGGACACGCAGGCCCTATTTTAAAAATTTACAACCATCGAATTTGAACCAAATAAATCAAACACAATCAAATTGGTCTTAAGTCCATAATCATCCATCATGCTATTAAATAATTCAATAATTAAATAAAAGCATAAATTTGTATTTAGTATCTAATCATGAATCACTATATTTCATAATTTCAATCTAATTGAAATTATCAATTTTTGAATTATTAATAAAAAATATTTTATGCAGAAAAATTATTATTTTCTAATCGCATTAGAAAATAATCCTTTAAATATTAGAATTTCAAAAAGTATATTAGAAACAATTTCTAAACAATTTTTGTCATTTATTAAATTCCAATCTCATTGAAAAATAATAAATTTCTAAAATTTAATGAAATTACCTAATTCTAATCTCATTAGAATTAAAAAAAAATATTTTCAAAGGTATTTATACTTTCTAAATTTTAATCAAATTAAAACAAAGAAAGTTTCTAAATCTTGTCAATTAATTTTAAATAACAATTGTCAAAAATTAATTGGTGATTTCAAAAATCAAAATTTAGAAAAACTTTTGTATGAAAATATTAAATAATTGTCGCTAAAAGTAATTTAACTAATTAAATACTTTTAGCGACGAAAAGGGATAAATGTCATCTGAGTTGTGGTTATGCAATCATTGATGTCATCATAATGACATCACCAAGAATTGCATGCTTGACCCATGAATCCAATTCACGGGTTTAGCCTTTTCTTTTTTATATTTTTTTATTTTTAATTTCTCCTATATTTTATAAATAAAATTCAAAAATTCATATAGTTTGAACAATTCAATATTCATGACAACTAAATACAACTACATCATAAATTAAATCAAGGGTGGCTCTGATACCACTGTATGAAAGTAAATCAAAGATAACGCAGCGAAATTTAAAATTTTTACTTTCCTATCTTATGCTAACGGATCACCTTGATTAATTTATGCGTAGTACTAGAAAAGTATAGAGATTGTACCTTAAATTGCTTATAAAATCTCCAATATGTTTGGGACGTCTGCATCAAGAACTTTACATTAAATCCCATTCTTCACAAGATTGATTGACCCAAACCACGGCCGTGCTAGCTCCTAGATTATTATAAGAGAAACGTACAATCACGTTTTCAGGAAAGGAATTTGGCGGATTTGTTTTGACAGCCGAAAGTAGTACAAGTACTATAAGAGTACGTCAATGATTTTACTATATATATATATATAATATATTATATATATAATAATATATATGATAATCAAATTGGGTAAATAGGGAATCCACAAATTCTAATCAGTTTGGGTCATGGGTATATGAATAATTATAAAACCATTAGGACTCTTAATATGTCTTACATATTAACTCCTAATATTTATAACTTATTATAATTAAACCCAAAAGTTAATTTATCTTATAAATTAACCCATAAGTATCTCATACCTATCAAATCATTTTAATCCTAAATTAATTATCCTTAAGTGTATGACCCTTTAGGTTCCCAATCACATTGGTAATAAGTGTAAATTATAATCCTAAATTAATTAGGATTAGATAAATTAAACACCTTTAATTTATCATTAATTCTCCAATTAATTAATTTACGCTTATAGATCAAGATTGGCTTCTAGCAAAGCATCATGACCACCCAAGTGTTGAGATATGTCAAGTGGCTCGACATCACCCATCCGTAACTAGTTCTCCTGTAATTAATATCCTTTCACCAACCTATATCCCGATTAATTCAAGAATACAGATGTAATGCCAACTCTTATCGAATTAATCAAATTTTACTTCTTACCAAAATACAACTCACTTGAAATAGATTTTAAGACACTCTTAAATCTATTTCCACTTTGCGCAAAGCCTGTCCGAATCGTATTTCAAGAAGTGGCCATACTGGGATATACAGTATTCTCCTATTATAAGGAGTGGTGAATCCTCTATTTGTCATATCTTATCTTCTATGATTCATATTATACTCGAACTCTACAAGATGTGCGACTCACTAAGAGTAACGACTAATAGAGCCAAAGAATAATAATAAGAGACAGATCTCATGACCTCAAGTCAAAGGACCATTACACTACTATCACAAAGAGATTAATCCACTGGCATTTAAATAATAATCAGTGTGGAATACTCTTAGCGGGTCAATCCGATGCACTTTTATTCTTAATAAGCATCCACATACTCTTATATGCTAATATACTAGTGTCATACACTACGATTAGGGATATACACAAATAAAATATAATTACATCATAACTCCTTATGATTTTACATATAAATATTTTATTCGTTAAATGCCATATTACAAAATATACATAAATATAAAAGTGTAATTTATCCCTAAAATTAATTGGTTTTAGGACATATACTAACACGTGAGCCATTACTACAAAATAAGAGAATACGTTATACATCATTGTATGACAAGCCAGTCATAGATACATTTATAATGTCTTATAGTGATTCTTATTCGAGTTAGAATGACAAAATCCATTATTGATATATTTATAATATTTTAGAAAAATTTTACAATCTTTTTTAGGGAATCATTCCCTTATATTTTAAGAGTTTGTACAGTACAACACTATATATTTTAAAAATTTGTACTATACAAATATTTAAAACTAAAAAAATGATTCCTTCAACAGGACTGTAGAATTCCCCGATATCCTATAGTGATTCTTATGTGAAGTAGAATTTCTCTCACTTGGGATGTTCGATCTTTGCGGAGAAAGCCAATAATTTTTATAATAATAATAATAAATGAGGAAAGGCTTTTGATATGCTAATTTGAAAGCAACAAGGGCACATGCTGCATGACACATCTTGACCCTAACACACAGGTGACCGTTGTTAGCAGCGGACCGTAAACTAAAGTAGTAGTAATTTCGACGCAAAAATAATACTAACCCCAACGGCCATTTTCACTAGCCGTTGGATTTGAATAAAACACCCCCTCATTCCCACAGGCCCCTAAGACAAATACCCATATTCTTCTCTCCCGAGTCCCAACACACACCCCTTCCCCCGAACTGAAGAAGACACTTCTTTAATTAATCTTCTTGTTCTAATTCCTTCCTCTTTAGACCTGCTAGTACGTGGGTTCTTCCGTAAATGCTCTTTCGAGGGTGATTTACGTTGTGGGTCGATTAAAGAAGACAGCATTCTGATCTGGGTTGGTGATTGATTCATCAGATACTATTAATAATAAAAAAAAACATGGTTTTACCATCGAATGAGAACAATCCCACTTTCATTAAACCCACAAACTTTCAAGGTAAAAATTTAAAAAATATACGTACCTTAAATTTTTTTTTTTTTAATTATTGTTTTTTAGCCAAGAAAATCAGCTGCCAAAAACTGGTTTTTACATTGCTTTTTTTTTTTGTGGAAAATTAAAGGTGGGATGCAGATGAGGAAAGGCCGGTGAAAGAAAGTTTGGGATGTGAGATAGACAAAGTAGAAGAGCCTTAGGCGTGATTAGTCACAATATTGTTGGAGGAGGAGGACATCCATATCATCCCTGTGTTGTTAACAAGAAAGGCTTATCTGAGTAAATCTCAAATTCTCTTACTTTCTTTCTTTCTTTCTTTTTTTTTTTTTTTTGTGTGTGTTGTTAAAGATATAGTATTATGTTTTATTGGATATTCAAATTCCTTTTTTCTAGTAAAAAAGTTTGTTTCTGTTTTTTTTCCTTGCAGAACAAATGCAATCTACAAAGAATAATAATCCACTTAAGAAAATTCATAGGCCAATCACAAGGTTATTTATGACCCTTCATTTTTTTTATTTTTTGATGCTTTTTTGTTTTAAATCAAGAATGTCTCATCTTTAGCCAATTGCTAATAATGGTGAATTTATTTTGTGATTAGCAGAAAATTTGCTGCTCAAATTGTAAGCTCAAAACAATCTTGCTTGGAGGTAATGGCAGAAGCTCTTTTTTAACATGAAGCCGCATTAGATAATATTAATCTGCCCTTTTTAGATTTTTTCAAGTTTTGAATTAATTGATTCATGAATGTTAATCTTGCTTAACAACATATTGAATAGGAGGAAGCCAAGAAACCAAAATTATCATCTGAAGAATTCAGTGTATGGGAGGATATCCCACTAACTGATGTGGAAGAACATGAGGAGGCTGCTGCAGCTAAAGACCTACCTGTGCCAATGTCTTTGGAACAATCCGAAACAGTATTAAATGAAAAGGATCAGATGGTTAGTGCTTTTTTACTTCTTAATTACTAGTAATAGTTTGTTTTTTGAGAAGAAGGTGATTTCATCTGTTGTTAGATTTGTAAAAGAATTTAAGAAATTTTGTGGTGTAGGAGGTTGAGATGGAGGACATATTTGAAGAGACAATAGAAGATATTGACAAAGGTGATGCAAAGAATGCTGACTATGTAGAAGATCTTTATGCCTATTATAGAAGAATGGATTGAGGTACAATATTTCTTGGAAAATTTTCATACTGCTTTATTATATTGAGATTAAATTTTGACTAAATCCAAATTTATCATTTGAAGTAATTTTCAAGTTGATTGTCCTAGGCTTGCAAAACGAGTCACAATGCTATGTGTTTTAAAGTTATCTAACTTTAATAAAATAATAGCAGATGAACTCTAGGGAAATCCAATCTGTTATGCTAGTGTGTTCTGCGATTTGAAGTTTGAACTTGGAGCAAGGTTCCAGATCTGTACAAGTCCTTCCAGGAAATGTAGAGCATTTGCATTCTTTCTAAACTATTACTACTTGTTTTTTTTTTCCCCTAGTCAACATCAAGCGGTATGACTCATTAATGGGCAACAGATAGTAATTAGAGCTGTTATTCTTTCTTAGAACTGAGTAAAAAGATAGTAAATTTAACTAAAAAAAACATGTTTGGCTATTAATTTCCCGGCGATTAATTACCCTGTGCAGGGTTGTAGCTGCATTTCGCCGAATTACATGGCACAGCAATTTGAAATCAATGAGAAAATGAGAGCCATACTAATGGACTGGCTTATTGAGGTACATGGACTATTAATTTCTGGTCATAATAGTCCTTCCAATTTTCTCTGTCTTTAAATGATTGAGAATCCATCAGAATCTTTAAAATGACTAATCTTTACTTATTCTACTGGGCAGGTACACTACAAATTTGAGCTGAGAGAGGAGACATTGTTCCTAACTTTTAATATAATAGACAGATTTTTAGAGAAGCAATCTTTAGTAAGAAAGAAATTGCAACTTGTTGGTTTGGTTGCTATGCTCTTAGCCTGCAAATATGAGGAAGTTACTGTCCCAATTGTGGATGATCTCATTTTCATTTCTGACAAAGCTTATACAAGAAAAGAAGTTCTTGAAATGGTTAGTACCAAATTTTTTCTTCTTGTAGATAGAGAACATCATTTCTGAGCAAAAATTGACAAGTCTTGAATTGCCCTTTTATTTGGCAGGAGAGAGTATTTGATGCTCAATAAGTTGCACTTCAATATGTCGGTACCAACAGTGTATGTTTTCATGACAAGATTCCTCAAGGCTGCTCAATCTGATCAGAAACTCGAGCTGTTATCATTCTTCTTGATCGAACTATGTCTAGTGGAGTATGAAATGCTAAAATTCCCACCATCCTTTTTGGCTGCTGCAGCAATCTATACGGCTCAGTGTACACTATATGGAGTAGGACAATGGAGCAAGACTTGTGAATGGCACAGCAACTACTCAGAAGATCAGCTTCTGTGAGTAACTAACTAACTTCTTCAACATTTTTAATATGTTTCATTCAATTTTAATTCTATCTTGGCCTAATAAAAAAAGTGATTTTTTCTTTTTGGTCTTGCTTCAATTAGGGAATGCTCAAGATTGATTGTGAGCTTTCATCAAAAGGCAGCAACTGGAAAACTGACTGGTGTACACAGAAAATACAGCACATTAAAATTTGGGTATGCAGCAAAATGTCAACCTGCAGCATTTTCTTGTAGTAGACACCCAAAATTGAACAGGGCCATGTATAGTTTTACTAACTCATATGTGACTTCTGCAATTGGGAAGAGGGGGATTCAGCAACCTTTGGGGTTGCCAGGATTTATTTTTACAGACTTTTGACAATCCATGGTTGTTAAACTGTGCAGACAACCTTGGTTGTTGTTAACAATATTCAGCAGTTCTTTTAACATTCTGTTTCATCGATTGACAAAATCAAAGGATTATATAGTTTCTTTATGAAAATTTTCCTTATTGAATTTATTTTTTGTTGGTTTCTATTTTTACCTCAAATTTTTTATTTTCCCTGGATGAATCTCATTGGAAATATCATGCTAGTAAAGGGTTACAATTTCTTCTTCTATTTTTACCTATTGACTCCTGTCAATCTCATTTCTCAATTGGCTAATTTAGGCCGAGAGGACAAGTGACTTACCTAGAAAGGATTTCTATATCTTTGTTACAGTTTTAACCTCTCCCTTTATCTTTATTTTAAATTTATTTACACTACTATTTAAAATTGTCCATCTATAATAGTTTTGGTTTTGAAAATAATTAAGAAATATATTTATTGTTACTAGAAAAAAAATGGTTTTTGAGTGAGTTTAATTTTCCTGTTGTGCATACATGAATAAAACACAAAATTTTTTATATTGTTACAAATTAGATGTGTATAAATTTTTGTGCCCCCTCCAAGTCAGAACTCAAATTAATTTATCTTATGTATCTACGTAGTTTCTTTACTGGATCCCACCCCCTTTTAGAATCACCTTCATCATGTCATCTCCATCTTCGAGCATTAAGTAAACCTCTGCCAATATCCCCAACAGCAGCCTATTAATCTCTCATGTGTCTCCCTCTACTACCACCTTCCTTCACGAACAATGTGTATAAGAACAAATTTATATTTTTAATTTTTATGACATAATCTTTTAGAATTTCTTTCAAATTAAACGGGCTAAAAATGCAATAATTTTCTTAGAAAAAAATGAACAGAAGTTCAAGAAAAGATGGGAACAGTTCAAAATCCAAAACCCAGAAAATAAAAAAAAATAATAACTAACTAAACTTCACATTTCAAAAAGTTTCTTTAATTCTTAAATATATACAAAACTGAAAAAATAAAAAAATAAAAAAGTAAGCTTCATCAAACTAAAAAAAAAGCTAAGCTACTTAGACTGTTTATAATTGTTTTTGGGAACAAAAGCAATATTAATTCGATGGGGAGGGTGAAAAATTTTTGAAAACATTAAATTTACTTTTTTTTTTGTAAGAAAGAAAGGGTAAAGAATTTAAAGGTTGAATTTTGGATTTGGTTGATGGTAGAATCTTGACAAGTTTAAAAGAAAGCAAAGGCCAACAATGGTTGATGGTTCGTGAAGAAGCACCTAAAGGGGTGGCGACGGATTGGGAGGAGGCAAGGAATTATGAAGAGTCGATGTTGACGTATTCAGAAAATAGAAGAACATGGGTAGGCTTCAAGTTTTGACTGACATGTTGTTGAGGGTAGTATAATTGCCATTACAGAAAATATTGCTGTGGCAATAAGATTTATGCTGTGGCAATATCATTAGCCAAGGCAAATAGGCAAATAGGCAAATAGTCAAATAGTCAAATAGCAAGTTTTTATCATCTCGTGGAACGACGTCGTTTGGTTCCAACAACTTCACCTACTCCCATGGCCTACAAGAATATTATATATACACCAACCTCCTTCACAAGAAGACATTTTTAGGCAACATTTCACTATCTCAATTAACCATAACCACAGGTGCAAATTCAATTAGCCTTTGTTGTTAACTTTGTTTATTTGGTTAGTGCGACTAAAATCATCAATAATGGAATACTTACACAAATGCAAAACATTTATTCATTTTTTTAATCTTTACTTGCAAAACACGCACAAAAGTAAACGTGATCTCCCACAAACGACCAAAAAAAGGTCACCAATTAGTTTGTAGCACTGACCATTTAATTAGCTTCATTCATTTGCATAGTAATTTCTCAGAAAATCTAGTTCACAGATCTAGCCCCTGTATGAATTATATTATTAGAATATTATTTTAGCACATTATTTGAAATATTATTTAAATTATTTGACAAATAATAAAAAATTTAAATAAATATTATTATAGTAAATAATGTAAATAATTATTTATAAATAGGTGTTTAGATAGTATTATTTGCACTAAAAGACAAAATACATACACAAAAATAGAATAAAATTACTAATATCAAAATCTACAATCTCGGTCATTCTTTTTTTTTTTCACTAGCAAATAAAAGTACTAAAACTACACACAAAGTAGTTACCTCCTTGTCGTTTGAAATTCAAATTTCAAAAAACAAGATATACCCTTATACTTGTACTAAATATGTATTTCCTTAATAAAAATTAAAAAACAATTTAAAAATTATAATTTCACTTATAGTTCAGACTACCATTAAAGGTTTGAAATTTGTTTTAAATTTTACGTTCTTACCTATAGTTCGAATTCCTTAACTTAGATTTGAAAGTCTGAACCTTATATATACCTTTTTGAACTCTATTTTCTAGCCTATAGCTCGAGTATCCTAACCTAGGTTAAAAAATCTGAATCTTATATATCTTTTTAAACTACATTTTCCTATCCATAGCCTGGAGTTTCCATCATAAGTTTAGAAGTCTAAACCTATATTTCTGTTTCTCTTTATTGGAAAAACAATTTAGACTAGTGGATGGTAACGAATAGTCGAAAAAATTAATGTAAGTATGTGTAAATAGTAAAATACGTGTATAGATAATTAGTGTAAATATGGTGAATAGCTGAAACAATGAATAGTGCAGGACGAAAAAATTGACCAAAAAATGCAAGCTGACCAAATAATTTTTTAAATTACTGTAGGAAATAATGCGAATAGTAAAATAAATAATTGTAAAAAACAGCTATATATATATACGGGGTGTTTCAAACATTTTCTTAACCACTATATAAAAGCCATTATTAAAAAGCTAAACAACAACATTTAAAAAAATAAATAAAAAAATCTTCCAAAAACTGCCAACCAAACGTAGCGAATTTTTCTATATTCACTTGTCAATTTAGTAATATTTTCTCAATAGCCTCCAAGTTCTAACATTTAAGGATGTAAACCTTCTTTTCTTGGGAAATTATTTAGATAGAGTTAGTTTCTAACTCCACTTATAAATTGTGTAGTGTGAATTAAATATTATAAAATATATGACATTAACCGATGTAACAAAATTTATAAAATTTAATTTTGACCACAAAATCTATAGATAGGGTTCAAAATTAAGTCTATATTAATATTTTCATCTATTCTTTAAGGCAACTTAGGTCTGATAGTATTTCTAAAACATGATGCAAAAATATGATCCAATAAAGTTAGAAAATTCTATAAGTTTCCTTAAAAACTATCATATTATACTTTAAAACTCGAAAAATATAGGTCACGTTTTTTTAAAATTTGTAGAGTACAAATCTTCAAAAATACCTTTAAGTGGACTAAGTACAAAAATGGTACCCTAATACCTTAGAATGCATTGAACCACAAAGTTTTTTTTATTTTTTATTACTATATTTTTTTTTTAAATTTTTGTAGGAAAGAAAAGCTTGGTAGAGTTAGAGGAAGATAAATTATTCTCAATTCTCAAGTTGGCGTAGCATCAGAGTATTTCCAGAAACTTCTATATGGAACACTTTACGAATGGGTGACAGTGAAATTTAAATTCGAATATTTTCTGAATAGGTCATGAACACCTAATCTTGATAAGGTGTTCATTTTTTGTCAATTGAAACTCAATTGGTTCATAGGAAGGGGTGTGCAAATTAATCAAATTTGTAAAAGATTTCAAATTCAATTCTCTTAATAAATTTGGTTAACATTTAATTTGGTCAGAAATTGGTTGATCAAATTCATGAATACAGTTAATGAATTTAAATATAGTAGAGTTGTTCTGAATTCAGTTAACCAATTACCGAATTCAATAATTAAAAATAAAGTTTTATTAAAAATTTTGATATAAAATACAAATTTAGTTATTCGACAAAAAATGCGCCATATTTATTGAAAATTATTATAATTAGCTTTATTTTTAACTTAATTCGTACAATTGTTATATACTTATACATTAATTCATACTTAATTATATTATTAAATTAGTATCTATAAATAATATTAAATAATCTTGCGATACATCTATTTTATTAATAATAGCAAGTTATATGATATTATAGTATTGTATGTAATTATATTACTTATTATGTAATTGAGTTACATGATATAGTTTTTTTTTTTTTTTACTTATTTTTCTGAATCATTTATCAATAAAAAAACTCACACAACATATCAAATTACGAAGCAAAAATATAATAAAATTAGAAAAAAATTGCTTGAAAAATAAATTTTTGTCTAGAATTTTGACTCAGTGTTAAAGGTCTAACTAACTCGACTTGAATTTGGTTAATCAAATTCAAAACTGAGTACGAATTCAAATTTGGTAAATCGAATTTCTATCGAATTGAATTTGAAATCGAAATTGATTCTCTTTTTTGAATTTTGATTGATTTTATTAATCGGTTAGCTACCGATTAATAACCCCCATAGGAGAAAAAAGTTGTCCAAACAATTTTAATTCTTGAAAGCATTTTCCCTTTAGGGTCCATTTGGTTAAATGGGATGATATAGGATTGAATAACTAACCCATGTCATCCTATGTTTAGTTGGTCATTTGAACATGAGATTGTTATCCCAACTAACTAATTTGATCCCTTGTAGAAGGGATAAAACAATACTATGGGAGAAGTGGTATTAGTTATCCTGGGATATCTTATAGATGGGATAACAAAAATTTACGTTATGACCCTACAACATATGATGTCATATTAGATTATAGGGGTATTTATGGATCGGTGCTATGTCCATATGTCCAATTGGCAATTCAACTCAGTTTTAACATGTTAAGAGAAAATTATTTGATATTTGGTCATTTCCCAAGGGTACTCCACCCAACACATTCTGACATATTTTGTATTCCAAAATTAAAAAAAAAAAAAAATTGACTACCTAATTACACA
Organism: Cinchona pubescens; assembly: GCA_025175665.1. Lineage (NCBI taxonomy): Eukaryota > Viridiplantae > Streptophyta > Magnoliopsida > Gentianales > Rubiaceae > Cinchona > Cinchona pubescens. The sequence continues at coordinate 115,247 of JANKKI010000174.1, forward strand.
AATACCCCTACAATTGAGACTAGAATTAGAATAAGAGAAAAAGTTATTTAATATTAGGCTTGAATATGTAAAATTAAAAAATTAATTTTTAAAAATAGAAAGACAACTTATTACAAATATACACTTGTAAATGAGTATAGATAAAGTAAAATTCCTTTATTATTAGGTCATAATACATAATTGACTCAATATACGCATTGGGTCAGGTTGCATTAGGTCACAAATTATTAATTCTCTAATCTTAATATGTGAACCAATAACATTAACTAGTTCAGATATTCAATTTTTATGGTTCAAAATAGATCAGGTAACTAGATTTTTTAAATTAGTGCATCAAGATGAAGATGTGTATAATTATTCTATGTAATAACAATTTATTTAATTCTTATATTTATTTTTAGCATAATATAATTATATTAATATTATTTGAATATTATTTGTTGGATTACCAAAAATAAAGTATAAATTTAAGGGTATATTGGTTAGTAAAATAGTAATCCAATCGCATTTAATCCCTAACTAAATGCAAAAGTGGTTATTATTTTTAAAATATTCATGTAATTCAATATCAATCAAATATTCAATAACTGCATTGATTATTCCAAAATTAATTATCCAATTATGAAATATCCAATCGGTAAACCAAACGGACCCTTAATTGTTTTGACGATCCCACACAAAAGATCCAAAAGTGTAGATCGTTTGTGCCAAGTCCAACCATGTTATTGTTATGCCTATAAATATACAGATTCCAAATCAAATGCAGCTCACCAACTCCTCCCAACACCTCCATTTTCTTCGCTACCTCCAAAAATAAATTTTTCTTCTCTACCTCCAAAAATAAAGGCAGGTGAATAACGAATGTTTGCCACCACGTCTCTTATACCATTATGTGGTATGTCAGCAGATTATTTACCCCTCATTCCCTCCTCAAAAACCCAACCAACCCTTTCAAGCCTACCACCCAAATCGCCGCCTTTCCGACCACCTCCTCCCGCCATCATACCAGTATTCAAAAGCCCATCTCCATAACATGTTCTCTCCGCCGCCACTACCACCCCACTCCAAACCACGCCATCAACCTTCACCTTTAATCAGATCGCGTCTTCAACTTCGCCGCAGGCCCCGCTACCCTCCCTGAAAATGTCCTCTTAAAAGCTCAATCTGAGCTCTACGACTGGCGTGGCTCCGGCATGTCGGTCATGGAAATGACCACCGTGGGAAAGAGTTTCTCTCCATATCCAACAAGATGAGTCAGAGATACAGAACCCTTCTCAACATTCCTTCTGATTACGCCGTTCTCTTATCCAAGGCGGCGCCACCACCCAATTCGCCGCCATCCCGCTTAACCTCTGCCAACCCGACGACACCGTCGACTACATCGTCACCGGTAAGACAACTAAATAATTGACAAGGCTTACAAAGAAGCCGCAAAATTCAGCAAACCCAATGTGATCTGGAGCGGAAAATCGGAGAAATATACGAAAATACCTAGCTTTGATTCGTTAGAAGAAAGTCCGCACGCCAAGTATTTGCATATATGCGCCAAATGAAACTATTCACGGGGTTGAGTTTAAAGATTATCCGAATCCCAAGAATCCGAATACCATTCTCATTGCAGATATGTCCTCGAACTTTTGCTCGAAGCCTGTGGACGTTTCGAAATTCGGATTGATCTACGCCGGAGCGCAGAAAAACGTCGGCCCATCTGGGGTAACCATTGTGATCATCAGGAAAGATTTGATTGGAAATGCTCAACCAATTACGCCGATAATGTTGGATTATAAGATCCAAGCTGATAACAATTCATTGTACAACACCCCACCTTGTTTTGGGATTTACACGTGTGGTCTAGTTTTCGAGGACTTGTTAGCTCAGGGTGGATTAGTTGAAGTTGAGAAGAATAATAAGAAGAAAGCTCAGATTTTGTATGATGCAATTGATGGTAGTAATGGATTTTACAGATGCCCTGTTGAAAATTCTGTGAGATCGTTGATGAACGTGCCTTTTACATTGGCTAAGTCGGAGCTCGAGGCTGAGTTCATAAAGGAGGCTGCTAAGGAGAAAATGGTGCAGCTCAAGGGGCATAGATCGGTTGGAGGAATGAGGGCTTCTATATATAATGCAATGCCTTATGCTGGTGTTGAAAAGTTGGTTGCTTTCATGAAGGATTTCAAGGCAAGGCATGGTTGAAGAATTTAGATTGTTTTGGTTCAGAGATTTGTAGCGCTAGTATTTTGGTATCAATTCTGTCTTTTATGGTCATTTGGGTTTTTGGTTTTTTCTGTCATTTGCTGGTTTAAATTTGGTTAGCATTTGGAGAATACTTCATAATTGAAATTAAATGTAATATGTAATATCGAGCATGAATGAAAGATATCCAGTTGATGGTTATATCCTATTTGTACTTGTTAGCCTATAAGAGTAATCATTCAGAATGAACCTGAATTTCTTGTGAAAGCTTCGTCTTTTCTTGTAATTTACAAAGCACCAGCAAATTTGGTCAGTGATAACTTGTGTGCTGCAAATGTTCAGTATCTTAGATTCAACACTAGTGCTTGATATCTGCATCAGTGTTCTTGCTGGATAAACCACAGTATCGACTGCTTCGCTGTTCTTTTTTGTCAGTAATCCTGCCTATAAAAGGTTTGGCACTTGTTTCTCATGATAAAGGGCCCATTATGCCACCTTTCCTTGTTTCTCATGTACTACTGCTAACATTGTTTACTCTAAAATACACGTGTGTCTATTCTGTTCCAGGAAGACGGAAGTGAGATTTCTCCTTCAGCATTCGAGGAAGGCCAATATCTAAGCCTTGACAAATAAGGCCTTTTGTTCTAAACGTGCGGAAAATTATCTTAGGAGTCCTTTAACTATTTCACTAAAATCGGTACACTGCTCAACTTAAATTTTAGTTTAATTAGTCTTTCAACTAAATAGGTGTATCCAATTTGGTCTTCAACTTAGATTTTAATTTAATTAGTTCCTCAACTAAATAGGTGTATCCAATTTGGTCCATACATAACGGCGACGCCCAAAACGTAAGTTTTTTTTTTTTTTATTTTTTTTTATAATTTGACCGTTGTTGACTAAAGGCAAAAGTGTCAATTTATCTAAGCTTGATATTTTAAGTGTTAAATTATCACCCAAATAACCCTCCAACTTTTTTTTTTATTAAAATCGAATTAGTCCCTCAACTCAAAATTTAGTCAAATTGGCCCTCGAGGGATTCAAGAGTTAGTTGTGAGAAGCATAATCATTTTCCTGGTATAGATTCAGAGAGCAGTCAGGATTTAAATTATAAGTTTTCAAATTCCAACATCCTTTGCCCTTCAAATTCCAACATCCATTGCCCTGGTACAGATTCGAGAGCAATCAGGATTTAAATTATAAGTTTTCAAATCCCAACATCCTTTGCTCGTATTCAGATAATTATCTTCATCTACAAGTTAACCAAGGGGTTCAGGGTGATTTGGAGAAGAACATGCATGAGACAGATGATCATATCTTTTTTGATGTCAGGAACAATTTGACTCAAGATTTGGTTTGGTTTTTTTTTTTTTTTCGAATATGTTTCTCACTGTGCTTAAACTACTTAGACCTTTAATCTCTCTTAAGTTCCTAACAATTGGAAAAGTTCTTACGTGAAAATTTTTGCACAATGCGAAAATCATCTTATGACTCATTTTGAAGATAATTGGTTCATATATGTACTTTAAATGAATTAGAATTAGCCATGAACTTGAAGAGTTGGTAGATAGGGTAGCTGTCGATAGATGAAGAGGGAGGTTCAAAAGGATGGCTGATGGTATAGAGGGAGAGGAAAAGTGGAGGGAGTGGATCTAGATAGTGTGGGTGGAGGAGATGGTCGTTGGTAGAGGTTGAGCGGAAGAGTAGAAGGGGTGGCAGCTGATGGAAGAGAAGGAGGGGAAAGGAGGGTAAATGTTAGGATTTTTTTCAATTGAGAGACTAATTTAGCTAAATTTTTAGTTAAGGGACCAATTTGATTTTAATAGAAAAGTTAGAGGACTATTTGGGCGATGATTTAATATTTAAAGTATCAGATCTAGGAGAATAGATGCTTTTGCCCTTAAAGTGTAGTCAACATCGATAAAAATTTTAAAAAATTATGTTTTAGGCGGCGCCATATAGGGACCTAATTGGATACAATTATTTAGTTGAGGGACTAATTAGGGTAAAATTTAAGTTGGGCAACTATTACAATTTTAGTAAAATATTTGGAGAACTATTGAGATAATTTTTCTAATGTACAAAGTAGCATGTTAGGACCTGAATTCAGAAATTTTGTTAAAATTAATTTTAAGGAACCCCGTAACGACAATAATGAAAATAATAATAAATATGTAGAGAAAATATAAATGGAAAGAGATACACAAATTTACACGATTCAATCAATTAGACCTACATCTACAGGAAGATGGGAGTAATACTTTTACTATATGAAAAAGATACAAAACCTTTGGAGATATCTCGAAAGACCAAAAGAGAGATATTCCAAAAGAACACCTAAAAACCAGACTGAAAATAAGTTTTGAAAACTTACTGTGCTCTCTGTGTTTTTCCTTTTGGTGGTGGTGCATTGATAAAGAAGTGAATTTTACCTTCTATTTATAGGCAAAATTTGCTATAAAAATCCAAAGAAAGGCATAATCATTTTAGCCAAGGAAAAAGATGATCATGTCTGGCAAAAGTTATTTTCAATTTCGTGAGGAATTGAATTTGGTTATTATCTGTGTCAGTAACCAAAACCACACATCCAGGCTAATTCTTTAACAAATTTTCACCTTGATTTTGTATCTGATACAAAATAATAACTTTGCTCAACATTCTTCAAATAAGCCCTAACAGACCTAATCATCACCATGAACACCAATCAAATCCAAGCAGTGTTTGACCTTAGCAATTGGAAGAGATTTCATAAACATATTAGCAAGATTATCTTTGTTATTGATTTTCTAAACAGAGACATTTTTTCTCAACAATAGTCTCCTGACTTGAAGTGAGTTGCTATTTCACGTACACATCTGATGTGTCATAATATATTTGATTTTTAGTAAAATGAATGGCACTTTAACTATCAAGTGAAACAAGCCCTTTAGTTATTGCAGTACACAATTACTGAAGCTTCTTTGATTGCCTCGGTAATAGTCATGTACTTTGTCTCAGTAGTAGATAAAGCTACAACATGTTGTAAGGTAGCTTTCCAGCAAACTGCACAACCACCAATGCAAAATACATAGCTTGTAAGTGATCTTTTTTTGTCAAGATTTCTGGCATAATCCAAGTCCACAAATCCAACTAAAGTGTTACTATTGTTGCCAAACTCCGAACATATATTTGAAGTCCCTCGCAAGTATCTGAGAATTCAATTCACAGTTTGTCAATGTATGTTACTTAGACAAGACATGTATCTACTTACCACACTAACTGCTTGTGAAATGTCTCAACTTGTACAAACCAGTGCATACAAAATACTTTTGACTATACTGGAATAAGAAATATATGCCATATACTTCTCATCTTCATCTGACTGTGGTGATTGAGCAGCTGACAGTCTGAAACAAGCAGTAAGATGACTGTTTATAGGTTTAGCATCTTTCATGCCAATCCTCTCCAAAACTTTCTCTATGGTAGTTTTTCTGAGTCAAGAATAACTTTTCAACTCCTGTGTCTCTTTTGATCTCCATGCCAAGCATCTTCTTAGTTGCTTCCAAATTTTTCATCTCAAATTCACTATTCAACTGAGACTTCAAAGTGTGAATTTCTATCAAATCCTTGGCAGCAATGAGCATGTTTTTAACGTATAATAATAAGTAAATGAACGAACTATCATTCAACTTTCTTATAAACACAAATATCATACATGCTCCGTGAATAACCATGACCCAATATAAAGAAATCAAACCTCTTATAACACTATTTCAGAGATTGCTTCAATATGCACTAGAATTTTCTAGAATTTAGCAAACATGGTCTTTTTTTCCTTCAATTTCAAATCCTTTGGACGGTTTTATGTATATTTTTCTTCAAATTCACCATGTAGGAAAGTTGTCTTAACGTCAAGCTGCTCCAATTTTAAATCATACATGGCAATTAAAGCAAGTAGAACACGTATAGAGCTATGTTTAACAACGTATGAAAAAGTGAGAAACATATTTAAAATCAACACCTTGTACTTGACTATAAACTTTTGCAACTAAACGTGTCTTGTACGTTACATTTTCAACCCCTGGAATACCTTCTTTGGTCTTGAAGACCCATTTGTAACCAACAATTTTCTTTCTTGAAGGCGGCTTCATAAGAACCCACGTACCATTTTTGTGGGGAGACTCAATTTCTTCATTCATCGTAATCAACCACTTAGATAAATTAGCATGTGAAACTACCTCCAAATATATAGTAGATGGTTCACCAATTTCTTTAGTATCCTGTGCAACTAACAAAGCATATGCAATTAAATTCGCATACCTTTGTGGTAGTCGAATTTCTCTCCTTAGTCTATCTCTAGCTATGGAATATTCTTCTTCTTCTAATTCAGCTTCAAGCGTCTCATTTGCATTTAGCTGAATTATAGAAAAACTTAGTTGAGAAGGACTAGTGTTGCCAATTTCGACCACCACCTGCTTTTGTATACTCTCCTTGCCAATAGTACAATCTGTACTATAACATCTAGAGGATTTCTTTCTTGGATGTAACATGGAGGAATAATCAAAAGTTACAATTATGCTAATTATAAATTTAGGTGACTTGAGATCAAGATATCATAAATGATATCTTTTCACCCCAGATGGAAACCCAAGGAAAATACATCTTTTAGCTCTTAGCTCCAATTTTCTATCATTTAAATGCATGTATGTATTTTTACCAAATATTCTTAAGTCAGAAAAATCAGCATGAGTAACTGACCAAATTTTTTCCAAAATCTTATAGTTTAGAGATGCAGAAGAAGCACGGTTGACACTAAACAAGCAGTAGAGATTGTCCCTGCTCAGAAGTCATTCGTCAATCCAACATTAGAGACTATACAATGAGTTCTTTCCAAAAGAATCTTATTCATCCATTCCGCCACACCGTTTTGTTGAAGTGTCATTCTCACAGTATGGTGTCGAACAGTTCCTTTATTTTTGTAGAATTCATTGAATTCACCTTCACAAATCATTCTAAGATATTATCTGTTCTAAACTGATTGATTTGTTTCTCTGTCTGTTTCTCAATCAAAATTTTCTATTACTTGAAAGACAGGAAAACATCATTTTTATATTTTAGGAAATACACAAAGATTTTTCTTGAATAATCATCCATTCTCATAGATGGGGTATGAGAAAGCCCCCAGGGTCTGAATGATGCAATCAAAGCACATTTTGTTCTGTGAATTGCTGGAGACTTAAAGTTGACTCTTTTCTGTCTCTTATACACATCTAGATGTTCACAGAAATCCATCCTCTCGGTACTTTGTCCACAAAGAAAACCTCTTTTGATTGCATTGATAGGTCTTTCTCACTCATATGGCCCAATTACACATGCCATAATTTGGTAGTGTTAGCATCAGATTGATCTATAATAGAAATTACAGCAGCACCTGTAATAGTAGATCCCTACAAAATATACAATGTACCAAACTGTGTGCCTTCATGACCACAAGAACACCGTAAGTAACTTTTAGAACTACCACCTTCACCTGTGTATTTATATCAATGGTTTCTACGGTGTCAAATGAGATGAGATTTTTCTTCAAATTTGGAACACGTCTAATATTGGTGAGCGTTCTCACCATACCGTCGTACATTTTGATTCAGACAATACCTTTATCAATGACTTTAGAAACGACATTGTTACCCATTAGGACAACTCCACTTTCAACTGAATCATATATTAAAAATCAATTCCGATTGGGACACATATGATAAGAATAATCTGAATCTAAAATCCACTCATTGTTAGATTTGGAATTATTTTCAGTGACTAAAAATATAGTTCTATCATTCTCATCAGCTACAACACTAATTTCAATGATGTCATATTTTTTTCTCATTTTTCTCCTCATGCTTTTCTTTATTTTTTAATTTAAAATATCTGAACTTAATGTGATCCCTTAACGACAAAAATTGCATACCAAATTTTTTAATGTCTGGATATGGATTTTGGTTTAGACTTCTTACTGCTTGTATCTCTATTTTCTGATTTGTCCCTAAAAAACAACCCTTCCCCCTGATTTCTACTAGTTTCCCTAGTAATATCTCTATCTATAGATTTTCATTAGTTTTTCCAGTAATATCTCTATCTTTATGATCTTTTGATTTCGGAATAGATTTAATTCCTTTATAAGTGATAGTTTTCTTTCCACAATGCACTGTCTCTAAAATGCTTAAATGGCTGGGGTAGGAAACACAACGATAATAGAGTCTGATCTTCATCTTCAATTTTAACATCTATATTACTCAAATCCATGAGAATGCAATCAAATTTATCAAGATGTGAGAGTACAAAAATGTTTTCGGGCATACAAAACATGTACAAACTTTGTTTGAGATAAAGTTTGTTCACCACTATTTTTTTCATATATAAAGCCTTCAACTTTTCCCACATTCCTTTGGTTGTGGTTTCGGAGGCTATCTCTTGTAAAATCTCATCGAAGAGATTTAAAACATATTCGACTTAACCTTTTTATCCAAGGTTGGTAAAGGTCTCTTATACTCGTCTTAGATTTTCTATGTCTTATTCTTCTTTTCCTGTAGAGCAATATTAATGCCATCTTAAATTAGAATAGCCTCTATTTTGAGTTGTCATATACTGAAGTAGATGCACTCTAGTTAAATTTCTCAATATATGATTTCGTTACAGTCATATTGGTTGCTAGAACTTAAACTGAGGTATCAAAACTTTGATACTAGTTTGTTAGGATCTAAACCTTGGGATCTGGTTAAAATTAATTTTAACGAGTTCTTTAATGACAATAATAAAAATAATAATGAAATATGTAAAAAAAATATAAATAGAAAGGGACACAAAGATTTACGTAATTTAGTCAATTAGACCAACGTTTACGGGCAGAGGAGAGCAATATTTCACTATATGAAAAAGATACAAAATCTTTGGAGAAATCCCAAAACACCAAAAAAGAGATATCTCAAAAGAACATCTGAGAACTAGACCGAAAACAAGTTTTAAAAACTTGTTAAGCTCTTTGTGTTTTTCTTTAAATCAAGACTGTCAGTGGTGCTGCATTGAAGAAGTGAATTTTGCCTTCTATTTAATTATAGGAAAATTTTGCTATGAAAATCCAAAGGAAGGCATAAGCATTTTAGCCAAGAAAAAAGTTGATCATGCCTGACAAAAGTTATTCCAATTCCGCGAAGGAATTGAGTTTGGTTGTTGTGTGTGTTAGTAACCAAAACCATACATCCATCCCAATTCTCCCAACATAACATTTTTCAGCCTTCACTGCTGGTGTCATGAGAATGAGAATCAAGAAAATAGAGGCAATCCAGATTCTAGAATGCTTCTTCTAATATAAGGCATTGACACTTCTTACACCGAAAATTTGAACACACCTATATCCTTGGATTATAAGAGCAATTACCTTAATGAAATTTTGAAGTAAAATCGAAAGCAATACTACAAGGATGAGAAATAGAAAATAAACAAGTCATTGAGTTGAATTGGTTAGCCATGATATGAATCTTGCAAGAGTGGAAACAACGTGATTTTATGCAAAGATAGATTCATAGTGTGCCAATGAACGACGTCTTCAAAATGTTGTCTCGAAGCCTAGATGTATAAGCGAAAACAAGAAGTTTTGATTATATGACCAAAAACAAAAGCAGAGATGAAAATAACTCAAAGGATTGAAGTCTATAAACCCATTATAAAATCCTGAACCACTGAAATAGCATGACAATACTGGAATTCCTCGATTTAACTTCTAGGAGAAAACTAGCTGGTGAATTGTCATTAAGTAATATAAAATTTCAATTAAATTACTACTTTTGATTCCAAAAAGGTCCTAGAGAAATTGAACCTATGTCAAAGAAGTAAATTTTCTAGTCAAATAAACCTGGAAAGTTCAAAAAGATGCGCAGAATTAATATAAAAAGCATTGAATCTTTTGCCCCAACCCAAGCATTGTAATGACAATTTTGGCTAAGGAAACAGTCAAGGAGATAATAGTAGTTCAAACCAGCTAGATACAACTGCATGTGAGTGTTCAGAGGTCAACAAGAAATTCACTCTTATGATCATTAATTACAAATAACATATATTTACTCATTCCAGTATGATGCAACAAGAAATGTGTATATGGTAGTTAACTGTGAAGTTAGTTAAGCAATTAACTAGAGTCACCATCTTATGTTTGGTAAGTTAGAGGAGTTAGCCGCTATGTCAGCAAAAGTTAGTTAGGAGGTTGAAGCATTGCTGTAGCTCTATATTCCACCTGTTTGGATCGGAAGAATCACTGAAAAGTTTTGTATCTTTCTTTTTTTGGCTTGATCTGCAAGCAATCTTTTCAACTTTTTTTCTCACTATCAATAATATTGGTCGACTTTTTTGAATTGTTTGTCCATTATTCTTGCAATTCCTTGAGTTAGCTAGGGATCTTATGTAACTGTTATAGCCATTAGTGGTATTAAAGCTGTAGTTCAATCAATTGAAACCTGGCTGAGAACACTAGGTCCCAAGATATCAGAATGCTAGAAATGTTGATGAAAGAACAAGATGACATGTTTGAGAAAGAAATGCTGTAGCATTGAGAGCATTGGTTCTGGAAATGCATACTCAGAGAAGTACACCAGAAGGGAATCACCCGGCTTCAAGTTCTGGGTTGAAGTACAGATAGAGGTTATCAATGTCCTACTGGATTTTCAATAATTGAATTTCCCAGATTTTCTGTAGATGATTTCAAAGGGTGTTTATATAAGTGTGATCAATTCTTTGAAATTAATAACACTCCCAATCAGGCCAAAGTAAAGTTGGCAGCCATGCATCTTGAAGGAAAGGCTCTTCAATGACATCAGGTGTTCATGAGCTCAAGACTCGCTAGGGAAATTTCCAATTGGAAGGATATGTGAAGGAGATGTATGATGAAAATGGGAATTCTCTATCTGATAATCCTATGGGTGAGTTGATGATCTTGAACCAAAAAGGATCTGTGACGAAATACCAAGAACAATTTGAAGAACTCTTCAATAGAGTTGAGCCACCAGAAGATTATGCCACAAGCTAGATGAGTAGATAGAGAATAGTTGTAAGATATACAACTATTTGTCAGAATATTTATGCACAAAACCTTGCTCCACGCAAGAACCTTGGCAAAGATGGAGGAAGCCAAGATTCTGAACTCCCAAACCAAATTCCCATTTCTTTATATAAGACTGATATCAAAGATTTCATTCCCAGTGGAGTCAAAATTAATAAACCAACTCTTCCTTTACCCATTCCCCAATTTCTATGCTTACCTAAACCAAAAAGGCACTAGGCCACATACCCAAAAAAATCTTTCAAAAAGTTAAATGCTATTGAAATAGAGGAAAAGAAGGCCAAGGGGTTGTGCTTTTGGTGTGATAGGGGCATAAATATAGGAATAAACAAATTTTCAAATTGGAGGTCTGTGAAGAGGAAGAGGATGAAGGAATGAAAAAAGAGGAAGGATTGTAAGAGAATGATGAGGAAGAGACTGTGGAAGGGAATTTGGCACACATATTTGTACATGCTATGACAAGTACTGCTGCACCTAAGTTTAGGAGTATGATTTATGATCACTGGACAAGCTGAAAAACTTCTTTGAGAGATCTTCATTGATTGTGGGAGTTTTCACAATTTTATCTATCTAGAAGTAGTCAAGAAACTTGCACTTAAAGTACAGAAGGCCATACCAATGATGGTCGAAGTTGCTAATGGGAATAAACTGACAACCTCAAAATTTTGTACCAACTTTTCCTGGAAACTACGAGGTCATGTGTTCACACCTGATTTATTGGTCCTACCAGTAGGGGGTTGTGAGTTGGTCTTGTGAATTCAATGGCTATCTTCTTTGGGAGATGTGAAGTGGAATTTTTTTGACTTGAAATTGGAGTTTTGACATGACAATAGAAGGGTAGTCTTAAGGGGTTTGAAGTAACAAGCTATCCAGTTGGTCAAGAAAAAAAAGATCCAGGAATTATTGAGGAAACCTGAACAAAATGCATCAGCTCAATTGTACTTCATCAACTGTGTAGAAGTAATAGAAGAATGTCACCTATTGAAGTTGGAAGCACACTCAGACTAGGAAGATGAGATAATTGATTCAAAATCTATTTCCAAGCTAGATACATTGTTGACTGAATTTGGTGATTTATTTCAAGAACCTGCTGAGTTGCCACCTCAAAGGAAACACGATCTTATTAATGTAAGACCATATAGGTATCCTACTTTTCACAGAGAGGAAATTGAAAAGATAGTTACTGAAATGGTGCAAGCTAGAATTGTTAAGCCTAGTAATAGACCTTTTTCATCTCCTATAGTGGCAGTTAAAAAGAAGGATGTTAGTTGGAGGATGTGTGTGGATTATAAGGAGATTAATAAGGCCACTATAAAAGATAAGTTTCCAATTCACTAATAGAAGAATTAGTGGATGAACTTTTTGGAACTCAATATTTAAGCAAACTTGACCTGAGATCAGGATATTATCAAATAAGAATGTGGCCAGAAGATATTCCTAAGACTGTATTTAGAACAAATAATGGCCATTATGAATTCTTGATAATGCCCTTTGGTCTCATTAATGGCCCCAACCACCTTCCAGAGCTTGATGAATGATATTTTTTAGCCCGTGTTTCAGGAAATTCAAATTGGTTTTTTTTTTTATGACATCTTGGCATACAGTCAGTCTTGGGAGCAACGTTTGAAACATTTCAGGTTGTGTTTGATATTCTGAGGCATCATGAGTTGAAGGTGAAGAGGAGTAAGTGTTTATTTGCTGAACAGCAAGTAGAATACTTGGGCCATATAATTTCTGAAGAAAGGGTACATGCATATCCTACCAAGGTTGTAGCAGTTCAGAAATGACCATTTCTAAAGAACCTGAAGGAATTAATACATTCCTAAGGTTAAGAGATTATGGTAAGATAACCAAGTCATTAACTGATTTGCTGAGGAAAAATAGTTTGCAGTGGCATGAGGAAACTACTAAGGCTTCTGAGACTTTCTAGCAGTGGCATTGGGGCTGTGCTTTTGCAGAAAGGTAAACCTTTGCTTTATTTCAGTAAGGCATTAGCTCCAAAGCACCAAAAACAAATTCTCTATGTATGAAAAAGAGATGATGGCAATTGTGGCAGCTACTCAGAAATAAGGACTTTACCTCTTGGGAAGGCATTTTATCATCAAAACAGATCATCAAAACTTGAAGTACCTCTTGGAGCAAAGTTTTGTACTCCTATGCAACAAAAATGGAAATTGATGAGGTATAACTATGAGTTGCACACATCTAAAGGTGTAGCAAATGTTTTGGCTGATGCTCTCTCTAGAAGACCAATTGATCATGCACAACTACTTGCTATTTAAGTCATAAAAAGTTATGTACACACTGCTAATGCAACAAAGTTGGCATTGGGATCCTTAATTACCTTGTCACTGATACAACCAACCTAGAATCCCTCATATTCTGGCAATACTCATTACACTTGGAAGGATAGTTAGCTGAAAAGAAAAGATAGGTTGGTTGTTGAAAATGACAAGGTTTTAAGGGATCAGTTGATTGAGTTATGGCACCATTGTGTATTAGGGGGGACATTCTGGGGGTGCAGGTCACATACCAGAAGCTGAAATTAGTAGTTTATTGAAAATGTATGTTGGCAAATGTGAGAGATTTTGTGACAAATTGTGATATTTTTCAAAGACACAAGGCTGACAATGCTTCTTACCCAGGTTTGTTACGATCACTACCAATTCCAGAAAAGGTGTGTGACTGATATCTCAATGGATTTCATTGAAGTCTTGCCTAAATCTGGTGGACAGGTTGTCATCTTTGTAGTGGTTGATAGACTTAGCAAATATGCCCATTTCATGGCATTGAGTCATCTATATGCAGCTTTATTAGTAGCTCAAGCATTCTTGGATAATGTATACAAGTTACCTAGTCCACCTCAGACCATAGTCAGTGATAGAGATGTAGTTTGTCTCAGTACCTTCTGGTAGGAACTTTTCAAGTTGATGACTGTGAAACTTCATCTATCCTCAGCTTACCATCCTCAGACTGATGATTAAACAAAAGTGGTGAACAAGTGCTTAGAGGATTACTTAAGGTGCATGAGCAGCAATTATCCTAAACAATGGCATTCTTGGTTACCCTTAGCTGAATACTGGTATAATATCAACTTTAACATAGCAACTCAGTTTAATCCCTATCAGATCATGTATGACCAGCCTCCTCCATTAAATGTTCCCTATCTTCCTGGGGAATCTATGCTTGAGACTATTGATAGGAGTTTGCATACTAGGGAAGGGAAACAGCATTACACTTGTTGAAACACAATTTGAAGAAGGCTCAAAATCGAATGAAGCAATTGGCTGACAAAAACAGATTAGATAGACAATTTCAGGTGGGAGACTAGGTTTATGTTAAATTCGAACCTTACAAACAGCATTCACTTAGAGGCCATAGTTGCCGGAAAATATTTCTCAGGCTCTTTGGTCCTTACCAAGGGCTAGAAAAGGTTAAGCTCTTGCCTTACAAACTACAACTTCCAGACAATGCCAACATTCACTCAATCTTTCATATTTCACTTCTTAAATGAAAGGTAGGAGTCTTTATTTATGTGATAAATCTAGGTATAGTATATCAAAACTCCGCCAGAAAGCGATCTAAACGTGATCACCTGCAAGGGCATAAGGTAAGTGGGATGAGCTTTCATTTGCTCAGTAAGTAACTCACTCATATCTCCACTGGATTGAGCACGTTAAAAGTGTATATTACATTTCATGAAAATCATTTACACAACAATCATTTAACCACAATCAAGCATCATATATGCATGGCATCCACAACTATAATAGACACGTTTTCTCATATTTTGTTCTATTTAATTCTTACAATCTATTTCTTTTTCATCTGCCTTCAGCTAAAGAATATGCTATGGTCACTATTATAACCCGTGACAGGGCCGTAACCACTATTCTTAGAGTGTGTTTACATTGGTCGGTTAATGGCTCCGTACCACTACTACCAATAGTCTCTTATACCCTGTCACAGGGCCGTTTATAACACACTAGATTGTATCCCGTGGAAAGGCCATACCGACATTTTAACATAGTAATTTAATAGCCTTTCCATTTCCTTTACTAGTTTAATGAGTCCAATGATACCAAAGATAGCATACTAAACAATCATTCACAGACATATAATCACTAAACAAATTATCCATATGCTCAATCCAATTTCATACACAAATAGATTTTCAAAGCATTAACAATCATTTAGTTCAAAAGTACTTAAGAAATCTGTGGTTTTAAAAATAATAGAAATATGAACAAGCCACTTACCAACTAATCAAAATGTTTCCAATTCAAAATCCAAGCTACTTGAACTCCCGTTAATCCTTCCTAAATAATAAAATCAGAACATAAACCATCTCCTCATAACCTAAAAGGTAATCTACAATAATATTAGTTTCATTAAATTCTAATAAGTCATGATTTATAGCATAATAAAATAGCTATGATATTTTTAGCATTGACAGTGCTGAACAAAAATGACCATAACTCAAGTTTTATTCGTCCAAAAGCCACAAAACTGATTCCGATAGAAACTGGACTCAATTTACTAGATGTTTCAAGAAGACAACATTTCCCAGTTCAAAACACAACTTGCTCAAAAACGGCTCGTAATTCAAAAAATACTCTGCTGCAGAACCAGATTTTCAGTCCACTTTATGGACTTCTGCTATTAATATACTGAAAAACAGAACAACATCTTTATACCGTTTTGAAGGACTGCGAGTCTAGTTTCCAACACAACAAACAGTGTACAATTTTGATATTCCTACGCTGAGATATGACCAATTTTCGAAATACGCAGTGCTGTCTGCGAATTTCCAGTTACGAATTTTGCATATTTCTTGCCTTTTTCTTGGTTATGTAAACCATCCACATCCTTTAAATTGTCTCTTATACATCCATAGGTTGTACTTTAACAACAAAGAGCACGAAAATAAATCCAATTACACCAATTCTAACCATTAAATCATCACCACAAGCTAAGATTTTGAAACCCATAATATTCTTGAAAAATTCTTAAACCCCATCTCTTAATCTTTCAAATTAGCTAATTGAACTCAAGAAAGAATGAATTTCTTACCTCAATTATGGAAATTTGTGGTTGAATTTGTTGTTTCTCCTCTTTCCTCAAGCTCTTGGAAGTGAAACCCTTGCTCTAAGTGGAATAATTAGGAAAATAGAAGAAGAAAATTGTTTAGTAGTATATAAACTAGTTTAATTATTTAGATATATTACCCCCAACCTTTGCTCTAATTATAAATTGATCTCAAAAATTTCTAATCCTTAATATTAATATGACTAAAGTATGACAGAGATATTTTGGGTATCACATTACCACTCAGGGGCAACTCCTTAAGGAACCAACAGCAATACTTGACAGGAGTTGGTCACAAGGGGAACTCAGGTGTTGATACAATAGATCTAGTTGGTTTTCGAGAGCTGGGGAATATTGGCATGACTTGTTACAAAAGTTTCCTAATTTCAATTCTTGAGGTCAAGAACTATCCAAGGAGGGGGGAATTGATGCAGCAGGAAATGTGTATGTGTAGTTTGCTGTAAAGTTAGTTAAGCAATTAACTAGAGTCACTAGCTTACATTTGTTAGTTAGAGGAGTTAACTGTCATGTCAGCAAAAGTTATTTAGGAGGTTGTAGCATTGCTGTAGCTTTATATTCCAGCTGTTTTGGATAGGAAGGATCATTGAGAAGTTTTGTATCATTTTTCTTGCTTGATCTGAACAAGCTATCCTTTCAACTATTTTTCTCCCTATCAATAATATTGGCTGACTTTTTCGAATTGTTTTTTCATTATTCTTGCAATTTCTTGAGTTAGCAAGGAATCACAACTGTTCTAGCCATCACAGTACGTGTTTAAGCTATTATTCTGCACATCAATTGCTTTAAGCGCTTCATTTGCTTGCTGGCGTGTGCGTTCCAGCTTTTGCTACTCTGCTGATAATTGGGATGATGAACGTTGAGCCTTCTCATTGGCAACACGAATTGGGCCTCAAGGTCATCTTTTCCAGGAAACAAGAATCTCCAAGCACAAACTGAAGTTAGTGCTTAAATAGAAATTAAATCTCTAAGCCTAAGTTTGGCTTGAAGTCATAAGTAGAGTTTGAATCAAGTTGAGTATGCTTATAATATCACTATTCATAATATAGAATCAGTATTCTTGATCATTAAATGATTAAAAAGTAATAAAATTTCTTATTTTTCATTTATTTCGAAAAATTTACTTACTGTGTATCCAACTCTACCAAACTAAACTCGCTTAATTTGAATTTTTTTTACATGTACATTTCAATTTAAAATTTTATGCTTGTCGGTTCAAAGGTTATAAGAATACTTACCATAATGACAAACGTCTCTTATAATATCTAACTTTCGTACCCCTGGAGAAAAAATGCACCAGAAGAACAAATGGTATAACGGAGAAAACATTTGATATCCTACCCTTTGTTTTGTTTTAATAATATTCATCATTTAATTTAATGTAGCCATAACTAGGGGTGTAAACAAGTCGAATTGAGAAAACATTTGATATCCTACCCTTTGTTTTGTCTTTTATAATATTCTAGATTTGTTTAAGAGTAGCCATAACTAGGCGTGTAAACAAGTCGAATTGAGTACGAATAATGCCTTACTCGAACTCGAACGAGCTTCAAAATTTGTAGCTCATTATCGAGTTCGAAAAATTTGACATAGTTCGAGTTATTCAAGCTCGTTCGAAAATAAGTAAAACGAGCTCGAATTCGGAGATCGAACTGGAGTAGTTTGACTTTTTCGTAGGTAAAATATGTAATTTTTTTAAAAAGTATGGATATTTTAGTAATTTTACATATAATAAAACAATTTTAAAAGAAATTATATAATGCTCGAAAAGCTCGACGAGCACTCGAGCATATTATACATATGCTCGAGATCGGCTTCGTCAAGAGTTTCAACCTCGAGCTCGAATCAAGTTTTTGACCAAGCTGCTCGTGAGCAGCTCGGCTCGGTTCGTTTACAGTCCTAGCCATAACTCACGAGACATTAAGTCCCCCATTTTCCGCTCTTGAACTACAACGAATTGTTTATTTTTTTAAAAATGTATTGTTTATAAATATGAGTGAATCAAGATTAAAGATACTTATAAATGTCATTTTATTAATCACTATAAAAATTATTTTATGAGAATAAAAATATTAAAAATTATCTAATTTTATTTTTTACTTGTGACTTGACTTGAGTTTTAAATTGATTAATTTATCAATATAATAAAACTTATTCCTTATTCAAGTCAAACAATAGACAAAGAAAAACAATATAAATTCATAATGATAATAAAATTTATAATTTTCATTCTCTTTACGACTCTCCAAAGCAAACCAAACATCTCCTTTAAGTTCTAACAGCCTTATCTTGCTAAGCATTTTCACCATCCTCATCATCATTCATAAGAAAAGCTACAATTAATATGGGAATGAACAAAAAAGGAATAGTCAAATCATTCCTCTCATGAGAGCAATTTTACATACTCTGGTGGGAAATATACAGGCACGACTGAATGATCTATCCTATCTCTAACTAACTTTATTTTTCTATAACATTGAATTTGACAAGGTGAAAACACAAATCATTTTCACCCATTGAAGTAAATGGCAAAATGCAACCAAAAGTTAGATATCTACTTGTGCATCTCTGAAGTGCCTCCATTTTCTCGAGGACTAATCATTTCTGCAAATACATGAAGAATGATCATCAGAGATTAAAGATGTTAAATAACTGATGGTGCATCAGCCTATAACATGCAGATTGTACTTGTTCGTTCAACTAAATCCATTCACGAGAAAGTAGACGGCAGAGTATTTCAAGACAAATACCACATTATTTTTTAACCAAAATTTCTAGGAATCTCACCAGAAGATCTTCCTTCGGTGGAACTAGCAGCTACATATTCAAAAAATTCTCTACTAGCATCTGCAGATAGAGGTAAGAAAACCACAACTAAAAATTGTTATAAAATAAAAATTGGTGATCAACGTTAGCCTAGTTTGATTGCTGAACGAATTTAGATGAAAAATCAGCTCTCCATGCAGAACTGTAAACATGAAATCCCTAAATTTTGCAGCAGGATAACCCACGCAGAAGGCAGAAGTCATCATTCTTTTTGTCAGTTAAAAGGGTGCTCCGCCTTTCCAATTCAACCAACCAAACTACTTCACTTCATACGTCTATCTAAAAGACGGAATGAATCATACATACTTAGGTGAAAGAGGAGTTCATATGTCATCCACCATACCCTTCCCTTTCCACAAGACAACAATATCAGTTATCATGAAAGAAGGGATAATGCACTTTCAATAAATTTTTATGTATAATGTCCAGCTGCTATTTGCCAGAAAGCGTAGTTCCAACAGAGTATTAAATTAATAAAATGCACATGAATTTGTGGTTGACATACCATGCTTCATTGTTAGAGATGGATCTAGCTCGTCAACATAACCAATCACCTTTGCCGGTATGCCAGCCACCATGCTTCAAAACCAAAAGGACACATCATAATCATGTACTGATACTAAAGCTAACCACCCATGACCCTCTAGCTAACATAAATGCCACATGTAACAACTGCACCCTACCTGTGAGGAGGGACATCCTTTAACACCAGAGAACCAGCAGCTACCATTGCACCTTCGCCTATTCTTATGTTCCCCAATATAGTTGCACTAGCTCCTATAAGTGCACCTTGACCTACTTTTGGATGGCGATCACCAATTTCTTTTCCAGTTCCTCCCAAGGTCACACCCTGCGAGATGTATGTTAGAAAAAATAAAGATGAAATCTTGAGATAAAAATCAAAAAGTGGTATGCACAGGAAGTTATATTCAAACACATTCTTTATATCTTATTCTTGCTTGTCTACTTCAAGGTCCGGCACTAGTTTCTATGGTAACAAGCGTACTTTTCTAACTTGTACTAACTGTAGAAAAGGGTCACAGTCAATCCGAAGTAACACAATGGGTGCCCCCCCTATCACCCACTCCAAGACAAAGAAAAATGTTTTTACTTCACTCTAGCAAATTTTGTTGTGCATTTTGGAACCAAGTTCAACCTAAAAATAATACTTCAAAATAAATGGAAAGAAAAGAAGATGAATAAAACAAAAGGGAAAGAATCCACCCACGTGAGTGAGATTGAATTTCCAGTCAGTGTTGGTGACAAATATTCCAGATGAAAAAGTAAGTGGAATATTTGTCCAAGGAGTTCCTGGATGCTGAAATCATTGTCTCCACCTTTCTACCCTACCAGAACACATTTCTGAGAACTTTCTCATTATTTTCTTCTTTCTTTTACACGTCCTAAACAAGTTATTGAAACCAAAAGGCTTGAACAAAATTTTCTCTTTTTGTCACCGATCAGGTTAAGCAACTTTTCAATAGTGTTTTGTTCCTGTATGGCATACCAGAGACATAAACTCGTAACAAGCTATTGATTACCCAGCAAGGAGACCATCTGAAGTACAACACTCAGGAAAACTATCAGCTGAAACTCCAATAAGATAAAAGCCAGCTAATCCAAAACTTAATTGGTGAAGGACGGAAGAAACGACTATTTACCTGCATTAGTGAAACTCTATTTCCTATGACAGCAGTCTCGCTGTCACTATATACACATCTATGGTCCAAAAGATTCCTTCTCCAATTTTTGCAGCTGCAAGAAAATGCAAGCATGAGCAATAATTTGAGACTTGGTGCTTGTTTAAAGATGTGGTTTGGTTTATTGAAATACTTCTCAAATCCGAAAGCTCAAAATTTAAGCTTCATCAAAGAAGTGTATTTAAGCTAACTCACTCCAAAAGTAATTAACAGTTCCAAAATAATTTTATTAATACAGTACAGAACGAGGCATCAGTAAGCAGCAGAAGCCAAGTAAATCAAATCCAAGCAGGTCACTGATTAGTACAAATTTGGGATATAGCTAATCAGGATATAGAATTACGTTTCACAACAAAATAAATAAGTAAATCAAAAGCATAAACAGATAAAACAGAAAAACTAAATTAAACAAATAATACCTGGGTGTATGTCAACTCCAAAAACCTGGAGATGTAAAATCAATCTTGTCAAACATTTGAACATTGAATCCCTACTGAAGAGTACAAGTATAAAAATACTACCTCACTAACACGACTTTGCAATGCTAATGCCAAGATTTTGCGTCCTTGGTTCCATAATGCATGCGCAACTCGATGTGTTTGTAAACAATGGTATCCCTGGAAAAGCATGGGTTTCGTATGGATTTAGAGTATGCGGATACATGGACAAATCACCAACTTAAAAAATATGCAACACATAGTTAACAAATATTGAAAATAAAGGACAAGCAACAGATATACCAATTAACAACTTCACCTAATGCCGGTTAACGACTAGAAATCCACCATCACCCATATCACATTCCAGAAGTCAAATAAGTAAATCTAGCATAAAATATTACAAAAGAACAATAACATATAACATATAAAACACAAGCACAAATTGTTAGTTCTTTTCAGTAAGAAATAAGCTAAAATATGGTTGTACTTCCCTTTCAAAACTTACGGTAATCATAGCAGAAAAGTTAATCAATCAAATCAAGCATAGTGGAAGATTGGAAAGAAATACCTTAAGGTACAGCAGAGCAGAGCTGTATGACAAACAAGAAGGATCCCGATCTTTAAATGCCTTTAAAAAAAAAAAAAAAGAATGCACATATAGCATCTCTAAAGACCAGGAAAAAAAACCCTACAAGTTTCCATATACAAAGTGAGTAGACTTTATGGATGCCATTGATTAAGTAATACCTGTATATCATGGCGAATGGAACGTTGAATGCCTCGATCATGCTTTATCACACTTAGAGAAATGATATCTAATAGCTGTGTTGCCAAAAGTGTTGGAATTTGAAGACGATTGGCAAGGACAAATGCCAATGCTTGCTCTAAGCAGTGATGTGACAATATGCTTGCATACAAGAAGCTGCTTAAAATTGGCTCCTTCTCTGCCTGAAATTTTACACATCAGAAAGAACTAGGAATTAGAATCAAAAGCTTGTTAAAGGTGGAAAATCTCCCCCCACACACCCCAAAAGGCAAAAGCCCAAGATCTTGAACCAATACATTAACTAATTCATGACATGCACTCACAACTCATTATTGCCCATTAAGGTACATTAAAAATGCACTTTTGCGATTAGATTTCGCACTAACAATATCTTTACATCTCTATATTTCATTCACTTTTTCCTCCCTTTTATCGCATGGGTCATAAAACCTAGTTCCAAGGCAACCCCACCACCACAGGTTGAAAAAAAAAAAGTGCGGAACCAAAATCAAATCTTTCTTCAGCCTCTCTTCTGAATAATCCAACTGTTTAAACTAACACACTTTCTTCTATCAAATGACTAAATAAAATTGTCATCCAAATTGGAAAAACGCTTTAGTTGCTCCATTCGGACTGCTAGAAATTATCCATCCTTTTCCAAGTAATATTTTATGATAATTTATTAACACATTTCTCAACCATCTTTTATTTAATATATATCACATCTAAAAAACTTGCCCCACTACTTATTTCAAATAATACCGTAAATAATGACGACCGTTCAAACAGAACCGTGACTTTTCGTCCTCTAAAATACTTTAAAAATGTTAAGGCCATTTGATCAGATTAATTACTCCGAAAAGGGGTATTTCAGTAACCTAGGCATTAAAGGATAAAAACCATTTCTTTCCATTAATAAACACACTTTCTATCCAATATTCCAATTGCCCTTTAAGCCCTTTTAACTGCCCTGACCAAATTTACTTCAAATTTATCCAAAAATAACCAAAATTCAAGAATCAGATAAATATAGTAATAACAAAAAGAAGTAGTAGAGTATAGTTAGTAGTACCTCCAGCTTAGCTTCTTCTCTGACAGCATCCCAAATAGGGTCACCGGGTTTACAACCCGACATGGAAACCGAAACCACCAAATTCGGGTCAGGTTCCGAAACAACACCAACTGCATAAACAGGAAAGACTTTCTCCAACCTCAACTCAACTGGCTGCTTCTTGGAATTGGACTTCGACCCGCCAAAATTCTCCACCTTTTCTTCGTTCTTCTTCTCTTCCTCTTTCAAAACCGTATGTGTGGATATCATTTGGGCGAAATAAAACAACCTCTCTTCACTTACACAGGCCATTAGGCTTCATTCATTCTACTACTACAACTATTATATTCAAATAGTATATTATAAAATGTTGAAGACAGTGAAAATTAGTCAGCAAATAGAATACTGGGAACTTCAGGTTTTGAGAGGGACGTACCCTTTATATAAAATGTGGAATCTTTTGGGCCATTGTTTAAGTGAAGTGGGACTGGGAAAAAAGTAGTAACAGATCTTGGTAGACGTGAGTTTGGGGCCTAGCTACTTCTTTTTGGGGTGGACGGGTGGTAGTGCAGGGTAGTGGACCCTGAAAATTCGTTGATTGGATCCATTTTGAATAGTTAAATAAGATATTCGATTTAGTTAATAATAGAAGTTCAATAAAATATTGAGAATTTGCATCTGTCAGCCATTCGATGATTTATTATCAAATTTTACATATTAACGCCAAATATAAATGGTTTTTCTCATTCATTTCATTTCTAGGGACGCTTATGAAATTAGTAATTCAATTTAATTTTTGTTTAATTTTTGAAATTCGAAATTGTGATGACAAGGTCCGGTATTTTTGTTTAATTTTTAACTTGCTTTTAGTGGGTAATTTGATTTGTGTGGATTGGATACCTAGTTAATTTTTTTATGACCAGATGTTACCGATATCGAACTCATTCACTAATCATATTGTGATGTGTCGTACATATTAGAAGTAAGAAGGGATATTGTATGTTTATAATATTTTACGTCATAGGTTATTAACGATTTGGTTTAAATATTTTGAATTCGTTATTTCTTCCCAAAAGTTGTTGGGTCAGCGTACGTCTACGGTGTTACGGTTGGTATAAGAGTGAACTCATATAGTCTCTGCACAAGGTGAGATTAGGTCAATAGTGTTGAATTATGCTACGTAATATATATGACGTGTTATTGGCCCTAACTTGGGCTTTGCAAGGACACAATATCTAAGGAGGGATAAATGTGATGTTCTGTCTCATATCATCTAATAAAAAGAGGTATTGTATTATTTATAGTATCTTCAAATTATGAGATACTAACAATTTAATTTAAACATTTTAAACCCGTTATTTCATTTAAAAATTATTAGAACATACCAATTCAAATCCGAGATATTACACATATAAACTATATATTCAATTCATGAACATCCCAATCAGTGGTCGATCCAAAGTTGCAATGCCCATCAATTGTGTTTACAAACATTAATACATAATTTATAAATAAATATTTTATTCACATTGATGACTTCTTGTGAACAAACTTATGGATTATGCAAATACTTAGGTAAATTCGATTTTTGATCTCACTTGTAGATCTTGTGATATGGATTAAATTTTAGACAATTTATGACATCAACTGATGTAAGCAAGATTCTTTAAGATTTAATCATAACTACAGGGTTTACATGTGGGACCAAAGATCGAATCTACTTAAGTATTTTCCTATGGATTATACTCCCTATCATCTTCGCCTAGAAAAGTAATTTATAAAATAAATATTCTTCTTCACATTAGATAACTTATTATGAACAAACTTATGATCATTGATTTTTTTTTTTTTTTGATAAATTGCAAAGAATTCTTGTGTTTTGAATAATGCTTACGTTATTTCTTTATAGTTTTTAAACTCATAATTTACCTTTTTATAGTTTAGGTTAAAGTGACATCGTTAAGAAAGGTTGAAAATTTTTTATTTTAAAGAATTATTTTAGTTATTTAAAACCTCTAATCAAGGATAATTATGTGTTTTAATATAAAACACAATCCCTTCCTTCTGGTGGAGGGGTTTTTCGGGCAATAAAGAGGTATTAAGGTTCAGGGTATTTCGGACGTTTTACACAAATTTGTGAAATTTTTAACTTTCCGTCCATTTTACAAAAAAAAAAAAAAATCTAAACTTAAAGGAACAGATTTTAAATTTAAAATTCATAATAATATAATGTGAATATTAACTAAATTACAAGAGAGTGTATTATAATTTATTCATTTTTTTTAGACCAATAGTGCAGGTGCATACAGTGTAGTTAGTGTTTGAACTTTGAATATTACTTTTACATGCGGTATGTGTACTTAGATTAACGGGTGCGATACAGATCTTCTTCCATAACGATATAGAACAATATTATCATTAGGAAAGATACACAAATTAATTATAAGAAGCTGAGTGTGCGAGTCCTTGACGGGTGTTCTAAAGACTTATCTTCTCTGAATTAACTTAACTGCAGAAAAATTAGATGTCGAATGTAAATAAAGTTGGCAATTTCCAGCATGGTTGGATAATATGATATGAATATAATATAAAATTAATAAATTATAATACGATTCGAAATTTATCGGATTATTATTTAATTAACTTGTTCATGACACGATATTAAATGGGTTAAATTGTGTCAACTTATGGGTTGACACGATATCCTATTAAATTACTATATAAACAGATTTTGTTGAAATTTTTTCTTTATTATAATTTAATATAGTATAATTTAAAATTATGAATAATAGATTTAATATGAGATTATTAAATCAAATATAATAATTATTTTAAATATTATTCAAAATTTTTTAATAATTTTAATGATGTGTTTTAAATTACTATGATAATAAGTTTAGTATTAATAATTATTTAAATTATTAAATAATTAAAATTTGAGATTTTAATTCAAATAGATCTCAATTATGTAGTTTGTCAAATCAGGTTGATACTCTTTGTTAATAGTAAATGCGTCACACACAAATACAATGGGAATCCAAACGAATCGACAAGAAAACGATATGAGTTTTGTGCTGTCTCATGACAAGAGACAAATACTATAAGATAAGAAATGAATAACATCTAACACGACGACATGATAACCTGAGAATTCGATTCATTGACACCCGTAAATGTAAACTGGGAAAATTCATACCAAATAATAAAATAATCACATACACATGAAACTATCAAATATAAATGAATTTTTTAACTACTAGACATATTTATGCATCGACTGATCGTGCAAGCTAACCTTTGCTGTCTCCAATTCTTTTGGATTAGAGGTGTTAAAAGGATTTTTTTGTCTTACTTTTTGTTTTACTTTTTATTATATGATTAAATAAATTATCAAAATTATTTTACTAAAATTTATAATTATATTTTTTAAAAAAATTTAATAATTTATTAAATAATAAGATAGAGAGTAAAACAAGAAATAGCTTAGACAAGATTCTTGGCATTACGAGGTGTGAGAATTTCGTCTTCTATTTCTTTACTTCTGTCTGTTTAAATGCTTTTCCCGACAAAGATTTTGGCTTTTGGGACCCGTAAAGAGACCCCCAAAAGAAGGATTAAGCATCACCCCATGAATTTTATGTTGCAAGTTGTATTTGTTTTGTTTAATGTTCTGTGCATATGGATTTTGTCTTGGTTTGGCATTGGGGAATTGTGGGATGTCACGAAATTTAAGGCTAGTATTTGCAATTGGGATTGGGTTTTTCTCGCAATATTTTCCTTTTGTGTTACTAATAAGGATATACTAGTATTGTAATATTCTACATTTTCTTTAGATATCATCTTAATATACTTCGAAAATATTCACGATATAAAATATAATATATTTTAAAATTTTATATTATATAATTATTTAAAATTAATTGAATAATTCTCTTTACGGGAATTTAGAACTTCCCAATAGTATAAACTAGTGATGCTTGATTTTCATGAGATGTAATTGTGTGAATGAACTGAACTACTTTGCCAGCAGTATTGAGTTTTGCTCGTTTTGATATTCAGTTTTGCAAAACTACAAAAATATTTAGCGAAATTGGACTTGCTTGATTAAAGTTGAATTTACTTTGTTTAGTTAATACTTCGGGAACTTTCTTTATCGATTTCTTACCTCTATATGATCCATTCCATGTGAATTCATTAAAATCTGTTCTAGTGTTCATAACTTGGTGTTACTCAAGAATGAGATGGAAAATGAACAATTTGAGATAAACAAATTAGGATTTAAATCCTCAAATTAGTTTCTTTCTATTTATTGTTTATTTACTTGTATTTAAATAATTAAAATTTAAAAAATAATCTGAACATATTAGAAATTTTATCTCATCAAATAGATCATCATATCCAAAAAATAATTTATTTAAAAAAATTTCACCGTTAAATATATGTCACATTTAAACAGTGTAGAAAATTTTAAATTATGAGAAAATAAAAAATAAAGTATAACCAAATGATAAAACATCGTTATTTTTTTCTGATTTTTTGCAAGACATTTATAGAAAGATGATTGAAATTATAAACGCTTTTTATTTTTGAAAATATATTTTAAAATTTATTTGTTAAGGGTAAATAAACCTTTAAATGGAGAGGATCTTTGTCCAACAAATTATAGGAATTAATTAAGGTATAAGGGGTTGTGGCTTTATTTCCAACTTTTTTTTTCTACAGGAATATTTATCCATTTTTCATTGCTAAATCACTTGAACATGATAATGCTTAAATATTACATTCACTAAAAATATTACACGTGATCCCGTACTTATGTCTATTAAGAATATTTTAGTAATTTTATCTTTGTGAACTAAACAAGCATAAATGGGTTAAGTAATCACTTTTTAACTCATGGATCGACCCAACCATCAACCATAAGTGTGTGTGTATATATATATATATTTCAAAATGACAGGTTAAGTTTATGAGTTACTTTTCCCAATATTTTCTAAGACTCCGAATTATTATTGAATTATTCTTTCGGGTCGAAATACTAAATTTTACTTAAATATCAGAATGTATTTCGAAAATCAAAACACTGCCATTTCTTTTCAGGTAATCTGAACGTAAATAATATTTGTGGTGCTCAACTCTAACTTTAAATTATTCTATACTTGATATTAACTCTGGCTGGAAATTTGTATCAACACTACACTTACGGTTACGGACAATTAGTCTTCCATTACAGAAGTCCTTTTATACATGCAATGTGTCGATCAGTTGGATGATTTTGAAAATGATATTTTAGTTTGGCATTCCAAATTACGAAATTGTGTTAGGTTAAACTGGAAAAGCTCTAGACAGATATTTTAGCAATTTGTCCCTCATATTTATTAGATCAATTTGTCGCTCTAAAAATATTTTAATTTGACCCTCAAATTTGTAAAGCCATGTCAAGGTGGAATCGTAGAGCTTGTTTGAAGGTCTAATAAATCAACATATTAAGGACTGAAACTGAAAATCTAATACTTTAAATAAGCAATAGTGCATATTTGAAGGACTGAAAAATATCAATATATACTGGTAAAAAAGAATATACTGTGCAAAATAGTTGAAACTTCATCAACTTGCATGAAGAGACATAACAAATTAATATGCTACTAAAGTCGAACACTAAAGTGATCAAACACTAAAAAAAAAAAAAGGAAAGAGAACGTAGTTACATCCATATATAGCTCTCAACTTTTATCTTGGTAGTGATTTCCAGAACCATAACCTGTGTATAACTCCAATCTAGCAAAATATATTTATATACTTTTTTTGTTTTTTGAGAAGAAATTAAAATTATTTGCTAGGAGGACCGACCATTCTTCTCTAGTTGCCATACATGCATTCATGAATATGATGGCTAAAATGGGACAAAATAACATCTTTTGCTGTATCTACCCATACAAGCGACTAGGAGCATCACAATTCAAGTAGACTTCTCCAGTACTTCATAAGACACACACACAAAAAAAAAAAAACAAAAAAAAATGGGGAATAAGAGAGAGAAAAGCCCTTTTATTTTTATCAATTTCTATATTCGCGATTAAAGAGTCAATCATTGCACTTGATGCCTTCACATGCATTGCTTTTGGTTTATTATATATTATGCTCTTCTTGTTTTTGGTTGATGTGTAGGATTAGTAAAACCGGAATATAGCATATAGACAAGAAGCATTTCATTGTTTCAATTATGTATTATCCGAAATCCGAATCATCTTTCTTTTGAATAACACTACAAGAATAATCTACCTTCTATTATTTATATACATTATTTTAAGGGTAATAAATACAATTTTTTATGATGCTATAATCAAATATAAATTACAAAACTTAATAATTTTCAATCACAAATTATAAAGACTAATAATTTTAATTTAAAAATAAAGTATGACTTGCATCTCTAAGTCATAAATAATTTGTAATTTTATAGATGATAATCTTTATTTGAAGGTTATAAAAAGATTATAAAATTATTTGTGATCTCATATTTAGCTTTTATTTTAATAATAAAATACACCCATTTATCATGTAGCCTGTTTTAGTTCAATGATAATTCTATATAAATTAATAATAGTACATTCTGAACTTTAAAATCCAATACGAAGCACTAATAATAAATAAGGCCACCACTTATAAAGTTATGTTAGAAATTAAATAGTATATTATAATATGTATAAATTAGGATTTAATACAAATGGTACATAAGGTACCTTTATATAAGTTTACAAGAAAATACTCTAACTCATCTATAGAGGCTAAGTCTTGACAATTAGACTAGTAAAGTAATTACATAATCCAAGGAAACAATTAGGAAAATTACATCAATCAAATATTTATATACCATAATTTAATAATTTCATTACTTTTTAACTAAAAAGATCTCTCTCAATAGTTTAATCTATATGTTATAAGAGACAAACCAAATTAAGATGTTGAAATAAAATTTGAAAGATGAATTTTTTATTTTTTTATAAAGAATAAGAATCAAAACCAAAACAAAATCGAAACCGATACAAAATCCGAAAACTAAAATCTTAGATAGATCCGAAGGTATAAAATCGAGAGAATTTGAAAGTTCAAAATCTAGAGAATCTGAAGTCAAAAATCAAGAGAACCCGAAGATCCAAAATCGACAAGACCCTAATGTTGAAAATTGCGAAAAACTGAAAATTGAAACTAGAAGACCCAAAAATTGAAATCTAGAACCGAAAATTAAAAACCAGGAGACCCAAATATTGAAATTAGAAGATCTCGAAAGTTGAAACCCAAGAATCGGAACAAAATATATTTACAAGCGGAACCTTAAATTTATTTACAGGCGGATGCTCTGATACCATGTTAGAAACTAAAGAGTATATTACAATATATATAAATCAGAAATCAATACAAATGGTACATAAGGTACCTTTATATATGTTTACAAGAAAATGTTCTAGATCATCTATACAGGATAAGTCCTGCTAATCAAGACAATTAGACTAGTAAAGAAATTACCTAATCTGGGGGAACGCTAATTAGGAAAATTACATCAATCAAATATTTACATACCATAATTAATAATTCTATATCTTTGATTGTTAAAATTCAAATATCCCTCATCGACTAGTCAAAAGATTTTAGATTAAGTAATAAGATTCATAGGCCACCCCACTATCATCTATTGGTTTAAGATAGAAGTCCACATTCTTTAATATGGTATCAGATTTAACCTCAAGTATTTTACCCATCTACCCATGACTTGGACTTTTCTGTGCATTGGGGTTGGTTTCGTGAGTTTCTGTTAATGCAATGCTTTTTACACATATGGTATTGTGCTATAAGTCAATATCTTTGTTCACTAGTTTGGGTTAAACTTCCAATTATCTTATTTCAATCCGAGTCATGTGTGACAGGGGTGCTAAAGTTTAAATATCACACATCGGATTAGTTAAGAAATTTTAGACTAATCAATAAAGTTTATGGGTCACTTCACTTATTATCAATTAATCTTAAAATAGAACTCCATGTTCTTTAACAAGTTACACAAATTATTTGTAACTCATTTTTAGTGCATTTATTTTGAAAATAAAAATGCACATTTTATCGTCCGTTAGTTGGGTGATAATTCTGTTTTAATTAGAATAGTACATCCTGAAGTTTAAGATCCAACACGAAGCGCTGAAAATTAACTGACTAATCCACTCTGTGTTCGAAGTTTGAACACTAAAGCTAGCCACAATTGCTTTAGAAGGAAAATATTTAACTAGATCCAATTTGTAGTTTTATTTATAAATTTTGTGATCATAATTAAATTTTAAAAAAAAATTACTTACATCAACTGATATTATAAATTATCTAAAATTTAATTTAAATCATAAAATTTATAAGTGAGATCAAAAATTAAATATGCCTAAGCTTTTGCCGCTTTAAAATATATTATGAACTTGACAAATGTCATATCCAATTTTGGAGATTGCCATTTATGAGCCCACTTTCATAGCAAAGTGGTTTCCAGTTTCCATATCGTTTTTTTTGACTTGGTGTTTGACATTGATTTGATTAGACATGATATTCATCTCTTCACTCAACTTGTCAAAAAGCTCACTTTTCTCAATCATGAAGTTGACGTGGAGAATCGTTTTGACACAATTATTGTTTAGAGATTAATTTTCTAGTAGGATATGATCACCAATTAACCTGTCAATATAAAATTCTATATGATTATTTACAATAAGTAAAACATTTTTTTTATGCTTCATACATATTATTTTAAAAAATTTATTTTAATGAATTAAAATATATGAATGAATATAAATTAAAAAATTTATTTTACTTATTATAAATCGACTTCATATAAAAAAATTTTAATATAAGCGAGATAGTCATAGTTTCTCGTTTGCTTTGCGAATTCTTTCAATTATATTTGAAATTGTGAATACTGAAAGCATTTTCCATTTGCCGCCTCTGACTAGCAAATGTAGACATCATGAACTTGAACAAAATATTGGAAAATATTTAGGTACATTTAATTTTTAATTTTATTTATATAAATAAATTTTGTAGTGTGGATTAAATATTATAAAATATATTATATCAATTGAATAAACAAGATTTTATAGGATTTACTTTTAATTCTAAGATTTACAGATGAGTCTAAGTATCAGATTTATGATAATATTTTTCCAAAATATTTAGTCATAGTAAATTTTTGTATTGACTCGATTCATGGTATAATGCTATGAATCTCTTGATTCATAATTTTCCGCTCATCTCCCCACTAGTCTGATATAAGATAATGTGACATGATGTAAAAAATTATGAATCAAGAAATTTATAACATTATAACATAGATCGAATCTATTTAACAATTTCCCATTTAGTCACATAGGTGTCTTAATCATCTTGAATTGTCCGTATAAGACTAATTTGGAAGGAAAGAAAGATGTACGTGCAAGAGAGGATGTTTGTACCTTGTACAAAAGTATTCTTCGAAAATCTTGAGAAACAAATTAAGTTAGTAACGTTATCTTAAATTAATTTTTTAGAAAATATCTATTAACAATATTTCTATGAGTTGTTGTTCATATAACTATTCTTACTTCAGTGCATTCTTCCACTACAAACAAAGTTCATGCCTCAGACAAGGGCTGTAAACGAAGAGAATTCGCGAGCACATGGTCAAAAACTGTGAAAATTACATCATGTTAACCTTACTCGAGTTCGAAACTCTTGACGAGCCAATCTCGAGATATGTATAATATGGTCGAGTGCTTATCGAGTTTTTCGAGTATTATATAATTTTTTTATTATATGTAAAATTACTAAAATGTCTATATATTTTAAAAAAAATTATATCTTTCACCTACGAAAAAATTGAACTACTCGAGTTCGACCTCGTTTTTACTTATGTTTGAGCGAGCTCGCATCGAGCTCAAACTATGTCAAATTTTTTGAACTTGAGCTCGAGCTCAAATTTTGAAGCTCGTTCGAACTCGAGTTCGAGTATCAGAAAAAATTTCGAGTTCGAGTTCAAGTAGGGCATTATTCGTGCTCGATTCGGTTCGTTTACACCCCTACCTTGGACCAAATTGGAGCCAATGAATTGTTTACTCATTCTAATCTAACTTTACAATCTTCTATCTCTTTTCTTATATTAATTTTTTGTTTTATATCCTGTATATATATTACGTGTATTCTGACATATTAATACTTATAAAGTTAAATCACATGTGATAAACTTAGAAAATATGAGATAGAAAATTAATACAAATAATAAAATAAAAGATCCGAAGTGGTTGGAATTTCCATAATTAAAGCATTTGCTTCTTTAATTAAACTTGAAGTAACTTATTACTATATACAACTTTTGACCACTTTATTGAACCTGATTTAATGGTTCAAATTAAACGACATATAATAACACTAGAGTTGGAGATTCTGTTCATAGTCCATATTAATAGGTCCGTACAAGTAGCACTTCGAATCTAGGAAAGAATCTCCCTCTTAACTACTTGATTTTTGAGTTAGGTACACATACTCTATGTCAGTTTCTTCGAATAGGAAAATTCTTACTTAGAAGATGGATCGGCTCCATAATATAGTGTCATAAACTCGTTGGTTTATATTACTCTACATGACTCCATATCACTTAAATGGATTGTTGGCCAAAAAGTAATTTAAGAGGGGGTGAATTAGGTTGTTTCAAAAAACAAACATTTTAATTGTGCTTAATAGAAATGCAAACTTTATGCAACAAATAAACACTTAAACACAAATGAATACAAAAAATATTCAATACTTGAATCTCAAAGAACAAATATAAGATGATTGAAATAGAGAGTATTAAACCAAACTCCCAAACTTTTCAAGTTTGGAGTATAAACACTGGTAGTGCCTCTTCAAAGAAGGTGAGGCAATAACCTTCTTGTACACAAAGTATGCTCACCCTTGCACCAACTAAGTCCCTCTAGTTGAGGCAAAGGGTTTTACAATACAACCTCACTTTTGTACACTATTAGCCCTTTACTCTTACACTTGAAGATCACTCACTAGTCTACTCTTACTCACACTAATTTTCTCTAGTATTACTGAACCAAGAGAACTACACTACCCAAACCAATACAACCCATTCTATTTTAGCCTATTTTTTCTCAAATAGCTCTTACAAGTGTTTGTATTAAATGAAATAGTTTTTTCTCTCTATATTTTTGTATTTACAGACTTAGGGGTATTTATAGATGGCCAAAAAATTGCTTCCAACGATTCTCTAACGGTTATTTTCTATTTCTTGAGAAATTAGCCTTTTGATCTTTCAACGGCCGATGCTGTGAATGTGTGTTAGTAACGAACTAGCCGTTGGATATTTCGGACGTTTATACATGGCCTCTGCGTCCGGTCTCTGAGGGTATTCATTCGGATGTCCGACAATGCGTCCAAACCTGTGCCTGGTCCAAGCAATGTCTTCTGGAAGTATGATCAGACGTTATTCTTCGTCCGAGGCTTCAGGTTCTTTGTGTCGGACGATAATTTGGACAGTCACCAACGTCCGAATTCTCTTCTGGTTGTTTTCTTGATTGTGTTCGGATAGTTATATACGGTAGTCCAAACTTTCTTGTTTATCTGCACACTTGTTTTCAAACCGTTAGATTGATTTGGTCATCATCAAAACATGATTATTACAATTGGGCTTCAACAATCTCCCCCTTTTTGATGATGACAAATTAATTGGACAATTCAAAAAATAACCATAAAATATGAAGTACAAGACAAGAAAATTTTTCTATTATTTCTCCCCTTTTTGGCATCATCAAAACATAATAAAATTAATGCAATTTAAGCTCCCCCTGAGTTTATTCTCCCCTTTGAAAGATGAATATAATTCACATGAGTACATGAAAAATAAGTCAAGTTATGCAAAATAATTCTTCCCTTTAAAAATATGTATTCAATAAGATATGAGGAAATTCATGTAAATAATCAGGATCAAAACAATTTTCGCCCATTCCTTACCAAAAAACATCATCAAAACACTGAAGCATGTGTGATGTAATTTCTTGCAAAATAATCCATTTAAAAAAGAGAATGCTCCCCCTTACTTTTGTAAATATTGCCTTATTATAAACAAAAAAATTGGGGATACATATTCCCTAACATTATAAACAAATTCAATCACATAGATGAATAACATTCAAGAGAACATAGTTCAACTTAATAAATGAAAGCATATTCTTAACACAAAATTTTTAGATGTTACCCATTTTGATGTCATCTTAGCTCATGTGCTTTGAACACCCTCCATTGATAATCTATCTTAAATTTCTTGGTGCTCTTCCAAGCATACCTACATGCATAGTTAAATAACAATTTTTGGTACCTAAACTTTCTTGGGTCCAATTGGTTTAGTAACATGCTTAATCACCCAAATAGAATTTATTCTCAATTTTTTATTTCTTTTAACATAACAATTTTTCTTTATATGGCCATGTTGATGACAATAATTACAAATAATATGCATTGAGCCATAAAAAGAAGATTTGATTTAACAAAGTATAAATCAATTTTTCTCTCTGTATAATAATAAAGATGTGTAAAAACATATTTCATAGTTCTTTTCTTTTCGGCTCTTAAATTCTTTCTTCTTTTTCAAAATATTATCAAGATCATCTAATAATTCTTCAATGAAACTTGATTCTTTCATGATCTTGGTTTGGTAAACAAATTTTTTCTTCAAATCATCATTTTCTTTTAACAAAAAAATATTTTCACGCACAAGTTTTGAGTTGGCACTCAATAAAGCAGGAAAAAACTGTTAATTTTTAACTGTTTGTTCCTAGTCAATATGATTCTTTTAAATATTCATGCATTTTAAAAATAAATGATTCAACATCATCATCATCACATGAATCATCACAAGAATCACAACTAGAGAATATCTCATTATTGCCAAGTGCCATAAAAGCCATTTGAACCTCCTCATATTCTTCTTCAACTTCTCCATCCGAATTGCCATCATCCCTAGTGATTTGAAAGTTGTTGAAGTGAAGCTTCCTTGAATCTTTTCTCTTTTTTGATGAAGTCTTAAATACTATGCTTCTTTCTTCCTTTGCCTACTCATCATCTTTTACCTTGTATTTCATTTTCAATTCAAATGAGGTTAGAGAATTAATCAAAAACTCAATAGGCATAGAATTTAAATTTTTAGATTTCTCTATGGCAATGGATTTAGGTTCCCATTCCTTAGGTAAAGCATTTAAAAATTTTATATTCTTCTCATCCAAGGAATATTCTTTATCCAAACCTTCCAAATCCTTTACCATATCATTGAACCTATAATACATCTTGTCAATATTCTCATGAGATTCCATTTTGAAGGATTCATATTTAGCTACAAGAAGTGACTTCTTTTGCTCTCTTATATATTTACTTCCTTCATGGATTTCTTTCAATTTGTCCCATATCTCCTTGGCCGATTTGCAACCTTTTACTTTAGAAAACTTATCTGCATCCAAGGCATTATACAAAATATTAATGGTTTTAACATTTAAAGATAAATTTATTCTATTTTGAGCATTTAACTCATATCTAGTCTTAAACCTTAATCTATTAGTATTTTCATCAAGAATATTAGTGCAAAAGTTTCTAAAGGACCTTCACAAATAATATACCATAAATCAATATCAATAGATTGAACAAAATTTTTTATTCTATTCCTCCAAAAAATAAAATTAAGGCCATTAAATATGGGAGGTCTAGTAATAGAATGTCCCTCTAAAAATAAAGTATTATTGGTTGCCATAATGATCTTTACTCAAAAGCAGTTAAACTCAATATATGAGACCAAAGTTTGATACCAATTGTTGGCCCAAAAAGTAACCAAAGAGGGGGTGAATTAGGTTGTTTCAAATAATAAACCTTTTAATTGTGCTTAATATAAATACAAACTTTATGCAACAAATAAACACTTAAGCACAAATGAATACAAAAGATATTCAATACTTGAAACTCAAAGAACAAATATAAGATGATTGAGATAGAGAGTATCAAACCAAACTCCCAAACTTCTCAAGTTTGGAGTATAAACACTGGTAGTGCCTTTTCAAAGAAGGTGAGGTAATAAATTTCTTGTACACAAATTATCAGCTCACCTTTGCACTAACTAAATCCCTCTAGTTGAGGCAAAGGGTTTTACAATACAACCTCACTTTTGTACACTGTTAGCCCTCTACTCTTACTCTTGAAGATCACTCACTAGTCTACTTTTACTCACACTAATTCCTTCTAATTGAGCCAAGAGAACTACACTACCCAAACCAATACAACTCACTCTATTTTAGCATATTTCTTCCCAAATAGCTTTTACAAGTGTTTATATTGAATGCAGTAGTTTTTCTCTCTATATTTTTGCATTTATATATTTAGGGGTATTTATAGATGCCCAAAAAATTGCCTCCAACGGTTCTCTAACGGCTATTTTCTGTTTCCTGAGAAATTAGCCGTTTGGTTTTTCGAACGGCCGATACTGTAAATATGCGTTCGAACGAACTAGCCGTTGGACCTTTCGAACGTCCGATGCATAGCCTCTGCGTCCGGTCTCTGAGGGTATTCGTTTGGACTTCCGAGAATGCATCCAAACCTGCGTTCGGTCCTAAGCAATGTTTTCTGGAAGTATGATCGAACGCTATTCTTCGTTCGAGGTTTCAGGTTCTTTGTGTCGGACAATATCATCGTCCGAACTGTCTTCCTTTCGGATAGTCATCAACGTCCGAATTGTCTTCTGGTTGTTTTCTTGATTGTGTTCGGACAGTCAATCTTCCTATTTATTTGCACACTTGTTTCCAAACCGTTATATTGATTTGGTTATCATCAAAACATGATTATTACAATTGGGTTCAACATGGATGATGTGGAGTAGCATGGACCAAGGGGTCCATGCAATAATTTTCCCTTCCAACACTAGCACCACATGCGATTACAAATTCTTCTGGTAGTAGCAGTAGCAGCAAGTTACAAAAGTGGTAGAGGGTTTTAATATTTATTGTGATTTTTTTGTTAGTGTAAGAATAAGATTAATTATTTTAGGGTTGAATTACATTTTTATATTTATGTATATTTTATAATATAGCATTTTTCAAATATATATATATATATATATATATATATATATATGAAATCATAAATAGTTATGATGTAATTATATTTTATTTGTGAATATCCTTAATAGCTATTGTTTAACACATGTAGATTAGCACATAATTATATGTGGATGTTCAATTGAGAATAAGTGCATCAATTAACCCATTAAGAGTATTTCATACGAATTATTATTTATCAGTGGATTAATCTCTTTGTGATAGTAGTGTAATGATTCTTTGACTTGAGGTCATGAGTTTATCTTGACTGTAGATTATTATACTTTGGCTTTATTGGACGTTACTCTTAATGAATCACACATACTATAGAGTTCGGGTATAATATGAATCATGATAGGATAAGATATGACCAATATAGAATTTACCACTCCTTATTATAGGAGTGTATATCCCAGTATAATCACTTCTTGAATACAATTCAGAAATTTTTGTGCAAAATGGGAATAGAATTAAGAGTGTCTTAAATTCTATTTCAAGTGAATTGTATTTTATTATATGGAAAGAAGTAAATTGATTAATTCAATAAAAGTTAGCTTTATATCTGTACTATTAAATTAATCGGGATATAAGTTGGTGAAAAGATAATAATTATACGGGAACTAAATCACGGATGGGTAATGTCGAACTACTTGACATATCTTAATACTTGGGTGGTCATGATACTTTGTTAGAAGCCAATCTTAATCTTTAAGTGTAAATTAATTAATTGAATAATTAATGATAAATTAAAGGTGTTTAATTTATTTAATTCTAATTAATTTAAAATTATAATTTATACTTATTGACAACGTGATTGAGAACCTAAAGGGTCACACACTTAAGAATAATTAATTTGGGATTAAATTGATTTTGATAAGTATGAGATACTTATGGGTTAATTTATAAGATAAATTAATTTTTAAGACTTAATTATAATAAGTCACAAATCTTGGGGCAAATATATAATATTATATAAGCTCCTAGAGTTTTATACTTATTAAAAGTCCTAATCCCAAACTAATTATTATATCTGTTAATTCTAGGGACTATATGTGTATATATTCCTGTATATGTTCGGCCAATTTCTTAAAATATGACGATATTTAAAATTTATTGCGCAAATGTAACTGTTTGTTGGGGGCATTATGGAACTATGACTCTCACACTTTTAAAGTGCGTAATCAAATTGATTACGTACTTTTGAAGTGCATAATCAACTTTAGTCCCAATTTTATTTTATTTTTAATTTTTAATGTGGTAATTTTGCACTTTTTAATAGGGTGATTTCCACTTTTAAAGTGCGAAATCACTATATTAAAAATTAAAAATAAAATTTGGGAACAATAACAC
Organism: Cinchona pubescens; assembly: GCA_025175665.1. Classification (NCBI taxonomy): domain Eukaryota; kingdom Viridiplantae; phylum Streptophyta; class Magnoliopsida; order Gentianales; family Rubiaceae; genus Cinchona; species Cinchona pubescens. The sequence goes on from JANKKI010000174.1 coordinate 154,901, forward strand.
TTTGCTTCCCTGCACTATATTGGTAATTATATTTTGTCTCCCTAAACTATAAATATATTCAGTTTGCCCTCAAATGACACTATTCATTTATTACCAATATTAAAATTATTAAGATAATCTAGTTAAATAACTAAAACATCCTTGGTATTATATTTTGATTTTTATGTATTTAAATTTTGATAGTGATGCGATAATTATTTAAAAATAAGTAAAAATATATTATATAATATTTCAATATAATCTATATCAATATATTTCTGGGTCAAATTTTGGAAATGTTTGGATTTCATTTTATAATAGTTCAAATTTGAATGTTTAACTGAGTGGTAGAACCATTTCTATTAAAGTTTGAGATTTTTTCGATGTCTCTTAGTAGTTTATATTTTTAATATTTGGCATATTCTGTGTATATTGTGATGTTGGATATAATATAATTCAATAATTTCTCACATTTTCATTCCCTAAAGTGGATAACCCTGAAATTGGAGTTATTTTAGGTTTTAATTGTGCTTAATTTATGTGGTTTTAGTCCCAATCTAGATGTGTAGTCTTATACAAATTACTATGTATTAACGACAAGTAATTCGTAAGTGCGTAATTAATTTTTTTTTTTTGTTAATAGATTATTTGGTGTGCTAATGTGAGAAGATGGCTAATAATGGAGATTTGATTTTGTGTGCAGGAATTCGAAAGGGCAAGATTGTCATTCAATCATTCAATGGTGAAATTTGGATAAAAAAAGAAAAAGAAAAAAAAAAAAACAAAGAGAGCTCACACGAAGCAAGCAGGAGTTTGGCAGCAACAATAGTCCTACATGGACTGAAATTACTAAGGATAGGAATGTTATCAATTAGCAAGGACTCCAATTCTACTCCGAAAATCGTGGGATGATTATACTTATACTTATTTTAATAGAAGGGGAACTCTTTTTAATTTTTTTTTCCACATAATAAATATTCTAGTTTTAGATTGAAGAAGGGGGATCCAAGATTGAACAATATTTCTTAGGGAGAATCCAACGTTGCAATGTCTAGTTTTAATTATTCCAAGAACACTTTAGGTAATTTCGTTCCTTTTAATTATTCTTATTCTTAACTTTATTTCTTGCTTAAATTTTCTTGCAATATTAATTTTGTAACAATCCTAGTTTTATTTTGATCATGAGTTTTTGTGATTTAATTAATTCTTCATGTTTATTTCAACCATGTTGCACTGAAAATTAATTAGGGTTGGGTATGGGTGATGCAAATTTTCACGGATTAACTCAAAAAATCATTAATCAAAAAAATTATATTCATGGGTGATAATTAACATAAAATTGACAATTAAAAAACGTAACTAATTCTTGTTTTGGTTAGGTTAGTCCATGTGACACGGAAGTCGATCCCCCGTCATAGACCTGTGTTAAATATTAGACTAGTTTCATTCGAGATTGTGACTGTGAGAATTACATGGTTAGTTCATTATAAATTCCATACAAATACAATTCAATTTAATTGATTTAGGTCAAAGAGGAATCTACTCCTAAATTAATTAATTTGATAGGACTCAATTGCACAAGGAATCGGGGTTAGGTTGATAATTGGGAATTGAACTTCCATTGAATATAATTGAGCCGATTGATTGATAATTTGAGTAATTTTAGAAAATTTCTAGGCTAGTACCTAACATGTCTTTTAAATTATTTGAAAACACTCATTTTTAGTTTAGCATTATTTAATTCTATAGCATTCATTTAATTCCTGTTTAAGTTATAAATTTAGTTTAGTTTATTTTAAAAAATCTTAAAAATACTCATTTATGATCATATAAATAGAAATTGTCGAATACTTTCGGTACTTGTTTATGTAGTCTCTGAGGGAACGATCCTTATTCACCCTACTACACTGATACCGTGCACTTGCGGAAATTAGTGAAAATTTGTGAATAGGTTAATTTAACTTTTCCTACAATAAAAGTTCAAAATATCAATGTGTTATTATATTTTTTCTTAATTCTTTTAAACTATTAAAAATGAATAAAATACATGAAAAGTAAAAATATGATACTAAGGTTATTTTAGTTATCTAACTAAATTTTCTTGATATTTTAAAATTTTTAAAGGATGAATAATATGAATCGGGAGAAAAGTGAATATTTCTATAATTCAAGGATGCAAAATGTAATTATAGTTATTATTCAAGGGCAAAGTGTAATTACACTTTGCAAAGTGTGAACTCTAAGATTTCACACTTTATAATTACTTTAATTTTTTTAAAAAAAATTGCAAAATGGTCCTCCTACACCTTATAGTAAGTGTAATTACACTTTGCCCCCCTCAATATACACTTGAACCTCGATTCCCATTATTCATCTTTAAAAATTTTTAAAAATCAAGAAATTTAGTTAACTGAATAAAATACCTTTAGTCATATTTTGATTTTTCATGTATTTTATTGATTTTCGATAGTTTAAAAGAATTAGAAAAAATATAAAATATAATAACATATTGATATCTTGGATTTTAAGGAGTGAAAATGCGAGAAACTGTTCAATTATATTATATCTGACATCAGGAAATACATATGCCGTAGGTTACATAGCAATATTATAGTTTATTTTCAGGGTTTTTAAAATAATTATCACATCACTATCAAAATTTAAATGTATAAAAAAATCAAAATATAGTTCCAATATATTTTATTTGTTTAACTAGATTTCTTAATAATTTTAATATTGGTAACAGAGGAATAGTGTTATTTGGGAGGGCAAACTTTATATTTTCATAGATTAGAAGGCAAAATGCAATTGCCTATTTAGTGCAGGGAAATAAAGTGTTATTGTTGCAAAATTTTTTTTTTTTTTTTTAATAATGGGATTTCGCACTTTGGAAGTTCGAAATCCCATTATTTTTAAATAAAAAAAATTGGACTCTATTTGATTACGCACTTTACGAATGCGTAATCAATTGGATTACGCACTTTAAAATCACAATTCTAGAAAATTATCGTCAAACGATCACATTTACTCGATAAATTTTAAAAATGGTCCTAATATCTAATTGGCCTATATATGCATGTGTCCTCCGGGTAGGACTACGGAAAAAGAGAATATAAATTCATGTTTTGATTTCTTGGGAAAAACGTGATAGTCACTTCAAGAATAAAACGTGAAAAATAAAATAATTGTGGATCTATCATTCTATGATTTGGGTTAATTAATTCTTTGAAGATTTCTAATTTATTATCTATATAGATACCATTAGAGTTTGGGCACTGTGTACACTTATGGATCGACGTTCCAAATATATTGGAGATTTTATAATAATTTTAAAGTATAATTTTTATACTTTTCTTATACTATACATTAATTCCGTGATAGTAATTTTTTTTTTTTTTTTGGGGTAAAGGGAGAACAAGAGGGTGGGGGAAATTGGGAAAGAAGATTCAAACGGCATATGTATTAGCTTGTTTAAGAGATTATCAATGGGACTAATCCAGTAGTTAACTATGATATCTGGTAGAAAAGGCACACCTATGGGTGTGGGATTTTTTTTTTCCGGTTAAAAAAAATTAAACAAATATTTTTTTTTAAAATGTAGTGGAAAATTTTAAAAAATTATTCAAAAAATTAGAAAAAATATATATAGTGAGGAGTGAAGAGTAGAAAGAAAGTATGAGCAATTATATTTTAAAGAGAAGGGTATAATGGACAAATTTACATATAATAGACATCAAATTCTCCGCCTCTAGGTACTAGATTATTACATCTTGATGAAATACTCTATCCGTATAAGAGAAATTTTTATGATTTGTCATTGTCACATTAATACAAAGTTTAAGAAAATTAATATTTGACCAACTAGTAAAATATTATTTTGATAACGGCCTCTTAATTAAATTCAAACATTAGTAGTTGCTTTACAAAATTTAAATTATGATATGATTTATAAAACTAACGGAGAATTCTACAATTTTGTTGAGCGAACCATTTCCCTGACTTTAAAGACTTGTACAATATAAATTTTTAATTCACATAATGTTGTACTGTACAAGTTTTTAAAGTACAAAGAAATGGTTCCCTAAAAGAAATTATAAAATTTCTCTATGACGAAATAATTTAAAATAAATCATATGAAGGTTAAAGTAGTGATTATTATTTTTTCCCCATAAATATCGTAATATGGGAAAAAATAATTGTCATAGAAAGTTAGAAAGTACGTACTACTACTAAAATGAAACAGAACTGCGGAGGGAGATATGCTATTGGGTTTGAGTGATTCTGGACTTTAGGAGGTCCAGGCATCTAACGCTTGCCGGCCACTCCCACGGCCCTCACAGCATAAGATACAAAAGTCGCCCGAGGAGCGTGGGGGGGTTTGAGTTCTGGTCTCTTGCTAGGCCGACGCCTTTGATTACTAGGGTATAAACGAAAATAAATAAATATAATATTATACAATTCTGAATTGTTTATGTTTTAAGATGAATTTAAACGAATTTTTAATGTGTCAAACTCAAATGAAGTTTAAGTAGGTTGAATATTTTATATATAAATTTAAAATTTTTAATTTATCAAGTCGAATATAAAAAATTAACAAATATTAAATATTATTTAATTTTGATTTGATTATTGACGAAATAAACCAAACATACTCTTATTAAGTCGAGTTCAATTCAAATATTGAATAATTTTATTCACTTTTCAGTCATTTTTCAAAGTAATTTCTGTATTTTGGTAATTATGACCCTTAAATAAATAAAAGGGAAAAGAATCATGCTACAACTTAAAGAGTTGACTCATATCTTCCATCGGTACATGATCACAATGTTTTCTTTAATTATAGGGAGATATAATGGAATAAAAAAAATTAAATCTCTAACATGGATGTCGAATCTGCATCAATTAATGAGATAATATATGTTTTTGGTCCTCATGATACAGAGGCTTCAATATTCTGAATTATTGCTGTAAGTCAACCAGGCCCCGTCAATTGATTTTCAAAATAATGAACTTGGCAAAGTGATTCCTTCTTATGGATAAGAAACGAAATACTTCCATATTTACTTAAATTGAAATTAAATCCTGCTTATATATAATTGTATTAATGTATTAATAGTTGATACTAGATATCCCTGAAGTCTACAAGTGTTTAACCAAAAATGTGGAATTTCCTTTATAAAGACCAGCATAGGAATACTCACTTTACATCTTTGTTCAACATATTGTTTAGGTAACATTTCTTGATATGTATGCCACTTAAATATCTTAAGGTGTGTATAAATTTAAGAAAAAAAAATTAAAATTCACTTATTTGTTTACAAAAGGATTTACAAAGGGAAAGTAGATGAATTTTAAATCCACCCAAATTAAAAAGTGATTTAAAATTTTGCATCTTACACTTTTTAATTTGAGTAAATTTAATGTCCATCTATTTAAACCTTACACAAATCCGTCCAAAAAAATAATAAATGAATTATAAATTCTTTTTCAAATTCATCGATCCAAACACAAATTCGTTATGAGAAATTTCTTTAAAAAGACCAATATATAGGAACTTTATACTCCATCTTTGTTCATCATATTGTTGTATTAGTTAACATTTCTTCATGTAAGCATGCCACTTAAACATCCTAACGAACTTCTAAATTCGCTACCCCTTCATGATAAAACACTTTATCTTTAATGGACTTAACAAATGACATGTGTTATTAATATCTCGAAATCAATTAGTTTCTTTTAATTGATTTGATTTTTCAACCCCTATTAATTTTAAATAGTAAAAACGAATTGGGTTGGTTATATTTTTCCATAACAAAGCTTCTCAATCCATGGTTAACATTCAACTCTCTAAAATGCGATTTACATGAAATTTGGTTTGATTTGGCAACGGGGGAAACAAATAATTATGATTATTGGCTTTCACTTAATTTTATGTGAAAAGTAAGCAAAAAATACAAGGGAGAAGAGAACAACTTAGGGGGTCAAACATTTTAATTTTGACAAATCACTTAAATAGTCTTTGAATTTTTTCCACTAAGACAAAAATGAGCTTATAACTTAAATTTTAGTTGATTGATTCCCTCAATTAAATATTTATGCCGATTTAGCCTTTATTTGACTGTGTCGCTCACAATTATATTGGTTATTGTTTTTCGTCACCATCCAGAAAATACAAAAAATAAAATCACTTGTTTTAAGTAGTACAACCATATAGAAATCAAAATGACTATAAATGTTTAGTTGAAAAACTAAATCGATTAAAATTTAAATTGAAGAATCATTTTGACTTTAATGATAAAGTTTAAGGACTATTTAAGTGATTTAGCCTTCTATTAGTTTTGTTAGCAATCGTTCATTACTTTATTTGGTCTTCAAGATGCTTCGATTTTGTAGAAATTACATTCAAAGATTCAAAACTATTTAGTGAAAAATTTGAATTGAAAGTGAGTGTATAAATCTAATTGGAAGTCCAGTTTTTCTAATGTTCCTTGAAGCTATATATTTGGTGTTAGATTATTTCCAAATGCTTTCTGTCATCTTGTGGTATACAAAACAACTATACAAGGACGCCTAATCTAAAACTATTATAAAAATGTTTGACGTTATCCGCAGCGATCCTCATGATGACTGATTTGTGATTCCAAATCTTCAAGAAAGTCTTCCCACCTCTTTTTTTTTTTTTTTTTTTTCCTGCATATAAAAAAAGAAATCTCCCACTTAATTGGCTGGACGAATACACTAGATTTTTTTCTAACCCAATTTTATATGACTGCGTGCTCACACCGTTACATGATAAGCATGGACTTAAATTTTGACAGGTTTGAAGACATCCTAATGCCAAATTTTCACATTTTCCACATTCTTTAGCCCACTTTGTTTGCATTGAATTTCTTTTCTTATCTTTTCTATTTTTTTTTGTGTCATTTTTCTTCTTTCAATTACCTTTAATTTGATATATATAAAATTTTAAGTCAGTATCAATAATTATAATTTTTTACATATAGATAATTATTCAATATCTTGTTCATTCGCAAACAAAATAACTATTAAACGATGACTTTGATTTATTAAAAAAATATTATTGTAATAATTATTCAAATATTATTTTAAATGATAGGTGTTTGAATGAAACCACTCAACTTTTATCATTATCATTTTTAACACTATTAAATTATTTTGTGTCTATTTATCATCAATGACACCGATGTGTAATATTACACTATGTAATTTTTGTTACCCCGCTGTTATTAAAAATTTATCCACATATATTATCCACATGTGAGTCAATATCATTAATAATAAGTACTTTACAAAGGCACTTCGCACTCGCAGTGAGAATCCGAACAGGTGGATGGTCCATCTATCTCAAGTCATAGGTGGAACGACTTCCAAAATTCGAAGAAGCTGTTCTCTGTCTATCACTTGTACATTCTTCTCCTTCATCAACATGAACAAATTCATCAAGAACTCATTGACTCGTTGGACTTCTCAATTTCATGGCCGGAATAGACACTTCTACCCTCTTGTAGAAGTCACATACCAGGACTATTCATAGGCTAAGCGATCAATTGTCATCAAGATCTACAAAGTCTTGAAATTGAGTCATCATGGCAAACAATTCTACATTTCTGGTAGAGAAGTTCTGCAAATTATGTTCCTTTATCACCTATAAGTTTTAATAAGAGATCAGCTAATAAAAATTAGATAGAACTTCTGTTATTTATGGTTCTGTGAAGTATACTTGGGAAGAGACTCATGCAAGATGTCTCAAGTTGGCTTCTGCTTTAGCCCATTTGGGGATTTCTCGTGGTGATATTGTAAGTTTCGTTTCTTTCTCATTCAATTTTTTTTATTTTTTAACTTAAATGCTTCTTGGAATACTTGAAATTTGCAATAGCTTTAACTGGTTTCTGATTGCTTATTTTCTCTGAATAACTTTGAGGAAAATATAATGAAAAATGAGGTAATGCGTGTCGGCTATGTTATGCTTTCTTGATCAGATTAAAAAGGAACTTCTTGGAATTAAATCAGAACTGATATTTTACATGAAGCATTTTTTATGCTAGGCATGAGGGTTGTCATGTAATCTAAGATCTTTTGGGGTGAAATGCTGTTGATAATCATGGTAGATGGCTATTGATTTGTGTATACTGTATAGTGGCGAATACCAATTAATTTGGCACACTCAATATGGCAAGATTTATGATGATAGTTGAATAACTATTACAACAACTAATTGGAACCCGTGTGTAATGGTTAGCCACTTTCTATAAAATGTGGGGTATTGTTCTTCCCCATAGGCCCGATGTCCCAAATGGGGACTCATATTGGTTATTGATCAATTACTTTAATGCCTAATGGCTGTTCAGTGACTAAAAAAATTTTACCCACTCGATATACCTTGACAAATAGGCAAAAATTACTGAACCATTGATTCTAGTAGTTCTCTTCAATGGAAAGGATCTGATATTGTTGATTGTTTTTTTTTATGTGCTGCATCATTGAACAAGTTTGGATTGGTTAGATGTGTAAAAAGCTAACATTGTTCATTTTGTTGAACAGTACAACTAATTTTGAGTTATTTATACTACTACTGAGTTTATGTCTGATTCATTACTTCAAAATTATAGAGAAGTTCAAATTCTGTTGAATGAAAATAATTGCTGTACATATACATCATCACTGGCTGGATATACATATAGGATCTGTACTGGATCCAGTAATGATCTGCCTTGTTGATTTTGTTAATAGTGCAATTGGGTAGGAGTCCCTTATTTAAAAGTACCATAAAGCTCAAATGGATGCCATTGGGACAAATTTCCGTAGCATATATGCAAGTTGTCATGGATTTTTATTTCCTATATAAACAGGTTGCTACTCTGGCTCCAAATATACCAGCAATGCAAGAATTGCATTTTGCGGTACCAATGGCTGGAGCAATTTTGTGCACGCTGAATACACGGCACGATTCAGCTATGATATCAGTCCTGTTGAGGCATTCAGAAGCCAAGGTTATCTTTGTGGACTACCAGTTCCTTCAGGTTGCTCGGGGGGCATTTGATCTTCTTGAAAGTGAACACATAAAGCCACCTATTCTGGTAGTAATACCTGAATCAGACAATGCATCTTCGTCCATTGATAATTCTAATGCTCACGAGTACGAGAGTCTCCTAGAAAGTGGAAATTGCAATTTTTCTATTAAGTGGCCTAAAACTGAATGGGATCCTATAAGTGTCAATTATACTTCCGGCACAACTTCACGACCCAAAGGGGTTGTTTATAATCACAGGGGTGCATACCTCAATGCCATTGCAACATTTTTGATTCACGGCATGGCCTCAATGCCAATATATCTTTGGACAGTACCGATGTTCCACTGCAATGCGTGGTGCCTCGTTTGGGGATTGGCAGCCTTGGGAGGCACTAATGTTTGCCTTAGACGTGTCTTGCCTAAAGACATATTTGACAATATAGTTCTCCATAAGGTCACACACATGGGAGGGGCTCCGACTGTCTTGAACATGATTGTCAATTCGCTACCGAGTGATCAAAAGCAACTTCCTCACAAGGTTGATATAATGACTGGTGGTTCACCACCACCTCCACAGATCCTATTCAAGATTGAGGAGCTAGGATTCAGAGTATCCCACCTATATGGACTAACGGAAACTTATGGTCCGGGTACATCTTGCATATGGAGGCCAGAGTGGGATTCTCTGCCTCCTGATGAACGCGCAAAGCAGAAAGCGCGACAAGGAGTACAACATCTTGGTTTAGAGGAAGTCGATGTTAAGGAGCCTGTTACGATGGATAGTGTGCTTGCTGATGGAAAAACAATCGGTGAAATTATGTTCAGAGGAAATACAGTGCTATGAGTGGGTACTTGAAAGATTTGAGGGCGACAGAAGCTGCATTCGAAGGCGGGTGGTTTAGGAGCGGTGATCTTGCTGTAAAACATCCGGATGGCTATATCGAAGTTAAAGACCGACTAAAAGATGTCATAATTTCTGGTGGTGAAAATATAAGCAGTGTTGAGGTAGAAACTGTTCTGTTTTGTCATCCTGGAATTCTTGAGGCTGCAGTTGTCGCGAGACCGGATAATCATTGGGGTCAGACCCCTTGTGCATTTGTGAAGTTGAAGGAGGGATTTAAGGTTGAAGCTGAAGAAATAATCAAATTTTGCAGGGACAAATTACCTCATTATATGGCACCAAGAACAGTCATTTTTGAAGACCTGCCAAAAACATCTACTGGCAAAGTTCAGAAGTTTATACTGAGGGAGAAAGCGAAGGCCTTGGGCAGCCTTTTCTAAGCAATGTTTGTCGTCACACATTCAACAACTTCTGTTCCAAACATTTAAAGCAAAAATTATCGAGAAAAATTGTCTTAGACACATTTTCTTTGTTGTTTAGACATGAAATAAGTATGTAGTGGACTAACAATTTTTCTGTAGCTAGACAAGTTGGTCCACAAGGCACCTTGGAGAAGTGTAAATTTGTGCGCTAATTCTTATGTTGTCTATGGTGTTGACTCATACATAACTCCTGGGTAATGGTTGATTCCATTTGCCTGTTTGAGGGTAAATTTCTACTTAGACACAAAGTATATGGGTCAAGCATGAATCCCACATTAGGACTCGCACACTTTATATTTTGGGAGTGTATAAACTTTGCTCCACAGAAAATTTTACCCTGTTTGAGACCATCAATAATAGGACAGCTAAGATATGCAGCAAAACTAGTGTAATAAGGGAAAAATTTAGGTAGATTTGGTTTTTGGCTTCATTTGTATGCTTTGTAGTGTGGATTAAATGTTATAAAATTTATGACATAAGTTGATGTAAGCAAAATTTTATAAGATTAAATCTTAACCGCAAGATTTACAAATAAATAAAATAAAAAATCGAATTTATATAAGTATTTTCCGTGTAATAATCTACTCTCAATACAATAATTTAATTTGAAGCCTCAACACCAAAGCTTGGCGGCCTCATTGCTGAGCTACGATGACCTTTTCTGTCAGCCGAAAACTGAAGTATTAATAGTTATACAATTTTTACGTGAATTTGATCTATAAATTTAGTCACATTACTGTGAGATATAAATTCAGTCAAATCACTCGTGTCCCTAGCATAGTCCCATATTGCGGGTCTATTTTATAATTTTCCTAGTAGTTGTATTAAATTATCTTAGTCTCTTGTGTGAGACCCTCCTCCAATTGCTACGTAGTTTGAAAATATAATTTCAAGTAATTTGCCTTCAACCCATATCTACAATATACTTTAAAAATATACTTTAAACTATTATATGATTATGTAAAGTAGATGGAAACCATCTTTATTAACAAATTTCAATAAAATTACTTATGTACTCCTAGCCCATATTCTCCTAGCCATTTTTAGAAACCCATAGAAACCTGGGGAATGATAGAGGAAGGGGATGGATCGCAGCGGATGGGAGGTGGTTTGTAGGTTAAAAGGAGGAAGGGAAGGGTTGCAGGGGTATAGAGGGTGGGACTGGGGGGCTGCAACGAATTTCCTCAGATCCTGTAGGAGTAGTGTGCGGTGAGGGAAGGAGGGGCTAGGGGTTAGGGAAGAGAGAGTGGCTGGGAGGAGGAGGCCAACAATGGCGGTTGTGGATTGTTGAAGTAATTATTATTTTTGTAAAACAAGGGCGTTTTGGTCATAACAAGATATATATATATATATATATATATGTATATATATATATATATTTGTAAATACTCTAATTTAGAGTAATTGCCCTCCAATTACAGTTAATTTTGATGATTTCTATTCATTTTATCTTTTAGAAAAAATTAAATTAGAGTTTAAAATATATTTTCAAAACATACTGAGGCATGGACCAGAAAACCAATACTACATCGACATGTAATTATAGTATTTTACCCAATAAATTATAATAATTTGTATAAGGTATGTTTTAATTTCATGGGTACCCCTTCAGAGTTTGACTTATATAATATTGATTTCCAAAGATCCGTTTTATTAGGTAAATAAATTTATTTTTTGCTCTTTTACTGTAAATTTTTTATTACAGTAATTAAATAATATGCTACAAGATAGATAAGCATAATATAAAACATGAGGGAAGGTTTTACTATTTATAACAATTTTAAAAGAATTATAATTTAAAAGAATTAAAAATAAGGAAAACATCTAGTGTAATTCATGTTTTTTTCGCACATATCATGTGTTCAAGAGATGTATGCCTTATAAAATATGCCATGTGACCTTTTAATACCAAAATTCTTCAGGATGGTATTTAAGAAAATTAAGCAATACTTTTATATGATTTTTCAACGTTCTACTAATAATTTTAGAGATTTTATTTTGAAAAAAAAAAAGGAAAAAAAAGCATCAAACTAACTGGATCAAATTTCTTAAAAATAATTCCTACAGAAACCATAAGCAAATACATTATTTAATATTTTGGCTTATATGGAAAAATAAAATAAACATAAGGTGTGACTCAAAAAAAAATACTTAAACTTCAATGTTTCAAAATCAAACGCATTACATATCAATGATTCAATGAATTAAACATATTTTAGTTGTGGTTATTAAGCCCAAAGATATTGCTACAAAAATTGCACAAACGGAAGAATTTATATGATTTGGTACTTTAATATCACAACTCCCGTTAACCAGCTTTTAAGCGGTTCTAATGGTTTTGTTGTGATTGTTTTTCTTTTTTAATTAATTATAAAATTTATTCCAATTTTTACACTTTTAAACTACACATTTTAGTTCTTTGCCAACAATCCCTATATATATATATATATATCGAGTTCGATAGATGGGGTTTTGCCAGGTGATCCTCCTATTATATCTTAATTTTTTATCTGCGGATGCAATCGAGTGGGTGATTTTGGATTAGCTCCTGAGATTAATTGGGTTATTTTACACTACTCTCTTTCAAACAGTAGACTTTTTAATCATTTTTTACATGTGCGTGTTGTTTTACTTTACTATCTTTCAAACAGTATACTTTTTAACCATTTTTTACTTGTGCTAGTGCCACAAGGTGTGAACGAAAGATTCATGATACGAAAACCAAAATTAATATGAGGAAGGAAAAGATATCGTGATTTAAATCCCTATATATATATTTACAATAATAAACAACTAGCCACATATTCGTGTTATATTTTGGATTGAAGGAATTTTTTTTTTATTTTTTTACTTATAATAATAATTGAAAATATAAATATTTATATTTTTGTGAATTTTAATAGTGTATAATTTATAGCATTTATTATTATATAAAACAAGAATACAAAATACTGAATCTAATAGTAAAAAAGTTTAACTTTTTTAATTCTTTAAATGGGACTTATATAAGAGAATGGAATATGTATACATATATAAATAATTAATATATCATGTGGAGTATATTACTATAAATATAAGATCACACATGGAGCTCTATGTTGAAGTTTAAAGTAAAATTTTAAAAACACAAAATTCTTTTATTGTTTTTGACTTATTAGAGTAAAATTTGGTTCTTTATACAAAATGTAATGAGAATTTGTTCTTTCCATTTTATAACAAATTAGTGTGAACATATACTAATAGACATTTTTAATAAAATATATAGGAGATTGAGAAATCAACATGTAAATTACTAGTATATCATGCAAAAGAATTAAAAGTGAAATCACACATGGACACACTTAAAAAATAAGTATTTTTTTTCTTTTCGAAATACTTTTACTCTTTAAATATATTCAATTTAATAAAATTTGATAATATCTCCAATAATACATAATTGGAATTTGTTCTCCTTATATTGTGAACAATAGACATTTTAGCAATTATATATTTATATCATTGAGATAAGAAGTTGAATGTGTATCTAACTACTTTATTTATTTATCAACACATGAAGGAATGTACCTAACTGCCTATAAGATCATCTTTTAGAAAAAAAAAATGTTTGTTATGATTAACTTTTACCATGGTTATCTTGTAGATAAAAAAAATTGAGCAAAAGGTGGTGGCACGCTCTTATGAGTTATCACATAATAGTACTTGCTATGATATATAAACATAGATGATAATCGAAAAAAAAAAGAAGCAAAATATTGAATAGACTTCTACACTAGTTCTCTCGCAACTAAAATTTCCATTTACATGCATAAGCTCATGAATCTTCCATAAGGTAATCGCTAGCAACCTCGAAGAAGCTGTACGTAGTAGCAGTTGCATTCAATAATCCCAGACATCAATGTAATATGTATTATTAATTAATATCAATGAATGTCTTGTGTTAGTTGACAATTAGTTGATTAAAAATTAACTGAAATTAATTAGGTCTGATACATTCACATATTATAGGTAAATGAATGAAAAGTTTTTTGTGAATAAACATTGCGAAGGACATACTTTTGAATTCTGATTTTGTTTTTTTTTTTAACAAAATTAATTGTTCCAAACTTTACGCTGCCTTGGGGAAAAAAAAAATTGTTCCAAAATTACAATTGTGAACAGGGTCCACTGACTTCGTATAATATTTTATTCTTTTTATTTGAAAAAATCACTTTATTTGTCTATCCTATTATGCATTTGTATTTATTTAATTTTTTACTTTTAAAATAATAATTTTTTGTTCTTCACAAATGTAAAATATTGAATTTTGGTCTCTGAATTAAACTCCTGACATTTTTGGCTTAAATTTGTCACATGGCATATTTTTTGAGGGCAAATTTAAAAATTCGCCTATGAGCAAAATATTCTACGAGTGTGAAGCATATGAAGTAAGTGACTGATTATTAATGAGTTTGTATTTATTTATTCTAAGATCATTTCAAGAACTGACTTATAGTATTTTTTTCCAAATTTTACGACCTAATAAGATGTTTGAACTTTGTATAAGGAAAACGAGTTTCTAAATTTGATTTTACGACCTAATACGATGTTTGAACTTTGTATAAGGAATGTGTATAAGTTTCTAAATTTGCTTTTGAAATATATGTGATGTGAACAATATATGATATCTCAGACCAAAAAGTTCTCGGTATTCGATCCAATGACCAAAATGCAATGGCTCTATTTGGATTGCAAATAATGCTTATTATTTACTAAATATTATCTCTTATACACATTCTTACT
Source organism: Cinchona pubescens (assembly GCA_025175665.1). Lineage (NCBI taxonomy): Eukaryota > Viridiplantae > Streptophyta > Magnoliopsida > Gentianales > Rubiaceae > Cinchona > Cinchona pubescens. The sequence goes on from JANKKI010000174.1 coordinate 170,013, forward strand.
TATTTGGTCAGAAACAATTATTTCCTAAATAATATTTTATACTATTCATGTTTTGTCTTATTTATTATTCACAAATTCATTATTTGCACATATGAATATCCTATTCATTATGACAAATAACTAAATAGATATGATCTTTGACTCCACTTGTAAATCCTGTCGTGTGAATTAAATTTTATGAAATATATAATATTAACTTATATATGCAAAATTTCATAATATTAAATCTTGACCACAAGATCTACATGTGAGGTCAAAAATCATGTCTAACTAAATATTTTCTATTCATTATTTATATTTTCAAAAATATACAATTAATAATAAGAGACATTACATAAATGATTATGAGAAATGTGTCTTCATCAAATATAGTATAGTAAGGTTAAGCGAAAATTTTTCACAATCTAGACTTTTCTATTTGCATTGTTATTTTGTAAACTTTTTTGCTAATAACTAGATTGGAGCATCCGATTACGCAGGTCAGATCTTGCATACTCAAATCGGGATTTGTTTATTATTATCGGATTCAAATTTGAATCCAGATACCTTTCGGGGTCTATAAAAGAGATCTATCTGAATTCGTCACATCTTGTCGGATATAGATTTGGATTCGGCGAGTTATTGATTTTATTTTATAAGTTCGAAAATTTATGTATAAAAATTTAAATTTTTTATAAATCTTTTTTTTGTTTTTTTGGAAATTGTAAAAAAAAATAATTCAAATTAATATTTATATATGTATTTTACATTAGAATATAAACTATATTGGAAATAAATAAATAAATATACACCACACTAGTATATATAATTTTATTGCATATTAATATTTTAATAGAATTAGAGCTGGGTTCTAATCGGATAAGAATAACCAGATTCATATATGATCCGTTTGTTATAACAAATAGATCCAGATGTGGATTTGAATACTCAGATTTATATATTAATTCAGACCCAAATAAATGTTTGGAACGAAAGGAATCGAATTCCGAATCTAGACCCAATTCTTTTACAGGCATACCTCTAAATGGGTCTCTTAATAGGTATTCATTATGTGTAATCCAAATGATTATTTCGAAATATTATTTCGCATCTAAACAATTATTCTATTATTTCAAAAGTTAATATTTTTTCAAAAACCACAAAAGTCAAAAACTAAATATTATTCATTAAATAAAACCACATTATTTGCAATCCAAAATGATCCAATATTTTTAAATGACTAAAATGTTATCATGCCAAAAGTAAAGAATTAAATAAATATAAATAAATAATGTGATAACTAATAGAATAATTTTCTTTTTTATTTTAGCTTGATGAGCTAAGAAGACAAAAAGAAAATATAACGTATACGTGATACTTCCAAAGACTAGTGAGGCATAGGTAGATCGGTTTAATGCAATAATACATGGATTCCTTGGTCATGAATCAACCAAATCACCCAATTAAGTGATGTGGCTGATTAAGGACAAAAGAGTCCATGGTAGATCCATCCAAGAATTTCTCCTCTATACTAATATATCATGAATATATAAGTAGCCGATCTTGTCAGAGATGATGTGTTGTATTTATAAAAACTAGTTGACATGACGATGCACGGTGAAATAATAGATAGATATAAATGCCCACAAAAATCAATGTAAATATAACCCAACACAAAAACCAATAGCAAAATAAGTATATTTTATTTTTATTGTGATATCTAAACATCAAAGAGAAACCTTAATTTCTCAATCACATCAACGGATTCATCTAATAGAAGATAATGTCTTTTTTTTGTTGACAAAAAAGAGTTTAGTACATTGACCAAAAAATAATAAGTTAAATCACAATAATATTGTGATCCATTCAAACTAGCATTTATACATCACAATTATTGTTTAAATGAGAAAAAGCACTAATGAAGGCACAATACTTGCGGATACAACATTAACTATAGAAGATATATACTAACACTGAACAATTGAGTGCTAAAAACTTAGAACAACTTTTTACATGAGTAGCTCTTCAGATACCAATCCTAGGTTTTCTATAACCACCCATAACATAGAAAAAAAAAGGAAACAGTTTGTTACCAGAAAAGGAAAATTATTTTAAACATCTAGACAAAAAACACAAGAACTAAAACTGTAGCAATCTAATTGAAGTTCACAAATTATTGATTCGGAGAAAGTCAATTTTTTTTGCATGTGCAGATGTTTAAAACTTAACCTACATACTCAGCTTTTGAGTCCAATTTTTAATTCTTTAGCACAAATGTTGATCAAATTTGAAATCACAATTAGCAATCTCTTATATTTTACACACACGCATACACATATATAGAAAATAGTGGATCAGACACAAGGGAATGTATAGTTTAAAATGTAATTATAACTCAATCTCTATTTCCTCAATATTTCCACAAATTCTATAGTTTTACTAATCAAATATGTCAAAGAATTAAAACAAAGTAAAGCTAACATGAGTAGTGATTAACTTGCAGTGAGGATAGAGATGAATGACATGTGACAAGAAGCCCTTGCCAGGTACATCCGCGAGGTAAGACTAATGAAGTTAAAGTAAATTGTACACATCTATGACAAGCTCTCAGAAACCATTCACAGTGAGTGCCAGTAGAAGTATTACAACCTCATTTTGAAAGTACAACTGGTATTTCGAACAGAAAAATAAATATATTAGGCTTTGAAATAAAATATAACATCTTTTAATTTATTTTTTATTTTTATTTTTTTCCTTTTAACTGCAAAATGCAGTGCGTCTACTTTTCATGCAAATATTTTGTTTTCAAAATCACCCTGAATTGGAACTTTTTTATTAGTTTAGAATATACATAAGATTGAGAAAACTACACTTATGATATCTTAGTATACTTGTAAGTGAATATGAGATATTGATACCAAATACAATCAAAAGTAATAACTAAATTTTGCAAAATTTGAAACATGTGGATGTGTATAAGATTGTTATCCAAAACAGATATGTAGCTCTAATAACTCTACATATTTTTGTTCATTCTATAAATTGATAATCCAAGTAATGTCTAAGCAACACTTTTTCTTTAAGTGAAAGAATACCTGAAAATATTTCTAGACTCAAGTAGCTTTTTGAACTACGCATTAGGTGATGCACTAAAATATCCAAAGTCAATACCCAAAACTTAAAAGACCAAATACCTTAGCTAGATTATGAACCCTTACAGGATTTAAATACTAGCATATTCTTTGAAAATATTGAGATATCATATTCTTCTAGTTAGTTATCTATAAGTAGAATTGTTATGAAAGAAAACTCTAAAATAACATTCAATAAAAATGATACCTAGTTAGTTCATTATTTCAATTGAATTGTATAATCTTAGTGCAAGTTACCAAACTTATATTTTAAAGGCACTTAAAATAAATTAATCAGCCTATTTTTAATTGACTCCTTAAATCCCAAATTCAAAGCACAGTTACTATTACCCCAATCCCAAATCCTTACTCAAAAGCTTAACTTGATTCAAGCACTTTGGCAAATAGATGAAGGACCATATCAGATTTAAAAATTATCTCAGGTAAGGCATTTTAAAAAATCATGATCCCTGCAGTTCACAAATTGATCACTCTCTTTCTTTAGTCTTTCAATCGGAACCTTATATCACATCTATGTGATTATAATTATGCACAGATGCAAACAACTCTCTTCTCTACCAGTCAAAACCTAAGCAGCCTCCAGTTAACTTGAATCAACTCAGCCAATCCCACCTTTAACTACGACCAAATAAAGAGGGCTCCCCCGTCATGATCTAACATAAACCGCATATTTGGTAGCTAAGTAATTAAGGAGAAAGAATAACACTTCCCAGAGCAATCTAATGGAAGAAAGTACCTTTCTTGCATGCTTATGTCCAAACCATTGAGAATTCATCATCATATATACAAAGTAAACTACCCGTCAAATGAAAATGATGCTAACGTAAACAGAAACAACAGAAAGGATGAAAAATGTATAAAGAATGAAAAAATGTCAAACCAGAACCCTATTTAAGATAAGAATTGGCTTTACTCAAACTAAGGGAAGTTTGAACTCTAATTTGTTAACTGTCTTTTGGCTAGACCTTTTTATAAGATTTCCTACCTGTAGCAAAACATCCCATTCAAATTGATTGGGCAAGATTAACAAGCGGAAAGTAAAGAACAAAACAAATACAGTAGGTAATAAAAGTAAAAGAAGTTTTTTGATATTACTATATCTAGTCATTCTTAAAATTAGTCCCATTCTATATTCTATCTCAGAAACCAGAATATTCAAAATTAAGCCACAAAAGCATTAAACAAGGTTCCATAATGGATATCGTCATGATTTCTATCCAAAATTAGTCACAATAGATGCTTTGATTACAAAGAACAATTTCGGAAGAGACCCACAGATGACAAATGCATACAAAATTAGTAGAACAAAACTACCATTTTTCACATTAAGAAAACATAATATCACATTTTCCTCACTCTTTAGTTCTAATAGAGAATTTTTTTCAAAATAAACCACAAAAAAAAAAAAAAAATGTTCTTATCTCCACAACTTAAGCAAAAGTGAATGAAAAATTATAAAGGGGTGAAAACATGCATCTTACCAATCGTCAACACGAATCTTTTGAAAACTTGTGAGTGTCATAAAAAAAATATCAATCTTCCAGCCTACAAAATACTAGAACAAAAATTAGAGACATCAATAATGGGAAAAAAAGAAGAATATTGTGCAATCATATGAGCAGTTAAAACAAGGAGGAGGGGGAATTTAAAGGAAGAAGAATCAGATTGGAGGATATATAATATCTTTGAGTAAAATATCATTTTCCAACTTGCAAAATCAAAACAAAATCACAGAGAAAAATAGGAACTATATTATACAACAGAAAAATTGTTGGGTTTAAACTGGTAGGCAGAAAAAATGGGATAATTAAAAGCACTAAATATATAAGATATAATAATTAAAAAATAAAAACTACCAAATGCGCTGTCTCTTATACATAATGTACCATGCTACTGCAATTTTAAAGTTGGGTGCAAGAGCAAATATCTACAAAGAAAACCAAACTAGAAACTATCAAGGAAATTTCTTATTTCTACCTTAATATCTACAAAGAAAATTCTTAGAAAACCTTATTGAATGTCTCTATTTTTGCATCTAAATCCAAAACGTTTGAAATATAAAGGAAGAAATCAGGAAATTTAAAATAAAAAAAAGATCTGGTGGTATGTCACTTTTGTGGGAGCAGGGACAAAATGGTCTTTTTTTGTTTGTCAATGTCAATTTATAAATTTTAATGTTGTCAAGTTTGATTTTAAAATTTTGGAACACTTCGGTAAATTTTGCTAGTATTTGGAAATCCTTTTGAGGTCCGAACGCGCGTTCTTCCAATGGTTGTTTTTCGGGTATCATTTTGAATTAAAATCAAAATTTTCGTGATATTTGTATTTGTGTTAATTATTAAAATATTTTGTAAACTCATATTTTATCGTTTACTGTGAAATTAGAATAAATTATATTATCGGGTGCAAGTCGAACCCGAAAATATGTAGTCTTGTCATTTTTTTCATTGAAAGACGCACAAAAAACAAACGTCAAGTCAGTCATTTTATTTTATGAAAAAAAGTAATTTAGTTTTATTAATATGTATATATGTATAAATATTTTATATTGTTACTGGAAATAGTATTAATGTTGCTACTACTGTATATGATTATTATAGTACTACTAGTACTGTATATTTACGGCTAAGCGCTGTATTGCTAATGTATTGTTATACACAACTAGATGTTGCTGCTTCTTTGTTGCTTTGCTATGTAATAGTGTAAGTTTTATACATTTTATTGTTATGCTTTCCCTATTTAAGCAAACCTTCAGGGACCAAAAAACACGGCACCCCCTTGGCCATTTCCTCCCAAAAACCACCCCAACATTTAGGAACCCAACAAGGACACCATCCCCTTTAGCCATTTCTCAAAAAAAAAAAAAAAAAAATCATTTCTATTCTCGGCTTCTTCAAATACCACTCCTTGATCACGGATTCGTTTGCTTTCTTGTGGATATTGCGGTGTATCTATGTTTTTTTTTTGCTCATATTTTACCTTAGATCTGCTATATCCCTCGCGACATTGGATGGTTTTTAGTATTTTGTTGGTTGAATATTAAAAACTAAGCCCATCTGATGATTAGCTTTTAAGATTCGGTTAAATACATGCGATTTCTCTTTAGATCTGACATATATTCAAGCCTATGTTACAATTTTGTTTCGGATTTGTTAAATGTTTAACTCGTGTGATGATGTACAACTGAAATCTAGTGATTTGAACTCCCTTTTGATGGTTTTTGTTTAGATCTGTATGGATCTGATAATTTTGATGAATCAGACATTTCTTTCTTTTTTTTTTTTTAGGATAATTGGGGAGTTGATGTTTTATCCTCTGGTGGCTGCCGGAAAATTTTCAGGCATAGGCGCCACTGTAGCTGTTGGCCATCGCCATCTCGATGTGTATAATGACAGCTCTTTGACCACCATGGCAAATCTTATACGATCTAGATTTCTAGTTAGCACGAAACCGACGTGCCAAGGCCGAAAAAGAAGCTCGTACGGGCACCAAAATTTGCTCAGCAAACTCTGGTTAGCTTCACACACTCGTGTTTAGTTTTCACTCGTTTTGCAAAAAAGCACTCATTTAAATACACGGAATCAAGATTTTAGGCCACTCGCAAGAGCAAAGCATAACAAAACGCAAGTAAACGGTACACAAACGAATTACGACCCTAGGTCAACCTTTGCAATACTTTATTTCTGTTAAAAATTTTTACAACAAGACTTTTTACAAACACTTAGTGTGCAGAATACTCTTGGCCTAAATCCAAACGGATTTCTCTCTCTCTGTCAAGTTTCAGACTGTCAATATTTATAGGCAAAGAAGTGCGGTTGACAAGCCAACCGCTTAGCTTTGCTGGACAAACGAAATGCCTACAACTAAGCTGTCTGGTCAGCTGGCAGCACACATGGCCTGGTCATGTATCAGACAACCTTCCACTAAGCACTATCCCAGGTGCTGCCCACGTTTCTAGCCATTTTCTCGCACATGCAGCTCACCAGCTTGGCCAAGTAGTCCTACTCAGCCACACGATATCCAACTTCAGCTGATCACCACACCCGTGCGAGTGCACTTACCCGACGTGCATGCTGCCTAGTCGTTTGCCGCACTGTCTAGCATGTCGGCAACCCGGTTGCCTGCGTTCTTCGGCCAACACTCTTGCCGATCAGCCTTGCTACCTACAAGGCTTTACTTGGGCTCCCAGCAATGCCCAAGATTGTGCCAAAAGCTTTGCCAATCACGTGTGCATGTGTGCACGGGTCCGTTAGTGCCACTGTCGTTAGCCACCATTTTATCCAACTCGTTCATGTCTCGAGCTGTCTATTGTCAACGTTTGCCAAACATCCCGAAGCCAACACTTGCCTAAGGACTTCCAGCACACCACTGCATAGTTTTGAAGCACTTCTCACGTCTACGGTTGAAATCGGCCCACCTCTGTTTGTCGAACTCGCACCCTGCCTTGCCTACGGGCAGTTTGCCTTGCCGACGTGCAGGTTGTTCTGGTCCAGGCCAGCACTCAGCCTTGCCGATGTGTGAAACTCTGCCAAAGGGTCTAACTGCATCCCACTTGTGTTTTTTGTGTCTAAAATCTGATGGGCTTTTTGAGAAGAATGATAGCTTCGGGACTTTTTTTTTTAAAAAAAAAAATCTAATGGGCTTTTTGGATAAAAAAAAAGTTGAGTTTTTGAACTAGATCCAGTGTTCAGTCCAATAAAAATTCAAAATAACATCTAAACCGCCCAAACTTAAAAACTTAAAAATGGACTAATAGTGATTTGGTAAGCTAAAATCAAGGGGAAAATGAGGATCCCTTCAAAAAGATTAGGAATTTTATCTCAAATTAAAAATTAATTTTTTATTTTGATATCCCAACCCAAGACAACAGTCAATTTTTAAGAAATTTTTTTTTTTAAATAATTGGGTCAAAAATATATTTTGGCTATCAATCTTGCAAAACAACAAAATTGGACTTTTTATTTTTGGAGCTTGTTGTCTTGGGCTCTTCATTGGAAAGATCTGGAGTTAATATTTTGTTTCTATTATGGGCAATGTTAAGTTTGGATTGAGTTTGACTAATGGCCTCTGTTCTGGTAATTGGGTCATGACATTTGATTTTGGGCTAGTGGCCTACTGGGATAAATGAAATGTTGGTTGGTTCCCAATTGGGCCTGATTCATTTTCAGTTAGAGCACAGTACATTTGGATTTGTGTGTGCTAGTGTATTTTTGTTTGGACTACTGTTAGATGATATGGGTTGGGGTTGTTTTATTTTCTTTCGGGCCATGGCTAGTTGTTTTATATGTTTTGGGTTAGTAATACATTTGGGCCTAATTGTAAGGAAGGGTAGAGAAATTGTTTTGGGCTTTATTTTGCCTAAATTTTGGGCTGTTAGAACTTGTTTTGGGCTAGTCATGGCTAATTTCCTGTAATTGCAGTTACCCCTAACTTTTTAATATTTACAGTTTGACTCTTAACTTTTAATATCACGTTTTTCCCCCCAATTTTTTAATTACATTTTGGCCCTTGAAATTTTTTGAAATCACATATTAGTCCCTTGCACCATTCTAAAATTATGTTTTGCCCCTTATAACTTGTAAATAATTATAATATGGATTAAACCTTTTGAAATTATATGTAAGTCCTTGGAACTTTTGAAATCGAAAACTTTGGTCCCATATATTTTGTGTAATTACTTGTTAGTCTTCTTAAATGGCGTTTGTTGGCCCCTAAATTCTTCTTAAATCCAAAAACTCTGTAGTTTTTGCAATTAAGCCCTTTGAAATTCATTTTTGCTCCTAATTAGTCTATTTTCTTACTAAATATTGCTTTGCTACTAGAATTTTGTTCTGTTTTGGTATGCGGACACTTTCGTTGCTTAAGATGCAATGTTGCAATTCTATCCTTTAAGTCTAGATTTTACTTAATTAAGTCTTTCTTTCTCTCTTTTCAATAATTGTTACTTATCGATTTTTATGATAGTTTATCTCAATTTACTCATTAGAATTACTTTTGTTAGTTTAATGATATTTTTTTGTTAATTTAACTTCATTCATACTTACATATTATATTGATCCGATCGTTCATCTTTTGATCTAAGAATAGGACAATTTTGTATTATTCTACAGCACAAGAGGTATTCCTAAATCATCTACGTGCAATACTTGGTTTATATGCAAATTGTTTAATTGTTTTCTTTAGCTGGCTATGTGTTTATTACTTCCATTTAGACCTATATGTTAAAATATCATGTTTTATTTGGTTATGTGCATCGTGTATTTATATGTTATTAGCTTATCTAGAACATTTATTCTTTGTAAAAATCTTTTGCTCCTATTTTGCATCGTCTGATCCTATCATAGAAAATTTTTCCCTCCTGTGTCAGTCTAACGCTGGCACAACGAGTTTCCTACTCCTTTGCATTATATGCATGTTTTATTATTCATTTGTCTTCATGTTTATCGAATTTGATATAAATATGGGTTAATTTCTCTGGAAACATGAATTAAATCTCACAACCGGTTTTACCGATGATGAAAGTTGTGCCTAAGTTACCCATAAGGTAGTTTAGCTTTCCCTTTCCTCAATAGGACTCCCGAACTTATCTCTTTTGTTTTCGTAGACTAGGAGTCATCTAGTATAAGGTTTATAATTAATTTATTTTTTTGATTATTCATCTATTACAATTTAAATATTTTTGAATCTCTTTATTACCTCCCTTAACCTTTAGGTTTTTTCCCTTTCCTTTAGGTTTAGGATTAGTGTCCTGATGCACTTCACACACCGGGTGGCGATTCCATTATTTGTTTATTTATTCATTTTTATAAAAACCCTATTCTAGATCATTTTTTGGGGTCTTCAAACGTCGCATTTTAAAGTTCCATTTTAGACTCTATTTTTTGGTACTAATATTAGACAATTATCTCTCTTAACCGTATTATTTCATTTTTCCTGCCCGAAAAATGGGACGCGACATAAGAGCACACACAAATCGGCGTCTTGTATGTATATCTAGGTTTATATATATATATACATACAAGACGCTGCTTTGTGTGTGCTCTTATGTGCGTTTATGTGTGTGTGGTACTTTGTTGTAATGTTAAAACATAACTAGTAGAATGTTTAGAATATTTGATTAACTGATAAAAAAATCTTGTCTATCTCAGTATAAACGATCTTGATTATGAGGTTGAGTGTGAGATAATAATTAGGAAACTTTAAGAAGTTAGGGAAAATAAAGAGGATAAATAAGACAGTAAAAGTGTACACTGGTGCAATATATTAAAAATTAAAAGTTGGAAATAGTTAACTGCTAAATTAATATTTTGGGGTGCAAAATACAAAATTATCATAGTCTAAGGGTGCAAACTGCAATTAACCCAATATAATAAGATCATTGGAGGAAATCACTTGGAGAGAAATATGGTAGATTGATCTCAACCCATCATATTTGTTGAGGTGTGCTTAACAAATTTTGAGATAAGGCTCACACAAATGAAATATAAATGCCATCTACCAAAATTTTAAACATTTATCTTTGGACTTATTAGAGGGATTAAAAAACCCAAAGAAGTCATAAATATTTTATATTACTATTTCTGAGGAGGCCTTATTCGTCATGGCCACTACAATTCATCAGGAAGTGTTCAAAAAAGTTTCTCATTTTTTTATGCTGTAGAGCTGACGGCAGGATTTTGCTTGATGTTGAGACGAATGATGTAGGGTTTATCAACCGAGCCAAGGTATATATGATCTCCAATCTTATTAACACCTGAAATGAGTGATAAATCATGTTGATAATAATGAGCTACGGGTTTTCCATCCAAATCAACAGCCAAAGCACCTCCATTTTTCTCTACATGTGGTCGCCCTACGTACTTCTCCATAATGGCCATAATCTTGCGGATGAAGGGATATATCTTTGTGCTAGCTCCCATGCATAGGTAACTTCCTGTTGGTGCAAAAATCAAAATAAAAAGAGTGATACACAAAGAATGCACAAGAATTAATTGTCTTAAGTTATGAGGAAAAAGAAATTAATTTATGGATTAATCTATCTTACGAGAATAGTGTAGAAAACTTTTTACACAAATCAGGAGTAATATGCAACACATGTAATTATTTTTTAAACTTTAGACATGTGAAGTGCATTTTTATTCGATTGTGTAAAAAAGATGTAAGAAATATTAACTCTTAAATTTATTAGACAAGTTATGGAGTTCAGCACAATTTAGGCAGCAATAAGCACGGTAATACCTATCAAAGAGACAAATTAATAAAGAGCTTCTTTAAGTTAGTATAATTAATTACCGTTGACAATGCAATCCAATATTGGCCTTCACCATCATATCGAATGTTGTCTGGCATTCCAGGCAAATTTTCCACAAATATGTCCACTGATCCTTTTCTTTCGCCATTTAAATGTAATATCTCTTGCATCTTGTCCTGCAATTCAATTTAATTAATTAAAACAACTATAATTCAATAGTACTACTAGTCATAGATCACCACTTGTAAGCACATGTTTAAGCAAATAAAAACAGATAAATTATCAAACTAATAAAATTAAGCAACTGAATTATCGCCACTCCAAATCTACGAGGAATAAATTAAGAAAATTGAACATGCACTTACATCGGAGTTTCGCAAAAAATAACGAAATTCTGATCTGGAGAAACAGCAACACCATTCGCAAAATACAAATCTTGGACGAGCACTTTAGTCTCTTTAGTTGAAGGATCATAACTCAATAGTCTTCCAAATGGTCTGCCCTCAAAAAAGTCCCAAGCAAATTCATTGAAGCTGTACTTGTACGAAGCATCTGTAAAATAGACAATGCCATCCTCTGCAATGTCTACCCCATCCGTTAGTCTAAATTTTACACCATTTGCTTCGTCTGAAAGCAGATGAATTACACCATTTGCCCGTCGCGTTCAATAATCCCTGACCAAAATTTAATGATTAGTGTTTATCAACTAGTGTTATATGAAAGTGAAACATTTATCATGTCAGATTCTACATTGGGAAATCACTTATTTACCTTGTATTTTAAATATTTGTACGATATCCCCCTTTTTTTTGAATAATTGTATTATAAACTTGTTTGTAAAAAAATTTATTATATTAGAATGTATAACTTTAATGTATGATTGGGGATGCTACAAATTGGAGAAAATGATACAAATGGTCCCTATAATTTTTTATTGATCCAGTATTGATCCCTAATTTTAAATTGGAACAACTTAATCCTTAAACTTTTTTGGTCGGTACAATTTGGTCCCTATCACACTGTCGGATAGGAGCCAAATTGGCACAATAAAAAAGTCTAGAGACTAAATGCCCTAATAGTAAAAGAGTGTATATGGGGGACCATTTGTGTCTACAAATTTTTAAACCATATCACTAAATTAAGTTGCATCCGGAGTAATTGAGTTGAACATTCAACTACGATATGAATGCCAAAATATTTTAATAATATGAGTATTAATTAGTTCAGCTAAACAAAAAGTTTACAAGGATTTTAATATATGCAATTATGATGTGGGATCGATGCACGGGTAGATTAATGAGGCTGTTGCCACTTGCGAGCTTGATGTCTTTGTCTCTTTGACCATCTAAGGGTATATCTACCAGACGAATAAATTATTGATTTTGGATCTTGATTTTCTAGCTCTTTTATTTTTTATTTTTTATTTTTTTTTTCTAGCTTATAAAGATTGGTTGCGTAAAACTTTTAAAACCACATAAATCACAAGGGATATCGTCTTCAAGAAAAATCTTTTTGGACTTTTGTTATAATAAAATAAATAGTAATGACAGATCATCTAGTAACGAATCCAAGATAACTTCCCGATTTAATATTTATTTTTAGTGCTAAGAAAATGACAGGAAAGAAAAATCCATTTTAGCATTTAAATTTCTAACTTGTCTTATACAACTTGTCATATTAAATTAAACAAAAGAATTAGGTTTGAAACATTCAACCATAATATACTTGTTATAGTTGTTATATTGATTAGGTATAGTAAGCAACATAGTCATTTTCAGTACAACCGAGAAACTTAAGACTTTTGCTCTTCAATTTTTAACCTCAAACTTACTTTTTCTTTTTTCAAATAAAAAAAAATTAATGCTTGACTCTGTTTCTTTCTTATGTTTATCTTTAACTTCTTGGACCAAGTATATAGAATAGGACATCCAAGTTCAAACTTCAAAGATTGATGGCACAAGGCACCACTATTTTCAATGAAAGATACAATAGCTAGAAATGGACAATTAAAGAATAAATATATGGACTAAGCATTATTTAGTGATCATGAAAATATTCAAAACTACTTATAGTAGATATAGTAGGTTGATGACATCAATGTAACATTACACTCAGAGGCTAGATCATAGTGGGTGAGGGGTGGTCGACTTACAAAATTTTTAAAATTATATATATATATTTTTTTAAAATTTTTAAATTATTATTGTACTATTATAAAAATTAGACTTTACTCCCTAAATTTTTTTAGAGAATATAAAAAAGTGTTCCCTATGTATGTATTTATACAATTTTATTCCCCAAGAGTTTCAAAAATATTTTATTTTTCTTGATATTTTTTAAAAATTTCAATAACTCCCTTTAAAAAAAATTAGACTTTACTCTGTAAAATTTTACAAAAATTATAAAATTGTCTCTCTAAGAATATCTATAATTTTTGCCCCCCAAAGTTAAAAAATTAGACTTTACTCTGTAAAATTTTACAAACCCCACATAAACACAGGTTTATTTATTTCAGAAGTAAAAAAAAAAAAGTAAAAATATTAACTTTATCTAAATTCCATTCTACTTTATAAGTGTATTCTGAGTAACATCAATGTATTAGCGGTGAAGATTGTTTAAATTGAAGTTGTTCAGGTATAATTTTTTTTTTTTGTTTATTTTCACAAATAAAATATTGATTCCTATACATTTCTCAGAGATTTGAAAAAATACAACTTTAATTATAACCAAAAGGCACATTTTGTATCCATTAAATATTGAAAATTATTAAAAAATAAAAAATACCTGGAAAATAACATTTTTTTTTATTCATGCTTAATGGCTCTTACCTATAGTATTTACTTGAAATTACACACATACTAGCATTCAAATATTCATAAAATTGAAAAAGGGGAGAAAGAAAGAATCTAGATAGATAAAGAAAATATGAAAATAGGACCCAAAAAAATCCTGATTATATCAAATTTTTTTATATGTTAATTGTTACTACAAATAATTAATTCCACAAAAGAATTCTATGAAATATCAAATATCAAAGGAAACCAATCAAATAAACTACATAAATATGAGACAAACAAATAAATATGGATATGAAACACAAATCTATTTTAATATGTATGAATATCTTTTCTTAGAGTTGATATCTAAGCTCCTTTAAAACTTTTGAGTCATGACTCTATTCTTTACTGATAATCTAAGAGTGTCTATCCTAGAACCACCTTTAAAAGTTTTTACTATTCATAAATTAGTTTAATTTCTATATGATATTGTTTTTTAAATAGAATGACACATTTTATTGTATTACAATTTAGTCATTTAAAAAGTCATAACTATTCATAAAATAATTTAACTTTAATACGACAAATATAGTGTCTTATTGCATTACAATTTAACTGCATGAAAGTCTCCGGTAACTATCACATGATAGCCCACAAACATAAAGGCTTCATTTTCAGTATATTATATAGGTATAGATTTTAGGTAGATAACTTTAATATTAGGTGACATCATGTACATAACCAATCAATTTTTTTTTTTTTTTTTAGATATAGTAGGTTATTCACAATAATTATTAGGTGATAGCATGCATATATAGTACATTTATACAAACTCACAAAATTAAAGTTATTGATGTGTTATCAAATTCGTGAACAAAGATATTAAAATTTGATTAAATATTAATTTAAAATTAAAGTTTGATAATTTAATAAAATTTTATGCTCATTTAAAATTAATTTTTAAGTGATTTTAAAATGTGGTATTGTAAATAATTTTCTATGTACATAATCATCGATTTATTTCCTAATTTTAGTAAAATCGATTTATCATGTGGGAGTGTCCTAAATATACTATTGATTATTGATATGATTAACATACAGAAGAATTCTATAATTTCTTTTAGAAAACTATTCCCTTGACTTTAAAAAGTTGTATAGTATAAGTTTTTAAAATATACAATGTTATATCGTACAAATATTTAAAATACAAGGAAATGGTTCTCTCAAAGGAATGATAGAATTTTCTTAACATGCGCGGACGCGCGCGCACACACACACACACACACATATATATATATATATATTTGGTTTCTTATATTGAATTTATGACTTCAAAATTCAAACTAAAATCCTCTTAAATTTCACTATTCTCCTAATGGGAAAAAAGAAGTTCTACTTACTCAAACTTAAAAAAAAAAAAAAAAAAAAAAAAAAAAAAGCATCATGAAGGTAGGAAAAGAATTCTACCGTTTCATTAAGAGAATAATCCATGCTTTTGAAACTTGCACATTATATATTTAAAAATTTATATTATACAAATTTTTAAAATTAACAAAATAGTTCTCTGAACGAAACTGTAGAATTTCCCAAAAAGAATTCTATGTATCTGCCTTTTTTTTTTTGGCTAGGCTATGTCTCTGCCTCTTGCTCCTAACTAGTTACACCCAAAAAAAAAAAAAAAAAATCAGTGCAAGATAGCTCAACTGTCATTAACTAATTTACTGTACTAACCTTGTCACCATCAGCTATGATAACTTCGCCATGGTGCCCACACACAAGTCCAAGAGGCCGGCCACCAGTATTTATCCAACTCTCCACGACCGAGTCAGCGGCTGACTCGTTCACCGTGACTCGTTTGATCCACCCGTCAACACAGCCAGTGTATATAACTCCATCCTTGGGGTCGAAAGCTATGTCTTCAGGCGCCAACAACTGTCCAGCCCCAATATTCTCCGCTCCTTTAAGCCTATGTGAGCGTTGCGTTTTGGCACTATCACGGGTTTTTTCTGAGTCAACTCGTGGGCTGGGTAAGGAGCCGGGTCGAAGGTGTCGAGTTGGTAGATGAGAGCTCCTAGAACGACCGGTAACACCAGTGATATGAGAAAAGAGATGGGCCATAGAGATAGGTTCTTCTTGGTTCTTTCACCGGTTTCGGCGGACGATGAGGGAGATGCGCTATGAGTTGACTCGGACATTTTACTTCGCAGTTAAGGAAGACGTGTTATATGAGAGGTTAATTACTTAAAAAGGTGAAAGATGCTGATATATTATTTTTGAAAAACATTTATATTGTATAATAGACATTACGTGTTCATAGGATTTAGGCTCTATTTAGATTGCAAATAATAGACATTACTTGTCAAATATTATTTGATCAATGATGAGGGATGTTTAGTCAGCAAATAATTTTACCAAATAATATTTCATACTATTTATGTTTTATCATATTCATTATTTATACTATTCAATTTTTTACCCTATTCATTATTTACATTATCCAAATTCTTCGGTGTTCATTTTTTTCTTAAAATTTTCAAATTAAGCGATATTAAGCTTTTTTTCAATTGATCAAATACTTTAAAGTTGTTTAATAATGAAATTGAACAATTTAAATAGCCAATTATCTAAATGTCCACGTTTATTTATTCACATAAATTAATGATAAAAAACAATGTTAGTCTTTCAAAATTAAAAAATAAAATAAAATACAAAACAACATGCTAGACTAAAAAGTTGTGATATATTACGATATTTGGATTGTCGAATGATGAAAAAAACCAAACTATATTTATCAATTGTTTAATATTAGTGATTAATTAAGGACTATTCATTCAAAATGTCTTTGATCGAATATCGAATCCCAATGTTTTAAAATTCAGACTAGAATAACTAATTAAAACGGTTGAATCGAAAACCAGTCATGGTTATTATCCGATTGTATAAATGATAAAAAATAGTCAAGCCTAGCGAACCTAACATATGGAAAAAAGTTTTAGATCTACAGACTACATGTAGAACTACACACTACATAATCAATGGACTATTGAACATTACATCATTCCATAGTGATTTACTAAGGGTGTTTATAGACCAGTTAACCAATCCATATCCCAATAGAACCGGTTAAACTGGTTCAAAAAAGTTGAACCGTATCCGATCTATATTAATATGGTAATTGACCAACTGGTTATCCGCTAGAATTAGTTCGGAACTACGGGTATCGGATAACCCGCAATTTTGTACTTATTTGCTTCATTATTTTTTCAATAAAAGAAAAAACTTCAACTACTAATTATATGAATGTCCTTGTAGATAGAAATAGAGATGAGGAATTAATGAAAAATTACATAAAAGTCCTTTGACATTAAACCTATTTTGTAAAATTACAAAGATACCCCTATATATGGACTGATTTGGGTTAAAAAATTATGAATCGCTACTTGAAATGATCCCTTAGATGTTCACACTATTATCTGAACCGATACAGATAATAATCCAATTCGATTGCCCTTCATGTATGATTCGAAATACACCAATTGATTGGTTATTCAATTCATCAGGTCTTTTGAACACATCTATTATTTATAAGCCAAAAACCTACATGTGGTCCAAAATTTTAATATACTTGAAACAAAATAAATTTTCAAAGTTTAATATTTATTTTAGAATATTATTGTGTATTTAAATAGTTTCTCTAAATAATAACCATTCATTATTTACAGTCCAAATGTTTATTTTAAACTAAATTCACAGAATCATTTTTTTATTGAAGTAGCAAATTTGTAATCCTTATTGTATGAAGAAATGGAGTGGATCTTCAAAATTTTCTAAAATGAATTTTTCCAGATTATTTTCCAAATTTATTAGTTATATTTGTACAGTTTCTTGGTAGGTAAATATTTTGGCAAGAGGAAAATGAATTCTGTCGTACATGTTGACAATGTGTGCGTAGTTTGGACCTCTATTCCCTAAACCCAACTGTTGAACTTGACAGTGGACATCGAACTCTTACTAGAGAGTACTTTTATGAGTTTGGAAGGTATCATTCGAACTATAAGTAAGTCGTTTGGTGCTCCGAACTCCTCACATTTGAAATAGAAATGTGAAACTACCATATGTAAACCCAGGTCAAAATAATGGAACCACAATGTCCAATTATTATAGTTTGAAATTCTTTTAGTTAAAAAAAAGGAAAAACAAATAATAGACATTCATTATTTGCAATCCAAATGATTATTTCGAAATATTATTTCGTATCTAAATAATTATTTCATTATATAAAAAGTCAACATTATTTTCAAAAATCACTAAATTCAAAACTCAAAAATTATTTGTCAAATAATGCCCCATTATTTCCAATCCAAATGGAGCCTTAATAATGACCAAAAAATGTACAATGGAATTCAAAACTGGGTGGACCTAAGTATTTTTATTTTATTTTTACCACAAAACGTTATAGAAATCGAAAATGTCAAAAATCAATATCTGAATAGCTGATATTCTTTTAACATAAAATAAGGACCTAAAGCCAAAATAAGAAAAAATCAGGACCTTGAGATATTGGGCTTTGTCGAAAGTTACTCCCACTTTGTAAGTTATTGCAATAGAATCTCAACAACTCTATCGTGGACTTTGAATCGGTTTAAAACCTCTACGTAGGCCTGCCGAACGCATTGGAGAATGATCTCCAGAAATAAAATGAATGTACTCTCCCCTTTATTTTATTTTATTATTTTTTTTCGATTTAATCGGCTATAATTTTGAGGATCACATCACCTTTAGATGTCTTTTTCCCTTTACATAAATATGAAAACCTCGAATAGAGTTGGAAGCCTAATTATTATTATTATTAGATTGAAAGCCTTCACTAAAACTGAAATAGTTCTCCAACTTAAATTTTAGTCTAATTAATCCATCAACTAAATAGTTGTATACAATTTAATCTCTAACTGACAGCATCGCTCGAAATATAAGTTTTTTAAATTTTGACCAGTGTTAACTAAGGACAAAAATCACCAGTTCACCTAAACCTGAAACTTTAAATGTTAAATCATCACTCAAATAGTTCTCTAACTTTTTTTATTAAAATTGAATTGGTCCTTCAACTAAAAATTTAGCCAAATTAGTCCCTCAATTAAAAAAAAAAAAACCTAACCTTCACCTTTCCATCTCCTCATTCTCCTTCTACCAGCCACCACCCTTCTACCCTTCCCCTCAATCTCTACCAATAACTATCTTCTCTACTCACCTTATATTCACCTCTACTCCCTTCACTTCCTCTCATTCTCCACCATCCGTCATCCTCTCGAACCTCCATTCCTCATTTACCCACAGCCGCCCTTTCTACCAAGTCCATAAGAGACTGGAGCAAGGATCCTCTCCAGCCATTCCGGTCACTTGTAGATGTGTATAGGAGTAAGATATTCAAGTGACCATAGCATAGTGGAGAGACCTCAATTTCCCTATCACACCTAGTAATTATAACTTCACAATCCCGTCAAGTCCGTCTCCTTCCTTAATCTATTTTACCCATTTTTTTATATATCATTTTCCTTGTTTCTCTGTTTGCTAATGAGTTGGATCTGATTGTGTAATTACTGGTGTAGTTAGAAGTGATGCCAATGCTGATATGGCAGTGATATCCATAAATATTGTTTGGTTAATTAGTATGAGAATTATTTTATAAGAATGAAAGTGATCGAAAATATCCACTTTCATTGTCAATTTGTCACTTAAGTTTCAAATTGATTAACTTATCAATATAATAAAACTCATTCTTTATTCAAATCAAACAAGTAAAGAAGAATGATATAAATCCATTATCGATAATAAGATTTATTATTCATATTCTGATTACTAAATACGAACTAAATATCTCCTAAATGTGTTGTGGAAACAGGCTCACTCATGTGAAGTGACAAAATCATGAGTTAAAGTGAATGTTGACATACTACGTCCTGAAATAAAGTTGAAAATAAGCCAGATCTGGCAAGATTAGGCTGCCAGCCTATGTAGTTTGCCTACTTGTATTATTTCATTTATTTGAGGAAACAAAAGATTGAAAAGCAACAAGAACATCTTGTTTTTACTAAGAAATTAAGGAACAAATCAAGACTGAAACTTATACCCTTAAGACACTTCAGATTTCTAAAAAAGTCCAAAAGACAGCATTTTGATTATTCTTTACGGTTACAATTATGTCTCAAGAGACATGGGGAATTCCAATTATGCAAAACCCATATCAAGATTCTTGCCAAATATCACCATGAAGGAATCGATTTCTCAAAAATCCAATAACACATAAAAAAAATATAGGAAAAGGGATTGTAAAGTCATTGATGATAAGTGATGTTTTTCAAACCTTATTTTGATGATTTATAAACACTTAACTCTGTAAACAAGTTTTTGCAGGTCTGTTATTTGTTTTGCTAGAGACAGGGTTTTCGGACGCACTGAATCGTCCGAACTGTGTCAAAGCTTCTCGGACGCGTTCCACCGTCCGAACGAATAGGCAGAAAAAAGAATCCTACTGCCTCTCCAAAACGAACGAACATGACCGTCAGAAACTTCTATCGGACAATGGAACGGATGCATGCACGGATGTTCGAACGAAGTCCTTCACCAATTGCATGAAGATCGGACACATGTGTCGGATGTGTATAATATCTCGGACGTCCGAAAGCAACGACTACTTTTTGTGATTTATTATTTAGCCGTTAGGAAGTAGTTGCAACCACTATTTATTGCTCTTATAAATAACTGCTTTGATATTCTGTAAAAATTATCTAATACATTGAATACAAGCCTTAGAGAAGAGCAATTTGAGTACAAATTGACTATAGTGCTTTGTTGCATTAGTGTACAGTCTAGAGTGCAATTCAACTTTGAGTGGAGTGATAATCTTGTACGAAAGTGAGGTTGTAAGTAAGATTTGGCTCAACTAAAAGAAGTTTAGCGTGAGCAAGAATGTCCCTACTTTGTAAAGATTATTGGCTCACCAAGTGTGTGAAGCATTTTAGTAATTTGATACTTCAAGCTTGGGAACAATATTTTGGAAGTATTGGCTGATTAAATTTCTCTCTTTCTTAGTTCAATATTTCACTGATTTGATTATATCAGTTTTAATTTGAAAATCTTAATATTTCTAAAGTATTCTTATAAACCTAATTCACCCCGCCCTCTTAGGTTGCTTTGGGACCAACAATTGGTATCAGAGCTTGGTCTCATTTTATTGCTTAAATTACTTTTGAGAAAAGAACTATTATGGCAATCAATAATGCATATTTTTTAAGGGCCAATCCGTTACTAGGCCCCCTATGTTTAATGGGACAAATTTTATTAGTTGGAGAGATAAGATGAAAATCTTTTTGTAATAATTGACATTGACTTGTGGTATGTTGTTAATAAAGGTCTGTTTGAAGCTGCTATCATTGATGATCACACATAATAGACAGAAGATTCAAAGACAACGGATGAGCTCTGTCCACAAGACAAGGCGAACTTGACATTAAATGCAACAGTCATGAATGTGCTATATAATGCCTTGGATGCATATAAATGAATCAACTCGCGTGAAGGGATGCACTTCAGCTAAAGAAATCTGGGATAAATTGAAGCAAATCCATAGTTCATTTGACGCTGTTCGTGAGCAAAAGAAATCCTTACTTGTTGCCAAGTATGAATCCTTCAAGATGGAACCACAAGAAAATATTGACAAAATGTATTGTAGGTTCAATGACATCATTAAGGATTTTGAAGCCTTGGGTAAGAAGTATTCTTTGGGTGAAAAAATAAAAAAATTCTAAATGCTTTCTCCAAAGAATGGGATGCCAAAACAATTGCCATAGAGGAAGCCAAGAATTTAAATTCAATGCTTATTGAATCGCTAATCAATTCTCTTACTTCTTATGAATTGAAGTTAAAGGCCAAAGTAGTGGATGATGAAGAAACAAGGCCAAGAAGGAGCATTGCTCTAAAGACTTCTTAAGAAGAGGATGAAAACAGCTCCATCAATCTAGAAGATGAAAATTTTGATGAAGGAGATCTTGCACTCATCACCATAAAGGTTTTCTTAAACATTAGATCAACAAAAGAAGAATGAGAAGAAGTGGAACTACAAATTCAAATAATTTCAAAGGAAAGACAAGGCTTGAAATGAAGAAGCAAAACGAAAAATATTTTGAATGCGGTCAACTCGGACACTTTGCAAATGAGTGCCTTTCCAAGAAAAAGAAGGAAGGAAGAAAAACCTAGATTCAATAACTTTCAAATTACATGGGATGATTGCAACTCCGAAGGAGAAGTTGAAGAAGAAATGGAGTCAGCACAAATGGCCTTTATGGGCATTGGAGATAATGAGGTAAATTCTAACTATGACTCTAATGATGAAAATGATGAAGATGATCTTGAAGCTTTCATTTTAAAATTGCATGATAGCTTAAAGGAATCATATGTTAGAAATAAAGAGTTAGTAAAAAAATCGAATGCTCTATTGAATGCTAACTCTAAACTTGTGAATGAAAATAATAGGCTATCACAAGAAAATCGTGACTTGAAGAAAAGATAATGCATATGAGATCAAAGGTCAAGGAAGAACAAGCCTCCTTGAAGAAAAGCATGGATGATTTGAATGTTCTCTTGACTAGAAAGAAAGAAAATGTTGTTGATTTGAAAAGAAATAGAAATGTGTTAATCAACAAAAATTTTGTCATGTTTAGAAGGGATGACTTATGTGTTGTAAAATCAAAATCATCTTTACATGAAAATAAAAATATTATTTCTAGATATTGCCAACAACATGGACATGTTAAGAATATGTGTTATATCAAGAAGAACAAAAAACTTGGAATGAAAGTTGCATGGATTGATAGCAATTTCACTAACTCAAATGGACCCAAGAAAATGTGGGTACCAAAAGTTATCAATTGATTTAATGTGTAGGTACTTAACATCACCAACAATGCTAAGTAGTTCATAGATAGTGGATGTTCAAGACACATGACGGGTGATGCTTTTCTCTTCACAAATCTCACATCCAAAAACAGTGAAAAAGTCACATTTGGAGAGTAACAATAAAGCAAAATCAATCGGCATTGGTGATGTAGGTAAAAATGGTGAAACCTTGATTAAGAATGTGCTTCTTGTTGATAATTTGAACTATAATTTATTAAGTGTTAGTCAACTTTGTGACAAAAATTTATATGTATTTTTTACCAAGCATGAATGTCTTATCCTTGATAAAAATCATGTTGTTTTATTCAAAGGCACTAGGCACAATGATGTTTATGTGATTCATCTTGATAAAATTAGCAATAGTAAAGTAAAATGTCTTACCGCTTTCATAGATGATCCTTGGCTTTGGCATAGAAGACTTTGTCATTTTAATATGGATTTGATTGAAAAACTTGCTAAGAAGAATTTGGTAAGAGGTTTGCCAAAACTAAAATTTTTGAAAAATAAAATTTGTGATGCATGCCAATTTGGTAAACAAGTCAAAGTTTCTTTTAAACCAAAGAATTTTGTGTATACTCATAAACCTTTAGAATTGTTACGTTTAGACTTATTTGGCACCTACTCAATATGCTAGTTTTGGTGGTTGCAAATATGCCTTTGTTATTGTAAATGACTATTTTAGGTATACTTGGGTATTATTTCTTGTTCACAAAAATGAGGCGTTTGAAAAATTTGTAAAATTGTTTTCCAAAATTTAAAATTTATTGAATTTAAAAATCATTCGTTTAGGAAGTGACAATGGTGCTGAATTCAAATTTGGAGGTTTTCCCGACTTTTGTAATCACAATGGTATTTTTTATGAATTTTCAGTTGTTAGGTCCTACAACAAAATGGTGTTGTCGAAAGAAAAAATAAGACTCTTCAAGAAACAGCTAGAACTATGATTAGTGAATGCGACCTACCACAATACTTTTGAGCCGAAACGGTTAACACGGCTTATTATGTCATGAATCGAGTTTTATTAAGATCCTTTTAAACAAAACACCTTATGAACTCCTCTTTTGTAAAAAACCCGTTGTGAGCTATTTTAAAGTTTTTGGTTGCAAATATTTTATTTTAAAAAATCAAAGAAAACCTTGAAAAAATTATCAAAAAATCGGATGAAGGAATTTTCTAGGATATTCTAGTGACAAGAAAGTATACCGAGTTTACAATAGAAGAACGCTCTTGATTGAAGAAGTTGTGCATGTTACATTTGATGAAACTAATGATGTTATCTCAAAAAATTTATATGAAGATGAAGATGTAGGTACTCTAAAGGAGCTCGAAAAGCTCGTTATTTATGAAAATCGTCAAGAGATCACATCAAGCAATGATGTCAACAATTATCAAATAGATGATGAAAAGAATGAGGATACTCCAAATGATCTTTTGAAAGCTTGAAGATTCGTCTTTAGTCACCCTCAAGATTTAATCATAGGTGATCTATCCGATGGGTAACTACTTGCTCTCATAAACCCTTGAATAGTAATTGTGCATTATTTTCTCACATTGAACCTAAAGATGTAGATGTTGCTTTGAGTGATAAATCTTGGGTTAATGCCATGCAATATGAACTTAGTCAATCTTTGAGAAAAATAATGTATGAACCTTGGTTAAAAGACCATCTTCTCATCCCGTTATTGGAACTCAATGGGTCTTTAGAAATAAATTAAATGACAACGGTGAGATCATAAGAAACAAAGCTAGACTTGTTGCAAAAGGTTATGCTCAAGAAGAACGTATTGACCTTGATGAAACCTTTACACCCGTGGCTAGATTAGAATCCATTCGCATGTTTCTTGCATTTTCATGTTTCAATAATTTCAAATTATTTCAAATGGATGTCAAAAGTGCATTTTTAAATGATTTTATTGATCAAGAAGTTTTCATTGAACAACCTCCGGGCTTTGAAAATAAAAATCTTCCAAATTATGTTTTCAAACTCTCCAAAGCTTTATATGGTTTGAAACAAGCTCCAAGAGCTTGGTATGAAAGATTAAATGGTTTCTTGATAGAAAATGGATTCAAAAGAGGTGTAGTTGACACCACTCTTTTTACAAAAATAGATTTAAATGGTTTGTTAATTTGATTCAAATTTATGTTGATGATATTATTTTTGGAGAAACTAATGAAAGTTTGTGCAAGGACTTTTCACATTTAATGCAAAAAGGGTTTGAAATGAGTGTAATGGGCAAGTTACAATTTTTTCTCGGATTACAAGTTCACCAAACAAAGGAATGAACGTTTATTACACAAATCAAGTATACAAAGGAGCTATTCAAACGATTTGGAATGGAAGATTGCAAACAAGTTGGTACGCCGATATGCACTTCAACCAAACTTGATAAAGACGAAGAAGGTAATGGTGTTGATGAAAAACACTATAGATGTATGATCAGAAACCTACTTTACTTAACAGCCAGTAGACCAGATATCATGTTTGCTGTCTGTTCATGTGCTAGATTTCAATCTTGCCCCAAAGAATCGCATTTGATAGCTGTTGAAAGAATTTTTAAATATCTAAAGGGTACAATGAATTTTGGCTTGTGGTATCCAAAATCCTCTACATTTGATTTAATTAGTTATTCTGATGTCGCTGACTTTGTTGGATGTAAAATTGATAAAAAAGTACCAGTGGTATGTGTCATTTTCTGGGAAATTATCTTGTGTCTTGGTTTAGCAGTTCAAAACTCTAGAACTCATCTAGTCCTGTCTCTTATCTACATTGATTGCTGGAAATTGTTGTGCTCAACTTCTTTGGATGAAACATACTCTGAAAGATTTTGGTGTATTTTTTGATTGTGTGCCTATAAAGTGTGACAACACTAGTACAATTGATCTCACAAAAAATCCTGTTATGCACTTTAGAACCAAACACATTGATGTTAAACATCATTTATTAGAGATCTTGTTTATAAAAAGAAAATTCGTGTTGATTTCGTGCCTACTTCAGATCAACTGGCTGATATTTTTACAAAATCCTTGGCTCTAAATCGCTTTGAATCTCTCAGAAAATGTTTGGAGATTTTACAGATCAATTTGGCATAGGTTCTTCGTTCAGACGCACTCGTTCGTCCGAACTACACGACCTTTCGGACGCTTTGATATGGTCCGAAAGGCTCATTTTTGCCTCGGACGCTCATAATCGTCCGAACGATATTCTTTTTCTTCACTAAACTCTCTGGAATCTTTCGGACGCCTACCTGTCGTCCGAATACACATAGATGTGTACTAAGAGACATGGTTTGGTGTCCGAGATAGTTAAGAGACGGTTCGATTAGACGCACACCAAAGACGTTTGTCCTTCCAAACGGTCTCCCTGTTTGATTAAAACCGTCCATCTTCCCTATTTCAGACTCACCCTCACCCCCGAAAACCCTCTGGCGAAATTTTTTCCTTCAACACCCCTTTAAATTCCTACCATCTATCCACAAATTGATTGAAAAATTATATTCTCCAAAGTATTTCTCACCAATATCATCTATAGTTTCCCCCATTTACTATCTCATTTCATCAAATTTCCACCAATCTTTCAAAAAATCAAAATTTTTTTTCTTCTTCTTCCCTTCCTTCCTTCACCATGTTTAAATCTCACGGAGGTTCTTCTACAGCAAATCGTGGACGAATCTAGAAATAAAAGGGAAAGCTCCAGCGCGTGGAGAATCGTCTGCTAATCCCCAAGTCTCCTCAAATCCAACCTTGCCAAAATTCATCGATGCCAAGGCATCCGAACGGTATACATGTCTTCTGAGTAAATTCATAATCGTTCAATGTCCTGTATCTCAGAGTCTTTTTGATGAGTATAATCTTCCCATTGTCAAATTCTGTTTTAAAAAACAAAATTGGGGTCACCTAGTGCATAGTGATTTACCCGTATATCATGACATAGTGCTTCAATTCACTGCCAATCTTTGGAAAGGCCCCACTGTTCGCACTTTAATTTCTTGTGTAAACAGCACCAATATTGAGATTTCTTCCAACATCATTAACACTATTTTTGAATGTGAAGTCTCAAATCCGAATGATTTCTCCTATTTCTTTTCGTTAGATAAATGGCCCGCTGTTGATACTCGATTTGACATTGATGAAGTTAGGGCTATTTTTAATATCAATTTCAAACAGGCATCGGAAGCCAAAACCACATTGCTCACTCCTGAACTAAACATTCTATACACTCTTGTCACGAATTTGTTATTGCCAACCGAAGGGCATCGTACTGAGCCAGAAAAAATACAGCTTTACTTGTTCTTTTGTGTTTTCAAGGGCATTTCTCTTGATTTTGGGTATCTCTTTTGTTCCCTGTGGGAACTCTTTCATACTGATACTCGAAGAAACATTCCCTTTGAAAAATTTCTCACCAAAATTTTTGATTTTCTCGAGGTTCGTTTTAGCGGCAACAAACAATTTCCCCCTTATTTTAACAAATCTTATATTGAACGTAAAGGCCTTCGATTTTTCAACGATCAATGGTTAACTAAAGCAGCTTTTGATATTGCACGTTCACAATCTCATGCCTCCATCTCTGGTTTCACTATTCCCTATTCTCCTCCTCCTCAACCACCTCCACCATTCCATTATCCTCATCCATCTATATCTGAACCCTCACTTTCTCATATCTGTGGCCTTCTCATCTCCTTGAGCACTCAAGTCAGTTCATTTCAACGTCGCACTAATCAAAAGTTAAAACGATTTGAAACTCGTCAAGTGATTCTCCAAGAGGCCCTTAGCCTTGGTATGTCTGCTTCAGCTCTTATTCAATTTAGATGTGTCACAATAGACATGTAGATCTGACTCATCTTTCGACAGTGATGACAATGAAGATGGGGATGCATCTGAGGACGACGAAGAAGATGCTAATACTCAAGGCGCTGCCAATGAAGGTAAAGACAACGATGAGGATGTTGACGACACGTTTGATTTCATCATGCAACGCCGTACCGGAGCAGAGGAAGACAGTGAAGCCAATGATGAAGATGTTCCATCAAAACGTCAAAAGACTGAAAAGCGCTCTAAGAAGAAAAATGACTCGCATTAGTTCATTTGACATCTGTTTTTAGTTTTTAGCATTTCTCTGTTTTTAGTTAGACCTGCTCTTAGATTTCCCCTTCTATTTAGTCCCTTGAACTAAGTACTGATTTGAGTTGAATATATGTTGAGTTTTTATGCATTTCTGTTGACTACTTGACCTCAGTACTGTTATATAATTGAGTTGGATATTTGAGCTTTTGTTTATGCTTTTCTGTTAAATACTTGCATGTTCTCAGAGGGAGCTTTGTTTGATGATTTCAAAAGGGGGAGTAGTCATCTATATTGCAAAAGATTAGTCATATCTGATTGTTTTTACATAATTACTCCATGAAAGTTTGTCATCATCGAACAGGGGGAGATGATGTTTTCCAAACCTTATTTTGATGATGACATAAACACTTAACTCTGTAAACAAGTTTTTACAAGTCTGTTATTTGTTTTGCTAGAGACAGGATTTTCGGACGCACTGAATCATCCGAACTGTGTCAAAACTTCTCAGACGTATTCCACTGTCCGAACGAACAGGCAGAAAAAAGAATCCTGCTGCCTCTCCAAACGAACGAACATGACCATCCGAAACTTCTATCGAACGATGGAACGGATGCATGCACGAACGTCCGAACAAAGTCCTTCACCAATTGCAACTGCATAAAGATCGGACACTGTGTCGGACGCATCCCATCTATCTCGGACGTCCGAAACCCCAATGGCTACTTTTTGTGCATTTATTATTTAGCCGTTAGAAAATAGTTGCAACCACCATTTATTGCTCTTATAAATAACTACTTTGATATTCTGTAAAAATCATCTAATACATTGAATACAAGCCGTAGAGAAGAGCAATTTGAGTACAAATTGACTATAGTGCTTTGTTGTATTAGTGTGTAGTCTAGAGTGCAATTCAACTTTGAGTGGAGTGATAATCTTGTACGAAAGTGAGGTTGTAAGTAAGATTCTTGGCTCAACTGACAAAAGTTTAGTGTGAGCAAGAATGTCCCTACTTTGTAAAGATTTTTGGCTCACCAAGTGTGTGAAGCGTTTTGGTAATTTGATACTTCAAGCTTGGTAGCTTGAAAGTATTGGCTAATTAAATTTCTCTCTTTCTAAGTTCAATATTTAACTGATTTGATTATATCAGTTTTAATTTTGAAAATCTTAATATTTCTAAAGTATTCTTAGAAATCTAATTCACCCCCCCTCTTAGGTTGATTTGGGACCAACAATAAGTTTTGCCAAATAACATGAAAGTTGTGAAGAGATGGGAATTCGTGGCCAGGTTTGGTGGACAACAGAATGTGAAGAAAGATGGATAATAGAAGGTGAATCATGAAAAAGTCAAACCCATATATAGCAAAAATTCTTTGTTAGAATTACATATCGTTAGATGATTGAAAAGTTATGGAACTCTCTGCTATTCAGTACATCTCAACTGTTATCATATGACTTGGGGTCCATTACAACATGCCTTGTTATGCTCCTATTACACTTTCTATCTAATTGACATGAATTTTGAGTTCTCTGTTACACTTTTTGGTGTTACACTCATTTTACACCATGTGATGGGATATGATATATACTTTTAATATAAGAAAATATTAAATGAGGGACAAATGTCATTTTATCACATGATATAACATATGTGTAACACCAAAAAGAAGGTGTTACAAAATGTAAAATCCAATACCATGTGTCTATATTATCATTAGTAAGATCCACAACTTTTATAACTTCTTATATCCACTCATTCGTTAGTTTATTAACGGGACACAAAAACTCCAGAAACCGTGCCTATTCCTCCACTCCAACCTCCCTCTCTCTACTTCAAACTATGCCTCTTCCTCTACCTCTCATCCTTCTTTTTCACTTCTTCCACCAAACACAAACATCCTACATATTCTTGATTCCATTCTCTAGGTTGTTGCAAACACTCTATTGAAGTATTCTACTTGCTAAAATTTTCAGAAGTTATTTTCCATCATATTTACTCTCCTAAGATCAATATGGAAATTCATAAAAAAAAAAAAAAAAATTCAACTAAAACTGATTACCCGTTGATTTTGTACATTCCTTTAAGTCATCCTATCTCGATTCCTTTGCAGTGTACCCCTCTAGAATTTCGCAAATTCTAAATCGAATAATTCACAACTTCATAATAATTAGACACACATCATCTTATAGAATTTGATTGTCATCAGTATTAGATAGAATAAAAGAGTAAAAAATGAGCCTATTTTTTCACTTTTATTCAAACTTTTGACTTACCTAATTAGATATGGTATAAGAGTTCTTCGTTAGGGTAACGGATGAACGGCTAAGTGTTATTTTTTTCCCACCAATTGACAAAGAATATATATTGGGCAAAAGATTTACATAGGAGGCAACTGTCTCATATCTTCTTGTGCTAAACTTTCTATCCACAGGGAGAAACAATTTTCCCACTCAATATCATTAACCAAGCTAATGGCAAATTTTACCAAACAATAATTTAAATTGTTCCCTTGTCTTCTAATAAAAGAAAAATAGCAAGTATGAAACATGCTATTTAATTGCTTAATGTCTTCCAAGATAACATCTCCATTCAAGTTGTCACAGCAGTTACGAAAAAGATGTGTATTATCACCTTGCATTCTGACTGTTAGTTCTAATTAATTAAGGGTTGAATTTGGATGGATGGAGCATAGCATTCCTTATGGCTTCAGCTTCCATTACAGCTGCATCTCTTATTTCTGCTATTGTTCTGCCTACACTTTTAAGAGATTTTCATTGTTATCTCTTGCAATAAATGCTAATGCCTATCTTCCTTGAGTGTGTTTGTCAATTGTTGTATCAGTGTTGAGTCTAATGATTCCCTATTCAAGTGGCCTCATAAGCTGTTATTTACTTCCAAACATGTTTCATTCCTACCGTTTCCTTTTTCCTTGTGATTAGTTTCCTTAAATTCTAGCGCCAATGCTTTCGGGGATCTAAAGTGCTCCTCCTTCCTATTTCTTCTAAAATGCCATTCATTCATATCTTTGCATATCTGCCACAGGATGTTTGCTGTGAGACACATGTATTGCTTACCCTCACTATTTTCAGCAGCTTCTTGAAGTCCCTGACACCACTTCCAAAAGTTGCCTCTTAAATTGTGTAGCCCATCTCACTGAATTGGGGATATGTCCTAAATTCTTTGAGTTTCTGGGTATGAAAGAAAACAATACTCAACTATTTGTGTATAAGAGACTTTTTTCTGCCTGTTCATCCCCGGACAACCTTAAAGATTTGAAAAATTACTTCATTCACAGGTAAAATTTGGTTGAGACTCTTCCGGACAAAATGTTTCTCCTATATTTCTAATGTTGAAGACCCACAGAAGTTTCCACACCTCACTGTTCTCTAAGCAATAGCTTGTGTTTCCATATCTCCTACTTTCTTTCGTCTTCCTTTGTACCTTTTCTTTTGCTGGGATATAGCTTGATTTCATAGAGTATTGCCCATTAGCTGTGAAATTCCAAAACCATCTATCCTTGCCCCCTTGAAGCACTAATTGGAATACTTAGAATTGCTTAGCATCATGATGATTAAAACAATTTTGGTCCCTCTGTCTATTCCATTTCCAATCAGTAATTAACTCACTCACCTTTTCAAAAGTATGCCGATTAGTTTCCGCTTGTGATAACTTTCCCATCCTTATTTTTTTTCTAACCCACCTGTCCTCCCATGAATATTAATCATCTTACCATCTCCAACCCTTTTCTTGAGACCAATTTCCAATATCTCCAAAGAACTTGTCAAACTCTTCCAGCACCATGAAGCACCCTGATTAGCAACAATATTCAATAAACCTTTACTGGTATAATATTTATTCCTAAACACTTTTGGTACCAGAAGATTTCGGTTAACCAAGAGCCTCCAACATTGTTTTTCTAATAAGGCTTGGTTGAAACATTCTAAATCCCTGAACCCCAGGCCACCCTTCCCTTTAACCTCAGAAATCCTTCCTTAGCTTATCCAGTGAAACCTCTTTTCTTCTTCCCTATTGCTCTACCAGAAATCAGGCACAATTTTACATATGTCTTTTCAAATTCTTTTTGAGAGTTTAAATACTGACATAGTGTAAGTAGGCATTGAGAATGCTACTGACTTCAACAACACCTCTTTACTTGCATAGCAGAGACAATTTCCTTTCCACCCTTGTAGCTTCTCTTCAACAACACCTCTTTACTGGCTAAGTAAGTGGCATATATAAATTATCTAGATGTGTATAAGAGATCTTGTTATGGACACGTGTCAATTATATATAGAGTTTAATAATCCCATAACAGGGCATGTTGTAACAGAAGACCCCAAACCCAGTCATATTCACTTTCCATTACAGAGTGAGTAGGCAAGACTTACTCCATATAAAGACCTGTAGTTTAATTAGAAACCTATATTACTGTTAGGATATTTATGCCCAAAAGAACAAATTTGCTCAGACAAAATAAAACATACTTAAGCAATAATGCTACCCTATGGTAATAAATATAAGAGAATCTTATATTAATAAAGAGCTTCTTTTGGTTTTGAGTATAACAAATTACCCTTGCTAATGCAATCCATATTTGCCATCTCCATCATATTAAATGTTGTCTGGTATTCCAGGCAAATTTTACTAAAAAATGTCCACCTATCCTTTTCTTTTGCCATTTTTATATATTTCTGGCACCTTGTCCTACAATTTAATTTGGTTGTGTTCGGATTGAGTAATTTGGGTGGATTTCAATTTCAAATCTAAATCTATCATAAATTATCCAAATAAGTTAACTGATTTAATTTGATATTTGAAATTCACTATCAAATAAGAGTAAAATTTTAATAGTTAGGTGAGTGAATTATTCACTCAAATTTCATATCATTTCAAATCTGATCTTTTCAAATTATTTGTACAATTTTAATCCATCCATCCAAATGCAACCCTTAATTAATTAAACTAACTAGATGTCAATAGTAGTATTTATAAATCACCCCAAGTATTTATCAACAGTTATTGAAATCTAGATATACTAATCTTGTTAGTATCATCACGCTGAATATAACTCCAGACTTGGAAGTTATATGTCTTCAGGTTCCAACTACTCTCCAACCCCAATATTTTTGCAGACAAATGGTAAAAAGAAATGCATACTACTATAGAAAGATAGAAAATACGACATCTGAGGAGTTGGTACATGGAAAGGCCCCAACTTAAAGCCCAACCATAGCATGGTAGTGGCAATTATTGGAAAAAGATAATATAAAAAAAATGCATAACAAATTTTGAGAGCTCATACAAAAGGAAGACCCTGAGCTATAAGGTTGCGAAAATCGACAACTAAGAAACTATGTGTTAGTCTAAAATAGTAAAGCAACTGAAATGAATGCCTAATCTACCCCTGTTCCTTAGTAGTTCCCGAAGCTATGTCTTTGGCACTATCACCGGGTGCACCTCCATCAATCGGAGCATCTGATGTACTGGGATGAATACGGATAGTTGAAGTGTTACCCCGGATCAAATCTTTAAGGTTTAGGTGGGGATGAGCTTTCTTCACAACCCGTAATGCATTAATGTACCCCTCATTGTAGTAGTCTAGAATTTCGATCAATCACTAGTTCATTGAACTCTTTACTAGCGCGGTAGTCTTCGAAGTGTTTTTGTAGGCGATCTTGGTAGTCTTGGGAATCAAGAGATTCAAGTGCTACCTGCTGTCTGCTCTTCTTCTCTATGGATATGAAAGCTCCTCTTTATGGGCATCCACCATCTTCTTTTATTTAGTCCTCAGTTGGGACAATTCTACAGTAAGAGAATCAACACGAGCTGTAACCTTTTCTAAGGACTCAGTTGCTTGATTTTTGATCTTCATCATTTCGTCAATCTTCTTGGATATTTCTTTACATTTCCTGTTAGCCTCGTTACGCTTCTTGGTCTCTTCCTTATACAACTTGGTTTTCCAATTGAGTTTGTCCTCAAGTTTAGAAATATAGGAGAAATGTAAGTCCTCAACTTACTTCAGGTAGTAGTAAAAAGAGCCAATTTGAGGAGGAGCATGGTCCCTGTCTCTTATGACACAGATGGCATCAGAGACTCGGATAAATTTGATTCGCTGCTTCTGTGGCAGGAGAATCAGTAGGATCCTCAACAGGAGACCTACGATGCAGAGTAGGGGTCCGATAAGAGTCTAATTTTCTTTCCTCCAACAGGCATTAGTGGGAAAGGAAGAGAAGATTTCTTCTTTTTCTTCTATGTGTCTGCAAGTTTCATCCATGAGGTCAAGGATATCGAGATCCATGTCTTTTCTTCGGCTAAATGCTCGTTCCTGGACAACATCAGATCTGGTGGCCTCTTGCACATAAGAAATAAAAAATAAATTATTCTCTAGAATAATATATAAATAAATGTTGGATAGATAAAGAAAGAATGCAACGTGATGAAAGAAAATTTTTCCAAGGATAATATATGGGACAAAGATGATCAAGAGGGGCAAGGCAAAACCCCGCAGAAGCCAACGCTTGGTCATCAGTCACTACTTTCCAAGGGACTTTTTCTGTGTCCCTAAGGGTCTCAATGGCTTCTCGATCATGGTTGCTCAATTTGATTAACTTGTTTAATCTCGAGGCGTCTACTTCAAAATTTCAATCCGAAATTTCCAGTCTAGACTCTTCTATAATAAGAAGTATTTTTTCCTCCATGTCTTCTTTTGGGGTTGTGAACCCTCAAGTAAACTCATTTTGGATCTGAAACTAAAAATGATACCGAGTATAGTAGACGAAATCCGAAAGTAGTGATTAAATAAGGGTAAGGAAGGGATTACTCCCTGAGTCTAGCAGGTGAGGATAAATGCATTAATGCATCCAAAAGACTTAGCAAAAATCTGTCCGAACCCCACTTGATAGTGATTCAAGACTTCCAAAAGGAAGGGGTGTAATGGAAACCTCAAACCTGCCTCCAATTGATCTAGATATACCGATACGTAATCCTTGTAATTCAAACAAGGTCTATACTTTGGTCCTGGTGCCTTGACCTTGATGTCATCAAAAATAGGATTTTGTTCAAGCCATTTCTCAATTGAATCCACATCGACGTCGGCCGCAGGTAGCTGGGAGTAAATGTTCTTGTCTTCATTCGGAGTCTCTTTAATTTTTCCTTGGTGAAGGCGAGAGGCATCACCCCACTTGATTCACCACGCTCTACTTCCGTCTTAGCTACTACGTCAGAATTACGATGTGGTGGTTCTTTGCCATGGCCAGGGTACGTGGGCAAAGGTGGTATACCTGACATAGGAGGTAGTGGTACTAGACAAGTTCACTCTCGATCTACGTGGTGGAAAACCCCACCCCTTAGGTGTACATGGTGGAAAACCACTCCCCCTGCATCTATGTGGTGAAAGTGCTCGGACACCCCTATGCATAGGTTGTTGTGTCTCGTCAGACTCAAGGACACTTCCTGCATCAATTATGCCTTTCTTACTATCCCAACCGGTTCCGTCGTCATAGTAAAACATATCGAAGGCATCGATGGTTTCGGGCGCAAGACTATTGTTAATATCCCGGTCATCATCAAAGTCTTGGTCGTCATCAATTTCCGCATTGTCTTCCCTGACGTCATTATCGGAACCAAGGTTGACTGGGGAAGTAGAGGTACCCATGTCTGAGAAAGAACCATGGTCGGCTGAGAAAAATGGTGCATCATTGTCACAAGAAAATTCGTGATTTACTTTGGATGTGGGGATATTGGGGTTTGTTATGGTAAAATTTTTTATGGTATTATTCTTCTCTGTGTCAGTCACTTTAAGTCCTAATGGTTAAATCGCTGGAGTGAAATTCTATTTGACTGCGGACTAATTATTTGAAACTACGGCCGCAGACTTGAGCATACATAAGTAATTTTATGTGGTTTTTTTTATGCAAGTCTTGAGCCTTGGTTTCGACTGGCATAAGTCAAAAAAAAAAAAAAAAAAAAGGAAGGAAATATATAAAGCCCAAGGTA
Source organism: Cinchona pubescens (assembly GCA_025175665.1). Lineage (NCBI taxonomy): Eukaryota > Viridiplantae > Streptophyta > Magnoliopsida > Gentianales > Rubiaceae > Cinchona > Cinchona pubescens. Next base: position 206,178 of record JANKKI010000174.1, read on the forward strand.
AGTAGGCAGGACATAAGAATTAGAAGAGGAGACTTGCTATGTTATTGATCTGGGGCCGTGGATTGTTGGTTGTTTTGAATTATAGTCTTGATATGTAAGTCAGTGTAGCATTGGAGCCGTACTACTTGGGATAACGTGGGCAAAGCTGAAACCTTGGAGTTGTTGTATAAGACTGTCAAAGTAATTTTTGCTTGGACAGAGACACAGGCGCAGAGCTACTTTGATTGGGAGGTAGTACTATGGTCCTGTGGATAAGTCTGAAGTACTCCTTAAATGGAAAAAATTCTATACAGCAATTTTAAGTCTTGACTCAGGTCTATTTCGGTATAATTAATTTTTTTTTCTACTTCGGTAGATAAGATTTTTAAATAATTCTTAAAAAATATTTTTCTCCGAAAAAATAATTTCTAAGTTATGAAATTGACTCCAAACAATACTAAGGCTCTGGTCGGGGTGCAGCACAACATCAAATGCTCGGCACTCTCAACTCGAAAAATTTTGACTTGAGACCGGTGACCAAATGATGATACCAAAATAATACACCCAATAATAATATTACACGTGGCTCCGGGCCCAGGTTCACTTGGGGCATTTTAGTAATTTTACCGTTGTGATTCAAGTAGGCCAAAATGGGTCAAGTATATATATTCGACCCACGGATCGATCCGACCCATCTGTTCAGGTATAAATATCAAAGGAACGTGTCAGATTCATTTAATTACTTTCCTAATTATTTAATCTCTGAATTCTTATTGAATTTTACTCTTTGGTCTAAGTACTACTTGAGCGTCGGAGCCTACCCGGGGGACGTAGCCCCGCCCTGACTTATGTATCAGATGATCCGGATGTGAGTACTACGAGCGGTGCTTAATTTGATTTTCGACGATACTGCACATGAGTTAATCCTAGCTTAAATTCTTCGTACAAACACTAATATATTTTTGTGTTATCTAATTACTAGTATTATCTAACTATTACCAAAGGGAGATCTAACAAATTAACAAAGACAGAATTTAATTTAATTGTTTTGCAATAAGAAATAGACTTAACTTTTTTTCAAAAAAAAAAAAAAAAAACACTTGATTTGGTAATTTGCTAAAAACAAGGAAAACAATACACCTTCATAGTTTAAGTATGTTTAATTAGAAAAGTACGTTTAGTTATTTAATTATTTATAAATATTTTTTGGAAAAGGCACACACATTGAGTGTGCGCAAAATACCAAAAAAAAAAATGATCTTTTTGTAATTATTAACTAGTATTTTTATTGGTTTTGGTTGGGTAATTTTAAAACTTATTATACATTTGTTCTTCTAATAATTAATACAGTAAATACGCAAAGTTGTTGGTCTGATAAGCCCTACTATGGATACATCAGTAAACGTTCGTACTTATACATCACGACCGATGTTAAACACTGATGACCGCGTTCGCGACCCAGAGTTTGAAGTTTGATCCATGCTTACATATTCTGGCAATGGCTTTGCGATCCCTTCGCTCAAGTTGAATATGCCTGTATCAGAACCAGAGTCATTTTTCTCGTCTTGAAAATCTGAGAGATTATAAGCGACATAAATGGAGTTCCCCTCACAGCTCTGGAATTGAGTGGACATAATGGAGAAAGATGAGTTCCAATCTAAAAATAGAATGTGATCTCCTACATTATCTACCTTATTCGAGAAAGAAGAACCAAGATCATCAAGCTTATAAACTGTGAATCCCTTGGTGTCGTACTTGTGCACCCCAGCACCACTATTATCAATTTATCATATCCATAATATAGATTGCCGTCGAACTCCGTAAAACCATTAGCAGCTCCCTCTATCGGACGACGACGGTTCCACCATAGTGCGTACATGAAAGTCTCTCTCTTCTGTCAGGGTACTGGATGGTGCAGCAATCACTCTAACGCCTCTAACTTTTTCATCGGCGGGACCAAAACTAATCAAATACCAGGACTGTTCTCTCAAAATCCAGAGCCTATAATATCCCGTTGCTGAATATGATATCAGTAAATCCTGCCTCTTTACACGACCAGGGAGCGCCGTCCATCTTTGGTCTTACTTTTGCATTTAGAGTACAAGATGTTGGGTATTGCTTATGGTTTTCCATCTGATACACACAAATACCAAATCGAATTTATTCACGAAATTGGATAACTTGTACCTGCCCTCCATATTTTCTAGCCGGACTGAATCCTTGTGCTTTTGGAAATTTATGTAGAGCTCTCGTATAAATATATGAAGCTAATGAACTTGCTCTAGTGCATGAACATTAATGCCAAACGGCGAGTTGAACTCTCTGTTTTAGGATATCTTAATTTAAAATATTTGAATATTTTGTTTGGAATTTGTTTGATTTGTGGAAATCTCTCTAATTTATATTCTTCTTATTGAGTTAGTAGATTCTCCCCCTTCGTCCATGGATGTAAATCGAATTGATCAAACCACGTAAAACTTTGTATGTCCCTTTTGTTACCATATTTCTTTTCATTTGTATACTTTGCTATCGTCACTAAATACTTGTTAAGAAATTTTTGCAAATTTTCATACCTCCAATCCTAACGAATTAGTTTCAAAGTCGGGGACCCAGTTAAGTTTAAGTAGCGAGTTTGATGGTAATTTTTTTTTTTTTTTTGTATTGAGAAATTTTGACAAAGATCAAGCTCCAGTATGAATCTTAGACTACTCGTTGGCAAGCAATTTTTTTTTTCTTAGAGTTAGACTATTTCGTTACTCTGTTAGACTATTTTGTGTGTTGGATCTTTGAGCGTTCGGGAAGTCTGTTTGGTATTTTTGAAGAGATTTGTGGAGCCTATTTTGTTAATGTAAAGTTAGCTTACGTTCAGTATAAATTCATAACTTTCTGTTGGAGAAGGTGGAGTTAGTTGTTGATCCCATTAGTGGGCTATTATGGTAAGCCATTTGTGATATTTTGGACTTTTGTACTCTTGTTAGAGTCGTGTAAGCATTCCATTTTGTTTTTAGCCCGTTTTGTATTTTCGTATAACACCTTTAGTGTTTTTTGTGCTATTAACCAAGGAAGCAAATTTGGTCTTTTAGGGCCTTTAGCATATTATGGCTCTCTTAAGTTTTTCGAATTTGGGTGTTTCGTTATTGGGTTCTTTTTAGGTTTGTGGAAGGTTGTCTAAATTTGTACTGAGTTTAAGCATACAACTGAAGGTAGAGTCATGGAGGCTCGCAAACTTGCTCTCGTAGTTACGAAAGCTTGCAAATTTGGTAGCTTGTATATTTTGCAGGTTCTATTGTTATAGATGCTGAGACTTTTACGGAGAAGGTGGAAAAAATTTATCATTTGTAAATTTTAAAGTTTTTGTTTGTGTATCAGATGCAAAACTAAGATGGAGATTAAAATGTTAGGTAGTTCTTGTGTCATATGGGTTTTCATTTGACATACACAAATGCGAAATCCAATTTGTTCATAAAATTGGATAACTTGCCTTTTGCGCTCTTCATATTTTCTGGCTGGACTGAATCCTTTTGCTTTTGGAAGTTTATGTAGAGCTCCCTTATAAATATGAAGCTAATGAATTTGTTCCAGTGCACCGAACATTAGTGCCAGAGAGTTGAACTCTTTGTTTTAGGATATCTTAGTTTGAGATATTTAAATATTCGATTTGGAGTTTGTTTAGTTTTGTAGAAATCTCCCCAATTTGTATTCCTCTTATTGAGTTGTGGATTTTTTCCCTTTCACCCGTGGACATAGGTAGAGTTGACAAAATCACGTAAGACTTTGTGTGTCCCTTTTGTTACCATATTTCTCTTCATTTATCTTCGTTATCATCGTTAAGTATTTGTTAAGAAATTTTCGCAAATTCTCAGACTTCGGATCCTAAGAGTAGGCAATATGAGAATATTGACCATAAATGGCAGCCGCTGTTGGAAAAATTTACCATAAACACGAAAGATGAAGAACAATTTTGAAGACTTTAGTCTCGATACACATCTTATTCTATAAAGACGTTATTTGCCTCTACCATGAATAGTTGTTGAAAAGTTTTGAGTAAATACAATTTCTAGGATCATCAAAGCCACACCAACACATCTACTTAACAATGCAAGTGTTCTTTCCTTGAACACTTAATAACAAGTATAAGACTAAGAACAAGAAGAAGACTAAAATCTTTTTTTTTTTTGTATGTATAATGCCTTTGATAGAGTTTCATATTTATAAACACATAAAATACTCTACCAAAGGTTGTGTCAATTGATTGGAAACCCTAAGAAACTAAGTTACGAATTATAAAATGAGATGGATAAAACTTTTTAGCCATAATTCAAATAAAGAGATGCTACCTTTTCATTTGAATTTGCACCAATTCATTACAAGAGAAGTTGTAAAATCTGATTTTTAATACTTAATTATGGATCTAAATAATTTTCAAACAAGTCTTGTATTAGTTTTATAAGCTATCATTGGAAAATGCCAAAAGACACATTTGAAACATGATGTTTCATAAATTTATTTCCAACAATCCCCACTTAACTTATAAAACTGAGTTTTTTCAATGAATTTTATTTTCAAGATACTTGTTAAATTTTAACCTTAAGTGGTGACAAATTTCAAAATTTGAACTAAATTAATAGTTGTACTTAAACATTAAACCTTGATTTAATATGTCCAAATTGGAAAATTGCACCTTAAATCTATCAATGTTTCTTAAGATATTCACAGAATTTTCGCTCCGTTATGTTTATGTGCGTCCTCCTAATTTCATGAACATTTACAAAAGTTATACGTAATTTTGTTAGAAATGGCACTATTTCTAATGTTCATATAGGTGAAGTACCAAAGTATAAGTACCTGGCATACACACAAATGCTTTACCAAACTTGTACTTCATTAAGAGCACTTGGTCATCCTACCATAGTACTAAGTAAACACACTTAATACATATTTGTACCCTAGTATTTACTCACAATCACAAAACATAACTTGTTTTTCTCATTAAATCTTTAGGTTTGTTTGGGAACTAGTAAAGGTCCAGTTCCCACTATGGTGATTAATTTAATTGTTCCATAGATTTAATCCCTATGTCCTTGATCGTTCTATTAATTATATCTCTCGAGAGTCCTTTAATAAATGGATCCGCCAAATTCTTTATTGACTTTATATAGACCATCGTAATCACACCTTCCGTAATTAATTGTCTAATATAAGCATGTCTCAAGATTATATGTTTTATTCAATGCTCTAGACATTGTAGCTTCACTATCACAATACAAAGAGATAGTTGGCATATCATGTAGCCACAAATCTATGTCTAAGAATAGATTTTCCAGCCATTCTGCCTCTTTGCTTGTTGCAGCTAAGGCTATAAACTCAGTGTCCATGGTGGAATGTGTTATACACGTTTGTTTCTTTGACGCCTAAGAATACACACCGCACCACCACCAAGTATGAATACCCAACCAAATGTAGAACTATTATCACTTGCACTAGTTATCTAACTAGCACCACCATATCCTTCTAATACACTTTGATAGTTATTGTAAAACAATAAAAAATTTGATGTTTTCTTATGTAATCGAGAAGTCTCCCTATTGCTTTCCAATGAGCAACACTAGGATTACTTGTAAATCTTGACAATTTACAAATAGTATAAAATATGACCAGTCTTGTACAATGCATAATATACATTATACTTCAAATAGCACTAGCATACTATAACTGTGCTATTGATCTTCTGGTGTCTACCGAAAGTTTAATTACTACATCATATAGAGATGAAGCTTCTTTAATTTTTAAATAATTCAACTTTTGAAGAATTTTCTTAACATAGAGAGTTTGATTTAGACATAACTTCCACTATGTTTAGTCACCTTAATAACTAAAATAGTATCAATTTCACTCATATCCTTCAGTTTAAATTTTGAAGTTAGATGACACTTTTTTGTTTCTTCAACACCTCTCAAGTTTGTACCAACTATAAACATGTCATCAACATAGAAACATACTATTACACCGTAGTCTTTTGTAAATTTTGAGTAATTACATTTATCAGCATTATTGTGTTTGAAACCATCTTGCAAGATTACCGAATCAAATTTCTTATGCTATTGTTTCGATGCTTGTTTTAATCCACAAAAGGATTTAATAAGATTGCAAACTTTATTTTCATTACTAGGTAGTACATAACCCTGGGGTTGTTTTATGTATACCTCTTCATCCAAATCACCGTTAAAAAATACAGTCTTAATATCCATTGGATGAATACACAAGCCATACAAAGAAGCCAACAACCTAATTGAAGTTATTCTAGCAATAGGGGCATACATATCAAAATAGTCAATACCTTCCTTTTGTTTATATCTTTTTTACTACTAACCTAGCCTTAAAGTTTTGTATGGAACCATCTATATTGTATTTTCTTTCTAGATACCCATTTATGCAGCCAATAGGCTTTGAACCGGGAGGCAAATCAACAAGTACATATGTATTGTTACTAAGGATAGAATTCATTTCTTCTTCTTTTCCCTCCTTTCAAAATGAAACATCCCTTGAAGATATTGCTTTAGTAAATATCTTTGGGTGTTCATCAACATTTAGTAGGTATTTATTTATAAACAGATTTTCTATCTCCTTCTACAAGAAAAGTTACTTCGTGTATATACAAAAAATTTGGATCATCAAATTTTGAATCTATATCTTGTGAATTGTTAGACTCTTGATCATGAGAATTATAAGTATCACTAAGGAACTTGTCCTCCATGAACTCAACCTCTCTAGATTTCACAATTAATTTGAAATTTACATCAAGTAATCTATATACTTTTGAATTTTTAGTCTATCCAACAAAGATACTTTTATTTGCTTTTGGTCCTAATTTAGTTCTTTTAGGATTTGGTACCTTATAGAAAGCTAGGCATTCCCAAATTTTAAAATAATTTAGGTTATGGCTTCCTACGTTTCCATAGTTTATAAGGAGATATTCCAAATTTCTTTGAGGGTATCCTATTATGTGCATAACAAACTGTTAATAATACTTCACCTTATAGGTTCATTGGCAACTTGGAAATTAGTAACATGGTACACACCATTTTACTAATTTCATTTCAACCTTATCTGTCAAACCATTTTGTTGTGGAGTATAGGATATACTTGTTTAATGAGAAAGATACCATTTTCCTAACAAAAAAAGAAGCAAAAAAAGAAAAAAGAAAACTAGGTTGAGGAAATATTAACCTCTTTTATCACTTCTTAAATATTTGATTTTCTTTCCAAGTTTATTTTTTACTCCAACTTTGTAGATTTTAAACTTTTTGAATGTTTGTTCATTAGTTTTCATCAAATAAATATATGTAAATCTAGACTTATCATCTATGAATGTTATGAAGTATTTGTTTCCGCCTCTTGTTAACATACCATTCAATAATTTCTTAGTCATTTTTGCTTGGATACATATTTTCATATTTATCACAAGCATTTTGACCATAAGAAATTAAACCTTGTTTTGACATAAATTTTGTCTGTCTCTTAAAATTAACATGTGTATAAGAGACATGCCATAAGAAAAGAGATTCAGCAAGATACACAGAAATACATTATTAGTAATACTAAGTTTAATCATCCCATTACATGAGTAATCCTTTCCCGCAAAGATCTCATTTTTAGTTAGGATTAACTTTTGGCCTCTATAACAGCCTTTACACCTTTCTTACATAATAAGGTTGCAGATACAAGATTTTTCTTCAATTCGGGAACAAATAGTACTTTAACTAGAGTAAGTTTCTTGCCGAATATAAATTGTAATTCTACAACTCATATTCCTAAGACTTTTGCCTTGGCATTATTTCCCATCTAAACATGTTGATCCTCCTTAGAGTATTCAAACTCAATGAATTGGGACTTGTCATTGCACATGTGAATGGTTGCACTAGAGTCATACCAATAATCAAATGATATAGTGTACTGGTAGCCATGTTTATGTTGGATATCATGCCAATGTGAAAATTTGACACATAGCCACCAATTCCCCCTCATTCTCTCCCACATTGTTTGCATGGTTAGGATTCTCCACTTTTTGCTTGAGAATTCTTTATTCTTTCTTATAGTGGCCCTTTTTTAGCACAATGAAAATATTTTTTTTATTCTTTTTAACATCATTAGAAGTGCTAGCAGAATTTTCAGAATTATTGGTGAAACTCATGTCAACAAACTTTCTTTTACCATGTTTGTTTTTATCCTTAGTTCCATTCTCAACAACATTCACTTTGTTGTCACTCACTAGTGCACTTTTACTTTCACGAATAGGAGTTTCTTTCTCAATTCGAATGTGCAACAAGTGTTGATCAACACTGATATTTTCATTAGAATGCATTAGTTTCTTACGATAATTAGCCCAAGTAGGAGGAAATTTTGAAATAATTGCAACCACTTGCATAGCCTTAGAAACGTCAATTTTGAGATCTTTGATAAGTTTGGAAACTAGGACTTGCAACTCATCTACTTGAGTCATAATTGACTTATTGTTTACCATAGTGAATTCAAAATACTTTAAAGAAACAAATTTTTTGATACCTTGTTTCTTATTGGTATATTTTGTCTCCAAAGCTTTCCAAAGTTCTATTGGATTTTCTATGCCTTGGAAAAGATCATATAATCATGGAGAGTGTGTCCATGATGTTGCCATGACATCTTATACAATCTTCACCATATTTTTGATAAGCAACCTTCTTAGCATCTGTACTTTCTTCATTTGGCACCTTAAGCTTTGGATGATTTATATGCAAAATGTAGAAAATACTTAATTCAGTTAGAAGGAATTTGTTCTTGTCCTTCCAACAAGTAAAGTTAAGACCATTTTCATGAAAATGGCCTAGTTTGAACTCATGGTTATTCACTTTTATAGTAGTGATAGGATCGTTGTTCCCCATGTCAAGAAAGAAGAAACAACACTTTAAGATTGTTGGAAAAATTTATTACAAACACAAAAGATGAAGAACAATTCTGAACACTTTAGTGCGAGTGATCTCTATCATTAAAGTGTTATTTGCCCCTACTATGAATAGTTGTTGAAAAGTTTCAGACAAATACAACTTCTAGGAATTACCAAAGCCAAACCAAGAACACCTACTCAATAATACAAGTGTATGTCCCTTGAACACTCAAGAACAAGTACAAGACTAATAACAAGAAGAAGACTAAAATCTGTTTTTTTTTTTTTAATGTGTAATGTCTTTGACGGAGTCTCATATTTATAGACACATCAAACACTCCACCAAAGGTTGTCTCAATTGATTGGCAACTCTATGAAACTAAATTACAACTTTTAAGATAAATGGACAAAACTTTTTAGCCATAATTCAAATAAAGAGGTGCTACCTTTTCATTTGAGTTTGCACCAATCATCACAAGAGAAATTGTAAAATCAGATTTTTAATACTTAATTACATATTGAATAATTGTCAAACAAGTCTATTCGTATTAGTTTTATGAGCTATCATTGGAAAATGTCAAAAGACATCATTTGAAACATGATATTTCATGAATTTATTTCGAACAGCCGCTACACAATTATCATCCTTATTACCAGGGTTTGATGATAATACAGTCTTGGTCTTGACTAATTAGGAATGATGTATCTTTCTCTATTGTATCTTATATCCTAATTGTCACCCATTTCAATTCTATAAGGTTGTATTTGGATCAATAGATTTGGAAAAGAATTTGAAATTCACCCATTTGTTTGAGAAATTTATAAAGTCAAAATGAATGAATTTCAAATCTACCCAAATTAAAAAGTTATTTGAAATCCTTCATTTTAAATTTTTTAGTTTGGTTGAATTTGAAATTCATTTATTTTAACTTTACAAATCCCTTCAACAAATGAGTGGATTTCAAATCCTTCCCCAAATCCATTGATCCAAACACAACCTAAAAAATTCAATTGCCATTTTTGCTTCCAATTGCTTAATCTAATCGTTACTAGAACATGTTTATGATTATAAGTATATAACAACTATAATCTTTCTTATTTTATAATTATGGGGATACGGGATTTCTAAATTTATCCTTAAAAATGTGGTAGTCTCAATATACAAATTAGAGCCGTTGTTGAAGCATTGGCTAGAGAAAGAATTTTTATGCTTTTGTTAATTCTTCACTATCTTATATTTTTTCCTTCATAATCCTAGCTATTTGGTATGCAAGAATAGCCTCAAATGGAAAGATTTTTCTAACTTTTCTTTTCGTCTAATGTATGGTATGAGAAGTAAAATTAAAATGGTCATTCCGCAATAAAGACCATTTGAACAAGGATACCCCCATTTAAACCTATTACTCACACAAGATCGCTCTCATTGTACACTGAATGTTAATCTTCTTCCACTGAAATACCAAATTCGTGATGCAATTAGTGAAGATACTTCAAGAAATAGAGGGACAAGTAAGTGCATCTGAATTGACACAACACACAAACATAAAGCATATATGAAAATTATGAATTCTACCCATTTCACCATACATATAAATATATAATTACTCATTATTAATCTATTTAAATCATATTCTTAAGTCCTACTTTAAATCATACTTTTCTATTTTTTTTGTTTGACAACCAAGCTCTATTGTCAAAAAAAAAATAAAAATAAATAAATAAATAAATTATGAATTGCATTGAACAAAAAGGATTTATATACTTACCTACACAATTTTAGTAGCAAAGGATTAAACTTCCTCCTTATTTGGTGCTTTAAGAATCTGAATTACTGAAAATAGTTAATAACCTATTGTTAACTTACATAATAAATTATACAGGTCCATAATTAAATTTAGTCATCAGGTGTGATTTTAAACTCGAAAATATGACCACACTCAGGTAAACACAAATACCAACTTTGTTACTACATTGCATGTGACTTATATATAACGTACATTAGATTTAACAGTTAAGTATTTTTCCCGTCTATAATTTACAAAATATGCAAATTTGCCTTAAATTAGTCCTTGAAATTTCAAGTTAGTAAGGATTAAATCATTTTGTTTCGATCTTACAGGGACTAAATAGACCAAGACCCAAACTTTAGAGGCTAAATGTGCATTTTTCCCATGATTGGATCTTGAGGTTTAACAGTCACGTGTACTGCACTTGATTTTTCTATTTGTAATTGACAAAATTTTCAAACTTGACTAAATTGGTAGAAATTGGAAAGATTAAGGATTAAATGTGTTTTGTCTAAAATTTTGAGGATCAAGATGAACTACGACTCAAACTTTAAGAGTTGAAATAAGTAAATATACTTTTTTACATAACATGGTCTAACGAACTAATACTATAATTTTGCTTATAAAATACAATATATAGTTACATAAATAATATTATATATGAACACATGAACACAAATACTCATATGCATAAAATTTATGTATATGAAGGCTGTCTCTTATATACATCTAGATATATACAGAGAGACTCATACATAACATACCATCTGTCCAAGAATAAATATAGTGATTTAGAATTATGGATAATTTCATTGCTTGTTGAGTTTTGTGTCATATAGGTTTTTTTCAATTTTTGTATAAAGCATTTGAATTCAATGTCAATGAGTCTAATTAGTGAATGTGGTTAATTGAATTCGAGACTAATTATAAAATTTAAATTTAGTTAACCAAATTTTACTCTGAATTCAATTCAAAATTGAAAATTGTTAATAATTTTTGGATTCATTTTTAAATTTGAACATAATTATTTGATTGATTAATCGAACAGTTAACCGATACTCACCCTTAATAATAATAATAATAATAAATATATATAAAGCAAGAGGCCTATTTGACATGCTGTCATTTTATGTATTTCTATATTGGTGCTCATTTATATTTACCACCCTTTATAACCACCTTGTTAACTTCTTTCCTTGTTCTACTTATTACTATTTTTAAAAGGTTTCATACATATTTGTCAAAAAAAAAAAAAAAATCACACATATAATGTGTGTGCTTTTCCACCAGGTAATAATATAATAAAAGCTACAATCATACCCCACCCATATAAATTACCTTGGATACTTCTTCATTCCCGTGAACATTTCCAAACAACTGATGAAAGGTACTTTGGTTCTTCAGGATGGGGAGAAAAAATGGATTAGTTTTAAGTATGAAAAACTTCCAGATTTCTATTATTTATGTGGTATTGTTGGTCATACAGAAAGGAATTGTCATCAATTGAGAGGTCGAACTATAAGAGATCATCTATGAGCCACAATGTGGAAGTTGGTTAAAGGAAAACAATGGTGGAAGGTTCTGGATTCATCTTTTCAGTCTAATCATGGGGAAAAAAAATCTCATTTGCATAATGACCATATTTCTATCCGGTCCATGACTCGATTAAAAGCTCAGCTGGCACCAGAAAAACGTGTGGACAAAATGTCAAATAGGACTCGTGATGACAAGCTGGTAGATATGGTTGATGTGACGAAAGGTGAAATGCAATCTAATGAGAGCATTCGAGGTAATGGTGATTGGATCTGGAATTTGTCAAATCTTTGATACCTCTAGAGAATATGAGAAAGATGAGAGCTTGACTGTCCTAGTTTCAGTATTAGAGGATAACAAAGGAAACAAGACAGAAAGGATAACTTACTGTGGGGATAAGATGACAAAAGAGAATCCAAAGAAAGATATAATTATCACAAACCAAATGCAGATGGATGAGATCACCTCAAAGAGAAAGTTTTGGTGAGGGATCTAGATACAGAATTGAACGAGGTTTGCAATGATAGTTTGAAGAAACTAAAAATGATGGGGAATGAGGAAGCCAAATTATCTGATTTGTTACGAGAGAGGACCAACCATTTTGGGCCCTCAAGTTTCCAATGAAGGTTATGGTATGGAATTGCCAAGGTGTGGGGAACACCTTAACAGTTCCCCAATTTAAAGAGAATGCTCTTCTCCTTTCCCCATAAATAATTTTTTCATTCTGAGACAAAAAAATAAAAAGAAACCTTGGAGAAGGTTAGGAGAACAATTCAATTCGAGAATATATTTGTAGTGGATGCTTTTAAGAAACATGTGGTTTAAAATATTTTGAACTATCTCTTATATCAATCTATTTTGGATGTTTTATCAACTGTCTCCCTCCTTGATACATAATCCAGAATAGTAAAAGCCTGTCTCTTATACACATTGATGTGTATAAGAGACAGAATTGGAAGTTCTATTTATAAGGTAATGAAAGATAGTGGAAAGGGTTTGAGAAAAAAAAGATCTTTGGGTGGAAAATTAGATTATGGCTGGTGATTTTAATGACATTAAATCTTATGAGGAAAAATGGGGGGTAATGTTGAGCCTTGGTCATGTCAGGAGTTCAACAACCTTATTCTCAGAAATAAGTTAATTGATTAGGGTTTTATTGGTGATCCTTGGACTTGGTCAAACAAATGGGAAGGAGAGAGAGAGATCAAACAAAGATTGGACAAATTCCTATGCAGTGGTAACTGGCTTCAAAAGTTTGGTAATGTAGTGTGCATACACATCAACTAAATGAAGCTTCTGATCATCATATTCTACTTCTTGACATTCTTCCTCAATTGACAAGGAAAAGAATGATATTTCGCTTTGATAAAAGGTGGGTACAGAAGACTGGAGTGAAAGGAATTATCAAGGAGGCTTGAAAATCAGAAGTTCAAGGCTCAACAATGTTTAGGGTGGCTTATAAGATAAAATCATGTAGAATTGCTCTTCTAAATTCGAACAAGAATATTTATAAAAATGCTGGATACAGGATCAGGGAGTTGAAAAATCAGATCAAAGAACTAGAGGAGAGTGAGGGACACAATAAGAGAGGAACTAGAGCTCTTCTTAAAAATTAACTCAGCTAGACTTATAGGGATGAAAAGCAATATTGGAGCCAAAAGCCAGATTCAATTGGTTGAAGGAAGAGGATAAAAATACTAGCTTTTTCCATGCTAGTGTTATAGGGAGAAGAAAAAGGAATGGGATCAACAAATTGCAAAAAGTAAGTTGGAACTGGTGCAATGAGGAGCAGAGAAAATTCAACAAGAGTTGGTGAGGTTCTATGAGAAGCTATTTGCTACTTCTAATCCTAGCCAGTTCTTAGATATTTTGGATGGAATACCAGATAGAATTGCTAGGCAGACGAATGACCACTTAACCAGATGAAGAAGAATTCAGAGTAGCAATCTTTCTAATAGATCTAAACAAGGTCCCTGGGCCAAATGGTATGTTCCTCCTTTTTTTTTCAAAAATATTGGAGCATTATTAAGAATGATATTGTTCAAGCTATTCAGAGCTTCTTTCATTCAAGTCATTTGCTTAGTTTTGTTAATGAGACCATTATCAGTTTTTTTCCTAAAGTACAATCACCTTTAAATTTCTCTCAATACAGGCCTAATGCTTAACGAAATGTTTTGTATAAAATAATTTAAAAAATCTTAGCCACTAGATTGAAACCTCTTTTGTCCAATTATATCAGTAAAAGTCAGTCTACTTTTATTGCTAGTAGATAAATTCTTGATAATGTCATTGTAGTCTGCCCATGATTGTTTACATTATTTGAAAAACAAAAGATAGATAAAACTGGTTTCTTTGTTTCAAAACTAGACGTGGCTAAACTTATGATAGAGTTGAATGGTCTTTTTTGAAAGTTATTTTGGAAAAGGTTGGATTAAATGGATTTTAAAATGTGAACCCCACTAGGGGTATTAGGCAAGGGGACCCACTATCCCTTTACCTTTTTATTCTTCATGCTAAGAGTTTCTCAAACTTGTTAAATCAAGCTTTTAATAGGGAAGATATCACTAGTCTTAACTTTCTAGGAATGGACCTTCTATTTCTCATATGTTTTATGCTGATGATTCCATCATCTTTTGCAAATCTTCCCTAGGGTAGGAAACTAGGAGAATCATGAGGATTATTAAGCCCTATGAATCCTCTATTGGTCCCTCAAGCAGTGAATATAGATAAATCTTCTTTTTTTTTTTTAAGCAAAAATACTGCTACTGAAGTTTAAGAGGAGGTAATGTCAATACTGGAAAATGGGTTATAAGAGTTACCCAAGGGATTTACCTGGGATTACCAATGTTGATCTCTACGTCAAAATTTTTTTTTGCTGTAGTTAAGGAGAGAGTTGCAAATAGAATGAATGGTTGAAAAAGTAGATTTTTGAGTATGGCTCGTAAGGAAGTGTTGTTGAAATCCATTGCTTTAACTATGCCAATATATGTGATGTCAGGCTTTAAACTCCCAAGAAGTCTCTGTAACGAAATAAACAGTATAATGGCTGGCTACTGGTGGGGACCTTCAAACAGAGAGAGAAAGATGCATTGGCTCAAATGGAGTAAGTTATCTGAACACAAAAGTAGAGGGGGTTTGGGCTTCAAGGATATCCAAATTTTTGATAAAGCTCTCTTGGCAAAACAACTGTGGAGGTTCATCACTAAACCAAATTTTCTAGTGTCCAGGGTACTCAAAGCAAAGTATTTTGAAAATACTTCAATCTTATCAGCTGCAGTTCCCAATGGGGCATCCTAGTTTTGGTAGTCTTGTTTTAGTGCTAGGGAAGGGTTGAAGGAGGGATTGTGGAAGAGAGTGGGAGATGATAGAACCATCAAGATTTTATACAGATAAGTAGGTTCCTGGAATTATAGAGGGAAGCATAAACACTCCCAATCCTCCATTGTGTAATCTCAATACTGTGGATCAACTTATTCAATGAATGACATGGAACAAAGAAACTCCAGAACAGATTTTCAGTAATGCTGAGGAGGAACAGGTTATAAGAATTCCAATATCTATCACAAGAAAAAGTGAAAAATGGTTCTGGTGCCATTCACCATCAGGTATCTACACAGTTATTTCTGGTTACAAGGAACTAAAAAAAGGCGAGAATAGGATAGTAAGAGTTTGGCAGATCAACCTGAAACTAGTAGGGTTAATTAGTAACAAAAGCTTTGGTAGTTCACTTGGACTCTTAAGGTTAACCATAACATAGTACATTTTTTATGGAAATGCCTTAGCATAATTTTACCTGAAAATGCAATTGTTCACAAGTACAGGAGGCCATGGTGATACAAATTGTCAGTGTTGTGAAAAGGGGACTAAATCTGTTGGATGTCTTTTTTTTTTTTTTCTTTTATGATCATGCTCAAGAATTTTGGAAAGCTGCTCCAGTTAGTTGGGAAGGTTTAAAGGAGTTCAAGGGGGAGCTTTAGACGTGGTGGGATCTAGTTAGAGTTGCTTCTGAAAAAAGAAATGATCAAGAACCAGCCAACATTATAGTTTATATTCACTTGAAGCTTTGGAAGGACAGAAATAAGATGATATTTAGAATTGAGAAATGTAATTTTGTACAGACAGTGTCTAGAGCCACTAATGAATGGTTTGAATTCAACAATTATGGAAGAAATTGGCAAGAAATTAGCCTTGAAAAAACACAGTCACTTGGACAGGCTCTGGAGGAACAAGCTAAAAATCAAGCCACAAGGATTGTATATGCTGCTACTGCTGTAAATACTGACACAAATAGAATTGGGGTTAGCTGGGTAGGATTGGATCTGATGGAAGTAATATTAAAAAAGCTTTGTCTGAAGGAAGGAAAGAAAGGATGGAAAGGTTAGTTTTGGAGGCTGAAGCAATTCGAATATCCATAATCAAAGAAAAATTAAAAGGATGGGATAAGGTGCAGATTGCTTCCTCTAACAAAGAAATTGTCAGCAAACTTAACAGTAAAATCATTGTCTCTGCTCTTATATCTACTGAGTTTTTTATAACATCGATAATGTGTTTTCAAGGTGTTCTTTTTCTTGGAAACCAAATTAGAAAGTAATAGACTCCAATTTCTTAACGCTTCTTTGGCTAATTGGTTAACATCAAAATTGAGTAGGAAGATAATTTTTCTAGTTGGCTGTTGCAGTCAAATGTTGTTAACTAATTGGAGTAGTTGCTTCACTTGTAATTCCTTTTTTAACAATTAATGATACAATATTTTGAAGTTTGATAAAAAAATAAATACTTCTCCACTCCCTTCTCCCGTCCCTCCGAGAAAAGAATAATAAAAATAAAAATAAAGGTCAAGCACAACGTGATCAAGAATTAACAACCAAAAAAATTGAAATTTTCTGCATCCATTGTGTTCTACAGTCTGATAGACGTTCCGTGTTTATAACTGTGGAAGCATTGAAGTCCCACAATGAAAATAAACACAAAAATTACAAAATTGACTGTGAGAAATGCTTTAACGTGTTCGAGAACGAAGCCTCACAAGAATAGCACCACAATGAAGCACATTATGTGGTGTAAATAATTGTATTTCTTTAATTCACCCATTATCTCAATTACAATTTCTTTAATGATCCTACATTAATTTTCTCAGGAGGTTGAGGCATAAATTGGGAAAACAGTGAACATCTCTAAAGCAACATCTTGAAGGCAACGAATTGAAGAAACCAAATTAAGGAAACAGTAAACCATCAACTCTTCGTTGATGACAAAGATAGGGGCAAAGAGAAATAAAGGAAAACAAGACAGTTACTAATTAATTAATTTCAGAATCTTCATGTTCAAGAAAGGGAAACGGGTTAGTGGTAAAAGAGGTAGTGATGTGACAATTAGACAACGGTAGGCAGGTAAGCGGCAAAGTTTGATTCTTGGCGGGTTGAGTTGCAGTGGAAAGAGCGGAAATTTCTTGGTAGAGGAGAGGGAAAGAGGGAGGAAGGGAGGGAGTAGTAGGGCTGAGTGAACATGGAAGAGTCGCTGGGATAGGGTAGGGAAGACGATGGTAGGAGTAGTGGAGGGAGCAGGAGAGTTGAGTGAAGAGTGAGGAGTTGCTGGGATGGGAAAAGACGGCAGTGAGAGTGGCAGGGGAGAGTAGGTGTATTTATTTGACTTATATTTGAATTCTTTATTTGTTTGACTTTCAACTTGAAAACCTCAAAGTGAAAGTCAACTTATATAAACTTAAAGTCAATTAAATTTGAGTCATTTAAATTCAATTTATTCGACCAGTAAATCAAAGAAGTCGAATAAATCGAATATAAATATCTTTCATTCCATAGTCTAGTTCCAAAATTTAGTACTACCCATCATTCTACAAATTCGAAATATGACATAGTAAAAATACTAGATAATTCAAGTTTATAAATAATACAAGGATAAATACATAACCAAATTACAATCACAATATTATTCCAAAGTAAAAGTAAGCTTCAACTGTGATGAGTGATATCGTATAGACATATAAGAATATACGTGATTACCTAATTATATCTATACTAAAAGAAAGTTGATAATGCACTTGATATACTTGTTAATAATAAAAATATTAAACTAATAAGTTTTGTCGTATAATTATATAAATGAAATGCGATGTTATATAAAACATATTTTTATAAGTATAAGTTATATAAATGTTAGTATATGATTATTAGAATATGTACGTATGGATATATTATACATAGATATTTCAGTAAATATTAAAGTGTATATATATATATAATTACTTAACTCTAGTATCCATATGTATAAAAGGAAATTAGTAATTCATTTATTTAGATATTGAAATAAAAGTGTGACATTAATAAGGATAATCTTGTACATTTATATTAATGTATAAGCACATAAATTATACATAATATGAAGTATTACATTATTAACTCCAACAATTATATAAACAAAAGATATTTAAGTATCACGGAAAAAGAATATTATCTGTTATTAACATATCAAAAATTAAGAATATTGTGATTAAACTATTATGTACATAAATACATTAATATATTATTGCAATATACACTAAACTATTATAAGAAATCTAATTGTCCGACTTATTTGACCAGTATTTGACTGGTAAAGTCGAACGATTTATTTGATTGGTAAACCAGTTAAATCAGTCAATGCATAGATCAATATTCGACCAATAATTTGACTTAAAAGTTAAAGTCAAAGTCGAGTTGAAAAGTCATTTAATTAATTGTCTTTGAATCAAAGTTGAATCGAAAGTCGAACAAAACAAGTTAAATTTTTTTTTCGACTTGACTCGATTCGATAGTTAGACTTGACTACCCCTAAGGGAGAGGATGGCATTTACAAATTTGCAATAAGAAGTTTTGGTAGGGACTGTGAAATTTATCAATTACTACATATTTACTTTGTCACAATTTTGTTTCTTTGTTAGTTTTGCAATTTGATAGGATTACTTTATTTATTTTTATTTAGGTTGCTCAGTCAAATTGCAATGATGAAAATTTTCTGGAGTTATTGTGCATTTCATCTGAAGAGTATTCAAATACATGTATCTTTTTAATTTCTAATGCAAGGCTTTTTGTTTTTTAGTTTTGTGTTTTTTTGTAATAGCAAACTAAATTACAATATTAGTATTAGATGCAAATAGACTTGGAAATTTAATGTGTTAGTAATATACTATGACAATGGGCATTACGATATTATCTTAGTGTTTTGATTTGGGGATTTACTTGTAATTTTTTTCCTAGAATTGGATCAGTTTTTCGTTATTCGAGTTACAACGTACTCATATATATATATATACTAGTTTCTATCTTGCACGATACGCAAGGTATGTTATCTGTCTAAATTATACTTATAAAAATATAAGGATAGAGTTTTAGAAAATAAAATATAATTATATTTTTATATACACTAGTTTCTATCTTGCACGATGCCCAAAATTGGTTATCTGTCTAAATTATACCATAAAAATATAAGAATAGAGTTTTAGAAAATTAAATATAATTATATTTTTTAGGCTAAACATACTAATATTTGCAATTACTTATGCAAGTTAAACATACTTATATCTATAACCTTGAGTCATTATGACATTTTTATGATGATTTGTTCTAAAATTCAATAATTGTCCCAAAAAAAATGAAAAGAAAAACCCAATAAATTAAATTTCGTCATCTCTTTTGTTTTTTCTAGGAGCTGGTCATTTAGTTATTGTTAATTCCCCATTATTTTTCACTTATATTTTCTCTTTCTCTTTTATATTTCCTCGAGTTCGTTCATTACATTTAATTTTTACTATTTTGAGTAATATTACAAGAATATGTAAAGAGTTACAAAAAGGAATATGAAAAGCAAAAGTTTCAACCATTAATTTAAAGACAATACATAATATGCAACATAGGTAAAATACAAACAACAAATACAAGAAGCAAAATCTTAACAATTAATTTATAGTTAATTATCAAATGTAATCAATTGACCAACTATGTAATTAAGAATGTGGAGAAATTATTAAATATTTAGTCAGTTTCTAGATCGTGAAGGTGCGAGATGAATTATTTTTTATGGTAATAAAAAACGAATGTGAATAGTTGGAAAATTGAAAAAAAAAAAAAAAAAAAACTAGTGCAACCAAAAGTCATACACTAAAAGGAATAAAATTCCAATACTACCATAGACCAACCACCAAACCAAAATTCAAACATCCAACTCCTTATCTATATACTAGGATATATATATAGACACATACATACATTAGAGTCTAGTTCAATAAATGATCACATCACATAGAACATAGCTTATAATTAAGCGTATTGATTAAGTACTTAAATCTAATAATCCTATCAGAGTTATTTCTCTCTCTAACATATTGATTTTTCTCTTCCATCACTTTAATAACTCTTGAATATTATTCATCACAACAGGTGGTGATTTCATTATTTTTTCAATGCAAACCATTACCTGTAACATTTTTTCCCCCTCTTCACCTGATATTTGCTAATTAGGAATTTGGTTTCCCTTAAATTAGTTGGAGTTTTATTCTTCTCTTGAATAAATAAGAGTTTTTTCTTTTCATTGTTTGTGGTTGATGCAGACGGAAAATTAAGTCAAGACAAATCTGACTTGTCAGATTTTTTTTTTGTATTTTACGTCAGAAGTTTAGTGGTATGTGTAAACTGGTCAGATCTAATACGAGACTTGTCCAACCCTTTAAAGTTAGATCTAGACTTTTTTAGATCTGCGTAGATTTAGATTACTAAATTTGTTTGAATATCTTTTTACATTTATTTATAATACGTAGATTTCATACATTTATTTATCAGACTGCATTTTTAATCTGTCATAATGAAATTCGATTATCAAAAAATTAAGTACTTAAATCTACTTGAAAGAAAGATGTGTAAACCAATTAAATCAAACAATTATCAAAGTTAAACCTCGTCCCTATACAAGACTCTCTCATTTTGCCTCTACAAAAAAAAATTTATGTTGTGTTTAAATGGAAGGATTTGAGTGGTTTTGGATCTAAAATTCAAATTCATCATAAATTATGCAAACAAATTAATTGATTTAGTTGATATTTGAAATCTACGAACTAGTAAAAGTGTGATTTTAGTGTTTAAATAAGTAAATTTTAAATTTATCTAAATTTCATGTCATTTCAAATATATCCAATTTATATCTATGCATTTCAATTTTTTCCTACAATTGAAATATATTCATCCAAATGCAACCTTATGGTAACTCGAAGTGGCCTCGTAGGTTTTGTGGAGAGACTAAACTGTAGTATTTTACCCCTGCATTAGAGAGAAAAGTCACGTACATATCAAGTGACTTGGAAACAAAATAAAGAAAATACAACAAGGACATTTAGTTTGCCGTAAAAAATCTGAATAACTGAAATTCTTTTTAAATGAAATAAGATTCCATTACAGGACCCGTTTTTTGCATTTAGGGTTTTTTTCATTTATTTTGATTTGTCTGGAACCTTTTGTGAGACAAATTAAGGGTGTGTTTGACACCTCAATTTGATACCACTTAATTAATTCTAAATGTCGCATCCCATTTTCCAGAAGAAAAAAAAAATAATAAATTAGAAGAATAAATTTTGGCTGGAAATACTACAGTTAGATAAAGAAAAAGGATACGTCAACTAAAGTGACAATTTGTTATACGAAAACCAATAGTGCATTTATTTTCCCATTAAGGTAGACTAAATTGAATAGCTGCCAAAAACGGAAAACAAAACTTGGGGTGGATATGTCGTGTTATATTAACCCAAGTAATTACTAAATGCACATGCATTATTTATTTCACATACCTTTCTGGACCATTCCAAAGCATTTTTTCAGAATTTGGATCACTTCAATATGTACTCATGGAAAAATATAATCTATTTATGACAAGGAATATTTAGACTCTTATCCCACTAATAACCATAACAATGATCTTGTTGAGAAATAATCAAAGTTACCAATTCGTTTGATTCTTAAGAATTTTACTATCAGATTAGATCCGAAAGCCAAGTTTAACTTTCGTAAACTTCAAAGAATAGATAAACAAGTGTCGTCTACCAATCTCTTTGTTATTTTCCGAAAACAAAGACCATTTTACAACTTTATAAAAGAAGCTAAACTGTTTTGGTTCATGGGATAATGTAGGATTGGATAATTAATTCCATATCATCTTATATTTAATTGTTTTTTTTTACATAGAATTATTATCCCAACTAACTAACTTAATCTTTTATGGAAGGAAAAAAATAATACCACAAGGGAGGTGGTATTAGTTATCTTGGGATAACTCAGATGGGATAATAAAAATTTTGACTAATTTATCCTTAATAAACTTTGTGAACTTACATCATATGATGTTATGTTAGATTATAGGGGTATTCATGGATCGACATTCTAATCCATATGCCCAATGGACGACCCAATCCAATTTTAACGGGTCGAGAGAAAATTACCTGATATTTGATTTTTTTTATACAGGTCCTTGGCCAAATACATTTATGACAACTTTGTGTTTCAAAATTTAAAAAACAAAAATTTTGACTACTTAATCACACAAATACCCCTATAATTGATTAGAATAAGAGAAAAAAAAATTTAATATTAGGCTTTAAATGTAAAATTAAAAATAGCTTATTACACATATACACCTATAAATGAGTATAGATAGATTAAAAGTTTCTTTACTATTAGGTCATAATACACAATTAACTCAATATATGCATTGGGTCGGGTTATACTAGGTTGCAAATTATTAATCTTCTAATCGTAATATCTGAACCAGTAAAATTAACCGACTCACATACTAATTCTTATGGTTCGAAGTGGATCATGTTAATAGGTATTTCAAATTAGTGCGTCGGGATGAACTCCACTAATTATTGTATGTAATAATACGATATTATTTAATTCTCACATTTATTTTTAGTATATTATAATTACTTTAATATTATTTATTGGATTACCAAAAATAAAGTATAAACTTTGGGGTATATTGATCAATAAAATAATAATCCGATCTCATCCAATCTTTAACTAAATACAAGATGGTTATTATTTTTAAGATATTACATGTATTTCAATATCAACCAAACACTGTATAATGGACTAATCATTTGGAGATGACTTATCCCAAGATTAGTTGCTCAAGAATGAGACATCCTGTATTATCCAATTCCTGAACCAATCGAATCGTAAGGGTATTATTTAGGCAATGGAGAAATAAAAGAATTGATGGGATCTCTAGTTAATTACCAAATGAATGCTGACCATCCCGCCAAATTTTACATATTTGTTTGAGCTCTAACTTATGGACTTTGCCTCCGAAAAGAAAGGAAAACGTATGAACTGAAGCCAATCGGTTCGGACTTTTGAATATTCTTTTTAAATCTTCAAAAAAATAGAATAAAATGCTTACTCCTAAGCTTTTTACTATCTAATTATACCTTCTCTAGTCACATATTCAGCAACAAATCTCATGTCTAAACTTTTTACTCTCTAGATTACCCCCAAATATTGTTTGGAAAAAATAGAAATAAAACAAGCGGAATAATCACCTAGGATATTTTTCTAACACTTAAATAGATTGTAGGACAAACCCAAATGGTAAATAAATCAACAGATAAAATTAACAAGTATAGAACATACAAGATTTTTAAGTGCAAAATCTTTTAATGTGAAGAGTAAAAATCACGGGACCTAGTTCAAAAATATTTAACTATCAAAAGATCAATGAGTACAGCAAAACGAATCTCTAGTAAACACTTAGAAGTCAAGCATGTCCCTATACACTACTAAAAGTGAAATAAATAAAGCAGTAATACAAAATAACCCGATCACAGGTATAAAAGCCAACTAATAGACAAGAAAAAATAACAATCTAATCGTACAGAATATAGTCCACACTGCCGAAATATTATACTAAAATCTCATTACAAACGAAGCAAAGTTTACCTAAGATCGAAGCATGAACTTGCTGATTTTCACCCCAATATTGAAGCTGAACTACTGTCTTAGAAAGATTTATTTTGCTTTAATAATTCTCACACTCATACGACTGACTAACCAAGCCTTTTGTCCTATTTATAGGACTTGGTCACATGCCGTAACTTACCAAAACAATGCACGCCTTTTCTTTCTTGTTTTTAAATTGTTTTGTTTTCCTATTTGTTTGTTTGGTTTGGTTTGGTTTGGTTTATTTTTTTTTTTTTTTTTTTGTCATGCTGACTTTAGGTCTCTCCATCATAAGAATCACTTAACAAACTCCCTTTCCCACTTAAGTGGAGGTATTTGCCAAATCGACATCCAAACGACAAGTCTCAAACTTTTTCCTTGTCAAAGATTTCATCAATATGTCTGAACCATTGGCATTCATATGGATCTTCACAAGCTGAATCGCTTTAGAGTCTAGAACACTTATCCCGTATCCAATGATATCGTATATCAATGTACTTAGATCTCCCATAGAAAGTAGAATTCTTACTAAGATGAATAGCACTTTGGTTATCATAGTACAATATATACCGCCTCTAAGAAAAACCGAACTCATGCAGGAATCTTTTCGTCTAAAGAAACTTCGTTCAAGGTTCGGTACTAGCAATGAACTCTGTCTCAATCTTAGACAACGAAACACTCTTTTGCAATCTTGATTGCCATGCCATAACTCCTCCTACAAATGTAATCAAGTACCCTAAAGTAGACTTCTTTGAATTAACATCCCAACCATATCTAAATCTATGTACCCACAAAGAACAAGTTTACCAGTCTCAAAACACAACTTCAAATTCGATGCACTCAGGAAATACATCATAACCCACTTCACAACATTCCAATAGCTCTGGCTAGATTTTTCAAAAAATAGCTAATAGTACCAACTACATGGGCAATGTCTTCTGGCCTACTGCAAACTGTCCATGTACACAGAATGGTGTTGCATGTCTTCTTTCTCTTTGTCAATAGACGAAGCTTGTTTAATGCCAAGTATAAAGTGCATAGCGAGAGAAGTGCTTAACACTTTAGTTTTATCCATGCAAAACCGCTGGCGTACCTTTTCTACGTACTTTTGTTGAGACAACTATAACTTCTTGGCCATTCTATCCCAAGTAATCTGCATGACAAGAATCAACCATGCTGGTCCCAAGTCTTTCAGGACAAAAGATTTGCTGAGTTCTTCTTCAACTAGACAATTTTGTCAGAATTATGATAAAAAATCAACATGTCATCAATATAAAGCAGTAAAATAATGAAGTCATTGTCAAAGAACTTCTACACGAATACACAATGATCGGAAGTAATCTTCTTATACCTTTTCTAGATTATCACAAATTAAAATTTCTTGTACCACTGTCTAGGAACTTGTTTTAGGCCATACAAACTCTTTTTCAACCTGCAAACTAAAATTTTCCTTACCCTTCAACACAAAACCTTCTGGATTTGTCCATATAAATTTTCTTCTCTAAATCACCATGAAAGAACGCAGTTTTCACATTTATTTGCTCCATCTCAAGATCAAGACTCACTACCAGACCAAATACTACTCGGATATAGATATTTTAGCAACATGAGATAAGATTTCTGCAAAGTCAACACACTTCTTCTGACTGAAATCCCTGACCACCAATCAAGCTTTGTATCGTGAAAATGAAGACCGTTCTTCATTCTTCAATTTGTAGATTCACTAATTTCTCAAAACTCTTCTATTCTTTAGTAACTTTACTAGCTCAAATGTGTGGTTGTCATGCAGTAATTTCATCTCATCATCCATAATAACATCATAACTCCACCTACAGGATCATCTGCCTCATCAGCAGGATAGTCAGCATCACCCTACCTATGTCATCCTGATGTCGTACCTCATCATGATTTTCATCATCAGTTATACTGGGTACACGTGCCACAGAACTAGAAACTAGATCTATGTCTACCAAACCATTAGTACTTGTAGACTCTGACTTCTCTTCCTTGCCAATATCTTTAATATTTTATTCCTCCATAAAGATAACATCATGTCTTCTCATAAGTTTCTTGGAATTTGGATCATAAAATCTATAGCTAAACTCATCCTGACCATAGCTAACAAAGATGCACTGTCTAGTATTGACTTCTAACTTGGACCTCTCAACCTTAAGCACATGCACAAATTTTTTGCAACCAAATATGCATAAGTGGTCATAGAATACCTCCTTGTCGTACCACACACGATCAGCAACATCAGCCTGCAAGCAATAGTGGGATTATGTGCAATAGTATATAATGCCTCACCCAAAATGTATGTGGCAATTTTACTTCGGAAAGAAAACATCTAATTCGCTCCATCAATGTCCTATTCATCCTCTCTACTAGGCTATTCAACTGAGGAATCTAGGAAGGGGTCTTCTGATGTCTTATACCTAAATATTTGCAGTAGTCATCACAGTCCAAGATATTTGCCACCATTATCAGTGCGCTAATATATTTCAGCTTCTTATTTGTCTCTCTCTCAACAGAAGCCTGAAATTGTTTAAAGATACCAAACACCTGATCTTTAAACTTCATGGTATACATTATTGGGAAGAAAAAATAATGAGAGAGTCTACCAAATGAGGCCTAATATAAGTTGGAATCCAACTTTGACCTAAAGTTTAAGCCAGTAGGCCTTGGGCCAACCTATATTTATTGTGCTTTTTATTTTTCTCTCAAACCAATGTAAGACAACTTAAACTTACCTATAAATCCAACAATCTCTCCCTTCATGGACATACTCCCACGTTGAAATTAAGCTTCTCATCAAGCCACCTTTAATACTCCACACAATCCCAAATTCTTCTCAACCAACCATGGATCTATTCTTCTTGAATTTCACTCCCATTGTGAACAAACTAGACCCTTAGGCAAACTCCTGTCCCATGGTCTACTAGGCTCACTCTTATTAACTCCGACTCTGAGAAGAGAATGATTACAACCAACCTCAAATAAAAGAATGTTTACTTGTCCAACAATGAAAAGACACTAGTCAATTGCAAACTCGTAACTAGGCTCGTAACCAGAAGCTCTGATGCTACTATTGAGGAGAAAAAACAATGAGAGAGTCTATTGAAAGAGACCAATACATAAGATGGAACCTAACCTTGATCAAGAAACTTAAACCAGTAGGTCTTGAACCTAACCTATATATTAAATGCTTTTTATTTCTCTTCTAGACCATTGTGGGATAATTTAAACCTACCATGAACCTAACCAATCTCTTAGAACATCTCCAATGTTATAAAAATATTTAACCCTAAACAACATATATATTAACAAAAACCTAAACAAATAATTACAATGATTAAACAAAAGTTAAAATACATAACATAAATCAAACCATTTTTTAATTTGATGGTTGGTAGTGGATGGCAGTGGTCACGGCAGTGCTAGTGGGAAGCTAGTGATTGTGGCACTGGCGGTTAATGGTGGCAAGGATTGTAGTGCTAGCCATTAGAACAGGTAGGAATGTGGTAAAGATGGCAGTAGATGATGGTGGATTTGGTAGTGGCAGATGGTGATAGGTTTAGGGATGGTGGTGGCTGATGGTGGTTCGAGATGAAGTTGTAGGTGGTAGTGGTGGTGGGTTGACAGAGATAGAAGGAAGTGGTGGCCCAAACGACGGACAAAGAATGAAGAACATGAAGGAACGATGGATGGGAAGAGGTAGAGAAGTAGGGGAAAAGGGGGAATAGAATGGCATCGATATAAAATGGGACCCATCCAATGAATTTAGCCACGATTTTTAGCATCTAGCCACGAATTGAGATAATATTTGCAACATAATTTGCAACGAATAATACCATCAACTTTAGCAACGAAACAATAGAAGTACCAACAAAATTCTAATGAGATCTTCCATGAAGTTGCGAGTAAAAAGACAGTTTAGGATTTATGGAGCAAACAAAGATATTGTACATGTAAGAAATGAGAGAAAATGGGTTATATCTCAAATAAGTAGTCTCTATTTGTTTCATATGATTGAAGGTAATGTCTATAAATTCTATATCTTGATAAATTTGATTTCATTATGAATTTGGGAAATATAAATATTAAGATTTGAAGACTACCTCTATATTAATGACTGTTTTTAAAACTATATGCTTCGTAATGCAATTTAATCTCAAAAACAAAAACTTTATGTAATTTGATGATATCTTACGGTTACATATAAACCCAAAAAAAAAAAATCACAGAGCAACAGATCATAAGAAAATGTTATCATAGCTAGATAGTGAACAAAACACAATCATGTCATTTATGGTGCTAATAAATTCTTAAATAAAGCAGTAACCTCGTTGAAAACAATTGCTAACTAAGCCTCCTCCAAACTGCCAAAAAATTGTCGGCGTTGCATTCTGCCTAGTCATGTAATCTCGTGTAATAGCTAGTGAGTGATCCAAACAAGTAGAGGCCATATTTGATTGGTCTCACTCGCATAACTCGGGAATGGCTTCACGA
Organism: Cinchona pubescens; assembly: GCA_025175665.1. Classification (NCBI taxonomy): domain Eukaryota; kingdom Viridiplantae; phylum Streptophyta; class Magnoliopsida; order Gentianales; family Rubiaceae; genus Cinchona; species Cinchona pubescens. The sequence goes on from JANKKI010000174.1 coordinate 234,881, forward strand.
TCCCGATTCAGTCAATCTATTTGAATACGCCCATGTCAAAACCAGAACCATTTTTCTCGTCTTGAAAATCCAAGAGATCATCCATAAAATAGATGGAGTTCCCCTCACATCCTCCCGGAAATTGACTGGAGAACGGAGAAAGATGAGTTCTGAGTCTTCCAACCATAGTTACTGGAAACTCTATCTATGGTTACAAACTGAGTACCGATTCACACATATTGAAATACGATTCATTTGCGTTTCGAAATGCGGCGATTCACGTCTCGGAACGTCCAAAATAACGAATCCTTATTTACTGAAAAAATAAGAAAATATCCTCTAAATTTACCTATTTAAAACTATTTAGTATTGGATTGAGAAAAATAGTTCTTGAAAGTTGAACATTTTCTTTTCTCTAGACTATAAAAGTTCAACATTTATTATAAATTTAATACTATATACTACAACTACCATCTTATCTCGATAATATAGTAACTTTTTCAAAGAAGTGGGGTACCGTGACGTATCGACTAAGCGATTACCTCTACGTATCCGATATTTTGATATTTTAAAAAGTGGTGAATCGCGTCCCCGTACCCATTCTGCATTTCCTAATGTACTGCATTTTTGGGAGCTATGGTTCCGATTCAAAACTAGAATGTCATCTCCTATATTATTGACCATCAAGATCAAGCTTATAAACTGCGAATGCCTTGGTGTAGTACTTGTGCACCCCCATACCACTATCATCCCTAATAAAAACAACCGTCAACCTCCGTAAAACCATGAGAATTTGAGATGACGACGAATCCACCAAGTACTTAAAAAGAAGGACCCAGCAGAGGGGATGATGCAGCAACCTCCCTAACTTTTGCACCAGGAGCAAAACTACTATCAAATATAATTACAGTTCCATCAAACCGCAAAGCATATAATCTACCCTTGCTAATTAAGATATTAACAAATCCTCCCTTTCCATAGGGGATAGGGACCGGTGTCCATCTCTTACCACCATTATTGCATTTAGAGTAGTAGGCAAGAGTCTCTTAGATGAAAATACATTTCATAAATGGCAACCGCAGCACAATCATCATCTTTATTATCAGGGGACAGTTATTGTACTTCTGATCATGTACACAATATTCGTTATCGATTTTGTCCGCTTGATAACTCTTTACTTCGGGCTTTGTCCTAGGAGAAAGTTTATATTGAGCCTTTATTAAGGGATTGTAGGAAATTAAATCAAAGTCCAATTCTATTTAGTTAAGAGTTTTAGTATTTGAGTAGTTTGTTAATTAGTTTCCTAATTCATTTGTGAATTATTGTTGAGTTTTATCGCTAGTATAGGTTACCAATTTCTATATATAAAATGTTGGCTATTGTTTCTTCTATATATATATATATATATTGCTGCTACTACATTTTTATCAGAGTGCAAAGAAAAGGAACTAAAAAGTCAAATTGTCTCCAACATAAGCCCTTGCAACGTTTCTTAAACAAATATTGTGGCTCTAGTTTTTTCTTATTTGCACAAGTCATAAACTTGTTTCTTCTTGCTGTTTGATTACATTGAAGCGGACCAAAAGCCTCACGGCTTTGTTTTATTGCTGCATTAGTTTCAATTATCAAATTAAAGCCCCTCGGCTTTTTTTATTATATTATTCCACAGTTTAAAATTTTTTTTGGGGCCTTTCAGATTAGTATCAAAGCAAAGTTTGTTTGAGCAATCATGTCAGAAAATAATAATAATATCATCTGTGTAATTCCAAAACTCACTGAAAAAAAAAAGATTACAATTTTTGGAAAACTCAGATAGAGACCCATTTTCAAGCACATACTTTATATGGGTATGTTTTTCAAGAAATTGTAAAAAAGCCAATGCCAATACAAATAGGAGAGCGAGTTTGGCATTGTGTCAAATTCATCGACCCATTGACGTGTCAATTTTTGGCAAAATTACAAATGCCAAAACTCCAAAACAGGGATAAGATTTTTTGGCAAAGACATACCGTGGAGTTGACCAAGTCCAGTAAAATAATTTGTTGATGTCAAAGAGAAAATTTGTCCAAAAGCTTATCACCATGAAAAAATCGGAAACGATTGAATCTTATTTTTTGAGTAACAGATATCAAGAATGAGATGGCTTTAAATGGACATAATCTCAGTGATTTAGTGTTTGTTGAGAAAATTCTCAATACACTACCCATGAAATTTGATCATATGGTAGCGGTGATTCAAGAGACAAAAGATTTGTCAAATTTGAGTCCTGTCTCTTATACACATCTAATGTGTATAAGAGACAATTAAACTTGAAGTTTCATGATTCTGTTGAAAAAGAAACGGTTGACAAGGCGTTGCAAGTGCAGACAGACAAAGCAAAAGAGAAAGGGTGAAAATTCGTACCAATGGAATCAAACTTTCGAGGACGTAGAAAATGTCGTGGATGCAGAGGTAATTTTAGAGGTCGTGATAGAGGTAATTTTTATTATCAACAAAGAGATAATAATAATAACGGTCCAAATACTGAGCAAAATAATTATGTTGACAAACGTAAAATTTAGTGCCATATTTTGTTAGAAATTTGGTCATTATAAATTTGAATATTGGTCAAATAAATCTGATAATAGAGATGTGCATGCTAACGTTGCTAAAAATAATGGTGAAAAAGATTAGACAATTTTATTTTCTAATTTTGGATTTGAGGAAAATAAAAGGAATAATTGGTTCATTAATTCTGAGTATAGTAATCATATGTGTAAAAATAACGATATGTTTCCTGAATTGGATGAGTCTTTTAGATCTTATGTTAAATTTGGGAATAATGAAAAGGTACCTATTCTTGGTAAAGGAAAAATTAGTATTACTTTGAAAACTAGATCTGCTAATTTTATTACTGATGTGTATTATGTGCCAAGTCTTTATCATAATTTGTTGAGTTTGGGACAACTTTCTGAAAAGGGGTATGATTTGCGTTTCAAATATGATGTTAGTACTATTAGTAATGATCGGTTGGAAATAATGCAAAAGTAAATATGAATCATAGTTGTTTATGGCCTGTTTCTTTAAATTGAGGTGACCTTATTTACTTTACTTTAGTTCCTTGAATTTTGATAATACTTGGTTGTGGCACATGCATTTTGGTCACTTGAATTTTGACAATATAAGTTTTTTTGCAAGGAGAAAAATGGTTTCTGGGTTGCCTACCATTAATTTCAAAAAAGCACTGTGAGTCTTGTATTTTGGGAAAGAAATATAGAGATTCTTTTCCTAAAGGTAAGGTTTGGAAGGCTAAGAAACCTTTGAAATTAATTCATTCGAATTTGTGTTCGATTGAGATTTCTTCAAATGATGGTAGCAGATATTTTGTTATTTTTATTGATGATTTTAGGAGGAAAACTTGGGACATTTTTTTGAAGAATAAAGCTTATGAATGTGGTGTTTTCAAAAGTTTTAAAGTGTATGTGAAAAAGCAAAGTGGATACTTAATTAAAACTTTGAGAATTGATAGAAGGGAATTTATTGTCTGTGATAATTTTTTGGAGAAATATCGTATTAGACACCAAATGATTGCTAGATACACTCTATCATCGGCAAAATGGTGTAGCTGAGTGAAAAAATAGAATTGTGATGGATGTGGTGAGATCCGTTATGTATGCTAAAAATATGTCTAAAGGTTTTTGGGTAGAAGCTGTTTCTTGTACGATTTATGTGTCTAACAGATGTCATATGTGGTGTAATGATGGGAAGACACAGCAACAGGTTTGGACTAGTAAGAAATCAAATATTTCTCATTTAAAGGTGTCTGGTTGTCTTACTTTTGCTCATGTTCCAAATGTAATAAAAAAGAAGTTGGATGACAAAGTAGAAAAATGTGTATTTGTTGGCTATGGTCATGAGACAAAAGGATACAAGTTGTTCAATCCAAACACTAGGAAGATGATCATCAGTAGGGATGTCACTTTTTATGAGCAAGGTTCTTGGGATTGGTCTAAGAAAAATTCAGATTTTTCACCAGTACTTCCATTAATGCCAACAATTATGGACGAAAAGAGTAATGAACAGCCATCTAGTTCACAACCTACTCTTGGAAGAGTCATCCAGTAGCCCATAGTGACAACGACATTTGCCAGCCCGCTTGCAAGATTATGTTGTTAACAATGATAATGATTTATCTAATGAGGATGTTGTAAATTTTTCTTTATTTGCAAATTGTGATCCAATTTCTTTTGAGAAGGCTATTCAAGATGATCATTGAAGCCAAGCAATGGGTGATGAAATTCAAGCCATTAAAAAAAATACCACGTGGGAGTTGAAGAGTCTACCGATTGAAAAGAAGGCAAATGGAGTCAAATTGGTGTACAAGACAAAGTACAAGCCAACTGGAGAGGTTGATCGCTTTAAAACAAGATTGGTAGTCAAAGGATACAAACAAAAGGCAAGTATTGACTATTTTGAGGTCTTTGTATATGTTGCAAGACAAGATACCGTTAGGATGATTATTTCTCTTGTTGTAAATAATTCTTGAAAAATTCATCAAATGGATGTGAAATCTGTCTTTCTAAATGGCGTCCTTGAAGAGAAAGTGTGTATGTTTGGAGCAACTTGTAGGTTACATCAAAAAAGGCAAAGAAAATAAAGTCCACAAATTAAAGAATGCACTTTATGGTTTTAAACAAGCTCCTCGAGCCTGGTATACTCGTATTGATTCTTGCTTTATTGAGCATAATTTTGTTAGATGTCCATATGAGCATATCTTGTATATTAAATTTAATTCTGGTGGTGATATTCTTATTATATGCTTATATGTGGATGATCTAATTTTTACTGGCAATAATCCCAAGTTGATTTGTGAGTTTAGGGTGATTTGGGATTAATGTCATATTTTCTTGGAATTGAAGTTACTCAAATAGATAGTGGAATATTTAAGTATACTAGTAATATTTTGAAGAGGTTCAAGATGGATAATGCTAAGCCAATTATAACCCATATTGAAGAAAAATTGAAGTTGGCATAAGACACTTATGCAAATTTGGCATTATGCATCAAAGTTTAGAATGGAAGTCTAAGATACTTGACTTCTATAAGGGCCAACATTACTTTTGGTGTTGGGTTTTGGTAGATTCATGGAGTTTTCACGTCAATTATACTTGCAAGTAGCCAACAGAATCTTGAGATACATTAGAGGTACACAATTTGATGGTATCTTTTATTCGTATTCTAATACTTCTAAACTTGTTGGATCTATAGACAGTGATTGGGTTGATGACATGATGCAAAGAAGAAGTACTTCCGGGTATGCATTTCACTTGGAAAGTGGTGTGTTTTCTTGCTCATCCAAGAAGCAATAAGTTGTGGCATTGTCCAGAACTGAAACCGAATGAATTAGTGTTGAGTTTTACCCGTTAGTATAGGTTACCAATTCCTATATGGAATATGTTGACTATTGTTTCCTATATATATATTGCTGCTGCTACGTTTTTATCAGAGTGCAAAGAAAAGAAATAAAAAAGTCAAATTGTCTCCAAAATAAGCCCCTGCAACGTTTCTTTATTGCTTGTTTCTTAAACAAATCTTGTGGCTCTAGCTTTTCTTTGTTTTTGTATTTTTCTTTTAAACAAACAAGTCATAAATTTGTTTCTTTGTTGTTTGATTACATTGAAACGGACCGAAAGCCTCACGTTTTTGTTTTATTGTTGCACTAGTTTCAATTATCAAAATAAAGCCTCTCGGCTTTTTTGGTTATATTATTCCGCAGCTTAAAATTTTTTTTGGGGCCTTTCAGGGATTAATGATACTTATGTTTGGACTTTTACTGATAGTAATCACCCATCCATGGGATGATCCCCGAAACTAGTTTTCTCCGGCCCCGCTGAATGTACTAAGTAAATCAAGATAATAGGTTTTTTGTTTGAGAGGGCTGAATAATTGACGAGACACCGCCATCCCTCCTATATTGTTTTCATTTCCATCATTATGAGCCGCCTGTGGCAACCTCGGTAATTTTCAAATTTCCTTATTAGGTATCTTGGGTAGATTAGAGTACCATTGATGCACAAACGGCTAGAATTCTAACTTTATCATAATACAACACATAATTTTCTTGACTCTCACCTTAACTCCCCTTTGCACTTCTCAACTTATATCGAATTCTCACTTCGCACCTTAATTTTTTTTTTTCCAGAACTATCAAAACCTTCATGCTTAAATCCAAAATATGAATCTGTCAAAAAATTTAACGGATGTATAGCACGTGTGCAACACTTTCCGTTAAGTGCAAGTGACAATAAAAATGCCTAACTTCACTTTGCACCTCAACATGTATTGGGTTTTCACTTTGTACCCTAAACTTTGTTTTGGGATACTTTGCACCCCGAACTATCTAATTTTTTCCACTTAATCCCTGTCTCTTATGATTCCCCTCAAAAAATATAATTGTTATTTGCACGTGTGCAAGAGACACTTTCAGATTAAGTGCAAGTGACCACAAAAACTCCAAAAAGGAGCAAAATGAAAACTTAAGAAAAAATTCATAAAAAGGAAAAAATTGTGAATAGAAAAGAAAATAAAAGTTGAACAAAATATTCAGAATAAATTTCTTTTTTAAAAAAAAAACATAAATAAATGTAAGGAGGGCGGTGAGGATAGTAATAGTGGAAGGGGTGTCGAGGTAAAGAGGGTTTCATCATAGAGCGACGTAGATATACACATCTTAGAGAGGCTAGGGAAGGGAAGTCATAGGGATTGGGAATGGCGGGATGGGACAGATCTAGCCATCCAACCATAAATCCTTCAAGGTAGTGGGGGATGGTGCCGGGATTGGGGTGAGGTTGCAGGGATAGGGGTGGAGAGTTAGGGATGGTGGCTATGGCTGAGGAGGAGGAGGATGATAAGGATGATGACTGGTTGGGCAATAAATTATTATTTTTTTATTTTTTAATTTCACCCCTAATTTTTGTTTAATTCTATTTATTTCCAAAATAATTCAATGTAACTCAATTAGAATTTATAATGGGTAGTTTAGGAAGAAGGAATGAGTGTTAAGAGAGAAAATGAGAATATTTTTCAACCCAAAATTTTAGTCAAAGCAGGAAAAATTTCCCACCACGAAATTTCTAACACCTTTAATGTATTTTTTGATCAGTTACACTTAATGGAGAGTGTTGTACATGCGCCTTACAACCATTATATTTTTTTGGCAGAATCACAATTTAGACTTACATGAGAAGCTTTAGACAGTTCGGAGTACAAAATATCCCAAAAAAACTTTAGGGTGCAAAATGAGAATCTGATACAAGTTGGAGTGTAAAGTGGAGTTAGGCCTTTTTATTGTCACTTGCAGTTAACGAAGAGTGTTGCACGCTCGCCGTACAACGGTTACATTTTTTAACGGAATCACATTTTGGATTTAAGTGGGAAGATTTATACAGTTTGGAGTGCAAAGCGTCCCAAAAAAAGTTTAGGATGCCAAATAAAAATTTGTTACAAAGTGGAGTTAACCCAATTTTCTTCGATGGCCAAAACAAATCTATCGGAAGATGGATCCATCAATCCATGAATCGTTGATTTGGTAGTTTACAAAACCAAAGAAATATTATGGTTATTCTATTGTACTATATGGAATGAAAAGAATGTGATATTGTCTTATAGAAGAAGAGAGAATAATCGTTAGTCTCGAATCTGGAATGAATTATATATCTTTCTCTAGTCACTAATCCTAAATCCTAATTATCACCCATTTCAATTCTTTAAGGTTGTGTTTGGATGGGTGGATTATAATTGAAAGAATGAATTTAAATTAGATAGATTTGAAATGACATAAAATTTTGAGTAAATTTTAAATTTACTCATTTATCATTAAAATCACACTCCCACTTATTGGTAAATTTTAAATTCACAACTAAATCAATAAGATTGTTTGGATAGCTTATTATAGATTTAGATTTCAAGTCAAACCCACCCAAATGTGTTCATATTGGCTCACAATGTGTGTCTCTTATGGATTGCTAGATTTGTATAAGAGAAAGTAATCCAATATGAAATAAATTGAAGTTTTTCTTATACATGATCTACTCAATAAGAAAAAATTAATGGTATTTTCATATTACTTTCTCAAATTTTAATTATTTAGATATAGGAAAATGGACAAAGAAATGAGTCTAGGAAAATAAATAGAAAGGATCCAAATCCAGCTGATTCTCACGATAATTTCTAAACCCATTCCTCAAAAGAGAAAAAAGAAAAAATAAGTTGAGGTTTGAAAGTAGAAAATTACGAGATGTCAAATATTATTTTCAAATTTTATTCAGCTTTTATTTATTTGCATAATTGTAATCTTGTTGCTTTAAAAATAAATAAGACATTATATAATTGCTTAAGTTATAGAATTTAATTATTCGAATGAAAAAAATGACTATTTATACAATTTAATCTTTTATCATTAGGATAAATTGTTAAATTGTACAATATAATGTCAAAAAATTACAAAATTATATAAATTAAATTTGTTGTTTACACTCAAATAAGTTGTATAATTTAATTATTTGAATGTGAACAAAAAATTAATATAATTTGGTAATTTTTTATTTTTAACGTAAAATACTTAAAATTTTTCTTAATTGTAGAAATAGTACATAACATGAATAACAACAAAAAATAGAAAAGTTTTTTTTTTTTTTTAAAATCCTTTCTATTTTAATATCTAATAAAAGTTGTACTAAACAATGAAAAAAAATGAACATTTCATTCTCACTTAAATAACAAACAGTGAAATAAGATGAACATTCATGCCTATTATAGCTAGAAAACTTATTCTGCAGTAGAGACTAGAGACATCAAGCTGGCAAAAGGCTTGTAAACGAATTCAAGAAATTTAGTATTCGTTCTCTAAAATACATACATAATAATTTGGAAGATCAATATCTACAATATTCAAGAATCAAATCCGTAGGCTGAAGAATCACATCAATTCTTATGGATTCAGGTACGCTTCCGCATCTAGTATTTAATTTATATTCTTTATAATTAAACATGAAGGATTTGGGTTATGATAACGTTGGTTGTCATAATATTAAAGTTAAATTGGTATTCCAACACTCTTTTCTAATCAAATTTCTAGCTTCATCTTCATCCCAGATAAACCCTTGTTTTGAAGGGATTAAATTTTGAAATGGGATCTCGAGGTATTGTAATTATTTTCTTGAGATTTTTGCTTTGGGGAGGCAATTTTAGCGATTTGTAACTGTGTGTTGCAGGTGAGGGTTCCATGCAATAGCTTATTTGAAATCTTGACCATATGATGTAAACACTGCACCAATCTATGGTCGTGAACATGACAACTATTTGAAATCATGACCGTTCAAAAAAATTTTTTTTTTGGTGTATTAGTAAAAGTATTATCATTGTGATAGAGCATATGACTATAGAATAACTGGCTTTATTCGGTAATGGGTAGATAATAATGTTTTGTATCATATTGCCAATGAAAAATAATGTCAGAACCCAATGGGAGAAAATTGAGTTCTTGTATGCTTCAAAATTAGGCACTAACAAGTTGTTCTTGTTGAAACAGGCAATGAATTGAAGTACGAAGAAGGAAATTCTATTTTTGATAACGTGAATGAATTTCAAAAGTGTTCCAATCAATTGTTAGGCATGGGTGTCAAATTTGATAATGAAATTATGAGAATTTCGTTGCTGAATATTCTACCGAATTCTTGGGAGAATATTTGTGTCAAATTATCTAATTATGCTCCTGGTGGTATTGTAACCTTGAGTTATGTGAAAAATACAGTCTTGAATGAAGATCTAAGACAAAAGAACTAAAGAGGCATCAACTTCATAGTCTGAGGTGTTAATTATGAAAAATTAGGAGAGAGACAGAAATAAAGATAAATGAGAATCCAACGGAAGCAAGAGCAGAGGCAAATTGAATTCAAGGTACAAGAACTTTGAGCGTTATTATTGTGGCCAGAAGGGACATATCAAGAGGTTCTACAACAAGTTGAAGAAGGAGAATAGAGAAAAACAAGAAAAGAAAGACAATGAAAGTGATGATTGTGTAGCTATCACTACTACAGAGGATTTGTTAATTGTCTGGGATGAAAATTTGATCAATGTTGTCCGTGATAAATCAAATTAGGTTGTCGATAGTGGTGCTTGCTTCCATGTGACATCAAGGAAGGATTTTACACATATAATAACTCGTATACTCGCAGTGACTTTAGGATTTTGAAGATGGGTAATAATAGTCAGTTAAGGGAAATTCATCTTAGGGACTATTGTATTGAAAACCTATACTGAAGTGACATGTTGGATGATGAGTGTTATATTTGCATTCAAGATTATGGGAAGTGCAAGATAACCAAGAGTTCTTTGAATGTGGTTCAGGGGAAGAAGTGCTCGGGCTTGTACTGGATCAATGTTGGTCCCAAAGCAACCTAAGAGGGGGGGTGAATTAGGTTTCTAAAAATTATGCTTTCAGAAAATAGTGAGCTTTTTAAATTTAAATGCAGATATAATAAATTTACTAGAACAGTAAAGTAAAGAGAGAAAAATTGAACAAACAATACTTCCAAGCTAGCAAGCTTGAAGTATCAAATTTCTTGAATGCTTCACACACTTGGTGAGCCAATAATCTTTACAAAGTTGGGAAGTTCTTGCTCACACTAAAACTCTTTTAGTTGAGCCAAGAATCTTACTTACAACCGCAACACTTTCCTACAAGATTATCACTCCACTCAAAGTTGAATTGCACTCACAACTTCACACTAATACAACAAAGCACTATAGTCATTTTGCACTCAAATTACTCTTTCCTTAGGCTTGTATTCAATGTATTAGATGATTTTTTCAGGTTATTAAAGCACATATTTATAAGAGCAATAAATAGAGCTTTGAACTACTTCCTAACGGCTAAGTAATAAATGCACAAAAAATAGCCGTTGGGGTTTCGGACATCCGAGGAGGATTGAATGCGTCCGAGGAAGCGTCCGATCTTCTTTCAGTTTGTTGAGAGGCTTCGTTCGGACGTCTGTGCATGCGTCCGGTCCTTCGTCCGACAGAGGTTTCGGACGGTCCTAAGCGTCCGAAGAAAAGGCAGTAGGATCCCATTCTTTCTGCCAGTTTGTTCGGACGATGCAATGCGTCCAAGGAGCTTTTGACCTAGTTCGGACGGTTCTGTGCGTCCGAAAGATCTATTCCTGCAAAAGCTTATTTTACAACAGAGTTAAGTGTTTATGTCATCATCAAAATAAGGTTTGAAAAACATCAATCTCCCCCTTTTTGATGATGACAAACCTCAATTGGATATGACTAATCAATTTGCAATATCTCATAATTGGATATCAATTATCAACATATCAATCATATCAAGGCATATCATATATCAAAGCATAACAATATAACTACTCCCCCTTTTGACATCAATCAAAAAGACTCCCCCTTAGATCATGCAAGTAGTTTGATAGAAATGAAACAAGTTTAATACATTCAACTAAAAGGTTCCAATGGTGCAAAAGTCAAATACATAACCAAGCCACAGAGTTGCTGAAAAATAAAAGAAATACAATGGTAAAAGAACTAATGAGAGTCATTGCGCTTTTTGGAGCGCTTTTCGGTTTTTTGTCGTTTGGATGGAACATCTTCAGCGGTGGCTTCACTGTCATCCTCCTCCCCGGTACGACGTTGCATGATGAACTCAAATGTGTCGTCAATATCTTCATCATCGTCGTTATCGTCATCGGCAGCTCCTTGAGCAGCTTCTGCATTGTCTTTACCTGTATACACATCTTCATGTTCATCACTGTCAGAACATCGACTCAAGTGGATGTTGGGACTGAAGATCAACCTGTCTCTTATGGACTTCTAGCCGAAGCAGACATGCCAAGATTGAGTGCCTCTTGGAGAATTATTTGACGAGTTTCAAGTCGTTTTAACTTGCGATTTGTGCGACATTGAAATGAACTGACTTGAGTGCTCAGAGATGTGAGAAGTCCACAGATATGTAAAAGAGATGGTTCAGAAGTAGATGGTGCAGATGTGAGTGGAGGTGGTTGAGTAGTAGGAGAATGAGAGATAGCAAAATCAGATGTGGAGGCATGGGATTGTGACTGGGCAATATCAAAGGCTGCCTTAGTTAGCCATTGATCATTGAAGAATCGGAGACCTTTTCGTTCAATGTAAGATTTATTAAAATAGGGAGGATATTGTTTGTTTCCGGTAAAGGGAACATTGAGGAAATCAAAAACCTTTCGGTGAGAAATTTTCCAAAAGGAATGTTTCTTCGAGTATCAGTGAGAAAGAGTTCCCATAGGGAACAAAAAAGATACCCAAAGTCAAGAGAAATACCCTTGAAGACACAGAAAAATAAGTAAAGTTGCATTTTTCCGGGCTCATCGATGCCCGTCAGTTCTAGATGCTTTCTTTGTGACAAGGGTATACAGAATATTAAGTTCAGGGGCGAGCAAAGTAGTTTTGGCTTCCGAAGCCTGTTTAAAATGGATGTTAAAAATGGCTCGAACTTCATCTATATCAAACTGAGTATCCTCAGCGGGCCATTTATCTAATGAAAAGAAGTAGGAAAAATCAGAGGGGTTTGAGATTTCACATTCAAAAATGGTGTTGATTATGTTCGATGAAATCTCAAGATCAGTGTTGTTAACACGAGAAATGAGGGTGCGAATAGTAGGACCTTTCCGAAGATTGGCCGTGAATTGAAGTACCATGTCATGATAAACAGGTAAATCAAGATGCACTAGATGACCCCAATTTTATTTTTCAAAACAGGATTTGATAATTGGAAGATTATATTCATCAAAAAGACTATTAGAAGCAGGACGTTGAACGATGATGGATTTACTGAGAAGAGAAGTATACCGTCGGATGCCTTGGCATCGATAAATTTGGATAAAGTTGGAGTGGTGGAAACTTGAGGATTTGCCGATGATTCTCCTTGTACAGGAGCCTTCCCTTTAGCTTTGCGACCCCGAATTGCTGTAGAGGAACCGCCACGAGATTTCACCATTGTAGTGGAAGAAGAGATTCAATTGAAAAAATTTGAAGATTACCTGTCTCTTATGAGGACATCTAGATGGTGTATAAAAGGTTTTTATTATTTCTATTTAGGTGATTCTCTTATGGGTAGGATGATTTTTCAATCAATTTTGGAAGAGAGAGTGGGAATTTGGAACCTAGTCTCTTATAAAAATCGCCTAAGGGTTCTTGGGGGAGACGGTAAGTCCGAAAGGGGGGATTTGGACGGTTTTAATCACTTCGGACGCAGTGGTCCGACAAAGCGTCCGAAAGCTGAAGAACGGACGGCCGAAAGATGGACCAGTGCGTCCGAAGTTCTTTCGGATGAATCTGTGCGTCCGAAAGATTTTCAGAGAGTTTAAGGAAAAAAAGAATATTGTTTGGACGAATATGAACGTCCGAGAAGTAACAGATGCTTTCGGAAGATCCAGAGAGTCCGAAAGAAAAGTTGTTCGGACGAAGGAGTGCGTCCGAACTATGAACCTATGCCAATTTTATCTGCAAAATCCCCAAGCATTTTCTAAGCGATTCAAAGCGATCTAGAGCTAAAGGTTTTGTAAAAATATCAGTCAATTGATCTGAAGTAGGCACATAAACAATACGAATTTCCTTATTACAAACGAGATCTCTAATGAAATGATGCTTAACATCAATGTGTTTGGTTCAAGAGTGCATAACAGGATTTTTTGTGAGATTAATTGCACTAGTGTTGTCACACAATATAGGAACACAATCAAAAATTATACCAAAATCTTTCATGTGTATAAGAGACAGACTGTCTTGGCATGTCTGCTTCTAGATGTCTTATACACATCTTGATCAAGACATAAAAAGGTAATAGTGTTATGACAAGATTGAAATCTAGCACATAAACAAACAGCAAACATGATATCTGGTCTACTGGCAGTAAAGTAAAGTAAACTTTCGATCATACCTCTATAGTGTTTTTCATCAACACTATTACCTTTTTCGTCTTGATCAAGTTTGGTTGAAGTACACATTGGCGTACCAACTTGTTTGCAATCTTCCATACCAAATCGTTTGAGCAGCTCCTTTGTGTACTTGATTTGTGTAATAAATGTTCCTTCCTTAGTTTGATGAATTTGTAGTCCGAGGAAAAATTGTAACTTGCCCATCATACTCATCTCAAACTCTTCTTGCATTAGTTGTGAAAAATCCTTGCACAAACTTTCATTAGTTGCTCCAAAAATAATATCATCAACATAAATTTGAACAATTAACAATCCTTTTAAATCCGTTTTTGTAAAAAGTGTGGTGTCAACTATACTTCTTTTGAAACCATTTTCTATAAAGAAGCCACTTAATCTTTCATACCAAGCTCTTGGAGCTTGTTTCAAACCATATAAAGCTTTGGAAAGTTTGAAAACATAATTTGGAAGATTCTTATTTTCAAAGCCCGGAGGTTATTCGACAAAAACTTCTTGGTCGATAAAACCATTTAAAAAAGCACTTTTGACATCCATTTGAAATAATTTTAAATTATTGAAACATGCAAATGCAAGAAACATGCGGATGGATTCTAATCTAGCCACGGGTGCAAAGGTTTCATCAAAGTCAATACCTTCTTCTTGAGCGTAACCTTTTGCAACAAGTCTAGCTTTGTTTCTTATGATCTCACCTTTGTCATTTAATTTGTTTCTAAACACCCTTTTAGTACCAATAACGGGATGAGAAGAAGGTCTTTCAACTAAGGTCCATACATTATTTTTCTCAAATTGACTAAGTTCATCTTGCATAGGCATTAACCCATGATTCGTCACTCAAGGCAACATCTATATGTTTGGGTTCAATGTGAGAAAGTAATGCACAATTATTATTCAAAGGTTTATGAGAAGAAGTAGTTACCCCATCGGAAAGATCACCTATGATTAAATCTTGAGGATGATTAAAGACGAATCTCCAAGCTTTCAGAAGATCGTTTTGAGCATCCTCATTCTTTTCATCATCAATTTGATGGTTGTTGATATCTACGCTTGATGTAACCTCTTGATGATCTTTATGAATAACGAAAGCTTTTCGAGCTCCTTTAAAATACCTGTATCTTCGTCTCATTTCACATAAATTCTTTGAGATAACATCATTAGTTTCATTAAATGTAACATGCACAACTTCTTCAATTAAAAGTGTTCTTCTATTGTAAACTCGGTATGCTTTCTTGTCACTAGAATATCCTAGAAAAATTCCTTCATTCGATTTTTTGTCAAAATTTTCAAGGTTCTCTTTGATTTTTAAAATAAAGCATTTGCAACCAAAAACTTTGAAATAGCTCACAACGGGTTTTCTACAAAATATGAGTTCATAAGGAGTTTTATTTAAAGAAGATCTTAATAAAACTCGATTCATGACATAACAAGCCGTGTTAACCGCTTCGGCCCAAAAGTATTGTGGTAGGTTACACTCACTAATCATAGTTCTAGCCGTTTCTTGAAGAGTCCTATTTTTCCTTTCAACAACACCATTTTGTTGAGGAACTCTAACAACCGAAAACTCATAAGAGACAGGGTCTCTGTGAGCACATCAAGATGTTTGATTAAATCATGTATTTCTTGTTGCACCAACTATAATTTATTAATGGCAAACAATTTTTGTATCCAATAAATTTTGAATTTTGGAAAACAATTTTACAAATTTTTCAAATGCTTCATTTTTGTGAACAAGAAATAATACCCAAGTAAACCTAGAATAGTCATCTACGATAACAAATGCATATTTGCAACCACCTAGACTAGCATATTGAGTAGACACAAAATTCTTGGGTTTAAAAGAAATTTTGACTTGTTTACCAAATTGACAAGCATCACAAATTTTATTTTTCAGAAATTTCAGTTTTGGCAAGCCTCTTACCAAATCTTTCTTGGCTATTTTTTCAATCAAATCCATATTAAAATGACAAAGTCTTCTATGCCAAAGCCAAGGATCATCCATGGAAGCGGTAAGACATTTTACATTGCTATTGCTAATTTTATCAAGATGAATCACATAAACATCATTGTGCCTAGTGTCTTTGAACAAAATAACATGATTTTTATCAAGGATAAGACATTCATGCTTGGTAAAGAAAACATATAAATTTTTGTCACAAAGTTGACTAACGCTTAATAAATTATAGTTCAAATTATCAACAAGAAGTACATTCTTAATCAAGGTTTCACCATTTTTACCTACATCACCAATGCCGATTGATTTTCTTTGTTGTTGTCTCCAAAGTGACTTTTCCACTGTTTTTGGATGTAAGATTTGTGAAGAGAGAGGCATCACCCGTCATGTGCCTTGAACATCCACTATCTATAAACCACTTAGCATTGTTGGCGATGTTAAGTACCTACACAATAAATCAATTGATAACTTTTGGTACCCATATCTTTTTGGGTCCATGAGCGTTAGTGAAATTGCTTACTATCCATGCAACTTTCATTCCAAGTTTTTCATTTTTCTTGACATAACACATATTCTTAGTATGTCCATGTTGTTGGCAATATCTACAAATAATACTTTTATTACCATGTAAAGAAGATTTTGGTTTTACAATGCATAAGTCATCCCTTCTAAACATGACAAAATTTTTATTGTTGATTGCTACATTTCTATTTCTTTTCATATCAACAACACTTTCTTTCTTTCTAACTAAGAGAGCATTCAAATCATCCATTCTTTTCTTCAAGGAGGCTTGTTCTTCCTTGACCTTTGATCTCACATGCATTCTTTTCTTCAAATCACGATTTTCTTGTGATAGCCTATTGTTTTCATTCACAAGTTTAGAGTTAGCATTCAATAAAGCATTTGACTTTTTTACTAACTCCTTATTTCTAGCATATGATTCTTTTAAGCTATCATGCAATTTTAAAATGAAAGCTTCAAGATCATCTTCATCATTTTCATCATTAGAGTCATAGTTAGAATTTACCTCATCATATCCAATAGCCGTAAAGGCCATTTGTGTCGACTCCATTTCTTCTTCAACTTCTCCTTCGGAGTTGCAATCGTCCCATGTGATTTGAAAGTTGTTGAATCTTGGTTTTCTTCCTTCCTTCTTTTTCTTGGAAGGACACTCATTTGCAAAATGCCCGTATATAGTTGACCGCATTCAAAGCATTTATCATTTTGCTTCTTTATTTCAAGTCTTGACTTCCCTTTGAAATTATTTGTGTTTGCAGCTCCGCCTCTTCTCATTCTTCGTTTGTTGATGTAATGTTTAAGAAATCCTTTGGTGATGAATGCAAGATCTCCTTCATCAAGATCTTCATCTTCTAGATTGATGGAGCTGTTTTCACCTTCCTCTTGAGAGGTCTTTAGAGCAATGCTCCTTCTTGGCCTTGCTTCTTCATCATCCACAACCTTGGCCTTTAGCTTGAGTTCATAAGATGTAAGAGAATTGATTAATGATTCAATAGGCATTAAATTTAAATTCTTAGCTTCCTCTAGGGCAATTGTTTTGGCATCCATTCTTTGGATAGAGCATTCAGGATTTTTCTATTTTTTTCACCCAAAGAGTACTCCTTACTCAAGGCTTCAAGATCCTTGATAATGTCATTGAACTTGCAGTACATTTTTGTCTATGTTCTCATGTGGTTCTCATCTTGAAGGACTCATACTTGGCAACAAGTAGAGATTTCTTTTGCTCACGAACATCATCGCTCCCCTTCATGAATTTCCTTCAACTTATCCCATATTTCTTTAGCAGAACTGCAACCCTTCACGCGAGTTGATTCATTTGCATCCAAGGCATTATATAACACATTCACGACTTTTGCATTCAATGTCAAGTTTGCCTTGTCTTGTGGAGTGAGCTCATTCCTTGTCTTTTCTCTTCTTCTATTTGTGTGATCATCAATGATAGAAGCTTCAAATGGACCTTCATTGACAACATACCACAACTCAATGTCAATAGATTGCGAAATATTTTCATTCTATCTCTCCAACTAATAAAATTTGCCCCATTAAACATGGGAGGTCTAGTAATGATTGGCCTTCAAAAATAGAGCATTGTTGGTTGCCATAGTTCTTTTCTCAATAGCAGTTTAAGCAATATAATGAGACCAAGCTCTGATACCAATTGTTGGTCCCAAAGCAACCTAAGAGGGGGGGTGAATTAGGTTTCTAAAAATTATGCTTTCAGAAAATAGTGAGCTTTTAACACTAATTCCCCTGAGTGTGTATAAGCTGACAGGCACTAACTTCAGATCAGAATTCTTGAACAAACAATACTTCCAAGCTAGCAAGCTTGAAGTATCAAATTTCTTGAATGCTTCACACACTTGGTGAGCCAATAATCTTTACAAAGTTGGGAAGTTCTTGCTCACACTAAAACTCTTTTAGTTGAGCCAAGAATCTTACTTACAACCACACTTTCCTACAAGATTATCACTCCACTCAAAGTTGAATTGCACTCACAACTTCACACTAATACAACAAAGCACTATAGTCATTTTGCACTCAAATTACTCTTTCCTTAGGCTTGTATTCAATGTATTAGATGATTTTTTCAGGTTATTAAAGCACATATTTATAAGAGCAATAAATAGAGCTTTGAACTACTTCCTAACGGCTAAGTAATAAATGCACAAAAAATAGCCGTTGGGGTTTTCGGACGTCCGTGCATGCGTCCGGTCCTTCGTCCGACAGAGGTTTCGGACGGTCCTAAGCGTCCGAAGAAAAGGCAGTAGGATCCCATTCTTTCTGCCAGTTTGTTCGGACGATGCAATGCGGACGCACATGCTTTTGACCTAGTTCGGACGGTTCTGTGCGTCCGAAAGATCTATTCCTGCAAAAGCTTATTTTACAGAGTTAAGTGTTTATGTCATCATCAAAATAAGGTTTGAAAAACATCAATCAACACTTTCGTGTGCATTGATAATGTTAATACAGTTAAAGACATTGCCTCTTTAACGTTGGCACAAGAGGCTTTGCCATATCAGTGAGAAGAGACTTAGTTATTTGTCCAAGAAAAATTTACTTTTCGGGTTGAAAACTACTAAAATGGAAAGTTATTCTCTAAAACAGAATAAGGTCTCTTTCAAGAGTCATCTCATCTAGCAAGGAAATCAGAGTTTCTTGAGTTTGTACATTCAGATCTCTGTGTTATGATGAAATCAAAAACGTTTGGTGGTACATTCAGATCTCTGTGGTATGATGAAATCGAAAACGTTTGGTGGTGCACTCTACTTTGTCAGATTTATTGATGACTATTCAAGGAAACTATGGGTGTATATCTTGAATTCAAAAGATCATATATTTGGTATCTTTATACAATTTCATATTTTTGTTGAGAGAGAGATAATGAAAAGCTAAAATGTATTCGTACTGACAATAGTGGCCAAATCTTAGACCATTTGATTACAGACAGTAAGGTGTAAAACACCAGAAGATGCCTCCCAAGACTTCTTAATTAAATGGCTTGGCAGATAGGATGAATAGGCTATTGGTGGAGCCAATTAGATGTTTGCTTTTGAAGCAAAATTGTCATATGTATTTTGGGGTGAAGTATTATATACTATTGCGCATGTTATTAATTTATCTCCTGCTATTACTTTACAGATACTGATCGTGTGTAGTAAGGCAAAAAGGTATCCTATAACCACCTGCGTCCATTTGATTGTAAAGCTTTTATGCATATGCCTAAAGATGAGATGTCCAAATTAGAAGTCAAAACAATACAATGTGTTTTGTTGACTATGGCCATGAAGAGTTTGGCTATAGATTTTATGATTTGGTTTCCAAGAAACTTATGAGAAATTGTGATGTTATCTTTATTGAGGATCAAACCTTTGAAGATATTGGAGTCTACAAGTACTGACGATATGGTAGATTTAGATCCAATTCCTACTTTTGTAGCATGTATGCCTGGTGTAGTTGGTGATGAAAATCATGATAAGGTACAATATCATGATCAAGGTGAGAGTGAAGGTGATAATACTGCTTATGTGGCAGATGAACCTACTAGTGGTGGTGTTGACAAAACTGAAGTTCCACAAGAAGGTCGACAAGATCTAGATTTTCCTCCATCAATTGTTCTTCAGATGAGTACGTGCTCCTCACTGATGGGCAGAGATCCAAATAGTTACAATAAGGCAATAGAGTGTGAGCACAAGAAGAAATTCGACAAATTGTCGTTTAGTTGCCAATTTAACAAATTCCTCCATTTGAATTGAAGGGAGAGTTTGTTTGATTCTCCTCAAATTAGGAATGGAGTCCACATCAAATTAGAGTTCTAATACAAAACAGAAAAGAAATCCTAAACCAAAACTAGAAAGGTGTGTGTATATGTGATCAAGGCTTGTGGCGATGGATGTTTGTTTTGTTAAGTTGGCACGTGATTCAATAAGAATAAAAGGGTGGCTGACTTTTGTTTCTATAAGTCCATGCGCTGATATAAAATGCAACAAATGTTTTCTCTCTTGGTTGGTAGCAGCGGCTCAATTTTTAGGGAAAAAATTAGTAAGGTTCGTGTTTCGATTCAATGGTGAATTTTACTCTATTTGTAATGAGATTTCAATATAGTGTCCTCGGCGGTGTGAGTTACATCCTATTCAGCCAGATCATTATTTTCTCTGTGTCTATTGATTGGGTTTTTACATCCGTGCTTTGAGTTGTTTTGCACTACTGTTTTGTTTATTTGTATAAGGTAGTGGGTAGGGACGTACTTAAATTCTAAATGTTTACTAGAGACACATTTTGATGTATTCATTGATCCATTGATAATAAAATATTTTTACTCTATATCGCGTGATTTTTACTCTTCATGTGGAATCTGTTGATTTATGTACTATTTGAATCTAACCTAAAGTTTACTCAATTGGTGGAAAAAATTTCTTCATGATTATTCAGCTTGTGTTTTTTTTTTCTTTTCTCCCGAGTCATGAGTCACTTTTTGCTTTCTATATTTTCTATTTTATTTTTGTTCATTGGAGCTCAATTTGACTTGGAAATGATGACGTGATGGTAAACATATATTAGTTGTATAAGAGAATTCGTTTTGCCAATTTCTGTTCATTTTCAGTTAAAATGGAATTCATAATCGTGTTCTACACAAAATTCTGAGACCAGACAGATTGTAGGTGTATTTTGGCCCCAAGGTCAAAAGCTCCAACTATTTGCTCTCATTTTTATTTTTTGAAAAGAAAGAGAAAGCAAAACAAAAAATTAATTCTATATGGTTATGGATTTTTTCTGGAATTTGGTGAGCTATGCCCATATACTAATTCATTCAAACTGGAATTTTCTATGTTTGGATCATTTAGTGGCTACAATTATATATGGTCTCAAATACTAAGAAAGCCATGAATATAAATTTAGATATCCCACTGGCATTCTTTTCCCCTTGAGAAGATTAAAGAGATGCTCATTTTGTATTCGGGAATGGGTTGTGGAATGAGAATTATAAATTTTAAATATTATCCTATGAATTTATGTCATTTGTTTGATTTGAATAAGAAATGAATTCTATTGGGCATTGATCTCTTATACACATCTAGATTCAAAACACTAAGAGACAGTCTTCTCCCCCTTGGAAATTTTGTAACACTTGCATTCCCATAAAATTATTTTCATAGTGATTAATCAAATAACATCTATAGTATCATTAACTTTGATTTCTATTCCTTTCTCCCATACTCATAAACCAAATACTTCCTAAATTTATACAAAAGAAAATTTGTGGAGGATTATTGTTTTGTACTCAACACCGATTGGATAATTATTATTTTTGAAATATTATTCAAAAAAAATATTATAACAATTTTTTTAATATGATATATGTGAGATAAAAAAGTGATTAAAAAACGTTATAAAATACTTGAAGAATATTATTTAAAAAATAATGAAAAAAAAAAAAACTACCATCCCAACAGTGTCATTGGCATACATAAGCATATGTAGTTTAGAACTAATCTTCAAAAATATTTTATTCTTAGAGCTGAGAAAATAGGATTTGTTTCCTTTACAGGATATATACATATATATATATATATAAAGAAGGATTCATAGAACCGATCAAATAACCTTGATTGTTACTCTATAAGGTAGGATTCATGATAACCCATAATCAGATTATGTGTATAATACATCATTATAAGTAACTAGGGAAAATTGTGGAGAACACTAAATACAACTCCACCTAAATAAAATAGCACATTTCCTCAACTCTTTTGAGCTCACAATAGGGAACAAATTGAATCAGGAAATGAGGAGCTGAAGATAGATGGAAACAGACTGATTTTCCACAGGAACAAGTAATACTTCAGAAGTCATATTGCTACTCAGCCAACATTGCAACCTGTGAAAAAACAAACACAAGTGGATGAGGAAAATAATCTGTTTTCTTCCTCTGATATGATAAAGTAGCCAAGCTAAAGCTATTTTTACTATAATCTGAAGTCTTATCTCGTTAAAGAAGGACAACCCTCTTTGATCTTTGACTCTTTTACACGTTAAACTTGGAGCAAAATGTGAGTAAATTTTTTTTTTTTAATGAAAGTAAAGGGTCATTAGACATTACAACCAACCTTAGTTTCACTTTTGGTCATGTCATGCAAGAACCACCATGGACCATTTCTTTGTGATAACCTGAAAATGAGAAATACTAAAGATTTAATGGTCAAAAAATGCACAATGTAAATATAGTGAAAAGTTACTTGTAAGAATTGTCAAATTATTTTCAAGGCTAATATTCTAAGAAGAAAATTTTCAGTACTTCTATTTACCTCCATAATCCAGTCACACAGCGCAACCCCATGAACAAAGATAAACCTAACCAAACTCCTGAAAGACCAATTATTGAAGAAGCTCGGACGAGAAATGTCGATGCGATTGCCCCGACAACCATCTGAAAAAAGTAGTATTTTGAGTTTTTAACAGAATGTTTTAGGACATTACAATAAGGTAAACGCAACTTTTTTATCCATTGGCCACATACCAATGAGCAACCTCCATAGGGGAAATCTGACACACCATAGTGAAGACCATCAAAAACGTATGCCAGAGCGAAAAGAGGTTGACTCGCGCTGACAAGCTGCGAAGGTATAGATAATTATGTCAAATGGAAAGTCAAATGGAAAGACAAAGGAGAAAAACGTTAAACTGAAAGTAGAGTTACAAATGTACCAATATAATCGATCCAACGATGTTCTGCACTTGTGTATCAGTGGTGAACAATTTGGTTAATGAAGGAAGTGACAATCCCAATATAACTGCTAAGGCAATGCCTGTAAGTAATCCTGTCTGAAGAAGCATAGATGGCAAAATGTCAAAAATTATGAAGGGTAGGGAGAAAAATGAGGTGATTCAAACAACTATATGACATGAGGGATTGAGCTACCTTTAGGACTGAATATGTTATCTCCTTGACTCTGCTGTACTCATCTTTAGCAAACGAACTTGCAATTAGCGCCTACAAACAATGACAATGTTGAACCAAAAGCAGCAATAAATGGTTTTTGAATTAAGATGGCCAAATCAAATGTCCAATAATATGTACTCTTTAGGAAGTCCCCTCTTTAGAACCTTGCAAACATTCCACTTGTAATTCAATTCTAAAGCTATGACATGCAATTCAATGCCTTGGCATTTTTATTACCTGAGCAGCTGAACAGCTTGAGCTTCAACAATGAGAGGAGCAGACAACCAAATTTGCAAGCATATTTGATGAGCAGCCGTAGATAAAGCTCCAAGACGGGCAACCATTGACGTGCTTAAAGTCACAATTGTTGCAATAGCAAGAGTTTTTCCTAGAAGGAAGCCACCTGAATAGAATATTTACATTGAAATGAGATGTTTCCTTTAGGAAACTGCGAAAAAGGGCGAAAAAGGAAAGAAGGGATTAACACAATAGATTCATAAAGGCTCTGATCAAAACAGTTTTGGACATATATAGTCTATAAAAAAATAAGAGACAAAATCTCTTTAAGAAAACAGATAGTCTCTTCAAAACAGTTTTGGACATACATAATTAAATTGGATTAGAAATGAATGAAAAGTTGCCCCTTAAGCTGAAATGCTAATTAAATGGAACAGGAAACTTATCCAAAATGCAAGAAACTTCAAAGAATAGGAATCAGATATTGCCCCAACAGAAAGGGGGAGAAGGGGAAGCAGTCTGAGGACCTAATCTGATCCAACATCCAGGGAAAAAAAAGCAACCTGATCTTATGTAGTTCAGAAAATGCGAAATTTTCATATTGGAAGACAGCAGAATGGTCCTCTTGTTCAGATGCCACATCATCAAAATGGTAATAATGTATCTGAAATGTTGAGATGAGTTTAATCTCCACTATAAATGATGTAACACATACACATTTAGTATCTTTCTATTTACTTGTCTCTTATACACATCTAGAAAGGGCTATACCAGTAATACCCCAATATAAGCATAATCCTTCTAATTAACATCTTTCTTCTATTACAGATGCCAAGATTGTATAATTCCTTCACATAGATTATACATTATTAGTCCTATCATTCAAAAGATCCTAAATTAAAAATAAAAAAAAAAACTATTCTTGCCTAAACAAAACACTGGGGTTCTTGTATCCTTGAAACCGCGGAATATCCCTTGAATGGCTATAGAAGTCACAAGTGCTGGAGCACCAATTGCTCTGAGCCTAAGAAATAGTTAGCAGCTGGCACACGCATTGGTGAAGCCTGTTAAGAAAATAAGTTTCTTGGAAGCTTACTAAACACTTAATATGGCAAAACTTACGGTTAACACCCTAGAGAATATAAAGCCCAAATGTGAAGTGGAAAAAGTAGGAATAGCAGGTACTATTTATGATGACCCTGGGATTGTTGCCAGGGTTCGTCACCTATTAGAACATTGACAGTAGAATATTCGCACATCTGAATTAACAAGATACGATATCTCGGGTTAAAAAATTCCAGACCAAGACGACTTACTGTGGGTACGCCCATCATGTTTAGAAAGAATCCTGATCCTAAAGTCATTGCTGCTGCCTCAACTATTCCAATTGCAAAGGATAAAGCTATGGCTGTAGAAACTGTAGGCAGTGCCCTTCTTCCATCTGTTAGGCCAAAAAAGGATCAGTAAAATCTTTAAGACCCTACATTATTAACTGTCTAAATTACACATTTAAGTTTACCTGAAGGGGTATCCTCATGTGATCAGGTAAATGTTGAGAAATATCTTCGGCGACAAATGAAGTAGATAGACTAAGCAGGGGCATATTAAACACTTTAGATTGTTAACACCGAATACTGAAAGTGATATTCCAGATGCAGCCAACTCCAGTACACCTGAGTATAATACCGAATATTGACACAAGATTCGTCAAAAACAAGTTCTACGAAAAAAAAAAAAAAAGAAAATTATTGGGGAAAGTAAATGTCTACCTAATCTTCCAATATAAGCTGTCGCCATGAGTTGTGCTAAAGGTTCAATTGCCTGTCCTGCAATAGCAGGCAGCGAAAGCATAACGAGCTCATGGAGTACAGTTGGAGCCTTCGGCTGAGAAGGTCCTGTTAAAGCACTGAGAACCACAACACAGAGTTTCTTTAATCTTTTCTCCCATGTTTGCAGCTAAGTTACAGAATTTCAGCAAAACTAGTATGTACCAAAATGTACTAGTACTATTCTTTGGTCCTATTTCAAATTCACAACTACGAAATGTTACTATTCATCAGCCAAACTAGACAATCACTGTCCACAAACATGCATGTTCAATCCAAATCACATGACAGTAAAAACTCAGTTAATCCTGGGTGAAGATTTCGATGCTCACTAAGCTCTGATGCTACGACCATAGTTACTATGTGTAAATGATATGTGTACTGGTACACAAGACGTCACTTGTCAATTATCTAGTACCTGCTATGGTTATAATCTAAGAACCCACGACTTGGCTACAATTCACAGGTTACCTAGTGAATTAGGTAGTATCGTTAGGACTACCCAGAATTCCAGATACAAATCAAAATCAGGCACATTAACAAGATAAGCATCAGTGGTATATACTAAAGTCATCATACTTACATATCTGCTTCAGTTGATGCATTACTGAGTTGTTCCACAAAAGAAGAGCCCACTTCATAATTCAAAGAATGCTTATCACTAACTAATCCAGAACTCTGGGCAGCATCGTTGCATATCGGTCCCTTCCTCTGATTTGCTTCAAGAAAATATTTACTACCAAGAATCCATTTTGAAGATTTATGCAAAAAAGCAGCCTTCCTAATTGGCCTTCTTTCACATATATGATCTGCAGTAATTCCTCCGGATATTATAGCACCACCAGAGAGTTTAAGGATTGACATCTGGGCTCAATAAAAAATGTAGCACAATCTCCAAAAATTCACAGCCCAGATGATCTTTCAATACTAACAGAATCCCACATGTATAATTCTTTTCAAATACTAAGTTCTTTGATCCTCATTTCTAATATAAGAATTCTTCTCGTTTGACTCTATGGCAGATCTGTATAATATATTCTAAGGTTTTATTTAAGGCATTTTTATGTTGTCAGTCAAATGATGTTGTGTACTTTAAAGCCGCCAAAAAAGAACTCAATTCCCTTGGGAGGTTTTTTTTTTTTTTTTTAAATGAGGCTGCTCATTTAAAACAAGTAAAAACCAAATTTGTCAAACTTTTGAAACAAAAATAATTAGAAGTGGACACCCAAACCATTAAAAGACATTAGAAGAAGAGAGTTTAGCTTACCTAAGAATTGAGATATCTATGGCAACTTCGATCGAGAAAATGTGTTTCACACATTTGTAGATCGTGCATACTTTCTCTCATATATATTATAATAGTTAAGAATGTCTCAAAAATAATCACATTTTTAAAAAAATTATTACTTTATTATATTATGTTTTAATTTTAATTTTAGTAAACATTCCAATTGTATTTTTTTTTTAACCGTCTTATTTCAATGATTAAGGACTATTTTGATATACACATCATAAATGCCATACTCATTTTTTGAGTGACAATAAAATTGGAACTGAGTGAGTATTTACTTGTGGACTACAATAATAGGCGGCTGACATAGTTTGAACTTTGAACCTTTGAATCTACAGTTTTTTTTTTTTTTTTTGTCACAAAAAATCTTAAAAAAAACTGTCTCTTATACACATCAAAGTTCAAACTGTGTAAGAGTACAATTATTGTGTTAAAGTTTAATTTTAGAATTTCTTATCGGGAAAGTATTGCTGAAATAGTCCTTCAATTTTTTATTTTAGTCAAAATAGTCCCTCAACTTTTTTTGTAACCAGAATGGTCCTCTAACTTTTATTTTTTAGCCAAGATAGTCCTTTTATATGAAATTTATAAAAAAAAAAAAAAAGTTTTTATGGTGACTTTACCATAAAAGGACTATCTTGGCTAAAAATATAAAAGTTAAAGGACTATTCTGGCTAAAAAAAAAGTTGAGGGACTATTCTGGCTAAAAAAAAGGTTGAGGGACTATTTTGGCTAAAGTGAAAAAATTGAGGGACTATTTTGGAAATTTTTCCTTTCTTAAATTCCAACCTAATAGGATTATAGGAATGTATAACTCTTTTTGAAAATTTTAAGTTTTAACATAAATGAGACAGAAAAATTATTAAAGGATTAGTATGTATATATGTGTGTGTGTGTGTTAAAAATTCAGTTTTGGATATTTTCTGAATTCAACTTAATATGAATTATATATATCTTTTAATAATATTCTCTGTCTCAGTTATATTTGTACTACTTTGACAGGGGCCTAGATATTTGACTATCTGTAGTATTTACCAACCTTTTCTTTGTAATTTCTCATCACTGGAGTCAACAAGCAGAAGTATTTTTTCTAAACATTTTTAATTAGATTTTAATAGAGTCTAATCTGGTGGCTCACGCAAGAATCTACACGTTCTTGTCGCTGGAGAAACCTGTTGGGAAATTTATATGCACTGCATTTATTTTTTGAGTGCACCTAAATAAAGTGATAAATATAAATTAATAAATAAAAGTTATTTATATAATATTATATTAAAAAAAAGTAACGAAATTCGACCAAAGATCTGAAATGTAGCTTTGTAAAGTATTTTCTGTATTTTTTAATTTTTTGCACCCTGAACAAGGTGAGTAATTACACTTTGTCCTCTTGGAATATAAAAATATACACTTTGCCCCCCATTGACTTTATTCATCTATTACCAATATTATTACTAAGATAATCTAATTAAATGACTAAAATATTATTGGTACTATATTATTTTGATTTTTATGTATTTAAATTTTGATAATAATGTGATAATTATTTAAAAATAAGTAAAAGGAAACTGTATAATATTTCATTATAATCTGTATCAATATATTTCTTAGTCAAATTTTTAAAATTTTTGGATTTTATTTTATATTATTTTGGATTTGAATATTTATCCGTAGTGATAGAACAATTTTTAAATAGACTTACATTGTACTGAAATTTTTTCTTTAAAGGTATTTTATAAAATTATATGTTTATATAACAACTAAGAACTATTACCTATCTTAGTATTTTAGAGTTTTAATAATAGACTTAACCTGATCAAATTGAGATGTTGGATATAATATAATTCATCATTTTCTTACATATTCACTCCTAAAGTCAAAGATGTTAATGTATTATTATATTTTATTTTTTCTTAATTCTTTTATAACTATAGGAACTCAATTAAATACATGAAAAATCAAAATATAATACTAAGGGTATTTCAGTCATTTAACTAATTTTTCTTGGAAATATTTTATAATTTTTAAAGGATGAATAATAAGAATGAGAGGCAAAATGTATTTTTATTGTCTAAGAAGGCAAAGTGTAATTACTCATCTAATTCAAGGCGGTGAAGTGTTATTAACCCTTATTTTTTTCGGAGGACTTCACTAAAATCTAGGAAAATGATGTAAGGATATACATATGCCTGTTTGGATCAACGGATTAGATTTGTAGGATGAATTTTAAATGTATGGATTTCTATTAGCTAAATTTGAAATAACATGAAATTTAGGTAAATTTAAAATCTATTCATTTAACTATTATAATCTCACTTTTTGTTTTGTGGTGGATTTGAAATCCCTAACTAAATCTATTCACTTATTTAGATGAACCTATGATGGATTTGATTTGAAATCCAAATCCCTCCATTCAATTGCAACTTTTTGGAAAAATCTATGCTTCTGTTCGAGTACCATATTGTTATACTTTGAATACTTGTATAATATAATATTATGTACTTTTAATACAATTATATAATATAATCCTTAAAGTAAAATAATATGATACCTTAACGGGACTATATAATTCCTTTAGGTTATGTTCGAATTGATAAATTAGGAGAATGATTTGAAATCCATCCACTTTGTAGAGGGATTTGTAAGGTTGAAATGGATGAATTTTAAATATATACAAATTTAAAAAAGTGTGAAATAAAGGATTTCAAATAACTTTTTAATTTTGGTGGATTTGAAATTCATTCATTTTGCTTTTACAAATCCCTTTAACAAATGAGTGGATTTCAAATTCTCTCCAAATCCATTGATTCAAACACAACATTAACTTTTTTCCCCAAAAAGTATTTTTTCTTATTATTTTGGGACTAAATTAATAAAGATGTGCGTGCACGAAAAATGCCTCATAGTCATTTTCTTGACAAATACTCATTAATTATTATATAGTTGGTCTAAGTCTAATTAGGAATGAGAATCGTAGAAGATGACTTAGTAAGTTTTCGGATTTTTGGGTTAAAAAATTAAAGGTTAAATTCAATCCAACCCAACTAATATAGTAATGCAGTAAACCTAATTCGAGTATTAATCGGGTGGTTATTTAGGTTTTTTCGGATTATTTGGATAAAAAATCTAAACTAATAAAAAATATTAAAAAATCTATGATTGTTAGATCATTCGTTAAAAATATATTTTTGGTAAAAAAGTAAAATCGTTAGGCCAAAAATAAAAAGGAAAAATAATATAAGTTAGATGAAATAATTAGCACAAAAATGAAAATTAAAAAATATATATTTGATTTTTTTTGTGTTATTCGGGTTAACCGTGTTGGGTTAGGTTTTAAAAATAAAACACATCTCAACTCTATTAAAGTCAGGTAATTCAATTCATGTAATCTAAAATTCAAAAACTTAACCCATTTAACCCAAACTTATTTGAATTTGGTTGAATTTTCAAATTGGGTATAAAAACACCTTAGGTATAACCATTGAACCTAAATTATATGGTTCTTTGTTTGCTATAGTTAAAAAGATCTTAGGGATGTATTTCAAGTATTACATCGTCTATTGTCAAATTGAGGATTAGGAGGCAACAATAGCAACCACGTCAGGTCGAGCCTTGACATATTCTTTTGAAAAATTTTAACTCTAGTCATTTGGATCAATCCTTGTTCTTATTTGTAGAATTGGAACTATGTTGACCTGTTAGAACTAAATTAATGTTTTTGGTCTACTTTGTGAAAACACTGCAAGAAAATAAAATATTTTTTTTGTGATTTATAATTTTTTAGTGGTCATTTTCACAATAGTTTTTACTTAACTTTTTGTAAAAGCTATAGTCACAAATTACAATAATATTGTGACTTTCATTTTCAAATCACGAATTAATAATTTGACTTTTTATACGATAATGCATCACAAAGGGATTATAAAACTAATTATGACTAATAGACTAAGTAAATTTTATAACTTGATTTTTTAGTCACCATTTATCTTTTCCTTGTAGAGCCAAAAACCAACTTTGTATATTTTATAAATTAAACTCCAATCGTATGAGTTCTCAATTTTACGAAATTATGAGGATCAATTCTCGGTAGAATAAAAGCAATGTCCCGAATAATATATTTAAATAATATTTCAAAAAATGTAATTTATAGGGTCTAGTGAGAACCTTATATTTGCATTAATTTCTACAGTACCGTTTAGGGAATCATTCACTTGCACTTTAAATGATTGTAAAAAATTTAAATATTCTTTTTCCCGCTTGAGAAGATATTAATCGTATATAAAATGAAATTTCCACAACACCTTTTGTTTTTTGTAATTCTGATGATGCAATTGGGGGTATAATACTATATGTTTTAAAAATTTATACTGCAAAAATATTTAAAATTAAGAAAATAATTTCATAAAAGGGAATGTAAAACTCTCCGTAGTTAAAAGTCTACCCTATAAATTTTAATTCTTTGATGATGGACCAGTTGGCCAATAATCCATTTTGCTGTGGTCAAATTCAATATTCGGGACAAAAAATGCAAAAGGACGGCTATCGACATAAGAAACGGCTACTCCAACTGAAGCCCAGACATGTCTCTATGATAGGAGCATTCATCTTTTAGGAAAAGGGGCCAATGCCGTCAAGTATCCAATAATGTTCTATTATAGAAACTAGGACCAAGAGACTTTATATGGAGCCTGTTCACTTTGTTCAATATTTAGATAGTGTTGTGTGGAAAATTATAAAATGGACCAATCTAAAGTATTGTGACTTAGAACTCTCACTCTAAATTTAAGCACATCACTCATATAGCTAATGTGAGTAATGCGATCCATTCAAGATCAAAGAATCCAATGTATAGTGCCTTTGACCGGATCTACGCTAGAATGGCACATGTTAGGTGTTTAAGTAATTTAGACAATCCTTAAAAAAAAAAAAAAAAGTACTTTAGTCAAGGTCTTGTCCTGTAAATAAATTTGGCAGGAATAAATGTAACGAGGCTTACTTAAAAAAAAAAAAAAATTGAAACAAGGTTGGTTTGATCAAGGGAAAATTGCTAGAATTAGTCCTTGAATTATACAGAAATTCAGTTTGATACTTAATTTTGTTTTGTAATGATGCAAGCTTCTTTTTTTTTTTTTTTTGGTGGTAGGAGTACTTATTTGCAAATGATGTCCACTAGTGGCTCATCTTGTAAATGTTATATGAAGGATGAGAAAATAATTAAATCCCATCATTTGACGCTATACGTGATTGAAATGTTGTGCTTATGTTCTTCTCTTCCTAAGACGGTTACTACACCAACATTAAAATTAGGGTTTTTAAGACGAGCTAATTACACTAATTTAAGATATTTTTAAAAACATTAGCTTCTTATAAAGGCGACAAATTATATTATTGATTGGCGTTAGGGATAAAAAGAAAAACAAAATTAATCTAGAACGGTAATTAAGGTGTTTGTTTCCTTGCAAAACAATTCACAATCAAGTGGTTTTCTTAGTTAATTGACAAGTACATTATAAATTAATTCACCTTTTCAACTCCTGAACCCATCGAAAGAATATAGTCATGTTTAACCTAAACTATAATATGGTTTATGACCTTATACACATCTAGATAAATATAAGAGACTGGAGCAGGGTTGCAAAAAAATTAAACTAAAAAGTTCCTTTTAAGTTTAGATTATTCCCTGTTGATGCGTAAAAATTGTTAGCACTAAGATCTAAAAAATCAAATCTGTCTCTTATCTAATCACAATGAATATCGAAAGAAAGGTAATTTGAATGTCAAACTCACGACATAATAACCTGTGACAAGAACAAGAACGATGATGATTTTGCTCCCCGGGAGGTTCCGACGCTCAAGTCAGTGTTTTCCGACAAGAGGAAATTAGGGAGCAAAATGAAAGTCAAGAAAAACAATTATTTTGTAATAAGAGCTGTGTTCTTCTGTGTAAGTGTATACTAACCTTGAAAATTAATTATTTATAGTGGTCCTTGATGGAGTTAGATGACTTATTGGCTTTGACATAATTATTTGGCCTATGGGATTTTTATTTATATTGGATTGTGTCCACATCCTTACGAAAATTATGAAGATAGCCTTGGTCTTAGTTGACTATTTTGACCACATTGTCACATGTCCGTGAATTATTGGTAATATTTTTAGGCATCATCACTTGTCCCCCATTCAATCATTGAACCTATTCGGATTGAGAGTAGCTCAATGGTCTTCAACCTCTTATACAGCTAGATGCCAAAAAATTGACTGGAGTCAAATTTTGAATTTTGAATTGTTCCCTAAAAGAAAATTTTATGAAGTTTTCTAGTACATTCAAAACCAAATTTGAGTATTGAAAATGATTTGGTAAGGTTCTTTGGTTAGTTAATGAGCAAGAATTCTTCCAAGAGTTTACATTTCTTCAAAGGGCTTGAACTTGAACCTAGGATATTCATAAATCCATCCTAGGTCACCTTGCAAAATATCCCAAGGTCTTGAAATTGTACCAAGGCTTCTTGAACCAAAGAACCAAGGTTATACCTCATAAGTTACTACATACCACAACCTAGGTTGCAAGTTCTCCACAACCTAGGTTACTAAACTTTTATAGCCTAGTTTGTTGCTCTCCCACAACCTAAGATAAATTTTCACAACCTAGGTTCCAAGATCCACACAACCTATGTGATGCCCCGTCCCACATCAGAAGTAGGAAGGGATATTTTATTGTTTATAATACCTTGGATTCTAGGTTACGTACAACTTGGCTTAAGCATTTTGAGCTCGTTGATTTCGCTCAAAAGTTGTTGGGCCAGTCTAAGACCTGGGTATTAAGTTGGTATCAAAACGAATCTCGTGTAGTCTCTGCACGGGGTGAGACTGGGCCAGTAGTATTGGATTATGCTACGCAGTGTATATGATATATTATTGGGTCCCAACTTGGGCTTTGCGAGGATGCAAAGCCTTAAGGAGGGAGGATTGTGACGCCCCGTCCCATATCAGAAGGGGGAGGGGATATTATATTGTTTATAATATCTTGGATTTTGTGCTACTTACAACCTAGGTTCCAAGATCCACACAACATAGGTTCTAAACTACACAACCAGTCCAGGTTCCTAGACTCCACAACCAAGTTTCCCAAGTTGAACAACCTTGGTTGCTTTGAAGACTTCTCCAAGGCTAAGACTTGCATCCTTGGTACCTTATCTTCTCATTTTCCCCACATTTGCTTCAAGTAAGTTACTCTTCTTTTTTACTTCTCCTTCATTCCTCTTCATTTCTCTCTTTGATTTTTTATCAAACACTTGGTGCACATTTTTTAACTCTTCATTCTCATGAGTTTTGTTGATGAAGAAATTTCAAGTAGACATGATACCTTTAACATAGGGAATACTAGACTTGGTAAAGGTCCCTTTGGCCTTGAGATAGATATGGACAAAGTGAGAGAGAGGGATGAAAAGAGGAGGAATAGGCAAGAAAGAAAATTAGAGAAGAGAAAGAAGAAAGAAGAAAAACAAATAATGAAAGAGAAAAAGGAAGGAAAGAAGGCGATAAAAGAGAGGGATGAAGCACGGTTGTTGCTACCTAAGACTGCCTCGGAAGCATCTCCTATATGGAGATTTCTCACCACCTGCTGGAGCAGCTGTGGAGTTCACCGGAGCAATTGGGGTATTCGTTGGAGTGGCTGCTCGCATCACCCCTATTTGCTCGAGGCCCCTGCCTAAGTTCAAAAGAGATAAAGATGCAGCAACTGCTGTCCATTGATGACCCGAAGCATCTTGTAGATATGTAAGGTGGCCTCACTGTGCCCACAAAATTGGAACCACAGCTGCACCTTTCACCAAGACAAACCCCACAACTGCCTTGGCGGTGTCTCACGCTGCCAACAATGATACTACTAATAAAGTGCTTCAATCCTCCACCACTAGTTCCATATTATGCTGGTCTGCTCAACCGAAGAAGAAGATTGGTGTGGTTATACGGGATAAAGACTTAGCTTATCAAAGCAAAAAGGAAGTTTCTAAGGTGTCAAAAACAACTCTTGTGGAGTCCTCAATTAATGGTGATACCTTTACTCCTCCTATGTCTATGGAAGACATTTGTTTGACCAATACTAAACTGGTACTTGTTGAAGACAATCCTTTGCGTGAACCATTTGAATCAAAATTTTTCAATATTGTCCAAGAAAATATTTGTTCTCAAGGTCAAGATGTTGATGAGTTGTGTATGGCTTCAAATCAAGTTGATAATACATCTCTTGAAGAAGAAATTCATTATTTGATCAAAGGGCCTAGGCCAAGTGTACTTCGCCAAAGCTTATTTGGGGATAAACCTTTGCATAGAATATTACCATCTTCTAGAACAAGGTCAAATTTGCGTTGCACTAATGCTCCATTTGGCAAGGTGCCTTCCAAATATTCCTATTTATACTTTGTTAAACCATATCATTCTATAAAAGCTCCCATGAGTAGTTGCTGTATTGAATTTGAAGATGTTAATGAGATTGACCAAAAAAATGCGAGTGAAGAAGTTTCAATCTAGACCGTGGATAAGAATTCTAATGATGAATTACACTTCGAATTTGACCAAAGAGAGTTAAGTGATGAAATCATAGTTTTTCCTTGCACCAAAGAAAAGGAAATAAGCTATAAATTCTCTTTGACAAAAGAAAGATAACCAAGCCAAGGATTCTTATCGAGACTTGAGTATGTCTTCTCCGAATTATCTTCTTCAATTGTTGACAAGGACCTCTTGGGAAAATGGGGGAAAAGATTTCATATTCCTAATGATTTCAAAGTTAAGGTTCCTTCTTCTAACCATCGGCGTTGTGTGGATACCTTTGGATATATATCTGTATACTTGGCACACTTGGAGGCGGGATTGAGGTTTCCAAAACCTCTTTTTTTCCAAAAGTGTTGGAACACTACCAAGTCAGGCTTTGTCAACTTTGTGCTAGATCGATTCAGAATATTAATGCCTTTGTTATAGTTTACACAATTTTTGTAGTTAAGCCATCCATTGCTATCTTCAAAAAAATCTTTCACATCATATCTACGAGGCTTGGGATAACCTTTGGTTAAAGGACTAACATGAGTTTTCTTGAAGATCTGACTCCAAGGTCTAAAGATGGTATGAAGGAGTGAGTACTTCATGATTTCCAAATGTCCTGAATAGAATTTCCCACATGGAACTTTAAATTGAATATTTCTCAAGCTAATGAGCTTATTCATCTTGATAAAATAGAGAGTGCTTCTATGGCTATGCTTGAGAATGCCAAGAGACTCCATTGGAAAGTTGTGATCAATGAGCAAGTTTTAGTATCGGCTGGATTAAGCCTTGCCTCTTGATTATTTCATCTCCTTAGGTTATTATGCACATTCATACTCTTACTTTATGTTCTTTCAATAGGCTTTCTTTTGAGAATGTAACTTTTCTATTACTTGACATGTTATTTTGTTTTTGTAGCAGACGCTATGTCAAGTTCCATTCATGATAGTGCTTTGGAGTAAAGGCGAGCTAAGCCCAAGGAATCATTGAGCATGTCGACGATCTTCCACTGGGATTGAGGGTACCAAGATATTATCTCATGTTACTCTTGCACAACCAACATGCTAGAAGAGGCCTATGGTACTACTTTGAATCTGCTTTGCCCCCTTTACCTCAAGTTGAGGCTCTTACTCAGGTTGCCTCTTCTCTAGCGGTAATTGCTTCTCGTCCACCTCGAGTTCCCATTTTGTCTCGATCTGAGAGTACTTCATCCTCTCGTGAGATGTGTGCTACACAATGGGAGGTATACAATGACTCCATTTTAAAGAAAATGCGTAGACATTTAGTAGAAGCTTTAGCTTTGCCAAAGGAGCGATAAGAAATATTGGGGAAACCCTTGAGCTCTACTTGTGTTGCCGACGGTGAAGCAATGTACAAACACATTGCTCAAGTAAGTTATTCTTCCATTCTTTGAAAATTTAAGTTTATATCTCATGTTTAGATCTAACATTATTCTTTTTTGCCTTGTCCTTAGATTGGAAATCTTCATTATCATTGGTAGCGCGCTCAAGAGCAATACTTAGCTGAAATTTCAAAGTTGAAAGGCAAACTTAATGAAGTGATGACGGCTAAGGATAAACATTTCACTGCAATTTTTGCTCAAGTTCTGAGCCCAATAAGGAGTTGATTGAGGAGAATACCAAGTTGAAAGAAGATAGGAAGAAACTTCAAGAGTCTTATAAAGAGGAAATGAAGAAAATTAGGGTGTCCCACAAGAATAAGCTTAAGGCTAGGAAGGAAAAGTCAATATTTGAATTTCTCGACTCTCAAGACTATCAAGATCATTTGAAAAAGCATTTGGTTGATTATTGTGCTAGAGTTTGATGATATGGTAGATGAGTGAAGCATGACACACTTTGATTCAGGGTATGAGGAAGCTTTATATTTCTTGCAGAAAAATTATCCAAACTTCGATATCGATGATTTGCTTCAAGGCATAATTCCTTCTACCCCTCTTAACCCTAGTACATCAGGGGCTCCAATTGAGGATAGAGTAGTATCCGTTAGAATTAATACGAGGAATACTACTCCAGAGGTTGTCGAGGAGAAGAATGAGGTTTAGATGAGCAATTCCACCGCACTACTAGCTTATCTGTGCAACGCAAATTTAGTACTTAGCTTAGCTACTTTCTTTTTTTGGATACTATAGAGCTCAGGTCTCTTATATGTACGAACTTTTACCTTCAGATAATATTATGTTATTTACTTTCCTTAGTATTTTTTTTAGCTACACTTGTTGCTTGGTTTTGTGTTGGGGCCTTTCCTTGTACCAACTCCACCTACGTCATGCTTTCCATCTATATATATGTATATATATATATATGTATGTATGTGTGTATGTATGTATATATGTATATACATATATATATGTATATATATGAGATATTACGCCTTTCCTTTGCTACTTGTGCTTTTATCTAGCTTCAAGTGTTCCTCAATACATCCTCGCCTTCCTTAGACACTTGAAATTTTTTTCAAGTGAATAAGTTGTTTTATCTAGTGATTGTTTTCAAGTGCAAGGAAATTTTGCTCGCTACTAGAGGGTAAGCCTTGGTCTTATGACTAACCATAATCTAGTTAAAAAAAAAATTTCGCCCTTAGAAAAGCTTAACGTATAATTTTTTATTTTTTTTCCTAGGAAGAGCTTAATCTAGGCACAATATTTTTCTCCCTCGGAAGAGCTTAACATAGGTACAAAAATTTTCGCCCTCGAAAGGGTTTAACCTATGTATAAATTTTTTCGCCCTCGGAAGAATTTAACCTAGGTACCAAATTTTTTCCCTTAGAAAAGTTTAACCTAGGTATAAAACTTTTCACCCTCAGAAGAGCTTAACCTATGTACAAAATTTTTCACCCTCTGAAGTGTTTAACCTTCTAAAATTTTTAGCTTCAGAAGAGTTTAACTTAGGTACAAAATTTTTCGCCCTCAGAAGGGTTTCACCTAGGTATAAAATTTTTTGCTCTTGGAAGAGTTTAACCTAGGTACAAAATTTTTTACCTTCAGAAAGGTTTAAACTAGGTAAAAAAATTTTCTCCCTCAGAAGAGCTCAACCTAAGTACAAAATTTTTCGCTCTCAGAAGGGTTTAACCTAGGTATAAAATTTTTCACCCTCAGAAGAGCATAACCTGGGTTATATATTTTTCACCCCTAGAGGGTATACCTTGTTCTTATGACCAATCTTAACCTAGGTAGCAAAATTTTTTGCCCTCGAAATAGCTTAACCTAGGTATATATTTTTTGCCCCAGAGGGGGTTTAACCTAGGTTCAAATCTCCTAAGAAAAGCCTTAGTGTTAGGATTAAGGTTACTTTAGGCACAAATCTCCTCTTATAAAATTTATTTTGCTCCTGGAAAGGCTATGATTGCTCTTTTGAGCATACTTAACCAATGAATTACTTATCCAAAGAAAAGCTAATTTTTGCCCCTAGAGGGGTTATACCGACTTCGGAGAGTGGTCTTGAATTTTGTTTCCCGGAGGAAGTAATTGACTTCGGAGAGTCAGGGTATCTAGAAGGATATTTTACACTTGAAGGTTGGGAGAAGGTAGAATTGCTATTTTAAACAAAATATTGAGCAATTACATAGGTACAAGACTTAGAAGTTTTCATTGATAGTAAAACCGAATATTTACAAGTTGCACTAGAGCTTGTTTTATTTCGGAAGGTGTCGCTTGGCTTAGGGAATTTCAAAAAACTTAGGCAAAGTAAGGAAAGATTAAAAGTAGAACTTTTTGAAAATTTGGGCACTCCAAGTGCGAGACAAGAGCTTACCATTCTTAGTTCTCAATTTGTAGGCACCATTGGATATGCCTCAACTACCTCATAAGGACCTTCCCAATTTGGAGAGAGCTTTCCATAAGTTTGGGGTTGGCTCACTTCCGTCTTCCTTGTAACCCAATCTTCTACTCATAATCTCCTATCTCGGACTTGTTGATTGTAATAGCGTGCAACCCTTTGCTTATCTGCTTGCATTTTGAAGTATGTCTTATCCCTTTCCTCCTTGAGTAAGTCAAGGTTAGACCTCAAACCTTCTTTATTGTTCTCCAAATTGAACTTTGTAGACACGAAAACCCAGCATATCAATTTCCACTGATATAAGTGCTTCGGTTCCATAAGTGAGGTTGAAAGGAGTATCCTTGGTAATGTTGGCATTCTTGTAGGTAGTGCGATATGATCATAAAACACTTGGAAGCTTTTCAACCTATTTTCCCTTAGCATCATCAAGTCTCTTCTTGATTCCCTCAAGAATTATAAGATTAGTCACTTCTACTAAACCATTACTTCAAAGATGGCTCACTGATGAGAAACATTGTTCTATGCCCAAGTCTTGGCAAAATTTTTTGAATGGTGCTCATTGGAATTGCAAGTTATTGTCCGAAGTAAGTGCCTCAGGTATTCCGAAGCGACATATAATATTCTTCCAAAAGAAGATATGATTTATTGATGAGTAATGCTTATAAGGATTAGCCTCCACCCCTACTTAGTAAAATAGTCAATGGATACCACCACAAATCTCTTCTTTGCCGGAACTATTGGAAAAGGACCCAAGATATCTATGCCCCATTGAGCAAAGGGCCAAGGAGTTATAATTGGAGCAAGTTGTTCAGCCAGATGGCGAGGTTGATTGGAGTCAAATTGACATTTATCACTGAGTAACTTCTGCACGTAGTCCATGGTATCCTCTAATAGTCTTGGCCAATAGTAACCTTGCCTTTACACCTTTTGAGTTAGAGCTTTTCCTCAAACATAGTGTCTACAAAATACCTTCATGAATTTCGACTAAAGCAGATTGAGCTTCTCTTGGACTTAGACATCGGAGATAAATGTATTGAATAAGACCTTTGATACAAAGTTCCATCAATGATCAAATACTTGGCTAACATTCTTTCTACCCTTTGAGCCTTAATCTTATTGTCGAGAAATTTTTCTTTTTTCAAGTATTGAATGATTGGGGTCATCCAATTTGGAGTAGAGTATTTAAGACCTTCCCATGGTCTATACTTCTTTCTCTTAGAATTTCCAAGAACACTTCTTTCAACACATTGGAATGCACTGAACTTGTAATTTTTGATAAGGCGTCAACCTCCTTGTTTTCATCTCAAGTCATATAAACTATGTTAAATTTTTCAAAGTGCCAGATGAATCCTTCACCTTACTTAGGTAAAATTGTAGGAATGGCTCCCTTGCTTCATAGTCTCCCTTGACTTGTTGAACCACAAGATTTAAGTCCATGTTCATTACCAAGTTTTTAACTTTCAACTCTTTGGCTAGCCTAAGTCCAGTAACTAAGGTTTCATACTCAACTCTAGTAACTAAGGTTTCATACTCAACTTCATTGTTACTTATTTGAAAATCAAACCTTAAGGCATAACTTGTCTTAAGTCCCTCTGGAAAGGTAAAAACAATATCCACGCCACACTCTTCGGCGTTGCTCGCTCCATCCATACGTAGTGATGTCCACGGTTCCGAAACTGCTAGTTTCGATTTCAAGGAAATGTGGAACCAAAACCAGAACCTTGGGAGCTGGCTCCAGTTCTGATTCTAGTTCTAGAACCAACAGTTCTGGTCACAGTTTCAATTTTAAATTTTTTAAAAATTAAAAAATTAAAAATTATAATACTAAAAAATTTAATACACGTTCATATGAGAAACATAAATTACATTTTATTTTTATTTCAATTGTAGACTATTTTTTTTGGAAAAAAAGTACACTATTGCATTAATTATTGAACTATTAAAAATTAAAGTAAAGATACATTTTGAATAATCTAGACTAAAAGATAATCTAAAGAAAAATTAATTGTATCAATTATATTGGCCTATAAGATTATAATAGGCTAAGGTCATTAAGAATTTTTTTCAATGTTAGATTTTGTTCCAATTGAAGAAGCAATAGTAGTGCTCTTATCATTCTCGTTAATATCTATTTCGGTCTTAATCTCAATCTCCTAGTCCTTTATATTCGCGTCGTACAAATATGCTAATAATCCTTGAATTTCCAAATGGTCGGGGCTCAATTGAGACCGTCTCTCATCCAAAATGCTCATCCCGCACTAAAAGCTAGTTCGACCGCTATAGTTGACGCCAGTATTGCTAAAATCTGCTTTGCAATAAGAGAAATGATGGGTTAAACCTTTGACTTATTACTCTACTATTCCAATATTAAGAATTCCCTTTGCTTCTTCCTAGGTCCGGGCTGTCATCATCTTGGAATTCAAAAGAAATAGTTAGATAACTATCAAATTCTATACTACTAGCACTGACCCTTGTCTTTTTCATACTATGTAATATTTTTTTAGACGGGGAGATATTTATAGTACTAGTAGTACTAGTAGTATTTCGTGGGCTACTACTAGACTACTATCACTACAACCGGCACAAGTATGTAGAACTTGAACTT
This sequence comes from Cinchona pubescens, assembly GCA_025175665.1. NCBI lineage: Eukaryota > Viridiplantae > Streptophyta > Magnoliopsida > Gentianales > Rubiaceae > Cinchona > Cinchona pubescens. Next base: position 276,528 of record JANKKI010000174.1, read on the forward strand.
GATAATCACTATATAATGTAAAATACACTCTTTAGTCATTTTAATAACTTTAATTAGATCTACTAAGTTGTCTTTAAGAACAATATATTCTGACATATTATTTATTATAGTATAATATGCTTCCAAATATTGCATCAAATCAACACTTTTAACACAAGGATCTAAAATAGAAGAAACTAAATAAATAGGTGGAATATGATAATAATAATTAAGCCATTTTTGTAACATATCAATAACAACACTTTGCAAAATGATATCATTTACACTATCTTCTAATCGATACTAACTATATTATATGCTTGGGGTATAAATAAATGAGATGTAGGAAAATAAATACCAGACAAAGTACAAGTAGCAATTTTAAAAACATGCAAAATTTCTACAATTTTTCTACAAGTTTCCCATATATCAGGATGCAAGTCAAAACTACTAGGACATCTGTTTCTAAATAATTCACATAATAAATCATTATATTTAAAGAATTATTAAGTAAATCACAAAGTTGAGTTCCAACGATTAGGAACATTATGAACAAATTTTTTAGGTTTTCTTCTTTCTCAATAAAAAATTTGGCCCATTATTTAAATATTTTTGGATGGCCAATTAGGTAACTAATTGCTTTCTTAACAGGTTGAACCGAAGCATTAAGTATTCTCAAACTATCTTCAACACTTAAATTTAAAATGTGACATGCACGCTTAATATGAAAAATTTATCACCTACTTGTGAGTCACAATAATTTTTTAAATATCTAATTTATATAGCATTATTAGTAGCATTATCAAGCAAGAACCGATTGAAAAAATTTTATATACCTCTTATATTTGTCTAAAATCTCTTTAATCATATTAATCAATTATCCTTTTTGGCATAATCTAATTATCATCAATCCAATGAGCAGTTCCATCCATGTAAGAATTCCTATTCCAATGATAACTTTAAATATCACTACAAATTGAAATATGACCTTCTAATTTTGAAAAAATATCTACCAAAATATTTTTTTTGTTTTTAAAATATTTTGAAATTTCACGTGCAAAAGTTGTTCTAGACACACGTTTAACTTGTGGATTCACATACATTTGTTGAAAATGTACATATTTCTTTTTTGCACCAAAACTAAATGGTAAATGTTCTCCACAAACAAAATTAATTAATCCAATTTTATATTGTTGATCACAAAATTTAAATATTGGATTAGAAGATGAAGATGCGTACTTGGGTATCTGAGATTGTCTCTTATCAATGTGAATTTCATCAGATGTTCCTTCGTCAAGTACTTCGCTAGTGTTCCGAATTATCTGCTCCCTTTTTTCCAATTATAGTTAGTCTAGCAATAATTATACACTGTATTAGTAGGATTTCTTTTGTTATCTAATTTTTTTGTAAATTATTTCGTAAACATTTCAACCTTTGAAGCCTTAGAAATATGAGGTTTTGTTGATTTACTTCCAGAATTGATAGTTATTTCAACATAATCTCCAAGATTAATAAAAATTTCATTGGAATTTTGACTATACATTTGAAAATATTAATTTGAACTTTTAAAAAAATATTATAAAAATAACTAATAGACTTTATGAAAATTAGAGAAAATAAATGACACTTAAAAATAGTATAATAAGAAATAAATTGAGATTATAAATATATAGACAATAAATAGAAATTTATAAATAATATTAGAGATTATGAAAAATTTGATAGTATTTGATAGAATTAGAGGAATTGAGTTGAGAGAATTGTGAGTTGAAAATGGTTAGGAGATGGGGTATTTGTAGATAAATTTTGGAAATTAAAAAAAAAAAAAAAAGGAATGGCAGCTTATGGTCGTCGGAATGGAAATGGCCATAAGGCCGTTACCAACGATCAACTGACCGTTGGTGTGTTTGTTGTGGCTAGTAGGCCAACAGTCAATTTGACCCAATTTTTTTTTATTATAATTTACCCAGTTCCAGTTACAAAAAATAGTGAACCAGAACCGAAACTTGTACAAGGTTTTGGTTTCGATTCCTAGAATTGGATTTGATAGTTCCAGAACCGCCAGTTTTCGGCGGTTAGGTTCTAGAATTAGAACCATGGTCACCCCATCTACATGCATTTTCCATAAAGGTGAGTCTTGGACTTGTCCCCTTCCCCTCCCCCCTCTCCCGGCGAGGAGTAAATCAATCATACACTGTCGGTGTACAAACATTTTTATACTATTAAGTCTATATGCATGCCATATGTGCAAAAATAATTTTTTAAATTTAAGCAATACACATGTGTCATGCGTCTATATCTAATGGTATAAAATTTTTTATGCACTAACGATGCATGAATGTAATTTTTACTCTTTAAAATAATATTTCAAGAATAATAGTTGTCTAAACAGATTATTCTTGGAATATTATTTTAAAAAATTAATGTAACAAGTTTTTCAGTGTGATATATGTGAGATAAAAAAAGTAATTGAAAAACTTGTATGAAATGATTGTAGAATATTATTTAGAGAATAGTGTAAAAAATTACCATCCATATTATACTTCATAGCTAGGCATACTTAGATTTGAATTTTTATTTATTTATGTAAAATTTGACACGGCTTTTTTTTTTTTTAAACCTAAATGTATGCACTATTTAATTGGAAAATGTAAACGCGGCATGTGATTAAAATGTTGCGCAATCGGCTGTGACATTAATTTTTGTACAATTCCACATTCATTGCATTTGGACCCGTCTATATGTTATTGGACAGAAGTAAATAATGCAAAGGAATATTACATCAGAAACAAATCTTTCGGCAATAAAAAATAGGAAAAAAGAAGATTCATATATATGGACATGATACTTGACTGGGAATTGCTGTACTTAATAAAAAAGTTTAGCATAATTAATTAAAAAAATAATAAATTTTGAGAATTCCATTTAGACATCTATTATTTAAGATATATTCAGAATTTAGAATAATTATTAGAACAATTTTTTGAGATTTGATGTTATATATGGAGAAATTCTTGTTTAGACTTGGTCAATATTATAGTGTAGGTGATGTGGTCTATTTAGAATCAAAGAACCTATGACACATGCTCAAAATTCGGTCTAAGTACGAATTTTTCGTTATGTATGTGAGAGAAAATATCATTGAAAAACGTGTCTAAGTAATTATTATAAAATATATTTAAAAATACTAAAATAAAAAACTAGTCCTAACGGAGCCCTAATTAATTAAGCTCAAATCAAAGTCTCCATAGCCATCCACAATGAACAAATAAGAGAATGGTCAACGAATTGATCTTTCTTGGCTTATCATTTGGAAAATTTTTATATAGATTAAGGTATATGACTCTATCATATATCTTGTAATTAATTTTATATTTATTCATATATCTTAACTTGTGAATAAGATTTTTTAATTTTTAATATCTTAAAGAAAATTGAGAAATATGGACAAGAATAGACTATAAAATATATGCTAAAGTTCTATTTAAGAATTTTCCCATATCATTCATGTACTGCAAGAATTTAAAGCACAATACTAGTTTGACTTTACCTTTGAAATGAACTGCAGTAACTTTGTAAATGACAATATACAGGATCTTCTATTTTAAATTTTATCTCACTTTCTATTCTATTATTTAATGAATTGTCAGATTCTATGACATAATTTTAGTGGAATAATTTTTATAGTTTATTTAATAATATAACAGAAAATGAGACAATGTATAAAACAGAAGATTCTTAGCACATAAATTACTATGCATATGTGTGCATGCAGTGGTTGTCCGAAGAAGTAAACACTACCATTAATAAATAATTGACGAAATTGATCGAATTTCTTTTACGCACCAAAAAGTTTTCCTTATCTAAATCGTGTCATATACTATTATAAATAATGTATTTTTATAATGTGATAAAATAATAAAGTAATTAATGTGTTACTAGGAAAAGTAAAAATAAAATTCGATTAAATATCTAAAATTAAGATATTGAATCTAATTACACATTAATAAATTTATTATTTTGTTACTTTATATAGATGTATTATGTAAATATTTAGTAAGATAAGAAACCCAAGCAGGCAAGCAGCTAGATAGAAATGTGATGAGTGCTAACCATGAGATAAGAATTACAAGACTCTAATGAGAGTAACAATGAAAAGAATATATGAACAAATTGCACAGACACACAGCCAACATCAAACACAAGCCATAACGATTAATTTTCAGCAAATGCGAGGATTGTTGGGCTAATATATTGCATGGGACATGGTTGAGTTATCTCTCATAGCATATATATAAATAATCAATTTAACTAATGAGCTTCTAAAGCTACAGTTTCATTCGGATTTCTTATCTTACTTCTTTTGTTTTGTGTAGACTTTTGACTTATAAGTATTATTATATCAGTTATATCTGATAAATATATAAAATACGAGAGAAAAGATTGATACGGGGACTATGACGAAAGAAAAGACCCTGTACCCCTATTCAGATTGTATAAAAAATACAATAGACAATTAATAAGTGAGTTGATGAAAAACTCACAATGTCGCATTGGGTAATCCCCAGTTGAGAAAGAGCAGAAGCGAGCTTGATGCATCTTTTATGTGTTTATTTCCATAAATATCGTGTATTGTCAAAAACTATAGAAACCCTTTGGCCATAAACAAATGCTGCACGCTCTAGGAAGCTTATAGGAGTAAGAGGCACATAGTTTGCCGAGCAAACAACCATACCTTCCATAATTATCAATAAATGACGACTTATCGACCTCTATTTTGAGAATGCATGCATGATTATATATAATGCGCCGGTGCAGAAACTTTATATCCTCAGTTTCGGAGCATCAAAAACTAAAAAAATAATATTCTACACAATTGTTTTTCTTTGCTAAGAACGCAATTATTTGGGGTAAATTATGGAACTTGAGTTAGATATTATTGGATGATCTTGGTCTGAAATTGTAGAATTACTTGCATGGTTTAGATTATAATGGAGTAACGGTGAATATCGAGTCAGACCATAACACAAATATTTAAACTAAAAGAAATATATAGAAGAGTTTGCTGAAGTAATCAAGATAAGTACGTCACTAAACTGATTGAGGCACAATTGCATCAGCAATCCCTTCGTGTGAAGATGACCAAGACTGTTACTTCCTACTGGTTCAAAGTCGAGGCATCTGTTAATGCATAATGATGGTCTGATAATATCAAAATTTTATCGAGAGATAAATTTGATAAAATAATAGAATTCACATCAAAATATTTGTTTCCAGAAGTAATTAGTTAAATATAAGTTTTATAATGTAATTTTAATTCAAATTCCAACATCAAGAAGAACTGTTCCTGATGAATAGAGACTCAAACTCTGGCAAGTCTTTGAACAATTATTTATACGCACATGATCATCCGCTATATATTTGAAAATTTTGTTATTCTAGAATGCGGTCGAAGAACGCGGTTTCTAGCTGGTTCCCATTTAATATTAATTGCGTATCCAAGAAATCTATGCCACAAATGATGGAAATTGAAATAACAACTTCCTAAGTTCCTTTCATGAATTGTCGAAGAAACCTAATTCTTTTTTTTTTAAAGTAAAAAAAAGTTTAGGAGATGAGTATGTTATCCTCTTTCTTCAGAATAAGTCATTAGTGTATGTTTCAACAATCTACTGTGGTTCTTACCTATCACTCACCAAACATAAGATTGAAGGCAGCGGAGTCAAATCTTGAACATTTTGATAGTCTGATCACCCTACCTACTATTTGAACTCACTCTTGTTGGCAAAACCTAAATCTTTCATCATTTGGTATCTTGCCAGCTTAATCTAGTGTAAAAACTTAATTAGCAAATTTGACTAAATATTTTTAGTTTGTCTCCTGTCTTCCAGATAATAAGCAACCGTTATCTAGATGGAGTATTGAATCTTAATGAATAACGAAAGACCAAATGGTCTGCTATACCAATTAATCAGTTGCTAGTTAGTGGAAATCGACTGGCCTTATCTGCCTACGTACATAAACCACATTCCAATAGCACTTGGAGAATAATGTTATAAAAATACATCCCTTACGTACGTTAGTTGGAGAATCAGTGTATTACGTAACGTGCTGGATAAAATTATGGATTAATAACACTTTATCTTCTAAATTAAGAGATAATTACATTTTGTTCCCTTCAACTATAAAAATATACACTTTATCTCGCTCTGACGGACAAGGCCTGGAGTCTTGAAATCATGTCGACATATGCAATAATTGAAGTTTAGGGCAAAGCATTGTGCACATTTTTATGCTTAGGACTAATACTTTTTGACAATTGAGGTTGAATTAATTTAATAAACCAAGAAAATATTGGATAAATCCATTGAAAAAAAGTAAAGCAGAATAGTATTCCGTTGATTTGTTTGATAACTTCTACAAGCAATAGTAAAATATTGAAGATTTTTTTTTTTTTTCTTGAAGATATGACTGTTTCCCTGAAAAGCTAATTTAGGAAATAATCTGTTGAAGATTTGTTTGTTCTGTGTGAATTTCTCAAGAAATGCCAAGGGAAAAATACTTGAGCTTAAGACTTTGCTAATATTCCTTTTTTCCACTGTACTTTTTTGTCAATGCATGTTCCTCGTTCCTTTTCTTTTCTTTCTTTCCACTTCCATCAAAATTTACACTCTATTAAGTAACATAATTGCGCGGTGCACGGTAAAAAATAGACAGATATAAATGCCCAATAAAATTGAACAAATACAAGTCTAAAATTTGTAACATAATAAGAACTTATTAAAATTAAATGACAAAATAACATTTAAAAAACCTTTATTCAAAATCAAGCAAGTTTCCAAATGATCAAGATACATCATCCAAAATATACGGAGAAGTTAACTTTTACAAATGTTATGAATCTCTTGAATGGCATATAGTGGGGCAATATTGGATCACTTAGGGATGCCCTAGTTCTGGTTCTAGAATCGGAATTGGAATCAAGTAAAAAAATAAAATTATTTATATATATAGTCTTATAGACCAATGTAATTAATGCATTTAATTTTTTTTTACATTATTTTTATTATGAATTATCCAAAATGTATCTTTACTTTAATTTTTAATGATTCAATAAATAATGTGACAGTGTACTTTTTTTTTTTTTTTCTAAAAACAAAGTCTACAATTGAAATATAATTTTTTGTGTCTCATTATAGTTTGTATTAATTTTTTTAGTATTATGCAAAATGTATCTTAACATTAAAAAAATTCGAAATCAGAACCAAGACGGGAACCAAACAGAACTGGAGAATGGTTCGAAACCACCAGTTCCAGAATCAGAATCAGAACCAACTCCCAAAATTTCGATTCTGGTTTCCGCTCTTCCTAAAATTGGAACCGGCGGTTCCGAAACTGTGATCATGACTAGGATGGGCGCATGACAATCAAAATTACACAAAAAATACATGTTATTAAACAACATCTATCATAAGCATCAATTAAATATCATTGACTTCATTCATGATCAAACCAAAATGGCCTTAGATGTGGAGCAGCCTAGCTGACAAAAATAGAGTAGTTAGACATTATTTGGAAATTGGAAAAAAGAAAACAAAATTGTGATCGTCAACAATCAAGACTGCAGACATTAGCTCAATTCATAAGTAGACCCAAAAGAATTCGATACACAATTCATGCAATTAAAGCTCGTAAAGTAACATTAAAAAACTAGTATTCATAAGCCCAAAGCAGGGATAAGAGAGTTCAATTTTTTTTTTTTTTGCCTACAATTTCCAATTTTCTAACACCTTTCAAAAGGCAAATATTAGTTCCAACAAAAGGCTCTTTTGAATCTTCTTCTTTCACCATTTCTAAAATGAAATCGGCTAAAATTTGTGCTTTGATTCTGCCCTAGGTTGGAAATGGATGTCATACTCACTTTATTCAATTGCCGACTAAACTTTACCAACGTTTCCGAGATCTCAAGGTTCAAGAGAATAGACTTGAGTTGATGATTTGTAAGAACTACAATAGGATGACTTAAGAAGTATGGTGTGAACTTTCTAGCCGCCATCATCAAGACTAAGGCCAATCTTTCAATGGTAGGATATTGAGTCTCAGGATCACTTGGAACTCTACTCACGTAATACAGTGGTTTTTGGACCTTGTTCACTTTTTTGATGAGAACGGCGCTCACTTCCGCACATGAACAAGACAAGTATAGGTAAAGAGTTTCTCTAGGTTCGGGCTCAGTTAAGAGAGGGGGAGAAGCTAAGTATCCCTTCAACTTCTCAAATTCTTTTTGTCACTCTTTCGTCCATTGAAAATTCTTGGAACTTCTTAAAGTTTTGAAGAAAGGCAAATTTCTATCTGCGGACTTGGATAAGAAACGACTTAAGGCTGCAAGTCGTCCCGTGAGCCTTTGTACTTCCTCGATCCCTTTAAGAGGTTCCATGTCTTGAAATTTTATGGCCTTGATTTTTTCGGTGTTAAGAGAATCCATCTTTGTGTTACCATGAAACACAAAAAAATTTCCTCGAAAACTCCAAAAGCACATTTTTTTGAATTTTGCCTGATCTTGAACTTCCTCATCGTACTGAAGGTTTCCCGAAGGTCCTTCATATGGTATTTTTTCAACTTACTCTTAACAAGCATGTCATCTATGTAATCTTCCATATTCAATCCCAATTGATTAGTAAACATTCTATCCACCATCCTTTGGTAAGTGGTCCTAGCATTTTTCAAGCCAAAGGGCATTACTCGAAAGCAATAAGTGTCGGAGTCGGTGATGAAGGTGTTCTTTGCTCGATTCTTGCAATTCAAAAGGATTTGGTAATATCCTTTATATGTATCCAAAAAAGCTTGGGCAAACCTTGTTCAAACTTGTGAAATCTACGCACATCCACCACTTAGCTTCTGGTTTTGGCACCATGACCACATTACTAAGACACTCGGGGTATTGGATCTCTTCGACAGTCAATTTTGCTTCCAAGAGTTTGTCTACTTCTACCTCTAATGTTTGGCTTCTTTCTCTTCCAAAATTCCTATTCTTTTGGATGACGAGTTTGAACCTCGGGTCTATATCAAGTGAATGCATAGCTATGTCGTGGTCAATCCTTGGCATATATGAGGGATCCCAAACAAAAAGATCTTTAAGCTCTCTGAGTAAAGAGATGAGGTTTTCCTCAATATCCTCTAGGAGAGACTTTCCCACTTTCACAACTTTGTAGGATCATTTTCTTCTAAAGGCACATCTTCTAGTTCTTTAACGAGTTCTCCCTCTGGGTTGAACTCCTCTTTTTCTTCCAAGAGTTGAACATTATAACTAGGACAACTTCTTTTTATTTCAACTTTAATGAAACTCTATAGCATTGCCTCATTGTGATTTGATCTCTTTTTATCTTGCCCACTCCATTCTCCGTTAGTAATTTCATCTTCATGCAATGGGAGGAAAGAATGGCACCAAGTGCTCTAATGGTAGGTCGTTTAGAACCAATAATGATGTTGCAAGGTGAAGAATTCTTGGCAACTACAAAGTTGACCATGAGTTGGACATATTGAGGGGGAGTGCCAAACATAACAAGAATGGTAATTATCCAAGTGGCTCAACAACTTCTCCAACATAACCGAGTAAGGGCGAAGACACGGGCTTCAAATCTTTCTTCTCCAACTTCATTGTTTGAAAACATCATAAAAAAGAATATCTGTGGAACTTCTATTGTTAATCAAAGTTTTTTTAACATCAGAATTTGCAACGGGTAAGGTCATTGCCAAGAGATCACTATGAGGGTGAATTACTTGTTCCGCTTCTTTCGTGGTGAATATTATGTCTTGGCACAACCGGGGCCTCTTCATGCAAGATTGGACCAAGTTGATCTGTCGAGCACATGACTTGTGAGATGACACGGAGTCAAGATTTGTTTGCTACCCCAAAGATTGTATGAATAATGTTTCTCCCTTAGATTTTACCTCCGCTACTCTTAATCTTTGAGACAGACATTCTCGATCTTCTTTGTTTGGGTTTTGCACAGGGCATTGAGAGGATCTTCCTCTATCTATCCCTTGGATGTATTGCTTAAGATAACATTTTCTTATTAAGTCTACAATTAAATTTTTGAGAAAAATACAATATTGATTTCATTCTCATGATCTTTGTGAAAATAGTACCATTTGTTCTTGTTGTGTCACTCTGGGTCACTCCTCATAGGGCCAGGCTATTTGACATAAGGCTCTTTCTCAATGATAGCCAAAATGTGCGAAAGTTGTGCATTGAGTAGGGTATAAACTTTAGGGGGTGGGACGCCTCTTGTGAGGAACAGTTATAGATAACCTATCCCTCACACTAACCTTCTTTGGAGGTTTTGCTCTACGAATTCCTCCATCTATTTTCCTCTTCTTCCCATTTATACCCCCGGACTTTCTTTTTCTCCTTTCCCCTTCATCGGCTCAAGCGAATTCTTCAACCCTCCGGAATAGTTGATTGAGGGTGGCGGGTGACCTCAAATGGTAATATCAAATAAAAACTTTTTGGACTTAACCCACTTTGGAATGCCATGATTTGCATATCTTCCGTAGCTTTTTAAATGCCAATGGTCTCTTTCAATCTATCCACATAGTCGAGCAGGAACTCTTCTAGTCTTTAGTTAAGAGTAAGCAAGTGAATCCTTGTCTCAGGGATTCTCTTTTAGTTTCCAAATTTTTTCAAGAAAAGATCTACAAGTAGATCAAAGTGTCTTATGTTTCCTTTCTTGTACCCTCTGAACCAATCTGAGGCTACGCCCTTGAGAGTTCTAGGGAACCCTCAGCATAGGATAGCATCTGAGATTGCCTTGTAACCATATCTTGAGTCAATAAGCATCAAGATGCTACCATGGATCTAAATTTCCATCATAAGAGTCAAAATGAAGAGTTTACCAACGCTTGGGAGGGATTCTCGCATTATCTCCTCAATGAATGGCAAAGAGTACTTGTATCGTGTAGCCAATCCTTCCTTGTCATCCATCCATTTTACCCCTCAAGCTTGGAGCTCCTCCGACTTTCTCCTTAGCTCTTCTTCTCGCTTGAGTATGCATCCAAAGTATGCTCATTTTCACAGGATTTTCCCCTTTCTCTTGCTACTGAGGCCGCCTCACTTGGACTCCTTGGTCTAATTTCACTTGGCCTGGAGGAGGCCTCTCTTCTTGACTGATGCTGGGTGGAGTAGTCTTCACACTCCTGTCGGGCGGACTCGATTAGAGTTACTTTCTTAACCCATCAATCATCTTTTTTGATTGCTCGAGAAAGTCCCTCATCCATCTGACCTTGTTATGCAGAGTGGACAATCCAAGGGTTGCCACCAGAATTACACGAAAGTTCTCCTCTTCCTTCCTCAACTTGTTGCTCAAACTGATGTTTCATAAGTAACTCTTTAAACATAGCATTCTGTTGCCTTAGAAAGTGTATCTCCACATCTCTATCATTAGCTTGGGGATCGGGATCTCCAGCTTGCTTCCACAATCGATTAAATACTCTAGTTGATCGAGAAGAGATTGTCTCTTAATGCAACTGGTGTTAAGAGACAATCTCTTTTTCTCTGTTTTGGTTGTTCTGGTGAGTGTTGTGGGTGCTAGGAGCCACAGGCAGAGATGACTTAAGATGGCTTCTTGTTCAATTTTCCATAGACGATGCCAAATGCTGATGCGTAAAAATTGTTAGCACCAAGACCTAAAAAACAAAGTCTAAAGTACAAGTCCAATCACAAAAAGTACTCCAAAGCAAAGGTAATGACACATGTCAAACTGGCAATGTGATAACCTGTGACAAGAATAAGAACGACGGGAATTTGTCTCTCGAGGGAGGTTTTGACACTGAAGTCAAATATGACGACAAGAGGAAATTAAGGGGCAAAATGAAAGCCAAGAAAGGCAAGAATTTTGTAATGGGAGTAGTGTTCTTGTGTGTGAGTGTTTACTAAACTTGAAAATTAACTATTTATAGTGGTCCTAGATGGTCTTGGATGACTTATGGGTTTTGACATAATTATTTTGCCCATGAGATCTTTATTTATGTGAAGACCATATTAGATTGAGTCCACATCAAAAATTACGAACATATCCTTGGTCTTAGTAGACTATTTTGACCACATTTCTATGTGCCTGTGAATTATTGGGTGATATTTTTAGACATCATCATTCCCCATCATCATCATCATCATTGTAACCCTTCTCATTGAGATGCATTTATTTATCGAAAGAAATAAAACGGTAAATCGCAATGCATTTTAGAGCAAGAAAAAACAAAAAAGAACATTTGAAATTCAAACCATTAGAATTTGAATAATCAAATACTTCAAGTGAGGATTACCTGCTTAATGACACAAATACATTGTTGAGATATACAATGAATTTTATTTTAAATACGCAATTAACCATTGTCACATGTGATTAATTCCAACACATACAATGTCCCAATTAGCTACAAGGGCTTCCAATCTCCCTTAATTAGCCTATCTCTGAGAATAAATTTTTGTACCTTACCAGTGGAATTAACAGGCAATTCACCAAAGAACACACAATTAGGCCTCTTGCGTATGCTCGGGCAAATGACTTGCACAAAAGTCAATAATTTCTTCAGCAATAATACAAGACCCTTCTTTCAACTTCACAAAAGCACAAGGTATTTCCCCAAGAAAATCATCAGGTCTTCCAACAACTGCAGCTTCCAAAACCATAGGATGCCTAATAATTACATCTTCAATTTCTAAAGAACTTATAATTTCACCCCCACAATTAATCACATCCAAAGACCGATCCTTCATTTGTATGTAACCATCAGGATGTTTCACTCCAAGATCCTTAGTCCTATACCATCCTCCCTCAAAGGCTTCTTCCGTTTTTTCGACATGTTTTACGTACCCTGACATCAATGTATTGCTCCTAAACATCATCTCCCCAATAGTTTTCCCATCATTAGGGACACTTTTCATTGTTATAGGATCTTTTACGTCGACTCCCTCCATTATTAGGTTATGAATTCCTTCGCGAATTTTTATTCTAGCATAATCTTCATCCAAGTGTGACAATTTGTCAGGCAATGTGAAGTCGTGATTGTTCTTGATGTTGCTGGACCTAGGGCTTCGCTCATCCCATATGCACAAATAATATTGAAACCTAATTCTTCGAGTTTCGTTCGAATTTGGGGTTCTGGCAACGCTCCTGCTCCTGCTACAATTACATCCACCTTGTGAGGCAACGGTTTCGGATCAGCTGCTAGCGTTTCGCCAATCTTGCCTAGTAGGGCTGGTGGACCGCAAAAAAGTGTCACATTATGAATAAAAATGGAATTTATAATTGTAATTCCCGTAACATCTCTAAGACAAATATTTGTTCCTCCCATTGCAGCCATTGTCCAAGGGAAACACCACCCGTTGCATCGGAACATGTCTACCGTCCAAAGAAACACGGGCATTTGTGTTGTGCCTGTTCGGAAAATTTCTCTCAATGAATTTAGATAGGCAGCTCTGTGGCTATAGATTACCCCTTTTGGTTCGCCTGTCGAGCCAGATGTGTAACATATTGAAATTGGATCGCATGGAATCGGAATTCGGATAACTAATCTTGAAATCAACTTTTCCCATTGCAAGAATTTTATCGTAATCCAGTCTATCTGATGAATCTAAGTGGTTTTCTTGGATTAAGACTAAGATTGGAGAATTAATATTTGTCTTAGATAATAATTCAAGAGCTTCTTGGACGACTTTGATAAATTCGTAGTCAACAAAAATTGCTTTAACTTCCAGCTGATGAAGTTTTTGGGCTAATGTTGTTGCATCCAACTTTGGGTTGAGGGCACAAAGGATAGCACCTGTCATTGGAACTCCAAAATGTAGCTCATAAAGTTCTGGAATATTGGGTGCCACAGCTGCAACCTATTGAGACAATAAGGTTTTCAATATTTGTATAGTAACGTTTATACATATAAAATTGGATAATTTATGAAATTACAGTGCAGTTTGAATAACCAAATAGTCTTTAAACAAGGACCAGATTTGCAATTGCCTGTGATTGTTTTTATTCTTAGCATGTAATAGATCAATGGGATGTCAGTTGTATTTGCTTTTGAGTTTTATCCGATGTAATATTGTTAAGGGGATTCCCCTCACTACTAGTGTGCTCTTCTCTAATCATTATATACCAATAAAAAAAATGGAGGATTTGAAAAATTATCCGTTTAGATGGTTATTTTTTTATTATTCTTCAAATAATATTTTCTATTAATTTCATATATCTATATAATTTCACATATATATATATGTATATTTTATTACCTTTTTATTTCATATATATAATATTAAGAAAGTTACTACAATACCTTTTAAAATAGAGTAAATCACTCATATACTGTCGGTGTATAAAATTTTTATACTATTAAGTCTAGATGCATGTCATATGTGCAAAAATAACTTTTAAAATTTAAGCAATGTACATGTGTCATATATCTATATCTGATGGTATAAAAATTTTTATGCACTAACGATGCATGAAAAATTTTTACTCTTTAAAATAATATTTCAAGAATAATAGTTGTCTAAACAGATTATTTCTTGGAATATTATTTTTAAAAATTAATGTAACAAGTTTTTTTAGTGTGATATATGTGAGATAAAAAAGTAATTGAAAAACTTGTATGAAATGATTGTAGAATAATATTTAGAGAATAGTTTAAAAAAAAAAAAAGTTACCATCCATATTATACTTCATAGCTAGGCATACTTAGATTTGAATTTACTTAGATTTGAATTTTATTTATTTATGTAAAATTTGACACGCCTTTTAAAAAAAAAAAAACCTAAATGTATACACTATTTAATTGGAAAATGTAAACGCAGCTTGTGATTAAAATGTTGAGCAATCGGCTGACATTAATTTTTGTACAATTCCACATTCATTGCATTTGGACCCCGTCTACATATGTTATTGGACAGAAATAAATAATGCTAAGAATATTACATCAGAAACAAATCTTTCGGCAATAAAAAATAGGAAAAAAGAAGATTCATATGAATATGATACTTAAGCTGTACTTAATCAAAAAGTTTAGCATACTTGAATTAAAAAAATAATAAATTTTGAGAATTCCATTTAGACATCTATTATTTAAGATATATTCAGAATTTAGAATAATTATTAGAACAATTTTTTGAGATTTGATGTCATATATGGAGAAATTTTTGTTTAGACTCGGTCAATATTATAGTGTACACATGTGGTCTCTTTAGAATCAAAGAATCTATGACACATGTGTAAAAATTCGATCTAAGTATGAATTTTTCGTTATGTATGTGAGAGAAAATATCATTGAAAAATGTGTCTAAGCAATTATTATACAATATTATTTAAAAAATACTAAAATAAAAAACCAGTCCTAACGGAGCCCTAATTAATTAAGCTCAAATCAAAGTCTCCATGGCCATCCACAATGAACAAATAAGAGAATGGTCAACGAATTGATCTTTCTTGGCTTATCATTTGGAAAATTTTTATATAGATTAAGGTATATGACTCTATCATATATCTTGTAATTTATATTTATTCATATATCTTAACTTGAAAAATTGAATAAAATTTTTAAATTTTTAGAATCTTAAAGAAAGTTGGGAAATATGGACAAGTATAGACCATAAAATATATGCTAAGGTTCTATATAAGAATTTTCCCATAGCATTCATGTACTGCAAGAATTTAAAGCACAATACTAGTTTGACTTTACCTTTGAAATGGTGCAGTAACTTTGTAAATGGCAACGTACAGGATTTTCTGTTTCAAATTCTATCTCATTCTCTATTCTATTATTTAATGAACTGTCAAGATTCTATGACATAATTTTAGTGGAATAATTTTTATAGTTTATTTAATAATATGACAGAAAATGAGACAATGTATAAAACAGAACATTCTTAGCATGTAAAGTACTATGCATATGTTTGCATGCTGTGGTTGTCCGAAGAAGTAAACACTACCATTAATAAATAATTGAAGAAATTGATCGAATTTCTTATACGCACCAAAAAGTTCTCCTTGTCTAAATCGTGATACTACTATTATAAATAATGTATTTATATAAAGTGACAAAATAATAAAGTAATTAATGTGTCACTAGATAAGAAAAGAAAAAATA
This sequence comes from Cinchona pubescens, assembly GCA_025175665.1. Taxonomy (NCBI): domain Eukaryota; kingdom Viridiplantae; phylum Streptophyta; class Magnoliopsida; order Gentianales; family Rubiaceae; genus Cinchona; species Cinchona pubescens. The sequence goes on from JANKKI010000174.1 coordinate 292,644, forward strand.
AAATTCGATTAAATATCTAAAATTAAGATATTGAATCTAATAACACATTTATAAATTTATTATTTTGTTACTTTGTATAGATGTATTATATAAATATTTAGTGAGATAAGAAACACAAGCAGGCAAGCAGCCAGATAGAAATGTGATGAGCGAATGATGGACTGCTGCTAACCATGAGATAAGAATTACAAGACTCTAATGAGTGTAACAATAAAAAGAATATATGAACAAATTGCACAGACACACAGCCAACATCAAACACAAGCCATAACGATTAATTTGCAGCAAATGCGAGGATTGTTGGGCTAATATATTGCATGGGACATGGTTGAGTTATCTCTCATAGCATATATATAAATAATCAATTTAACTAATGATTTTCTAAAGTTACAGTTTCATTTGGATTTCTTATCTTACTTTTTTTGTTGTGTATTCTGACTTGGTCGTAAGTATTATTATATCCGATTATACGTGATAAATATATAACATGCGAGACAAGAAATTGATGCAAGGACTATGACGAAAGAAAAGACCCTGTACCCCTATTCAGATTGTATCAAAAATACAATAAGACAATTAATAAGTGAGTTGATGAAAAAGTCACAATGTCGCCGTGGGTAATCCCCAGTTGAGAGAGAGCAGATGCGAGCTTGATGCATCTTTTATGTGTTTCTTTCCATAAATATCGTGTATTGCCAAAAACTATAGAAACCCTTTGGCCATAAACAAATGCTGCACGCTCTAGGAAGCTTATAGGAGTAAGAGGCACATAGTTTGCCGAGCAAACAACCATACCTTCCATAATTATCAATAAATGACGACTTATCGACCTCTAGTTTGAGAATGCATGCATGATTATATATAATGCGCCGGAGCAGAAACTTTATATCCTCAATTATTTTCTTTGCTATGCACGCAATTAATGGGGTAAATTATGGAACTTGAGTTACAGAAGATATTATTGCATGATCTTGGCATTAAATTGTAGAATTATTGGCATGGTTTAGCTAATGGAGTTACAGTGAATATCGAGTCAGACCATAACACCAATATTTAAACTAAAAAGAAATGTATAAAAGAATTGCTAAAGTTATCAAAGACGTCACTAAGCTGATTGAGGCACAGAGTCGCACAGTTGCATCAGCAATCCCTCGTGTGAAGATGATCAAGACCATTACTAATGTTGATGCATAATGACGGTCGTGATAATATCGAAATTGTAACAAGAGATAAATTTGATAAAATAATAGAAATCAAATCACAATTATTTGTTTCCAGAAGTAATTTGTTAAATATAAATTTTATAATATAATTTTAATTCAATTTCTAATATCAAGAAGAAATGTTCCTGACACGAATAGGTAAGGAGACTCAAACTCTCCCAAGTATTTGATCAATTATTTATGGCCACATAATCAACCAATGTATATTTGAAAATTTTGTTATTCTAGAAGAATATGCGGACGAAGAACGCGGTTTCTAGCTAGTTCCCGTTTAATATTTATTGCGTGTACAAAAAATCTCTGTGACAACTGATGGAAATTGAAATAACAACTTCCTAAAGTTCCTCTCACGAATTGTCCAAGAAACCTAATTCTTTTTTCTTTTTTTTTGATAGGTTACCTTATTTCTTCGGGGCAAGGGCAAGTCAACGACATATATATATTTTACCAATTTACAATGATTCTTTTAGATTACTTACTAAATATAAGATTGAAGACAGTAAGAGTCGAATTTTAAACTTTTTGATAGTTTGATCACTTTATTTACCATTTAAGTCAACCCTGTTAACAAATCCTAATTCTCTCACCATTTGATATCTTGCCAGCTTAATTTGGTGCAAAAACTTAATTGGCAAATATGACTAAATATTTTAAATGTAACTCCTGTCTTCCAGATAAGCAACCATTATCTAGATGCAGTCTTGAATTTACAAGTATACCAAACCCTATAAATCTTATAGAGATCTAAACCGTTAACTTCTAAATTTCTTTAGTGTTAATTACATTTACACCTCCTTAAAGTTTAGCCAAATTAACCCAAAAAAAAAAAAATTTAATCAGTTGCTAGCTAGTGGGTATCGACTGGACTTATCTGCCTACTTACTTATACAATTCCAGTGGCAATTTGAGATTAATGTTGTAAAAATATATCCATTACGTAGGTTAGTCGGAGAATCAGTGTATTACGTAACGTGCTGGATAAAACTATTGAGACGAAATACTTGGCACAGTTCGTCTATATGTCCTAAAAAGTATAGGTCAAGTTTTAACTCAATTAAGCGACACATTTGATTTTTTTTTTTTATTTTTTGGTTTAAAGGATCTTCAGAGAATACACAGTTATCATTTGTTAATTTAAAAGCATGACAGCACAGGCAAAATGTCTTACTAATTTAAATGCACTTTTATTGTTAAGTTTGATTAATATTAATGTGAAAGGCATACTTTATGGGTGTGTAATTAAAAAAAAAAATTACCATGTTAAAAAATTTCATAAACAATAATTTGCTAGTTTATATATATAAATAGTTAATGGAAATGTTGAAGACAATTATTCAAAAAATAAAACGATAATATAGTACTGTTAAGAGTGGAGGATAGGAGAAAGTTATGGGGAGTTATCTTTTGAAAATAGGGATAAAATTGACAAAATAAATAATGACATCACACCAAACCTCTATTCATGCTTTATAAATAGTATAGATATATAGTTTGATTAAGTATAGGGTTGAAAATAAAGTCGATACTCCGTACAAGAAACGAATTTGACTCGTTAAAAATTCGTTCGAACTTTATTCAACAATAATCAAGTCAACCTAGACTAAAATTTAACATTCGTTAATTTTTTATATTCGGCTCGAATTCAGGTTTGATAAGCTAAAAAAGGCTTAATTACAGTTTGCCCCCTGTAATTAAGGGACAGTTGCAAAATTCTTCCTATGTTTGTTGATTATCAACAAATTGCTCCCAAAATTAAATAAAGTTAAAATTTTCATCTAAAGAGAGTAGTGAAATGTCATAATTACCCTCAATATTCCTTAACCAACATAAAATTAGAGTGAATTGCATTTTGGTATCTGATTTTGTTTTATAAATAATTTGTCATTCAAAAGTAACAATGTTTTTTCATTCAACATTATTGAAAAATTTTTTTACCCTTCAATAGTAATTGTATGAATAAGTTTACTGCTTTAATGTTGTTTTCTTCGCATCCGTTTTTTAGCATACCATCACGTACTTGTTTCGTCAATATTATTTTTATGTCTAGATTAAAGTATTTTATTTATTCAATCACGTTACTTTAGTTTTATTAATTTTTATTTTATTTTCTCTATTATCACTAATTAATTCATCACTTTGTATTTAAAAAATCACATTATTTGAGTAAATATACTAGTTTGAGATATAATAAATATATATTTTAAATAAAATTAGAATAATAAATTTATATTATTTATTAGTATCATTTTCAAATTTAAGAGAAGAATTTTAGTAAAGAAATTCACAAAGTGTAACTAAAAATATTGATAATTAATTATGAAATTTCACTATTCCTTTTAAATGAAAATTTTAATTTTTTTAATCTTCCTTTAATTTGTAGATAAAAAAAAATATAGGAGGCAATTTGCAACTATCCCCTAATTACAGGGGCAAACTGTAATTAAGCCCTAAACATTGTTAAATTTACAAGTAAAATTTTCAAACTAAACGAGTTTGATTCGAATTCGACTTAATAAAACTTGTTTGAATTCAGTTCGAAAACTAAATAAGCCAAATTTCAACAAAATTTTAAGTTTGTTAAAATTAGGGTTGTGACTAAACTTTAAAAAGCTGAGCAAGGATATTTTTAAACTTGACTTGTTAAATAGAGAGGATTGTTTGTATTCACCTTGAACTCGAGCTAATCTCAAAGAATGATGATCAAGTTTGGCTTGAATATTTGGTAATTTATTTGCAAAGAAAATGTTGGCTTGCCTCATAACTTTTGAACAGATCTCGAATACATCTATAGTTGGTTTGTTTGTGGCTTTATTTCTAATTTGTTATCTTCTTGTCCTTAAAATTTTGCTTTATAATTGTCTAGAATGCAATTATGATAGTTAAATGATGTGATGTGAATATATGCAATTATGATAATAAAGGATGTGATGTGAATATCTATTACGATTATTTAGGGAAGTGATTTACAGTTTATGAATCAAAATATATGCAAAATAATAAGGAAAGAGATATTGAATAAGGAAAATAATTAATAAGTAGGAAAAATAGAAGATACTCTATGTAATTAAATTGTATATTTCTAATCTTCTATTTTATATTCACGAACATATCAAACTAGACAATATGATGATTGTGTTTGACTCATTAAAAAAGTCGAGTTTCGAAAGTTGTACAGGCTTGGATTAATTACTCAATGAACACGTTTGAACGAACTTGTTTCCATTCGAGTTCAAATCGAATAATAATCAAGCTACTTGAATTCATTTACATCCATAGTTAAAATAATCATATAATTTTGAATATTAGAGTGTATGATTTATTTATGTTTATTTACACCTCTAATTAGGTGAAATGAAGTGTTTGAGATGGACTTGACTTTGTTGAGTTGTAAGTAATGACATTTAGTCTTTTATTTTTTATTTTTTTTATAGGTGGCATATGGTTGGCATTAAAACATTAAATGTATGACTGATGTATTTGTTACATCTGATTAAGTGATCAACTATCGAAATTCATGGCTATTTATTTATTATGTCTATAGCAATAGTTAAGTGCTCGATTATACTTATGATCGGTCGGTCTAAAATTTTTTATTATCGAGCTCATATATATATATATATATATATATATGTTATATATATATAGAGACACAAGCTTTATGGGTAAGTTCGATCTAGTGCGTTCCCACGCAAGTCTAATTTGGGAAATTTCAAAAATGGATCCGATCTATAAAATTATAATGTGGAATAAATTTATATTTAGTAACATCACTTATATGGGTGATGTGATTAAATTTAAATCATAATTTTCATATCATAGTATCATGGATCGGATACTTAAGCGAAGCTATGTAGAATTGAGAGTGCGCAATTGCCCTTCCCAACTTTCGAAAAATTGTAAAATAACCTAGAAGCTTTTTTTAAAATTATATAATTATCTTACAATTGCCGCATTAATTTAATTTTTTTTTTTAAAGTTGGTTTCTTTCCAAAATTTGACTCCTAAAATGTTAAAATAAATATTTCATATACAAAATATGCTATTTGAATATATTCATAATGCATAATTACCACAATGAATATTTATTATAACTTGTTTCTTTTTAAAAATCCCACATTTCTCTCTAGTGACTCGAACCTATGAAAGCGTACTACCAGTTAAGTGGCACTTTATTATTATAACATGTTTTACCGTAAATTTAATTAACTTCTAAATTATCAAATTTATTTATTTATATTTTAATTTATCATTAGAATATTATAATTTTACCCTTACTTTATCTTAAAATTATTTTTTACCTCCATTGACTTTGGAACCTGACTTCGCCCCTCTGATCGGATATACCTAAAAATGACGTGTAGATTTGGTTGCCGCCATAACGGACAAGGCCTAGAGTTATCTTGAAATCATGTCTCCATATGCAGTAATGAAAATTTAGTGCAAAGCATTATCTGGATCTTTATGCTTAGGACTTTTTGACAATCGGGGTTGAATTAATGTAATTAACAAAAAAAAAAAATATTGGATAAATCCATCGAAACAAAGTAAAGCAGAATAGTATTCCGTTGATTTGTTTGATAACTTCTGGAAGTATTGTGAGGCAACAGAAAATTACGGTGATTGCAATCGTCAAATATTGAAGCTTTTTTTTTTTTTTTTTTTTGGAAGACATGACTGTTTCCCTGAAAAGCTAACTTAGGAAATAATCTATTGAAGGTTTGTTTGTTCCGTGAGAATTTGTCTAGAAATACCGAGAACAGAAAAATACTCAAGCTTAAGACTCTGCTAATTCCTTTTCGTCTGTATTAGTTTGTCAATTCATGTTCCTCGTTCCATTTCTTTCCTTTCTTTCCACTTCTATCAAAATTTGCACTTTAAAAATTTCTAATGAGCCCCGAACTTCATGACCATAAATTGAGAGGTTGTGCTGAAGATTCCACGATGTACTGTAATAACTTCGTCGTGACCCGAAACTTCATGATTAAATGATTTGGGTTACAATTCCAATTCCCAAGCATCAAACAAATTGTCCTTTTTTATCTTTTTCGTTGAAAGGATTATCTCATACCAAAAATGTATCAAAGAGAATTATAAAAATGAAAAATTAAAATATTGATTTTGTGAAATATATTTCGTATAGTAGGACAATCTCCTTCCTGGGGGAGAGTCCTTTATTCTAATACGGAGTAAAATTCTAAATATTATACAATAGGAAAATTCCATACTTTTTTTTAGAAAACTTCCTTAACATTTTTTTTATTCTTTAAATGTGTGTATAGTACAATATCATGTGATTTAAAGGGTTATACTGAACAAACATTTTAAACCTAAAGGAATGGTTTCCTAAAAGAAATTATAAAATTTCCCTACAATCACGCCATAAAACTACTATACATGAATTAGGTTTTTTCGGGTACATTATAAATAACCATCTTTTTGTGCTAATATTTACGTTACTCCCTAAGGTTTAGAATAAACCTACAACTCATCTCTTCATGGTTGAAAGGTGGAAAACATAACATATTTCTACAAAAACTCAAATATACTAATACGTTAATATATAGTTATAAAATTTATAAATACCTAACTCTACTATTAATTAGATAACGCACCGCAAGTATACAAGGTCAAATAGTATATAGCGGAAGTAGAGGTCCAACCCACAAGGATTGGTTTAGCAAGTACCGGTTGTTTGGTTTGAACACTATTTGAAGAAATCGACAACAAGAAAGGAAGTTAACTAAATTAAATATTCATCATTTAAAGACTCAACTAATGAAAACAATGGATTAGAGTTAGACTAACTAATTTCCAATTTTGATTAGTTCATGCAATTAATCAATTTAATTAAACATAATAGAGGTCAATTTTCATTATTAACCTAATCCCTATTCCTCACGCAATTATATCATTCAAGTTAATTAGTCTTAAATAAAGATTCCTCCTACCACCTAGAACTTAACCAAATTGACTATTTACCTTATAGAATTCCAGGCGACCAACTATGTAATTTAGTCTGTCAAAATCATAAACTAAATCTAGCCCAATTACTAATTAGGCCTAAAATGGAGGTTCAACTTTTGTTCTCATCTCAATTTACTAATTAATTAATTAAGACAGTGATCAATTCTCCTAATTATCATTCTAGTTCATTAAAATTGCACAATTGTTAATTTTATTATTTAATTTACCAAATTAATCATTACCACAAGGAATTGGCATTACCCAACCTTAATCCATGACAAATTAGAACATGGATCTGAACGAAATAACACAAGGAAAATTAATGAAAGCAAATAAACTATTCTAACCATTAATCTGGGAAAACTATAAATTGGAAGCATAGAATATGAAAGACAACGAATGAACAACTAAAGTATAATAAAGTGCATCAAAAAGATCTAAGGATGCTTAAGAATGCTTCTCTATTGAAAGATCGCAAGTTTTGGGTCCAAGATTGTCAATCTTTAGACTCCTCTTCAATTTTTCTTGAAAAAATATTATGAAAATCATAGTCTAATTTGCAGCCCCCAAGGGAGAGACTGAATTAGAACGTGTTTTTGAAATCCTAAAGACCCTTATTTATAGTTTCTAGGAGTCAAAATGTAGGGTTCTAAATAAGTTTTAAAATGCATTATTATGGGTGCAAAATGGATACACAGAACCCTAAAAACTTTAAAAAAATCTTGAACCAGTTATCATGACTCGCCCAAGGGAAGCTCCATTCTATCCATGCTCGTCACATGTGAGCTAATAGCCTGTTGGGCGATAGCTCCTCTTGCCAGCACGTGCAGTTTTGCCATTTTGCCTATAAAATCGCCGTCCAACATTTGATTGTGCACCATTTGTTCCTACACGACTCTAGAATAAAAACACACATTAATATATATGATATAACTCTAAAATAATAGATAAGCATTGACTAAAATTATAAACAAAAGATAAATAAGAACGTAGGAAAAACACTAATTTTGGAAGGAATTAGGTAAATCACCTAAACACAACTCTAAACACATGTATACATAAATATAAGTTAAAGACTATTAAATAAAAACTAAAATACCACACTAAACATATATTAATACATAGAAACAGAACTGCATGAAAACGAACACATAAGTCCTAAAAACGTCGAAACTAGTGCAAAAACTACACGAAAAAGAGTAGGTATAATCCTAATTTCTTAGGGTTATCAACACCCCTCAACTTAAAGTTTTTCTAGTCCCTAGCAGAACAAAACAAATAAATACACAAAATACATTAAGTTTTTTCAATGCACATGAATAATCGTAACAAGGAAAACTATACTAGTAGAGAAATGAACCAAACATGTATATAAAAGAACTTTGAAAATCAACTCCAGATTACCATGAAAGTGCTAATCTCTCCACTCATGAAAAAAAATATCACTCCCTTACTAATCGATGAAAATCCCATTGAACAAAAGTTTAGCAAGTGACAAACATGTTAGAAAAAATTAACACACACAATATTTACTGATACAAATAAACTCAAATCAAGGATCAAATAGGTCTTTAAAACTTGTAACGTAGGCTAAGGGATAAGAGTAGGATATATATTTAGATAAAAGTAGCTCATATTACCTTAGATACCTTAGTGAATCACTTTGAACCATAATCCTCTAAATCTTCCCCTTAACAACCATAAAATTTAACCAACTACCACTTTGGAAGGCAAAAAATATACCTTCTTTATTATAACTTAGAAAGAATTGTCCTTCTTTATTCACAACACTTAACACAACTTAGAAGGAATTGTCCTTCTTTTATTTTTTCTCTTTTTCAACATTTCTTTTTCTTGTTATTTTTCAACAAAACATTACATAACGTAGGGAATTATTACAAATGTTAAAGTAATAAAATAGACTTTTTCTCCAACAAACAAAACTCATATTCTTCCCAATAATCTACAACAATGTGCATAAAATATTGAAGTTGCACACCATCAACACTAACTACTAAGGTGATAGGTAGAAAGAAGGATAAAATAAAAGTAGTAAGCTGGCTAAATAACATGGTTAAACAAAGAAATATGGTTAATAACATGTCTACTTTTATTTAACCCAAGTTCTTTCTAAGAAAGATCTAAAGATAGTTAAAAATGGTTCTCCATTGAAAAATCACACAGACTCGAGATCCAAAGTTATCAATCTTGAGCCTCCCTTTCATTCTTCTTGAAAAAAAACTACGAATATCCTTACTTTCACACTCACCCCTGAAGGGAATATACATTAGAACGTGTTTTTGATGTCTTAAGGACCCTTATTTATAGTTTCTAAGAGTCATAGGGTATAGGTCTCCTTGAAATATTTTTAAACTATTGAAATCCAAGATGAAGACACAACCCTAACCTAAAAATAAAAATGTGAACCTTATATGGCTTGCCCTAGGCAAAGAGCTAAGCCCATAAAGCTTTAATGATCCTTACGAAACTTCTACTTGCACTAAATAAAATGTTGTTTTAATTTTTCTATTTTTGTCACGAAAACCCAAGTGCCACTTATACTTATATAGATACAAAAAGCTCCACATTAATAATCTATACATGAATAAATTCTAAAATAAACAAATAACTTAAAACTTAGTAACTAAATGGAAATTTGACAAACAATGTGCTCCAAGATGTGTATAAGAGACAGATATAATAGTGAATCGCACAAATGCAAGGTCCGATTAAGTACAAGAGCTCGAGAATTGTTTTTCCTTTACCAACTAACATGGCTACACTAAGTAGGGATCATTAGGGCTTCACAAAGTTCAAACAAGATTAAAAAAAAAAAAAACATAGGTGTAATATGGTTTAAAATAATACAAAGGTAATATGTGCCAATTCATAAATAGTATAAATGGTAATAGTCATAAAAATAAAACCAAGACTAATACAAATCTATAACGAAGCATTCATATAATATCCCATAAACTACTGAAATTAGTACAAAAACAATGTATGAAAACTAGAATTCCTAACCAAATAGTACAAGTTAATTTTTAGAAAGTTATCATATACCGCTAAGTCTAGTATCCTTCCACCGTCCAACAATCCCTTATGCCCTTCTACTGAGAGGGAATATTTTATCTTATGTTCACTTACATAACTATTTTTTATTAGAGGTTTTAATTGAATAAAATAATTCTTTAAAATTTTTAACGTCCTAATACTCACTTAACCAAATATTAACAGTTTCACATCAAATCAATTCACGTAGGGGCGCGATATAAATTTGTAAACTTTAAGAGATAACTTCAATAAATTAACCAAATCGCAAGGTTACTTATAGTTCACCATTTATTTTTTTCAGTCCATCATTGCCAAAATCGTATAACAGGCTGATGACTTCTTTCCTATTAAATACCAACTCAATGTGAGCAGAAACGAATAAAAATACCGATTGAAGGAGAAATACCTTATTTTTGTATGTTTATGCTAATGATTAGTAGGGTCATGGGTTTTTGAATCTTAGTCACAAATTTGAGAATGTTTGACTACGTTCACGTATTGTTTAAGTTCGCAAAATAAGTTTTTACTTGGTTAATTGAGGAAAATTTTTATATCAGCAAAGGAAAAAAACAAAAAAAATTACAAGATGTGCTTCCACTAGATGATGTGGTTAAACATGTTAGCGAGGTTTATTGATACTCAAACCAAGATACATAGTCTTTCCAAAATTTTTATTGTTCACAGCAAAGTCAAGTTTAGGTGTTTTTATTTTTTTTAATCAATATATAATATATTTTGTTATGGATGAAATTTTTTTCAATAAAAATGAAATTTATATTAAATATTACTACGCGAACACTTAAATTTTAAAAATAAAAATAAAAATAATAAAAACCTAAACAACATGAACTTTGAAAACTTTATACATTGATTAAAAAAGTCACCTGTGCCTTTTGTTATCGGTAGAAATATTGATAAGTATTGATTTTCATCTCTCCAATGTATTTTATGTCTTTTTGTTGAGAAGTTTTAAATGCGTGGTTTAAAAGTTTCAATGCACTTGACACAATATAGGAAAAGAAAAAATTTTAATTAAGTTTAATTTACAGGTTCATTCTTTACTTTATGACCACTCAAGTGGTCACATAGGTCATAGGCTATTAATGAAATCAACATATCACATATTAAAACAATCCTTGAGAAGTAGAGGGTTCAAACCGTCAAATAGGCAAGGTTAAACTTAATTAAATGTTCACTAATTAATTATATGTACACATAGTGAGATACGAGTTAATTTTCTATACACTGTTGGTGTAGAAAATTTAAAATGTTTTTATATCATTGGGTGTAAATTTATGTCGCTTGTGCAACAAGAACATCTAAAATTAAATAATACATATGTAACATATATCCAAACCCGATGATATAAAAAATTAATCCACGAGATATTATCATACACAAATGATCATTTTGTTAATGCTAAATGACAATATTAATTGCATTTTAAGCTGATGAACTTAATCAGGTTCTTTAACAGCTAGTAAGCATTAACAAGGTTTGTCATTTAAGCATTAATCCGGTTAGGAACTAATATTTTGTGCTTTAAAATTTATATAATGTACAAGTTTTTTAACACAAACTATTATATTCTATAAATCTTTTAAGTACGAGATATTTTACTAAAGAGACGGTAGATGTTTCCAAATTTTTATATCTAATTTATGAAACAAACAAATATAACTAAAATAATTGGTAAGGAAGTTTATGAAAATTGCTTAAGCATCCATAAAATGAAGTTGTAAACTTCCTAGAATTTAGGTAGCTCAATGTCTTAAGCCGCCATAACATCAATGAATCTCGAACTTGGTAAGATTAAGGTAACCTAATTAACTAAAAGGCTTATTGTTTTAGTGAATTGACTTGGCAAAAAGACTAATTATTCTTTCCTATAGCTATTGATTTTGCATAGCATATGTGTCCCATTTGTAACCCATATTTTATGGTCATGGGACTTCTATCTCATGCTGTATATCCATTTTTTATTTCACTCTTTACATATTCGCTATGTGTGTTTTGACATAGTGAATAATGAAAAGATACGATACAATAGCAACCACTTAAAGGGTATGACAAAATGCAAAACAGTATTTTGAATAGAGGATTTGAACGTATTTTATGTGTTTAGTATAGGACTGTAAACGAGTCGAATCGAGCATGAATAGTGCCATACTCGAACTCGAGCTCGAGTTTGAACGAGCTTCAAAAATTGAGCTCGAGCTCGAGCTCAAAAAAATTACCATAGTTCAAACTCGAATCGAGCTCACTCGAAAATAAGTAACTGAGTAACGAGCTCGAACTCGAGTAGTTTGACTTTTTCGTAGGTAAAAAATATAATTTTTCTAAAAAGTATTGACATTTTAGTAATTTTACATATAATAAAAATTAAAAAATATTATATAATGCTCGACAAGCACTCAAGTATATTATACATATGCTAGAGATCGGCTCGTTAAGAGTTTCGTACTTGAGCAAGCTCGACTCGAGCTCGAGCTCGAGTGTTTTTGACTGAGCTGCTCGGTTCGTTTACAGCCCTAGTTTAGTGGTCTACAAGACCAAGTCAACACACGTTGCCACAATATAAATAGTGGGTTTGGTTATGGAACCGATCCTAGTGATAATGTGGCTGATTGAATTAGATTCAACAAAAGATATTGTGACATATTTAAAGTTGGCTATGGAAGTAAGTTGGATTGCCATTGCTATGATCAAAGACCTTTTGTCTGAATCTTTTGTAATGAAGTATGAAGATCCATTAAGGAGGGAGAGATGTATATTTTGTGGAGTAAATTGATGCTTATGAACCAATGCCACGAAGTGAAATTGGTCAGGAAATAATTCATAAAAGATTTGGAGTTCAAATCCTAAAGTTTACAGAAATTCAGGTAGGTGTCAAAACACCCTTGGCTGGTCTAAATGGTCCTCTCTTACCTCAGTTCTTTAATAGTATCTAGTTGAGTCTCCCCTTGTAGAGTAAATTAGGTTAGGATATTCCAATTTGACAAAAAAAAAAAGATGGAATAAATTGATTATGTAATCCAAATAAATTGACCTAATATGAGCCTTCAAGAAATGTATTTGATGGGTTTAGAACAATAAATTTTTATAATTTTATATTTAAATGTCTGATGATAATATCAATGCCAATTATAAATCAAGTACATGAACAACTTATATTTTAGCATTTCATGCTATTTAGTAATTTTGCGAATGCCATGTATGAATCTATTGTGCCAAAAAGTTTGCAAAGTGATATTTATAGGGTAAAATGCATTTAAACGAAGTATAGGACTAGGCCTGTCAATGGGTCACGATAGTATAGACCCGGACCCGATCCGATCCGGACTCGTTTATTCGGGTGGGTCTTAATCTATAATCCCTTTGATTATCCGGATTCGATCTGGACCCGTTTAGCTATTATAATAAACGGGTCGAATCTGGATCTTGGTGTTTCGATCCGATTAAGACCGAATTTGATTAGAAATATTTAATATATTATAAACTATTTATATAGTGTTATTTTATATGTATATATACATATATGTTGTGTAAATTGCCCATATAATTTATATTTAATATAAAATACATGCATAAATATTATTTATAAACTCAATATTTTGTATAGTTAAACAAAAAAAAAAAGAGAAAATTTGATAAGTCGTAATAGTTTTACATATAATTAAAAAAAAATTATTAAGACCCCGGATCCGACAAGACCCGACGGATCCGGATATGGATCTACTTTTGTAGACCCATCCGGATCTAGATCCGGATCTGGTTATATTTATCGGATCCGGGTCTAGATCCGACCCGGATCCGACCCGTTTACAACCCATATATAGGACCCCAAAAAAAAAGTGTTTCTTATCAAACAAATTATTGTTCCAAAAAAATGGAAAAATAAATGAGAAAAAGTTATGAAGGAAATTCATGAGCACAATAACTTTTTTTGTTCGGTTTCTAAATTTTTCGAGCACTCTGTCCGCCATTCAGCCCACAGGGCAGTCTCTGATCCACGGAAGGAGCTCTAATATAAGAAACTTTAAGACGGCCCAAAAATCGAAATACTCAATGGATAGAATTTCAATCTTTCTTTGATTTCTTAACCAGTTTGTTTTGAACTTTGGTTTGTTTATTATGTGTTCCAAATACGGACAAGCTTTTATCAAGTTAATTTCAAATTGAGGTTAAGCAGTTTAATTTTTTTTTACATATAAATATTATATTTTGTACTAATTTAATCAAATTTGAAAAATTAAGGACCATAACTAAAATTATTTTCTCTTGATTTGACTAGTTGATGAACTAGGGTGTGTTCGTTTGAATTGAAAATATTTTACATGAAAAAGTTCATTTTTCATATAATTTTTTGGTATTCGGTTGACAAAATAAAAATATTTTAAAATAAAATTTTTTAACGATTTCATCTTTAATTTATGAATGCAAGTTTAAAAAACTTATAACAATGGTAATAAATACCTTAAAAGTAATTGTTGTTAATAAAATATTGATTTTGTTTAAAATTAAATGATATTACAATGTAGTACTAAAATATGCATAATGATAGTTATATTAGTGTGGAACCCATGATTAAAAGAAAAACGAATGGAAAAAAATTGAAAACAAAAATAAATTTAACAAATGAAATTATAAAAATAAATATTTGAAATTTAATGTCACTCTTGAATTATAAGTTATTTTCAATCAGAGAAAGAAAAATTGAAATATACTATTTTATTTTTCGGTAATATTTTTCGGTATTTCTAAAAAAAAAAATTTCTTGAAAATATTTTTAATTCAAGTGAACACACCTTTCATATGAATTTTATGAAGCGACCTCAAATTAAGTATCCAATAGCTTTATTTCTTTTACATCTTTACCAGCATGTGTCGCAGCGTAGGATATGCTCTCCCCCATTCGACGAATTCTCTTTAAAATTGACTTGTTCAAGGTGATCGTTGCCAATTAATCTTCAAACTTCCTATTTTTGCTTTCGTAGAAGAAAAAGGCAAAAAGTTTGACCTCAATTTAACTTTCCCAGAAGAATTGTTTTCAGCAATTTTTTATCAAGCAGGACTTTGTCATTTTATATAAAATTAGTGAGAAACGCACACTCTATGGCTATAATTTAAAAATAAAATAAATAAAAATATAAATAGTTGAGAAAAATAATAGGAAATTACTCTACGAGAATGAGGGTATAATTGATAAATTAAAAGACGATGGACATCAATATCTCTCCCTTTATATATATATATATAGAAAAATTTTAAAATTTCTTTTAAAAAATTATTTTCTTATACTTTAAGGGTTTATACCGTACAATATCATATACCGTACAAACCCTTAAAATCATAGAAAATCATAATCGTGCCTAATAATTGAAGAATTTCATAGGCTTGACTGAGTCAAAGTAAGACTCCCACCGAGGACAACTCTTCCAGACCAACATACACGTTAATGCCTTCGGGCCTTATCTTTGAGAATTTGTAGATTAATTAAGAAAAAAAAAATTTTGTCTCCTCTAAACTTTCTTCAAAATTGTCCCCTCTATCTGAGTTTTGTAAAATCCCATCTCCTTCTCCTTCTCCTTTTCCATCACCCTGTAAATAGGTAATTGCAACGATTAAACCTTAATATAAAAGGTTCTGGACATTTTACGACAATAAAGTATTTACGGAACCAATAATTATACACTATTTTTACCTTAGTTTTTTACCACTGAACTTATTTTGTCTCAAATTATCAACTAAACTATTAATAATATAAAGGTTCTGCCACCAAAAAAGTTTTTCTTGTAAGATTGGAACAAAATAATACATTGTCGAACTCGATTTTTGTAAAAGTATAAATGAATATAATCATTATAACTATTAAGGAAAGAAAAATTAAAATTGCGAGAGACCTCATCCAATACATAAGTTGGTATACAATTATGATATAAAAGTTTAAGCCAATAGGTTTTGCGCCCAACTTATAAAGGCAAATGATATTTACACACCCCTAATAACCTCTTACACACCCCTATCTCATTTTATCAAGTAAAGAGACTAAAATAATCTTCATTCACACCACTCTATTTTTCTATACTTAAATTACCCTTGTTTCAAGGTTCACCTATTACAATAATTTCATCTTACATTATTATACACTGTATAATTAAAAGTTCATTGTAAGTTCGTATGTCTCTGTTCGCGTAGCCACATTAGAAATTTTTACAACTCTCTTAATTTAAATCCCTCTTAACAAATTCGTACACCAAATTAGTATTTAATTCTCTGAGGAGGAGAATTGTGGTTTGCACATGTGAATTCCAGCAGACCAATCTTCTTATTAATTGTCAAAACCATTACATATAGTAACCATTATAATTAAGAAAGTGACTGAGACGCTTACTATTTTAAGAACAAAAACTTAACCTGCAACACATCCACATTTGACCACGCATAAACTTCAAATTTACTGAACAAAAGTCATATCTTGATAACATCAGACTTCCAAAGTAAATAGATAGATGTCACATCTAAATATTCAATTTCATCATATTATCCCAATCAGTGATAACCAATAACAAAAACTGAACCATTCCAACACTCAAATTTCACACCTAAACTTCCAAAGTAAATAGATAGATGTCATATCTAAATAATCAATTTCATCATATTATCCCAATCAGTGATAACCAATAACAAAAACCGAACCACTCCAACACTCAAATTTCACACCACTAGTAGAGCATCAATGAAGTTACTGTAGATTGTATCCAGCATCAACGTGTTGTAATCAACTGGAGTGTGTATCGCAACAAGATTAATTTATAGTCTACATGATATAAAAAAACATCCAAAAAAATATTCAGTTAAACAGTATTAATCCCATCTATCATTTCAACAGTTCCTAATTATTATAGCATATGAATTTGGTAAAATAATATAAAAAGTAGTTAACTAGAGCATCCAAAAAAATTGAGCAATAAGAGAGCAAAAATACCTGACATAGGATTTTGCACCTTTATCAGGACAACTACGGATATTATGTCCAACACCGCCACATCCACCACATTTTTGAACTTTTTCTACAATCTCAAATGCTAAATAATCACACTTCGTTGAATTATTAATAGTCACGCTTCGTTGAATTATCTCTTTCTTTTGTTTGAACTTATAGGCCGCCCTCTATGAGAAGAAATCTTTGGTTCCAGAGTTGATGGAAGTGAAACATTTGTAAGCTAAGAGATCTGCTGTAAAGTAGCTTCCTTTTGGCTAAGGGTCATAAAATGATATTTATCTTGAAATTCTCCAATAACAGTATGGAAGCTATCTTCATTTTTGTCCAAATTTTCACTACTAATATCAAATGATCTATTGTCTATCCTCCATTGAGAATGTACTATCATCCACTTTCATAACACTATTTTTTTCTCTCTAATAATATGTGCACAAGGTAAGCCTATTGTACGTTTAAAAAGACCTCTACATTTCCTAAGTGGTCCATCAACTACTGCTAATTCATATTGCTTAAAAAGTAATTTAAGAGCATACATAGAGACATGACCTTTAATCTTTTCAAAGAAAGGAATGCAAAACTTAGGAGGCATCCTGATTTTCTCACTAGCAAGCCTTGTTTTAATTTCTTTATATTGATTTTCTATGGCTAAACACGCCTTTTCTTTTACTTCACGAAAATCACCCGTTGAAACTTGAATATATCTTTTGAGTATTGAATGAGCACCCTTTGCCCTTGAACTAGTATGATTTCCCAAATGTAAATGTTTCTCAGACCATGCATAGACAAATTTCTCTTTGAATGGTAGCCAAGTATTTTTCAAGTAATCAAGAACTAGTCGCTTCTATTTGTACTCAGATTCAAGAAATTGCCAAGTCTCTCCAAATCCAGTGAATTTATCAAGGGACTTAATCAAGTTTGTCCAATCTAATGGAAATGCATTTCATTCCTTTTTTTCATCAAAATATTTCTTACATTTTGATAAAATATTTTTCTATATATGCCATATGCACAACAGATTTCTTGTACTTGGGAAGACAACTTCAATTGCATTCATCAAAGCCAGATCTCTATCTGAAACAATAATTGAGGATCATTTTGAACACCTAAGATTTTCCGAAACCCTTCTAATGCCCAAATATAGTCATTTTTGTCTTCTTTATTCAACGCCACAAAACATGAATAAAAAGAGGTACTAAAACTTGTAACACCAACAATTTCTAGAAGTGGCATCTTGTACTTTTTTGTCTTATAAGTGCAATCCATCACAAAGACAGTTGAGTAACTTTTTGTTAGGATAATGGAATAAGGATGCACGAAGAATAAATGAGTCAAATGACCTTCTTTGTCACGCACAATATCAAAAATAAAACCAGACTCACCAAATTCATCATAAATAAAGCTTGAATTACTGTGCGCCCCATCAAGCTTTCTCTTTGAACTTTGGCCTCTGCATTGTATACGGTTCTAGATATTGCTTGAAGCTTTGGATTACTTTTTCGAAGTGATATGAGTATTTGCCGTGGAGCAATACCAGCCATTGACATTTCTTTTATTTGCTGCACCTCTTTTTTAGAAAAACGCCGACAAGAAGGATGCCCTGACATATCATTCGATGGTTCATGGTTCTACTGTAAATTTCTAATCTCTAATTTCCATAAGTCATACTTTTTTTCCTTCCTAGCACTTCAAAAGTACAATCTATTAGTCGAGATGAAGTTAATCTTTTCATATTGTTTGCAGAAGTACTGGAGCCTCGATATTTCCCCTCTCGATCGCATCCAATTAAGATGTAACAATCTTTCTTGGATCTTTTTATAGATATGGCATATCCTTGTGACAAAACAATTTCTCGAACATTTTCAATGAGTTTTTCACGAGTGGTAAAAGTTTCACTAATAGGCGTCTTAAAAAAGTACCATGTAAGAATCCTTTGACATCTTTGCTGAAAAAAATAACAATAAAACTCCATTCAATAATATTTTAAAGCGTAAAGAGATCATATTTTAGTTGATGATGTAAATATTGATGAGTGAACAAAGAGGCACAACCTTTGTACAACCAAACAAC
Organism: Cinchona pubescens; assembly: GCA_025175665.1. NCBI lineage: Eukaryota > Viridiplantae > Streptophyta > Magnoliopsida > Gentianales > Rubiaceae > Cinchona > Cinchona pubescens. The sequence goes on from JANKKI010000174.1 coordinate 311,958, forward strand.
AAAGAAATACTCAATAGCACCGTTACATGGCACTGTTGATAAAGCAAGTCATGAACGCGACTTGATATCAGTGATACATGAACATGCTTAAGACCTTACCTTATTTACAATTCCATTAAAATCAGAATAATCTAATTCAGGAGGCATCGAACTAGTTTCACTATCCTAAGCACTCCTATACTACTTACAAAAACATTCTATTATGTAGCTCTCGTATTTATGATTCATTTAGGAGTATTATGAAAATGTACACATATTACATCAAAGTCAACACACATTTGAGTTAATCCTAATTACGCAAAAGTAAAATAATAATGAATCCATAAGGAGAACAAATTCATTTTGGCTACTTAATACATGTAATGATTGATCTAAGTTTGCAAAATTTTTAAAAAGATGTTTCTAGATAAATTGATATATCTGGTTTAGATATACTCTTAGGTAAGTTGTAGAGTAATGTTATAAACCATGAATTAGGGATGAATCTAGGGAACACACAGGTAGTTTATGCATGGTCTTTAAGCAGAAAAACTATGGGTACCCATAACCCGTTACCTTGTTATTAATCAAGTGTTATTAGTAGCGTGAAGGTAGTGCACAGGTTAGATTATTACAGTCACTCTAACTACATGGCTAATAAATTAATGCCTTACTATCTCTAGAAAAATTCCACAAGCATCCCCAATTACAACCACATAAAACATCAATATACGAACTTAGAGTCAGTGATCCACAAAGATATCCCCCAAAATTAGTTTCCAATTACTCAAATTCAATATCACTAAATTCACCAAAAATTCCATTTCAAATCCACGAAATTAATATTTCGAAAAGGCAAAGAAAAAAACTACCTTTACAAAGTGTAGAGATTTACCAGAAATATTGGTAGATGAAGATTCTAGAATTGGATGATCCAAAATTTTATCAACACTGTTACTACTTACAATCTTTAATATTTCTTCCATATCCATGGAATATATAGAATTTTCAAGCTCTTCCGTTTTTTAGAAATAAATGAGAAGAAAATTTAGTCGGGAGAAACAGGAGGAAAAAGTGAAAAAAAAGGGAAGAATGGGAGATAGTGTAATTGGAGAAGAAGATGAAGTGGTATTTGGCAGGCAATAGGAAAGGGTAATTTAGGTATAGAAAAATAGACTGGTATGAATGAAGGTTGTTTTAGTCTCTTTACTTGATAAAATGAGATAGTGGTGTGTAAGAGGCTATTGGTGGTGTGTAAATATCATTTGCCCTTATATATTAAGTATTCTTTATATCTCTATCATACTAATATGGGACAACTTGCATCTACCAATGAACCCTACAATCTCATCCTTTATGGGTATACTCCCATATTGAAGCTGATAAGCAACTCATCAAGCCCACATTAAATACTCTACTTCAGTCTAAATTTTTCATCAACCAACTCATAGAGCCACTATTCCTAAATTTCACTTCCCGCTATTAACAAATTGAACCCCAGGCCAAACTTCTAGCTCATAATCCAATTGGCTCATAAAGAATAGAATGATTACAATTCAACCCCAAGAAGAGAACATTTACCGATCCAACAATGAAAAGACACTAGTTACTTGCAAATGAGTAGCTCAAGCTCGTAACTAGAAAGTCTGATACCACTGTTGGAGAGAGTAGCCCAAGCTCGTTACTAGAAAGTTTGATACTACTGTTAGGGAGAGAAAAATCACAAGAGAACTTACAAAAAGGGACCCAATACATAAATTGGTATCCATTCTTGACCTAAAATCTTAATCCAGCAGGCTTTAGGTCTAACCTGTATATTAAGTGCTCTTTATATCTCTCAAATTAATGTAGGACAATTTAAACTTACCCATGAATCCAACATAAACTACGAAGGTAGACACTCAAAGTATTCAAGTTTGTTTGATTATTTTCAAGTTCAGCTTGTTTATTTTTTGAATCGAATTCAAACGATTTTTTATCGAATCGAACTCAAGTAGTTTGGATTTTTACATGTAAATTTAAAATTTTTAACTTATTGAACTGAGTTCAAGTCGAATAGAAAAAAGTAACTAAATTTAAATTATCTTTAAATTTGATTTGATTATTTACGAACCAAATTTAAACAAACTCTTATAAAACTAAATTTGATTCGAGTATGAAATAATTTAAATTTATTTACAGCCTACATTTTTGTTTAGTTGATGAATGCAGCATTAGATTCTATAAAAATTCCAAAAACAACTAAAAAGTAGCAATCGGAGTAGCTGGGAGTTGTCACAAAAAATTTTCAATAACATATCGGGGAAAAAGCATCAGATTCGGCGTCTCGTGTATATCGTGAATCCATTGGGCGAAAATGATTGAAAAGTTGTGCCCGAATAACTAAGAAAAGTGGCATGATAACAAAAATTTATGCATATTCATGTTATTTCATGTCTAGACCATAAATAAATTTAAACTATTTGATATTCAAATTGAATTCGATTGATATGCACTCGTTCAAGTTTGATTGATTTTTTGTATTCAATTTGAACTCTGCTTGATAAGTTAAAATTTTTAAATTGATATGTTAAAATTTTAAATTATCCAAGCTCGACTCGAATTCAGTTGGATAAAATCTCATTTGTTTCAATTCGAAAGATAAACAAATCAAATTTAAAGAAAATTTCAAATTCATTAAAATAATTAAACAAGTTTAAATAGTGGAATGTTCGGTTTTGTTTATGTTGATTTAGATTTTGTGAATTATGTGTTGAGTTTATTGTAACAATCGTTTTGGAATAATTGTAAATTTTTGGAATTTTTTTTATGTGATTTGGATAAGATTTGAACTTAAAAATAAAATAAAATAAAATAAATCAGAAAAAAGTGAAAGAAAATGAAAAATTGCTCTGTGAACAGTTCATATATAACATGTGTTTTGACAAAATATCCTCAATCCCACCTCTTCAAGTGGCTAAATTGAATAATAAGTATTACGTTCTTAGTAATTAAGGGAGTAATTTCAGACAGAAAATTAGGTGGCCAAAAATTTATGATGCTAGTTGTTAATTGGCCCCAGCTAATTTTCCCTATTATAAACTATTATAATCGAAAAATATTTACATAAACCTGATTTTAAGATTCACCTGTATATCTTGTATTTAGAATTAAATTTTATAAATGTTGATGTCAGAAATTTCTTAAATATTTAATCCACAATACAAAATTTATAAATTCGGTCAAATACCAAGTGTATTAAATTTTTTTCCGTTATAATAAGTAGGAGCACTATCTAACCAAAATTGAATACGTTACTTAGCAATGAAGTCATCTTGACTTGTTTATTTAAGCCATTACAAGTCTTCATCGAGAAATTCTGTTTGATGATAAATTGATAATAATCATGCCGAATAGCTATCCATATACTCATCCATGTATTACTGATTATAGAATATTGCTGAAAGTCAAGAATAGACCGTTCATTAGCCGCCAACTTTGTACCAGTCAAGAAAAATTAATCAAAATGCCACAGCTCTCATTCTAAACCTTTATAAATGGATACCAAAACCCTCTATCCTCGTCAACAAAATTAAAACAAGCAACCAAAAAAAAAAATGAAGAATTTGATTTTTGTTTTATTAACATTAGCACCATTATTTCTAACAATTTCATTAGCCGAACAATGTGGAAGCCAAGCAGGAAATGCTCTGTGCCCAAACGGGCTATGTTGCAGCCAGTACGGCTGGTGCGGGTCCACAGATGATTACTGTAAAACTGGCTGCCAGAGCCAATGCAATGGCGGTTCGACCCCTTCGCCCGGCGGTGGCGGTGGCGGTGGCAGTGGCGTGGGCTCACTTATTAGTGAAGATCTTTTTAATCAAATGTTGAAGTACCGTAACGATCCGAGATGCCCCAGTAATGGGTTCTATACTTACAGTGTGCACCCTTTTATTACAGCAGCACAATCTTTTAGTGGCTTTGGAACATCTAGTGATGATACTACTAATAAAAGAGAGATTGCAGCATTTCTTGGACAGACTTCACATGAGACAACAGGTCTGGCTGATCTTTCTATTCATTTTTTTTTTGGTCAATGCAATTTATAGCTTTGAACTATCATTGATTTACTGTTTGCATCCTAAACTATCGATTGTAGCATATTGCTCAGATTGATTAAAGAATAGTGAATTTTGATATTTTATTTTTAATAAAAAGACATTAATATCCATCAAGAATAAGAGTAATTCATTAAATAAATATAAAATTACAGGTATTAAATTCTTTTCGTTCAAAAATAGTTTAAAAAATTTCTTGATTTTCATCTAAAGTGTTACAATTGATAATTTAGAGAGCAAAGTGTTAATCATTGATATTTTACGGGTGCATATTGCAATTAATCATTTTTTCATTCAGATTAAAACGATGAAATTAAGTTTTCTTTTTCCCTTTGCTATTTTTAAGCTATTATGTTATGAAAATTTTTCCTTGTGTAGGTGGATGGCCTAGCGCACCAGATGGTCCATATGCTTGGGGATATTGCTTCATAACAGAGAATGGAGCCTCGGGGACATTCTGTGATTCTTCAGCCTGGCCGTGTCCTGCTGGCAAACAATACTATGGAAGAGGACCAATACAATTGACTCAGTAAGTTTTCCATTACTCTTATCTTAATTTACAAATAGTTAAGAAGGTCTTTCAATCATATTAAAACAATTAAGGGTGTAATTCACAAAATACGAATTGGCAATTGATTAGAAAATTGCACATGACCAATAGTGACACTTATAGATTTATGAATACATAAATATAATTGAATCAAATATTTAAAATTAAATAACGATTATTTAATATCATTTTATGAGATAAATTAAATTTGCTTACTAATCGTGTAAACGACTTTCCTATTCTTTACCTATGACTTTAGCCATTGACTTGCATAAAACATTTTTTGGCATATTATACATTTTTTGGCAGCAATTACAACTATGGACAAGCAGGCAACGCCATCGGAGTAGATCTCATAAACAATCCAGACTTGGTAGCTACGGACGCCGTTGTATCCTTCAAAACAGCAATTTGGTACTGGATGACGCCACAGTCAAACAAGCCCTCAAGCCATGATGTCATCACTGGTAGATGGACCCCATCTAGTGCTGACACGGCAGCTGGACGGGTCCCAGGATATGGGGTCATCACCAATATTATTAATGGTGGGCTCGAGTGTGGCATGGGTTCCAATGATAAGGTGGCTGATAGGATTGGGTTCTACAAGAGATATTGCGACTTATTTGGAATTGGCTATGGAGATAACTTGGATTGCTACAATCAGAGACCTTTTGCCTGATGTCAAACAAGGCACTAGCTAATTATCCTCCTTGTTAAGAATAATTAGAGAACCATCCACGTTCTACTGAGAAAAGGTTTTAACCCAAATAAATTTCTCGTTTATGGCCCATCAAGATATGTATTTGATGTGTTTTACATGAATAAATCACCTATAATTAGTTAATTGCTTTCTAGTTTGTTGCCATGATTTCAATCCTATGCAAAATTTTGAATTCTTGAGAATTTTAGTACTGAATAAATTGAAGTAATTAAGATTGACGATGAAATTTTAAGTGCACCGTTAAAAGATAAATTGATTGTAATATGATGCTTTACAATAAAATATCCTCAAGGAGTTAGTAGCATTTTTATTATGCATTTTATAGAAACGATCAGGTCGTCTTTTAGTGTTCTTTGTTTGAGCTTAATTTTTTTCAGTCACAAAACAGTTTGAGGAAAGGATTACCTTCGTTTATTAGGGTTAAAATAGACCAATAATGCATTTTCAGTTTTAAGATAGTGTAAATTGCTCGTATATTTTTAATTTAAAAAAAAAAAAGTTACTCTTCTTTTATCAAGGTGATAATAGATCCATGGTGCATTTCCAAGCGCTTAAAGTGATAAATTTTCATCACTGTGGTTAGTCATTTATTGGGCCTTGTCCAATAAATTCCACTCGAATACATCCATTTCAAAGGTGATACAGGGCCCAAATAATGGAAACTCAAAAAATTTCCCTTTAGCAGATTAAGGTGTACAATATAGTTGGGGCCGCTTGGCTTCCCGGAAATTTGACAAAAATGTCCTTATCAGTAGGAGTGTCAATTTCTTACACGACAAGACAATCCACCACGAAGTTAGGGTTGCAGTTGGGTAAACGGGTTTGGGTCATAAACTAGTGGTGGCGTACTCAGGATAACTTTTCCGTAGTTAGGATAACAGTAAGACATACTTACTTTTAATTTTATAAATAGTTTTTATCCATAATAATATCTGAGTTAATATTTCAAAAAATAAGAAAATTATAGTCTGTAACCTTCTACTAAGTTACGGACTCTATAAATACTTATTTTTCATTTCTAAATTTTAGGTATTGACCCCACTTCCTATTTTTAGACACTCAATTGTTAAAATAAAAGTGATTACTCTTTCAATAAAGTTATAATTACCTGTATGTGATTTTGAAAATCAGAGTAAGAAATTTTTTACTATTCAATATTTCCTATACCAATCATATGTAGGGAATTTTTTACACTATCTAGTAGGGGTGTTTATGGACTGGGTACCCAGTCCAAAGGGTAATTACTTGACCTGACCCGGTTATACCAAGTCGAGAAAAAATGATCTAGTACCCGATCCGTGTGTATAGGGTACTCGATCAAAGTAAGTCGGATGACTGGGTACCCGATCAGGTTCAATATTACATTTTTTAGTGTAAAAATTTTTAAAAAATATATATAAAATAACTACTAATTACACATGTTCCCCTATGAATGAGAAGGAAAGAAGAAAAAATTCAGAATATTATGCTTTAATATGTAAAATTACAGAGTTATCCTTGTATATGGATCGAGTCAGGTACCCTCTGAGTCATAAATTTCTGATTCGCTACCCAACCTAGTTTTATTAATCAATTTGGGTGCCCTATTTTTAGCATTTCAGAATGAACTACTTTAACAGGTTTTTAGATCGATGGGTTAATATGAATATCCTTACTATTGGTGTAGACGCATGTAATATAATCATTATTTGAATTTCAAATGGTATTTATATAGATGTTTCAACATCTATATCCCCTGATATAGAAAATTTACTACAACATGTGTATTTAGTATTCAGTAGTAAAAACATAATTAGTAGTAGGTAACATAAGAAAATATAATAAATAACTAATTAATGCTCTCAACTTATTAAAGTATTTTTTTTGGTAAAAAAAAAAAAATCACTAGTGGACTAGAATCCCTTAAAAGTATTAGGTATACACATCCAGTCATCATTAAATTGATAGATTGTTTCTATTACGTAATTTCTCTATTAACATTTGTTATCAAATTAATTATAGCTAATATATGTAGGATTTCTACAAATTAGTGGGGTTAAAACAAAATTTTCTTAATGCTAAATACCTAAAATGAATATTTTTTCTCAATAGGAGCACATTTAAGGGATATTCATGGATTGGGTACCGGGTCTATCTGTACAAAAAACTATCCGGCCCAATCTGGCAAGGTTAGGAAAAATCTGACTTGATACCTCATCACAATTCATGATACCCAGTCCTTAACATGGAAATTTATAAATTTATCCCTATAATTGACCTGTTAGGTACTCAACAGGTGTTAAAAATGTGACCTGGTACCTTACTCTATGCTTGAGCGACCCAACCCTAACCTAAGCTAGTTGCAAAATGCAATTCGAGTACCTTACTTTTTCAGCTCAAAATAGACCAATTAGAAGGGTTTTTCAGGTTAGCATGTCAAGATGAACACTTAGGCACATTTACATCCTAGTGGGGTAAAAACAAATTCTTTTAAACAATCTATATCTAAAAGTAATAAATTCCATGGCCAATGTAGGAATGTGTCCCTACTAACTAAAAGATAAATCTACCTGCATCATAAACAAGATTGACTCATTTATGAAAGGTAAATAAATTAGTTGAGTCGAGTCATGGGTTACCAAGTAACCCTACACATATTAAATAGGTTGTCATGTCATGAGTTGACCCATATAACACGTATATCTAATTTGGTAACATAGAAAAATATTAGGCATTTGAGTAAAACTAACAATCAAAACTATTTGCCTTAACCTAGCTATTTACCTTTAATGGTTAAATTATCGTGTTATAATACTATTCTTGTTTATTTATAGAAGCTATTTAAAAGAAATTTGTGTTTCTTTGATTGTTTTTATCAACTACATAAGTGAATTTATGTAACACCCTGGGTTTGGATTGGCCCAATAACTTTTGAGCAAGAACAACGAGTTCAAAATACTTAAACTAAGTTGTCAGTAGTCCATTACCCAAAGTGTTATAAATAATACAATATTTCCTCTCATTTCTGATGTGGGACAAGACATCATATTCACCCCTCCTTTAAGCTTTGTGTCCTCACAAAGTCTAAGTTGGGGCCCAATAATACATGTCACATACACTGTATAGTATACACTCAATACTACTGGCCGAATCTCTCCCCATACAGAAACAACATGAGGTTCGATTTGATACTAACTGTAACATCTTGGAGCCGGAGCTGACCCAACAACTTTTGAGTGGAAACAATGGCCTCAAAATGTTTTAGCCAAGTTATAAATAATCCAAAACCCAAGGTGTTATAAACAATACAATATCCTCTCCTACTTCCGATGTAGAACAGGGCATCACATTCACCCCTCCTTTAGATTTTGCGTACTCGCAAAATCCTAGCTGGGGCCTAATAACTCATCACATACACTGCATAGCATAGCCCAATAACACTGTTACAGTCTCATCTCGTGCAGTGACCACACAAGATTCGCTCTGATAGCAACTGTAACACCTCGGGCCTTGGCTAGGCCAACAACTTTTGAGCAAAAGCAACGGGTTCAAAATACCTAAGTTAAGTTATTAATAGCACATGACTCTAGATGTTATAAACAATATAATATCCCCACTCACTTTAGATGTGGGATGGGGCATCACATTCATCTATCCTATTTAGCCTTTGCGTCCTTCCAAAGCCCAAGTTGAGGCCGAATAATACATGTCACATACACGTAGTACATCCCAATACCATTGGCCTCGTCTCACCTCATGTAGAGACTACACGAGATTCGTTCTGATACCAATTGTAACACCTTGGGTCTAGGTTACTATAACTTTGGTTAAGCATTTTGAGTTATAACATCCCAAAACAGGAGTTCGCAACACGCCGTGCCTTCACATTCCTGCGAGGATACTAGGCTCAAAGCTCACCTGCAAAATAATATTATATATGGGACGAGCAAACACTTGCCCAATATGTAGTTCAGATCCTCTTTCACTTGATTGAGTACTGTTACTTATATAAATCTACAAATCATGATATACACGTTGGACATATAGATACATATATAGTTACAATTTTATAAAAATACCCCGTGTCGAACAATTACATATAGGTAAGTGGAAAATAAAAAGAACATCTCATATCCATAACATAGAGAAAACTGAATAATTACAATACACATATATGCGGACGTATTTATATCGTTGAGTTCAAGAGTTTCCTATGACTTAATCGGTAACTGGATATCCAGTATTAACTATTATACCCGTTAGACAAGGGCTAGACATAGGCTAGTTACCCTCCGCTGGGTGGAGGTGGAGTCAAACATAGGCCAGCTATATTCTGCTGAGTGGAATAATAGGTAGCTAACTCCCACCAATGTCACCAAAGTTATTTCAAGAGTCAAATCATTTCTCGTACCAAAATAAGACATCATACATCACACAAACATTATATTCAATCAAAGTGACACTTACTAAATTCATATTAAGAAACATTAAATTAACCATATTCAATCCGAATTTTGTACGTAATTTAACACTTTGCAAAAATACATAGAAAGACATTTTAAAACATAAAAGAGATTAGAAACACTTAAATTCCAATAACCCGAAGCACATGAGTTTAGCTTAAGTAATTAGAAATACGGGTATCCTTGCCTATAAAATAACCAAAATATCCCTATTCTATTTTGTAGAAACTTTTTAAGGCCTATAAGAAATAATTAAAAACTTTAGGGACTTTTTTATAAATTTAAAATACTTTTAGGGACTGCAGGGGTCATTTAAAAATTATCTGGGTCAAGGTATAGTTTTCAAAACTTGAAAATGACCTAATTTGTTTCACTTAAAATCTTATCAGGCTTAAGTAAAACTCTTACAAACTTAAGGGACTAATAAGTAAAAAGTATAAATCATCATCTCATATCTTTGTTTGGACGCCCAACTCGTCTTCTTTTTTTTTTTTTCGTTTGAAGATCTTTTCTTTTCTTTTCCATAAAAAAACAAATCAAAATCAAATTCTCAAGTTAATCTATATATGAAAATAATCCATTGAAAACATAACTTTGACCCATAAAATAACATTAAAAAATGACACAATTAATTCTATATGGTCCTTAACAATCTATAATAAATCCTGGCCAAGAATAGCTAATTACGAATTTAAAATACTAATTAAATAAGAAGAAGCTTACTAATATTTCCTTGGAAAATTCTTCTTCTCTATCTCTTTTGAATTTGCTGCAGAAAATGTGCAATTATTTTCTTGCCCTAAAACCCAATATTTATAGATAATTGCCAGATTGGGCTGGATACTTTTAATGTGCCTAGTCTCCGGTATTAAGTCCATTAATATCCCTAAATGCTGTCTCTTATACACTAGTATTTAGATGTGTATAATTATTTATTATATTTCTTTATTTTTATTTAACTCGAAAATTGCGGGTTTTACATTCTATCACTTTAAATGAAGTTTTGTTCTAGAAACTTCATACATCTTATATATATCTATGAATTTCCACCACAGCAAACTCAAGAGCTATAAAATCTCACCAACGCAAATCAATCACTAAGTGGATACATAATTTACTAAAATAGTATGTATCACAACATCATTACCTCCACTCCTTTACTAAAATAGTATGTATCACATACTCGCATATAATTCGAACTTAAAACAAGTCTCAGGATTTCACAACCAAAATTTTGATACCATTAAATATCATGCCCCAAAACAGGGGTTCGCAACACAGAAGATTTCGTGCCCTCACCTTCCCACAAGGACACTAGGCTCAAAAGCTCAAACTTCCGATCATTTGAGGTATGTGTAGTAAGAACACCTGCAAAATAATATTACATAATAGGGTGAGCAAACACTTGCCTAATAAGTAGTTCAGGTCCTCTTTCACCAGGTTGAGTACGTTACATAAATATAATTTTCCAAATCATGTTTCACATGTTAGACATGTGGATACATATATAGGTACAATTTTATAAAAATCCCCAGTGTGAGATAATTACATATATGTAAGTGGAAAATAAAAGTGAACATTTCATATCCAAAACATAGAGCAAAACCGAATAATTACAATACACATCCTTTGTACGTACTTATATCATTGGGTTCAAGGGTTTTCTAAGGTTTAATCGACAACTTGGATATCCAGTGCTGAATATTATACCAGTTAAACAAAGGCGAGATATAGGCCAGCTACCCTCTGTTAGGTGGAGTCATACATAGGCCAACTATCCTCTGTTGGGTGTAGATTTGTAATAAGGAACGAGCTCCCATCAATGTCATCAAAGTTATTCCAAGAGTCAAATCATTTTTCATATCAAAATAAGACATCTTACATCACACAAACATTATATTCAATCAAAGTGCCACTTATTAAATTCATATTAATATACATTAAATTAACCGAATTTTATATGTAATATAACACTTTGCAAAAATATAATTTTCATAGAAAGACTTTTTAAAACATGGAAGAGGTTAAAACCACTTATATTCCAATACCCCAAAGTACGTGAATTTGGCTTAAGTAATTCGAAATATGTGTATCCTTGCCTATAAAACAACCAGTATATCTCAATTCTATTTTCTAGAAACCTTTTAGGGCATATAAAAAATAATTATAAACTTTAGGGACCTTTTTACAAATTTAAAGTACTTTTAGGGACAGCTCGGGTCATTTAAAAATCATCTGGGTCAAGGTATAGTTTTCAAAACTTGAAAAGGACCTAAATTGTTTCACTTAAAAGCTTTTCACATGCTTATGTAAAACTCTTACAAACTTAAGAGACTAATCTGCAAAAAGAATAAATCATCATCTCCTATCTTTTTTGGACGCCTATACTGCAACTCATTCTTGATACGTAATATAACTCTTTGAAAAAAATATAATTTTTATAGAAAGACTTTTTAAAACATGAATGAAGTTAGAAGCACTTACATTCCAATAACTCGAAGCGCGTGAGTTTAGCTTAAGCATTCCGAAATACGTGCATCCTTACTATAAAAGAACCAAAATATCTCAATTTTTTTTCTAGAAACCTTTTAGGGAATTAAGAAATAATTATAAACTTTGGGGACCTTTTTATAAATTTAAAATACTTTTAGGAACTGCTGGGGTCATTTAAAAATCATCTGGTCAAGGTATAGTTTCTAAAACTTGAAAATGACCTAATTTGTTTCACTTAAAATCTTTTCAGGCTCAAGTAAAACTCTTACAAACTTAAAGGACTAATCTACAAAAAGTATAAATCATCGTGCCATTCTTCCTTTCTTTGGACTCCGTTGCTGCAACTCGTCTTTTTTTTTTTTTTGTTTGAAGATCTTTTCTTTTCTTTTCCATCAAAACAAAAAAAAATAAAATTCTCAAGTTAAGCTATATATGAAAATAATCAATTGAAAATATATCTTTGACCCATAAAATTAACATAAATAAATCACAGAATTAAGTCTATATGGTTCCTAACAATCTACAATAAATCCTAGCCAAGAAAATAATTACGAATTTAAAATGCTAATTAAAATATGAAGAAGCTTACTAATATTTTCTTGGAAGATTCTTCTTCTCTATCTTTTCCGAATTTTCTCCAAGAAACGCAATTATTTTCTTGCCCTAAAACTCAATATTTATAGAAAATTAAATCTTAAAATTTCTCTTATAATTTAGGCTAGTCTCTACGATTAATACATATTAGTATTCCACACTTTTTTCCAACTAAAACTCTAGTATTTAGAATACTCTAAATATATATTTTATTTCCTTATTCAGTTTATTTAACCCAAAAATTGCAAGTTTTACAATTTAGATGAGGGTACTTAGTCCATCATGGATTTTAACACTTGTTCTCCGTCTACCAAATTAATTTGTTATTTTAATACATTTAAAATCACTAGTTCTTAGAGTATGTGAACTTGTTAATCTTTATATGTTTTCTATCCTTTTGTAAATACCAAAATCGTTTTAATCAAATCTGTATTTGTAGCTTAATCAAAATTATAAGATAGCTTCCATATTTCAGTTTTGTTGAAGAATGAAGAATGAGTGAATGCAAATCAAAGGGGAAAAGACCATTTGGGTACTTTATCTTTAGGGTGAGTATTAATGTGATACTTTATGTATTACAATAAGTCAATTTAATCAGTTATCTTTTAAAATATTGGTCAATATAAGACTTTTATCCGAAAAATTAGACAAATTAACGGTAGTGACCATGTCAATATCACATGGCCTTTACACACGAATGAATGGAGATTAAAATTTTAAAAATGACTTGAAATTTGGTTCATTAATTTCTATCATTGAAGATTAACTGAAGAAGATGGGACAAAATTAATGTTAGGAAAATGAGAGAAAAGGAAAATAAAATTTGAAATAATAAAAAATAAGACTTTTTAACCTCAACTTGTTTGTGTTTTAACGATGACATGATATTCACGTACCTTTCATCGTTAATTTGTCCAAACTTTTTGTCAAAAACCCTACTTAGCTAACATTTTGAATGATGATAGACTAAATTAGTTCGTTTTGATACATAAGGGATCAAATTGGGACACACCCTAAAAACAAATGAGTTACTTTAATCAAATATGACTTTTGGTCTTATGTTGTCTGCTTACAAATGTTGGATTTATGTAGAATGTTATTATTCAATCTTTGATTTTCTTGTTATGATGGATTTGTGTAGAATTTTACTAATACTAAATTCATGTAGAAAAACGAAATAGCTCGAATTGAACCTAAAAAATAATTATATTGACATTAAATTTGCCCAAATCACTAGATGTGCTCTGTCAGTTGTTAAGACCCCAATTACCAATTTAGAAGCTTTAAAGAATGAAAAAAGACTAATAAAGATTTTATTGTTATTACATTAAAAACCAGGGTTCTTTAACTTTGTAAATACAAATTAATAAAATGGCTAATGAAATATAAATAGATCAAATGGGTTAAACACAACTCGACATGAATAATAAACAGATCGATCCGACATGACTCGATTATTAAATAGGTTAGAGTTGGAGTTTTTTGACATGAACACAATTATGACATGATAGTATTGACACCCTATTCATTAGTGTATAACTGTATATCTTATCCTCATGTTCTTTTATTTAAATATAGGGTTAATTTCACATTCCTTCCCAGAGGTTTAGCCTAATTGCAGAACCTCCCCTCAAGTTTGAATAATCACACATACCTCTCTTTAGTGTGTGGAAGAACAATAATAACACTTACAATTACTTTAATCATGATTTTATATATTAAAAAAGAAAACCAAAAGTGGTAGACACTTACTATAAGCTAAGAATAATAAATCTTTCTCCCCATTTAAACACTACCTCCTTACTCCCTAATCCTTTCTCCTGCAATTCTAGTATTTCTCTAATCCCTCCTACCCTCTTCCCTTACTATTTCACCTTTGTTCTTCCGCCATTAGCACTACTACAATTTCCCTTCCTCTCCCCTCCCTATTCTATTGTCTCAATTCTCTCTCCCAACCCTTGTCCCTGCAATTCCCTTCTTTCTCTCTCTATACTTCTTACCACCCTCTTCTTTGTAAGGACCTTGCTTTTCTACTAACTCAAACCAAATAAGAAAATTTTCTACTCCATTCAATTCCTTTTACTGATAGAATGGAAAAGAATTTCAGCATTATTTTGGTGATTTTTTTAATAATCAATAGAAAAATTGAAACATACCATCCTTCTTCTTTCATGTACTAATGACCTTTTTCCCTCACCCAATAGCTATAAACTATTGTCCAAAAGCTGCATTTATTGATGATTTAGATGGTTATGGTGATCGTGACTGATTGTACTATGATTTATTTGGTTATTTTTTCCCCTTTCTTTATGCTATTTTATTATTGAATTTGGTTTGTTTGGGCTATAGAAGATTTATAACTTGGTTTAATTTGGTATTAAGTTTTTGAGGTTGCAAAAAGGTTTGGTTATGCTGTTGGATTCATGGATTTTTGGTTGTTGGAGGAAAGAACGTGAAAGGCCATGACTTTTGAAGGAAGTAGTTGGGATGGTGAATAGGTGATTGCTTACAATTCGTTTGGGAGGACGGAGGATGGGAAAAGAGGCCATGGGTGAAAATAATTTCATAGGTGTATAATCGAATATTCACAAGTTTTTGTTGTCCACTTGAGCAATGTGGGCTGATTTTGTTATCTAAAAGTTTAAAACAGGGGGAGTAGGTGTAATTTTATACTTTAGGGGAGGTTCTTGTAATTATACTAAACCTTAAATACAGTGCACGCTCTTTTTTCTTTTTCTTTTTTCCTTTTTGAAAGTTGGTGTGCGGTTGTTATTTGATGTCCCGGTTTTGACTTTGTGAATTATTGGAGGTTAAAGCGTCAGATAATCTAAGATTTGCAACTTGTGCTCGTGGATTATTGCTGCTTTGTAGTGATTATTCTTAAGCATCTCTTTCCGGCGAAAATTCTTAAGTGAATCGTGTTCATAATAGGTGATAGTGATTCTTTATTCTATATTTATTCATATCACTTCAACTATTCAATTCATTAAAGTGAAGAGTAAAATGCACCCATGGTCAACAAACTATTAAATTGTTTTATACAAAATCACTGAATTATTTATTCTACAAATTTAGTCATTAAACTATCTTAAATATGTGTCTGGAGTCACTCCCTTCTATTTCTATGGTGACTGCAAATACACACTTAAAATAATTTAATGATCAAATTTACATACAGAGTGACTCAAGACACACATTTAATGTAGTTCAGTAACCAAATTTGTAAAATAAATAATTCAATGATTTTGTATACAACAAATTAATAGTTTGGTGACTATTAGTGTATTTTACTCTAAAATAAACTTTTTAAAAGTAATATGGATAAATGTGGATCAAAGAGTACATGACACCTACTATAAATCGGATCAACTAAAAATTTCTCCTCTTTCCACGATCAGCGATCATTGCTTCACTTTTGTAGTTAGCATGCCTTACAATATAGGGATGCTTTTTAGCACAAAGAATAGGGGGGTTAAGGATGGTTCAAAAACAACTAAGCCTGCTGTAATTAACATCCCCGTAATTTCTTCAGTACAATATTGGAGTGACATTCTTGATTCTTAGCGCGTATTTGAAAATAAGCAAAGAAGTTCTCCTTTTGGCAGGTACAACCATAACACTAACCCCTTATTAGTTAATAAAGAATGCTTTAGAAAAACAGCCAAACTCTTTACCACGATGATTTTTTTAAATGGGAAATTATTCTGACAGCAATTTGTCAAATTACTCAAAATACTAGTATAACATTTTTATACATCTCATGGCTTGTCAAATTAACAATTGTAAACTTAATGAATGGTTGGCCTGCCGACACTCTAATTGTCACATAAAATATTAGCGAGTAGTTATTTCGTGGAATAAATTAAATAAGACAAAAAATTTGAAAAGTATATTAATTAGATTAATCCAATCTTGAACTCTATTTATAAATTTTATAGTCAGTGTTAAATTTTATGAAATATTATTTATATTATCTCATATTATTTATTCTATATAATTTAATTTATATATAAGTAAATCTAAAAATCAATTTACTTAAATATTTCTCAATAAAATAAGAGTCATTTAGAGCTGTGAGAACATCGAGAAGATTTCAAATCTGTCTCTTATTCGTCAGTTCTCCTAATTCTTATTAATAAAAAACGGAAAAGAATTCGTTGAACCCGTCTAAATGACCATAGAGAATCAAAATGTTATCACTAATATATTAACAATCTAGCTGGCCTGGGATTTGCTTAGCTTTCACTCTCTCAAGAAATTGAGCCACGCTAAGCTATCAAGAGTGTTAATAATTTCCATTTTACAAGAGTAAAAGCAATAACATTTGATGTCAATAGTCAAGCAAAAGAGACTTTAAGACTTTAACTCACTGAAATATGTTGATATAACTGAATAAATAAGTGTCAAGAATTTTATATGAGATATAATTAAATTTGGCAAAAAATTTAACATGATAAATTGACACATGTGTGACACTAAATACCAATCACGATTAGAATATGATTTTCCGACATTTAATTGGTCTGCCAACATTAATTTTGTCGAATATAAAGCCACGTTCAGGACTTTAGATTATGTAGTCAATAGCTGTAGCAGACAGGCAGAAACTCCAAATATTAAGCAAGCATTAACAATTTCAGAACAAAAATTGCAGATTGAGACAGCTACAGGGGGAAAAAAATGAAAGAAAAGAAAAGGCCATTTATTGGTGCAGGTAGCAATTTGGGGTGGAAATTCAATTTTCTACATTTGCAGATTGCATTCATAGTCACCATGTTCTTGCTAGTCATTGCATTGTATAGTTTCAAGGAAAGCAGTATTAATAGTAATAGTACTGAAGCAGTACATGATGATCAAAAGGAGGCTGCTGTGAATAAGATCAGTGATAATTCAACATTTTCAAGCTGCAATTTGTTTTCAGGTAAATGGGTTTTTGATAACAAATCTTACCCTTTATATAAAGGCCGGCAATGCTCTTTGATGAATGATGAATTGGCTTGTGAAAAATATGGGAGAAAGAACCTTAATTATCAGCATTGGAGATGGCAACCAAATCATTGTGATCTCCCGAGGTAATACTTTGTTAATTCACGAAATTTATCTTAAATTAATTTGGTTTTTTTATATAATTAATGACATATATATATGTTTTTTTTTTTGAATTGAAATTAAGGTTTGATGCCATTGATTTGTTGGAGAAGCTGAGGAATAAAAGGGTTGTTTATGTTGGAGATTCACTGAATAGAAATCAATGGATGTCAATATATGGTCTGCTTAATTGAGTCATCCATTCTTGACAAACCAAAAACACTTCACTACAATGGCTCGCTAATTACTTTCAAGGCTTTGGTAAGTTATTAAAGTTCTAATTCAAAATTTTCATTTATTCAATTTTCGTTGAAAGATCATTACTCCGTTTCAATTGCATTTTCTAAGAGAATTTTTAGAAAAATTAATGTTACTAGCAATTTTTTCTGAATGTGATGTATATAGGATAGAAAGGTTATTAAAAATGCGTTTAAAGAATGTTTCAGAAAAATTCTATCAATTGTAAATCATTGCTACCTATTATCAAGAGATTATTCTGCAAATATTTCAGAAAAGGAAAAAAAAAAAAAAACCCATAAAACTGTAAATAATGAACTCATCTATTAAACTGTTTGAGGCAGGAAATTGTTATTGAATTCTCAACAAATATTATATTCTTTCATTAAATAACGCTATCAATGTCAATTTACATCAAATTCTTTCACAATTTTGACAGACTAAGTTCTGTGTTAGCTACTCTCTTCATAATAAGGAGAGAGTCTCACAATAGTTGAAATGATTTAAAAATAAGTAGATTTCACTACTTTTCATTCATCTAATAATTTAGAATATTCATTGCACATTTATTTTGACGGACCTTAAAGAATAAGATCATTTCATGTTCACTTTATCGCAATCTTTTTTTTTTTTTTTAATAAACAATCAGATTAATCTTTGTTTTTTAATTGTGTATTTTAGGAGTACAATGTTTCAATTGACTTCTATTGGGCACCAATGTTATTGGAATCGAATTGTGACGATCCAACCAACCATCGAGTCTCGGAGCGCATAATAAGAGCTAAGGCAATTGAAAAACATGCGAGAAATTGGAATGACGCAGATATTCTTGTATTTAACTCTTATATTTGGTGGAGACAGCTTAAACTAAAGGTCTTGTGAGTGCATCTCCGACTCTTAATTATCAAACTTAATTAATAAAGCAGACCAACTTTTTGGCACAAGATTTCGCATTTTTATCCCCTGTACTAATTTATTGTGTCATATTCTATATGTTTGACATATTTATAAATTAAAATATATGCATCAAGTATTAAGAGTGTGAGATAAAAGATTGATACGAGAGACAAAGGATCTCCTTAACAAATTTTAGACATCATGTTGGAAGCCCATTGATGATAATGATATATCATGATGATTATGACTTTAATTATCAGGTGGGGATCATTTGAAAGTGCTGATAGTGATAGAGCTTATGAAGATGTAGAGATGCTAAAAGCATATGAAATGGCTCTCAAATCATGGTTCCATTGGCTTGATAATCACGTCAATCGTTCTAAGACCAGAGTCTTCTTTGTTAGCTCATCTCCTACACACAACAGGTACAGTAATAGTTCTCTATGTTGTCCGATTTTTATAGCGCTAAATATTATCTATCTCACTTCTTATTTTATGCTCTAGGTTACTATCTAATAAAAGGTCAAGATTCTTTCACTAAAAATTTTAATTGTGTAGTATTGAAAACAATCCTGATAATTATTTTGATAGTGAGATAGAGAGCGAAATAGGAAGTGAGATAAAAGATCTAGTGCTTTTTTATAGTTATTGTTTTCCAGGTTTGCTTTGTGTTCTTTTTGGTGTCTTATGAGTTAATCCGTGGAAAAAGAAAACTAAAACAAATTAAACACTAGTATCATTGTGTTTCTTTATATAATAGATACAATTTTTACACGAACTCGATTTACAAATCATCTATGGATATTGTGATTAAAACACGAATTATATGAGTTAAATAATATATGCTGAAGCAACAAAAAAAAAATTTGATAGTGTGAATCTTGTTTTAATCACATAATCCACAGTGTGGCCATTACAGTGGTAATAGCTAGCCTACATACAATCTGATTTTGAAAGTCACCAATACCTAGTTAAATATTAGTTATAAGCAATAACTCTGTTGAACGAGATTTTAGTTTGCTGTATAAGTATCTAAAAATAGGGTGTGATTATGCCTAATATGTTGCTAAGGATGTGTGGGGTGAGATTAACTGTAAGGAAGAATTTGAGTGATAAAAATTACAGATAAACAGTTAAGGAGGTGTTTGGTTCATAATTAGGAATCGAAATCAAAATGAGAATCATAAACCCTACTATTAGTATGGGTTTATATTATTCTCCCTTACTTGTTTGGTTTGAAATATGAATGAATTTTATTATATTAACGAATTACTTAATTTAAAACTCATGTCACAAGTAGGGAATGAAAGTAAGTATTTTTTAATACTTTCATTCCCATAGTACTTAACCAAACAACATCTTTGAATATCATTAACTTTGATTCTCATTTCTCCTGTTATACCCATAAACCAAACACCTCATTAATATTGTTTTATGATATTACCATCGGGAACTTTCCTATTTTGCATGACTAGAATAAGATAGAATTAGTGTCACGTCCAACAGCCTCAGCGAATGCTTATGACGACGGCTCATACTAGCTAGTATCATCTTATCATCTTAAACTGGTATTGGTCAGCCCTGTCTCATTTAGACCTACACAGACAATTATATGATTGAAAATTCTTGAAATAGACTAATAAAAGAGATATACATTTTGGACAGGGCTGAAGAATGGGGAAAGCCTAAGGGACATAAATGCTTTTACGAAACAGATCCAATTTCAGATGAAGGGTATTGGAGTATGGATTCTGATCCAAAAATGATGCGGTTAGTGGAAAAATACATCAATAAATTGAGTAGCCAAGGTGTCAAAGCACAAATGCTGAACATCACACAACTTTCTGAATATAGAAAGGATGCACATCCATCAATGCATAGAAAATTTTGGGATCAATTAACTGAAGAGCAATTAACAACACCCAATTATCACACTGATTGTACACATTGGTGCCTTCCTGGAGTTCCTGATGTTTGGAATGAGTTCTTATATGCTTGCTTATTTCATCAACCAAATTGAAATACAAAAATGTATATGGTAATAACACTCAACAAATTAATGATTCTTTTTCAATATAACTTTTTGTTAGACACTTCAGTTTTGTGCTCATTCTCATTCGCTGAAGATTTTCTAACTCACTTCCTATACCTATCTTCTAGATACGTGTAATCTAATTTGTAAATATTATTGTATCAAAGCACACAATGTCAAACATACAAAATACGAGAGAGGAGATTGATACAGATACTGTACGAACAGATGATCATGTTACATTTTTGTTATATATTTTTCATTTTTTTGTAAAATTTATTCATTTTGGCTTCCATCTAATCAACCATGTTTTATGCAAACAAAAATTAAAAAAAAAAAATCTGAAACAAAAAATGAATAAAAATTACTATTAGAATTTCAAAATTTTATCTTGTGGCTCAGTCTAGTATTCTTGGGCTCATGTTCGAGCTGTAGAAATGACCAGAGCCCATGGGCCGTCCCTTGTTTTAACTGTTAAGAACAATACGGCGGATGTCCATCGCCATTCACACTTGGCATACAGTTTGCCTCGGAACAAAGTTGGATTGGATCTTGGTCCGTTCCAAAAAGTATTTGGAAATGCTCAACATATCAAACTCCAGGAGTATTGCCACAGTGTTCAGTATTCGGAGATAATTCCGTAACCCAAATTCTGTGGCATTAACAACAATATTTCCAATAATGATTGTCGAGCTCTTTACATCACAGTAATCTGTAGTACCAACTCCTAGAAGTAATTTTTTTTTTTTCAATTTTTAAACATCTACCTCCCCTCATGCCCTCTAAGGACTAAAACTTATAACCATTAAGTTATATAGGAAACGTCTTATCACCTAAATTATACTTCGTTGTCAAAACAAAAAGATATAGCCGGTAGGAGTATTTTCTAATTGATCAAGTACGAATTTACGTACTGTAGTTAGATATAGTGACTGGAAGTAATATAAACAATTCTTAGGAAAATTCTATAATATCTTTAAGCAATTATTCTATTGTATTTTAAAAAATTTGTACAATAGAATATCATGTGTTTTAAAAATTCATAAAAATGTTATAAGCACAATAGAGTGATTCTTTAAAGGCATTGTATTGTAGAATTTTTTTCGATAGTTGTTTATATTACTGATGATACTAAAATTAATCGACTACGACCAGCGGACACGTGTCAAGCCTTACCAACCTCATTTTGAAAAAACTCCTTGGTTAGATCGAAAAGATTAGCAAACAAATCGGATGATCAGTTTCCGACAACAACAATAGCTCATACTATGAGTAGACCGAGAACATTAAAACCAGTTCGGTTATTGAACAACTTAAACAAATAAGTCGATATGAAAATTAGCTATTATGTATTAATAACCACTATAAATACTAGTTATCATTTATATATAAACAAAGTGAAAATCAAGCAAGAAAAAAAAATCAATTGTATCAAAAGAAAAGCATCAGTCATGACCAATAAAATTTAAAACTTTTCTTAATTTTTTATCTCTTTCTCTCTTCATATCTACAACAATTCTTATTTTATAAATTAGTGTTGTCTGTGGGAACGTTGACACAAAAAACCCACTTTATTCTCTTGTTTTTGAGCTGAAACATCATGAAAAAGCGATCCCACAAGAACGAAGTCACAGCAAGAGTCAAAATCAAGAGGGAGAATCGATTCCACTTGATTCTTTTAATCTTGAAGCATAGAATCATCCTCAAATGTCTATACCACCTAGAGAGGAAATGCTTGAGTTTCTTGCCAATAATTTTCTAGCCTTTAAAGATTTTATTGAAAATCAACAAAATCAAAGGCTCCCTGGTGAAGAAACAACAAATAGTTTCTATCATCATCATACAATTTTATCTCCTGTACCACAGCGTGAGGTATCTATCTTTGATCGATTGGGTCCACACCCGAGGGAAAGAGGTGAATCTGCCTTACAAACAGGTGACGATCTAAATAGGAAAGAGGACGATTTGATGGCCAAAATTGATCAAAGAGTACAAGAACTCTTAGGGAAAAAGACTACTCCAACCCTTGAGATGCTTACTGGTGACAAGGATTTATTCATCCTAGCTATTCAAGCTGAACAAATACCTCTTCATGATAAAGCAATCAGATCTTGATACTTACAAAGGTACGATTGACCCAACAGACCATATTGCTCTTGTCTCGTCTGTAGCCAAACTCTTCGGATATTTTAATCCCATAATTTGCAAGTTATTCGTGACAATTCTGAGAGAGTCAGCTCAGAAATGGTTCAAAGAATTTCCCCCTTGTTTAGTGGATTCCTTCACTGACCTTGCTAAAAAATTATTACACAATTTCATGAGTAGAAAGACCATCCAGAGAAAGGCATCACATTTATTGAACATCCGACAACGACAAAACGAGATCTTAAGCAATATATTGGTCATTTCAATGATGAGATTGTACATACCCAAAATTTAGATAAGACTTTGCTTACAGCTGCTTTTTGTGAGTGGTATCTGACCAGGAGTATTTAATGCCAACCTTGCTTTTGCTGTTCCAAAAACATTTGGAGAACTTCTTCAAAGAGCTGATGATTATATAAGAGGGGAAGAGTTAATCGAGCAAAAAGAGAACTAAATGAGCCTCGAGAAGACAAAAATTGGAAGACTTCTGATAAGCTAGCTGAATCCAGTAAGAAAAGACGACATAAGGGTTCTAGTTCTCAAAATGCACGATCCAATGTTCCAATAAATCGGGTAATTGAAGTACCTCGCTTTAAATGAACTAATGCCTTACCTGATGAAGATTTTATCTTTCTTAATGCTTCTCGAAAAGAAATTCTTTATCAAGTTCAGCATATGGGAATTCTTCAACCACCAGTCCTAATACGATCAGAGTTTCATCGAAGGGATTGATCAAAATATTGTGCTCATCATGGAAGACATGGACACAATATTGAAGAGTGTAATGATCTCAAGATTGAGATAGAAAAAGCTATCAAGAATGGACACCTACAGGAGTACATTCTTTGCGCTGCTCACCAATTTTGACGCAATGAAAAACATCCTGTAAGAGATGATTGATTACCCCCACGACCGAATTATCGAGTAGTAAATACCCGACCAAATGATCAGCGAGGGCCTCCTTGATACAACAGTAAGATCCTGTTAATCTGTGGCAAGAGTGATAAAGACCATTGCCAGAGGAAACATTAGTGGAGACTCTACCAATACCAAAAAGAGATATGCTCAATGTGCTCCATGGGGAGAGAATATCTAGAAAAAACCTTGTTTACATTTGAACATAGTTTTACCGATCGAGTCACTATACCAGATTTATATCCCCACGTGGATACAATCATTATACACGTTAAAGTAGGGGATTATTAAGTACACAAGGTCTTTATAGACGGTGGAAACTCTGTTGATGTAAGTTATTGGCACATATGGGAAAAAATGGGGATTGATGAAAAACATATTTGATCTGTCAAAACACCTCTGGTTGGATTCATAGATATTCTATCAACGCTGAAGGGTCAATAACATTGTCCCTTACCCTGGGAGAAGCACCTTACTCCAGAACAAAAATGATAAATTTTGTGTTAGTCAAACAAATTTCACCTTATAACATAATTTTAGGCCGACCATCTCTATATATGTTTGTAATTCTTCCATCCGTCAATATCATTTAGGATAAAATTTTCCCTAAGAGACGGAACTAAAGGACAAATATAGGGAAACCAACAAGAAACTAGGGAATGTTGCATGATATCTCTTAGGAGGAGAACCTTGGAAAAATCACTTGCTCAAGGCCCGATTGAAGATGAAAAAGGTATGAACAAGACATGCCACGAAAAAGATGCCAAAAACCTAGAAACTAAAAGCCCCAATACCGAGCTGCCAATTAAAGAAATTTCTTTTGATCTTGACTATCCAAGAAGAAAATTGCGAGTTTATTCTACCTTGTCGACCATCTTAAAGATAGATCTGCTAAAACTCCTGTACAAGTTCAAAGACATTTTTGCTTGGTCACCTGAGGAAGTACCTAGAATTCCTCGGGAGATCATAGAGCACAACTTAGGAATTGACCTGTCTTATAAACCTGTTAAAGAAAAGAAAAGAATTTTTGGATCTGAATGTAGTTAGCTCATAGAGACTGAGGTTGATAAGCTGTTTGTAGCTCGAATCGAATTATCTGGGAAGTGCTCTACTCGACTTGGCTTTCAAATCCAGTTCTTATACAAAAGCCAGATACGAACTGGCGTATGTGTATCGGTCATGCTAATTTAAATAAAGTCTGTTCTAAAGACAGTTGTCATTTGTTTCGGATCGATACAGTTGTTGATTCCTTAGCTGGGTTTAAAGTAGGACACTTCTTAGATGATACAAAGGGTATCATTAGATATTCCTCAACAAAGAAGATAAGGAGAAAACAACCTTCATCGCTAACAAGGGTACTTATTGTTACTAAACTATGCCCTTCGGCCTCAAAATCACTGGAGCAACTTATCAACACCTAGTCAATAAGTTGTTCAAGCATCAGATTGGACAAAGTATGGAGGTCTGTATTGAGGATATGGTTGTAAAAATCAAACTTACAAAGATACCTTCTCTGATCTCTGAGAGCTTTTCTTAATCATGAGATCAGTTAATCTTCGGCTGAATCCTTTAAAATGTACATTCGGAGTGCTTATTGTCACCTTCAGGAAAGTTCCTCGGGTTCCTTGTTTCTTAGCGAGAAATTGAAGTGAATCAAAAGAAGGTTCAAGCCATCATTGACATGAAATCTACTCGTTCAATAAAGGAGGTACAGTGTTCGACTGGGTGAATGTCTGCACTCAATCGCTTCTTATATAAACCAACAAAACAAGGACTTCCCTTCTTTTAGACGATCAAGAAAGCCAAAAATTTTGAATGGATAGACCAGTGTCAACAAGCCTTTGAAGAGTTAAAATGATATTTGGCTAGCATTCCTCATCTGACTGCTCCAATTAAAAATAAAGTCCTATCATTATATTTATCAGCAACCCCTTTTGCTGTTAGTGTGGTTCTTGTATCTAAACGAGACAAAGTTCATTGTCCGATCTACTTTGTCAGCAAAGTTCTGCAAGGACCCAAGTAGAAGTATATAGATATAGAGAAAGTGGCTTTTGCTCTTGTTGTTGCTGCTAGAAAATTAAAACCTTATTTTCAAAGTCATACGATGTTTCTTTGATCAATACAAATTTTCCTCTTAAAACAGTTTTGGGCAAACATGATGTGTTAGGTCGTATGCTTAAATACTCTGTCGAGCTGCTTGAATATGAACTCAAATTTCAACTTCGCTCGGCCATTAAAGCACAAGCTCTCACCAACTGTCTTGTTTAAAGCATTTTTTTAGAAAAGTAGAAAAATTACTGAGTGTAAAAACGAAAGCCGAGAAAGGGTATCCTATTTAAAAATTACATGTAGATGGGTTTGCCAATGAAATAGGTTTGGGAGTAAGGATTGTTATTCAAACATAAGAAGGAGACCGGCTGACTTATGCTCTTCGATTTGAATTCCAAACAACTAATAATGAAGCAGAGTATGAAGCTGTTATAACTGGAATGAAACTTACTCGGAATCTAGGGGCTCGAGGTTTTCAGATTAATAGCGATTCATCACTGATTGTAAATCAAATTCTTAGAAATTTTGAAGCTCAAGGAGTAATTTTACAGAAATATCTCAAGAAGATCCATCAAACAACTTAAGAAGCACTTCGAAGAGATAGAATTCATTAAAATTCTCCGAGCCAAAAATATTCATGCTAATGCCTTGTATAAATTGCTTCTACTCTTTATGATCATCTGACAAAAGAAGTACTTGTTGAGGCAAAAATGAAGCAAGCTATAGACGAGACTAAAATAACTCAAATCGATAATGAGCTAAATTGGATGACACCCATAATTGAGTATCTAACTCATGGAATGCTTCTAGAAATCGCGTTCAAGCAAGGAGATTGTGTATTCGAGCGATGTGATACAAAATGCATCATGTGATATTATATCATCGCTCATACCTTTTTCCATTGCTGTGGTATTTATCACCAAAAGAAGCAACCTATGTGCTGCAAAAACTACACTAAGGGATTTGTGAAAGTCATATAAGAGCTCGAAGCCTTACTCAGAAAGCAATGCTTATGGGTTACTATTGGCCTACAATGCACAAGATGCTTGTCAAATGGCAAAACATTGTCATAAGTACCCTTGCACATACATGCACCTATTATTCGCAAACCAACTACAAGAATGACTTTCATCCTCGGATCCTGGCACTTCCTATAATGAGGACTTGACATATTAGGACCATTTCCCAAAGGATCAGGAAATTCAAAGTTATTGATCGTAACTGTGGATTACTTTTCCAAATGGATCGAAACTAAACCTCTCCGATCAATCTCTGGCACAAGTTTAAAAAAGTTCTTCTGAAAGAACATTATCTGCAAATGTGGAATACCTCCAGATATTATCTCAGATAATGGAACTCAGTTCGTCGGAGTCCCTTTCGACTATTCTGTGAAGAATATGGAATTCAAATGCACATGACTTCAGTTGTTCATCCTCAAGCCAATGGTCAGGCAGAACTTTCTAACCAAACTCTGTTGGTTAGATTGAAAACAAGTCTTGACCGAGCAAAAGGGATAGGGGTAGAAGAGAAAAGAGAGTTCAGATTAGAGGAATGGCACTAGGAATAAAAAAGAAGTCAAAGAATCTCTTCTCATTACGTTGACAAGCAATCAGGGGAGGAATTGTAGGATATGTTCTTTGGATTCGTCTATTTTTGTTAGAGTTGATCTCTTTCTCTTTGGGGCTTCAATAACTGTTGTTTTTCCTTTCTAAGCCACCGTTATTGAACTAGAGAGCTCCCCGTTACTTTGGTGCTCGACGGGAATTGATCTACCATCCGAACTAGTTCAGGAATGACTAAGCCGGCATTCTCAGCTAAAGAACCAAATAATATTGGTTTTACTAGAGCTCCTGTTCATAAACAAAAGGAGGTCAGTAAAGAGCAAATATAGCTCAAAAATAATTGCAACAATTAGAATACTTACTTCCATTAAATCTTTCTAGAAGATTAGCTCTTTCAACTAGGTCAGCCCATATCAACAAGTTATGATAAACAGTGGAATTCTTTCCACCAAAATGAATGGCCGAACTTAATTGATTTAATTTGTTTACACCTTGAAATGGCTCTTGATCCAATTCTCCTAAGGGGTCAAAGTTGAGCAATTGAATCGTGATTAGAGAATGACCACTTCGATTTAATCTTGTTCATATTATCATGAGATGCGAAAAAGAAGTAAGATTTCCAGTTCTTAATCGAGCTTGACATATTCACAATAATTCCTGCTCTTTTAGGTTAGCCTGTGAAGTAGTAGAAGCCAAACCCTTTGCACTGCACCAATTTGTAAAAACATTTGAATTTGCGTGCAGAGGCCTTCAAATTTGCGTACTTGTAGATTAATCGTACGCAATAAAGATTTGAAGGAAGTCTGGCATCCATTGAGAAAAGCAGATGCTAAAAAATTAGCAAATCGAAGACCCGCTCTTAATTGGTCTTCGAATATTGTAACAAATTCCTTGGGAGGGTTATATGCTCGGTCATTCTCATCAGGAATTTGAATAGCCACAGTATCAAGAATGTGGTATGTAGCCCTCAATCGAGGAATATCACCCACTTCAAATACAGACTTGATGTTAGCAATGGCTAAAGTCTATTTCAATGGAGGAGAATGAAGGAGAAATCTGACTAGATCCTTCCTCTATTAGTGGCATAGTACTGATAAAAATAACATAAAAAACATCAGGAACATTCAATGAAGGATCCATTAGAAGAAAGTTTCGAAGGATTGAAAAAAGCTTAAGAATCGAAAATAGGAAAAGAAGAAGTTGTTGTGGGAACTTGAGAATTTTGCGAAGCAGATAAAAAGGAAAAAATTTTGAATCTTTCATAAAAGAGTATTTATAAGTTGATTGGAAATGGGGTGGCTTTTCGAGTTTTTGAAAATTGAAACGTCATAGTAATAACTATCCCAGTAATAAATATGCCCAAAAAGTAGGCATGTCTTTTTATATACTAAGTGATTATGACTTTTCAAAAACTGATAACAGTTTAATCCCTATCCGACCTACAATTATATATCGGGTTCCTCGTGGTCGAAAGAGTAAAGGTCGATCTGCTGAAGAGCTTCAAATGGTTTGATCGAATAAGGGCTAACTCGCCTAAGTGCATTAAGTAGCTTTAAATCCCTTAATTGATGACACCAATTAAGTGTCAGGTTCGCTGACATGCTTTAAGTAGCCATTTATAATACGAACATGCTCGATCATGATAGATGATTCAAGGAAAAATTACAAATTTGCTACTCATAATAAGAATAACAATTTAGAAAAAGGTCACGTTGGATGACCTCCAGATTAGAAGAAGATAGAAACTTTACAAAAAATATACAAAGAAGATCAAGTATGATCAAATTTTTATTCAGCAAGAATTCTAGATTACAATGAATGGTCTAAAAGAAAAGAGTTGAACAAAAAGATTACAATAGAGATACGAGCTTTATTCAATAAACAAATAAATGAAAACACAAATAATGGAAATACAAAATTGTTTATATCATTACAAGTT
Source organism: Cinchona pubescens (assembly GCA_025175665.1). Classification (NCBI taxonomy): domain Eukaryota; kingdom Viridiplantae; phylum Streptophyta; class Magnoliopsida; order Gentianales; family Rubiaceae; genus Cinchona; species Cinchona pubescens. Next base: position 341,698 of record JANKKI010000174.1, read on the forward strand.
CAATAAAAAGGGGTACAAGTTCCTATCCTCTACTCTAGCTGATCTCCTTCAACTTTCTCTTCTAAAGGATTTTCAACTGAAGTAGGAGTTTTTGTTATATCTTGATTATCAAAATTAAGAAAAGTTATAGAGGATGCTGTTCTACATCAAAAGATCTACATCAAAAGAAAAACAAGGTTGGCTTCCCACAGAAGCCAGTGGTTCTGAAATGTTTACCTCTTGCTTAGGAGATTCAACCTTCAACATCCTCTTCTTCTTCTTCCACTTCTTCAATTACTTCTACCACTACTTCAGGAAAAATGCTTTGATTAAGAGTAAAAGCAGATTTGGGTTTTATGAACTCGAAGCCTAGCTCGTTCATGTGATCAAAAGTAATATTCTCATTAAAATAAGAGAAACTGCTATTCTCAAACTCTAATATGGGGAAATGAGCTCAGATGTCATTTAGAGCTTTGCCAAACCTGGCCTTGGTACCCATTTATAGAATTTTCCTAAATCTTCACTTAGGGCCTTAGATGCCAAAAAGGTGTAGACACTTTGCAGAGGAAATTTCTCTCTCAGATTATGAATTAAAGTTTGATTTTGAGAGAGCTCTGATCGAAGCTTTTGAAGCTTTTCTCGAGCAGCCTCCAGCTCAGCAGATTTCTCTTGGAAGAGAGATGCTGAGAAATTTAATTATAATCCTCTCGGCTGAATGAGAGGATTGAAGCTCTTTGTACAATTTATTTAACTTCTCTTACAATTCGGTCATAGCTTCAATATATTTTTTCTGCTCGGTTAGTCTCATTTCTTCCATCTGCTTAGCACTGTCCTTATTCATCTTTGTGATCAATTCTTCTAAGTCAGAAATTTTCTGCTGGATATCTCCCCAATGTAACATAATGCAACAAAGATAACAACCTGATAGAAACCAATGCATGACACCTCAAATTGCCTTCTGCCTATCTCTACAGTTTTCAAATTCAAATACATCCTTCTGATTGTATAGCAAACAAATAATCTAGACATTTGCTTGACCCTCCAATCTGATCATTTGTGGAAATCTGCTAGTCTGGAATAAAACGTTGTATTTTATCGCTATTCTTTCCCTTTTCTGGAATCGCTTAGAAGTTTCATTGCTTCTTCATCACGCTTTGGAGAGTCAAGCAAAATGACAGGACCAGGTTTATCTCCTTCAACTATTGGAACATTAATTCCAAGGATAGGATCATCTCTTGGGATAGGAGAGTGAGAGGCCTTTCTTTTTTTGGTAGAACTTTCTTTCTTTCTTTGAGGACTTAACTTAGGCTCAACTGCTGCCTAGGGATTTGGAATTACAAATCCAGAATTACCAGAAATTGCTACACCTTCTTCAGAGTTAGATGGATTTTTAGAACTCTCCTTTGTTCTACGAATTCTTTTTACAACCTTCTTCTTAGTGGGATCTTCAGTTAACATGAAATCCCCTAAATGAGAGCTATCCCCAACAGAGGTATTATCATTTAAATCTTTCCTTGATTCGGACGCCATGAAATTTTTCAAGAAGAGTAAAGAAGAAGAATGCAGGAAATTTTGCCAGGAAGAAGATTCAGAAAGGAATTCTTATAAATTTTACTAATTTTTAATTGCAAATTCACCAAAAGAAAATAAAAAAGATATTTGATTTTGGAAGTTTATTACTTGTAAGCGTGAATCTTAAATCGACACCTAGATAAAAAGAGGCCACCAACATTTAATGGGAATTTTCAAAAGATTGCGACGATTCTTAAATGTCTAAATGGCATGAATTATTTCTAATCGATAAAGGCTAATCTACGAGTCAGAACTTTATCGAGGGGGTTCTGATGAAACTTGTATAATCGAGTACGACTATCGAACACGTGTTAAGCCTTACTAACCTTCTCTAGATAAAACTCCTCGATTAGATCGGGAAGATTAGTAGACAGTTTGGATGATCAATTTTCTAACTACAACAATAGCTCATACTATGAGCAGACCAAGAAGATTAAAACCAGTTTAGTTACCGAGCAATTTAAACAAATAAGCCAAACTAAAGATCGGCTACTATGTATTAATAACCACTATAAATATTAGTGATCATTCATTTGTAAACAAAGTGAAAATCAAGCAAAGAAAGAAAAATCAATTGTATCACAAGAAAAGCATAAGTCACAATCAATAAAATTTGAGAATTTTCTTAAGTTTTATATCTTTCTACATCTCTTCATATCTACAATAATTCTTGTTTTATCAATTACTTTTAGTCATAATTAATATTATATATTTTAAAAATATGTACTGTACAAACCTTAAAGAAAATAGGATGATTCACTAGCGGAATTGTAGTTTTTGCCAATTATTATTTTCCATTAATAGAAAACAAGGCATATGCATTCCACAGCATTGAAAATGTGATTTATGGAATTTCAATTCGATTCTTTGATGCAACAACACACCATCAAATAGTAAACACATCTAGATAAGTAGCTAAATTCAGCAACCTTGCAAAGCTTTGAAATCAGATATGATTATTTGATTCGACGATTGGATGCCACATCTAGACGTCGATCTGCTTGATTGACCAATTTGTTCTCTACCATACGTGTCACTTGCAAAACAAATTCAGTGCTCATTAGTCTTTCTTTCTTTTTTTTTTTTTTCAGAACAGTGCTCATTAGTCATTGTGGTAAATTTTGTTATACTATGGTCCAATTATCTAATATCTTTCCGCATTCATCTCTGAGTGGCCGAGTCAGCCCAAACACTCAAGTCAAGGAAATTATTGTTCATACGACCTTCAGAAGAATAGTCAGACTCATATATAGTCATAAAATTAGGAACAGTTCCAATTTCGCTCAACTGAGACTTGGTATTACAGCTAATGCTTGATTTAACATATTCCACTTTTATTGAAATTAAATTTCTTAAATACATAATTAAATTATATATAAACTCAAAATTAATTGTACCTGCTTTACATATCAATGTGATGTTAATTTACTATACTCTTGTGTTCAAATCTTTCCAAATTTAATTATATCCTATGTGGGACTCTGGATATTTATCTCGTCTAGTTATGCTGGTAGGTTTGGATTGTCTAGTATAAATAAAAAGTCAATATATATCATAAAACTCATGTTTATAGAGATTAATTAGTTTATCTTGTATATGCTTTTGTAAAAGAACAATTATGTGAGGTGGTGATTATTAAAAGCAATGTTTTATAAATAAATAAACAAATAAAAAATAAGAAATCATTCAAGTGTCTTTAACCTCTTCCCTGGCTTTTATGATTCAGCTAAATCCTTTTAAAGTACGTGTTACCACAAATGGAGGACTTAATGAGTTGTACTGTTGCAAACATGTATGTGGAATTTTAGTTGACTAGCTAGCAGTAGGAATTAGCCAATTTGAAAGGCTGATTTTTCCTGGAAAAGTCGCTAACCTCAGCACTCCACTCACTGTAAATCAGATTAAATACTTGGTGCCAATTATTTAGTACCAATTCAGTGTAACGAATAATTTTAGCACTGAATAACATTGGATAACTGTGACGCCCGTCCCATATTGAAAATGAGAGGAGATATTGTATTGTTTATAACACCTTGGGTCATGAGCTACTTACAATTTGGCTTAAGTATTTTGAACTCGTTGCTTCCGCTCAAAAGTTATTGGGCCAACCCAGGACCTGGGGTATTACAATAACACTATTCAAGGATTAAAAAAGTAATGAGTGGATTTAAAATGGACTTGGGGTATTACAATAACACTATTCAAGGATTAAAAAAGTAATGAGTGGTTATAATTTTAAATTCAAGGATTAAAAAAGTAATGAGTGGTTATAATTTTAAATCCACGCGATAAGTGACAGTTCTTTATTAGTGGTACTTTGGGTAGTGGTTTTGTGTTCATTTTTATCCCTGGTAGGGGTCTTGGGACAAGATATTAGTTCCATTATAACTAAACCCCTATTTGAGCAAATGTTAAAGCATCGAAATGATGCAAATTGTCCTGCCAAGGGTTTCTACACATACGAAGCTTTCATAGCTGTTGCCAGGTCCTAGGGGGCTTTTGGAACAACAGGTGACCTTAATACTCGCAAAAGAGAAATAGCGGCCTTTCTGGCTCAAACTTCTCATGAAACAACAGGTAATTAGAAATAAATTAATTATAAACTACCTTAATTGTCGTAAATCTTAATATCCTTAATACTAAAATGATGATCTAATATTTCATTATTGTTTAAGTAACTGAAATTGTCTATCACATATTAAGGAGTGTCTAGCAATTTCAACTCTCTTCACATTTTACAAATTTTCAAGTGGGATTATCGTGGGTTACACTTTGGAATCACATGATATGGGTGGTGATGCATGTGGAACTAGATTCCTTTCTAATAATTGGAGAGAACTTCTCTTCAATACATTTTGTAAAATTATAATTTTAAATGATTCTTTAAAATCCACAACTGTTTATTGTGTAATTTATTATGTATGTTTTTTATAGATAAAATTTGAAAAATATATTAATTTTTCATTTAATTAAATATTTAAATTTTTATCTTGATTTTGACCCATATTACACATCTAGAAATTTAAGAGCTAATTGAGTAGTTAAACATTTTGAATATATTTAGTTTAAAGGATGTTAATCTACTTATCATAATAAAATTGTTGATATATAACTATTAATTTTTATTAATTTTGGTGGTTTAAATGTAAATGATCATATAAAAAATATTGGAAGGAAAAATAGTGAAGAAAATCCCAATTCGATGCATGTGTGTCAAACGTTGTATTCATGCCATGCATGACCCAACAAAGTTTATAATTATCTTTAAACAAATATTGGACATTAAAAAATTCAACAATTACTAAAATATCTAATTATATCAATAACGAATTTCATTCAAAGGTCAAATTAAATTTATGGTGCACAATGTGCCGAAAACAATGAAATCCAAATTGTCACACCAGGTAGCTGCCTAGCTAGCTAACCACCTAAAAAGTTCTAATGAAAGGGGAATAATCTAGGGGCAAAATGAAGTTGTCAAACTTTGTGGCTAGAGGAAAAATAAACGAAAGAAAATGAAAAATAATGAAAGAAATCTACTGATTTGCTTTATTTGTTGAATGACACAGGTGACACAAGTGTCCATATGCATGTATTGTTCCAAGCAAGAACGAGGCAATCCTCCAGATTATTGTGTCCCCAGCCCTTGTAGGAATGAGCCAACAATGGCCCTGTGCTCCTGGGAAGAAATACTACGGTCGAGGACCAATTAAAATTTCTTAGTAAGTAAACAAAATTATCTAGCAAATACGTTTGTTTATAAAAAGAGTAAAAAGATAGTATATGAACTACACCTTTTTATAATTATCTTCATTTCTCTAAACACAAACTATAACTTTTAAATCTAAAAGATACAACAAGTTAATGAAATATGTCAATCCCCTCCTAAATTATATTCTTATGATGTAATAACTATACTTATGCTCTATTATAAGACCAATTTTAACTATCACAATATATCAAACTTCGCAAGCAGACAAGATGGACAAATAATTCCAATACAAACCCTTTTTATTAAGTCAACTTACTACACATAAATCATTACCAAAACACACTAATACATATAGCAACTTCCAATAACTAATTTTCATTAATTAAAACAAAATATCCAATTGAACAATTCATAAACATCAAAATAGGACAGTTCGAACAAATTTCTAGGATTTGGCACTATTTAGTATAAAATCTCAAAAATTGTAAAATGGAACTTGTCCACGTCACGATTCACATAGAAGGGTAGTCCTAAAACCCATATTTATTAAACCTAGCCCGGGGTGGAATCCAGTAGAGGAGGTGGGCCACTGGGTTACTAATCCAACCGGTGGATCACTAAAATATACTATTTTATTAATGATATATATTAATTTGAAATTTTCAGATACATAATATATAATAAAAATATTAATAAAATATATTGTATCAAATTTTAATTAATTATAAATGAATCTGTAATAATTTAGCAAAAGTTGTAATTAAATATATTAAAATAATAGTTAATTTTAAGATTTTATACTTGTAATTTTAATATGAACAAATGTATATTGATTATTTTTTAAATGTCACTGTTTTCATAATATTATATTTTCATAAAAGACTTTTTTTGCCTAAATTTTTTCAAAATAATATTTTATTTGTAAAGTTTTAGTGGTATAATATTTTTTAAGAGTATTTTTGTTGTTTTAAAAATAATAATAATATGTTTCTTATTTCAGGACACATATAAGTCAAAAAAAAAAAAAACTTAGTTATTATTTAAAAAATGAGGCCCTTAAAAAAAAAAGAAAAGATAGAAAAAAAAAGAGTTTAAATATATAAAAGACAAAACTCTTAACATCCAAGGGTGTAGCCTAATGGTAGAGGCAGGCTTGTGCTTAGCAAAAGGTCTAGCAGTTGATCCCTACCAGTAGCAACATAACATTTTCTACAGCCATTTTATCCAACAATCTATTAAGCTGCGATTGAACTATTCGGGTACTTTATTCCATTTTATCCAACAATCTATTAAGCCGCGATTGAACTATTCGGGTACTTTATTCCATTTTATCCAACAACCTATTAAGCCGCGATTGAACTATTCGGGTACTTTATTTTTTCAGTTCAATTGCCGAGTTGTTAAAAAGTCAATGGGTGACTTCCTTGTCTAGTCATCTCTGTAATTTGGCCCGGTCTAATGGCCAGTTCGTCGGGTTAAGATCAGTTAATCACTGGACCGGATTTAATAACTATGCTTAAACCCAACTAAGCTCCTTCCCTACTTTTTACCTCTTCAGGGAACTTAAAATTCCTTTCCTCTGTGCTTTCTTTTAGTTTTATCTATAAGGAAAATCGAATATTTTCAGCTCAGAGAATTTTAAATTAAGAGAGAAAAGAAAACTTTGAGGCCAAAGAAACATAAGCAACAGATCAATGGAGACTAAGCTAAAAGAGATTTTAAACGATCTTAAATCTCAGTAGAATTCATTGCCAGATCCCTGATGTCAAGGCAGAAAATCCCAACTCTAAATCCAAGAATTGTAAAAAAGAAATGAACAATACAATTCAAGAAAATTAGAGAGAATATTATTGAAGACTGAAGATTGTAGATGGTAGTTACAACTTAGATAATAGACAATGAATTCTTAACTTTTTTTTTTTTTCCTTTTCTCCAACCCCCTAGCTTATTTAATAAGTCATTGCTCTCAATGCCTAACTGACTTTGTATGTAACTAATGTGGCCAAGTTTAGTAACTAACTTGCTCTCCAACTAACTATTACAATCAGTAACTAAGTTTCCCTCCAAACTAACTATTACATGCATCAATACCCTCTCTTTCAAACTGTTCATGCTCTCAAGAACAGAAGGTAGGGTATCTCTGCTGAAAATCATACTAGAATTCCCATGTAGCATCTTCAGGGAAAGTATTGCTCGACTAAACTAGGACTTGTGTAGCTGCTGTTCTAGCTCTCTTAACCAATCTCCTATCCAAAATAGCTACTGATTCAGTTAAGAGTTAGCCTTGATCAGTTATGCCAAATGAAAAGTCATGCTGCACAGGAATGACATCCAACATGTTTTTTGAGTAAGGACACATGAAAAGTGGAGTGAATTTTGGCATGAGTAGGAAGTTGCAATTTGTAAGCTACTGGCCCTATTCTTTTAGTCACTGGGAAAAGACCAACAAATCGCGTAGATAGTTTTTGACAGTGAGAGGCTTTCAAGGAATGCTACTTAAGATATATAAGTTTGTAGCTTAACATAAACCAAATCTCCAACCTAAAACACTTTTTCTGACCTAGTTTGTCAGCCAACTGTTTCATCCTATGTTGTGCCCTCTGTAAGTTGTGCATAAGCAAATGTATAGTAGCCTCCCTTGTACAAAGACTTCTGTCTACACTTACCACTAAAGATCTTCCAGGAAAATAGGATAAATGGATTGAATAAGGTTGTCCATATACAGCCTCAAAGTGTGTCATCTATATTGCTGAATAATAATTGGTATTATACTAAAACTCAGCTAAAGGGAGCCAAGAACTCCACTCTTTAGGGTGATTCCCAATCATGCATCTTAGGTAATCCTCCAAGCACCTATTTACCACCTAAAATTAACCATCTGTCTAAAGAATGATAAGTTGAGGACATGGACAACTGAACTCCTTGCAGCCTAAATAACTCTTGCCAAAACTTGCTAAGAAAAACCACATCCCTATCACTCACAATGGATTTTGGTAATCTATGAAGCCCATGAACACATTATCCATGAAAGCTTGTACTACAGTCAATGCAGTGTAAGGGTGACTTAGTGACATGAAGTGGATAATGTGTTCAGGCTAGGGTTACTCAATTTATCTACTACCACCATGATAACTGTTTTCCTATTGGACTAGGGTAAGCCCTCAGTGAAATCCATAGAAATGTCAATCCAAATATGCTGTGGAATGGAAAGAGGTTGTAGTAATCTAGGGTATGCTACATTATCAGCTTTATTCTTTTAACAAACATCACAAGCAACCACAAAGACTTGCACATCATTCAGCATCTTACTGCAGTACGCCACCTCCTTCAACTTCTTGTAAGTTTCCTGTACACCTGAGTGTCCACTTACTGATCCTTCATGCAATATTTTGATGAGTTCAGCCCTTAATGCTGCATCATTTCCAACCACCAACTTGTCCTTTCTCCTAAATTGATTGTTATGCCAAGTGTAGTGAGTAGGGGAAGGGACATTAGGATCAGAAGTTTGTTAATCAATTCTTGCAACTAAGAGTTAGTTTCCCAACTTTAATGGATCTTAGTCAATAGAGCACTTCTGATGACTGAAATTGCATTAAGCTGACCTAACTCATGTGGCCTCCTACAAAGTGCATCAGCAGCTACATTCTCGATTTCCTTCCTGTATTGAAGTTTGTAGTCATAACCTAACAATTTGGCAATCCATTTTTGTTGCATAGGGGTTGAAATCTTCTGTTCCATCATGTACTTTAGACTTTGATGATCTGTCTTGATCACAAAGTGCTTTCCCAGCAAGTATAGTCTCCACTTCTGTACTACAGTTACTATGGCCAACATCTTTTTTTCATAAACAGATATTGCTAAATGCTTCAAAGGTAAAGCCTTGCTGAAATAAGCCAATGGTCTGCCTTCCTATACTAGCACTCCACCAATCTAATTTTCAGCCGCATCTGTTTCTACAATTAATGTCCTTTGAGAAATCAGGTAACCTCAACACTGGGGGTGAACTCATAGCAGCTTTAAGTGTTTGGTTGAATGCCAAAGTACCTCCATCATGCCATCTGAAGCTGTTCTTTTTTAGCAAATCTATAAGACTCATAGCTAATTTGCCATAATCTTTAATGAACCTCCTGTAATATCTTGTGAGACCAGGGAACTTCCTTAGCTCCTTAACATTCTTTGGAACTGGCCATTGTTGTATTGCTACAATCGTTTGGGAATCAACTTTTACCCCATCAACAGAAATCACATGTCCCAAGTAATTCACTTGTTTAGAAAAAGAGCATTTACTTTTTTTAAGTTTGAGACAATTTTTCCTTAACATCGCAAACACTTTCTAGAGATGACATAAGTGTTGATCCACATTAGGGCTTATATAAGGATGTCATATAAATAAAACCAAGACAAATTTTCTTAAGAATGGCCTAAATATGTCATTCATCAATTCTTGAAATGTGGATGGGGCATTTGTCAATTCAAAAGGCATGACAAGGAACTCATAATGACCATCATGAGTCCGAAATGCTATTTTACCAGAGGTGTTAACAGGCCACATTCTTATTTAATGATAACTAGATGTGTAAGTCCAATTTACTGAAAAATTTTACAACAAATAGTTCATCTAATAATTCTTCATTGATTGGTATAGGAAATTTATCTTTGATTGTGGCTTGATTGAGCTCCCTATAATTAATGCATATCCTTCATGAACCATCCTTTTTTTTTACAAGTACCACAGGAGAGGAAAATAGACTGTTGTTAGCTTTGATTATTCGACTTTCCAACATTTAAGCAACCATCTTCATTATTTCTCCTTTCTAAAATGCAAAGTACTTGTAAGGCCTGATATTGATGGGTTGAGTGCCTAGTTTGAGGTGAATTCTATGATCATGTTTCCTATGGGAGGCAGGCTAGTACATTCCTGAAATAGTTCATTATATTCAACCAACAGTGCATTGACACCTGATAACAGTTGATTGCTATCCTCTCGACCTTCTATACTTCCACCTTCCAAACTAAATAACTATCCTTCATCTTGTTAGCACACATGTTGCTATAATCAGACACAATTGAGCAGATTCAACTTCTGCTACATTTTGTAGCACTTTCTGTATAGCTTTCTTTTTTATCATCTTAATGGACTGATGATGCATTTCTCTTAACATAACTCTCATTTCATCCCTCCTAAATTCCATTTTTAGCTCATTAAAGTTCCACTTAACATCTCCCAATGTAGATAACCATTGAATTCCTAGGACTATATCACATCCCCTTGACAGGTAATATTAATAGATCAGTGGTAAATTCTTGATTATGAAACTTCCAAGAGAAATTAAGGCAACCCTAAGAAGTAGTTAGTTTACTTCCATTGGTCACTTCTACCACCAGGGGGGCAGTTTTCTGTTTGCTTAGCTCCAATCTCCAAATGACATCTAGATGAATGAAATTATGTGAGGTTCCACGATCAATGAATATACACAACTCTTTTTTTCCCACATGGCCTGTGACTCTCATAGTTTTGAATTTAGGAATAGCAGAACTTAGGATTGCATTAGCAAAATATGAGCTAATTGGCCTTCTTCAATAATCTCCTCCTCTTCCAAAATCACCTCATCCTTACCTTGTTCTAAATCTTCATTAGATACTTCCAACCTATACAACTACTTATTTCTACACTTATGGCCCAAAGTGAATTTCTCATCACACCAGAAACATAGGCATTTGGCTATCTTTTCTTTCATTTCTGCTGTACTCAACTTCTTGAATAGTTTCTTGGTTGTTTACAGGGTATTTCTAGGGCAGGAAGAGTGGATAGATTTGGTGTTGGTAAAATGGGTTGGATGGACTTTTGCCAGTGGAATTTTGGTTCTTCGAACTAATGGCTTGGAACAGAAGAAATAGGTTTAGAAGAAGGTAGGTAGGCTTTGATCTTGTTGTTCTGGTTCTAAATCTTGGCTTCCTCCATCCTTGCCAAGACTCTAGAATGTTTTAAGGTTTTTGGCATGAATATTCTCATTGCAAGTTGAATTTCAATTTTCAGCCCACTAGGGAAACAACTAGTAAGGAGGGAATAATCCTCAAGTAAATCAACTCTATTGAGATGTTCTTCAAATTGATCTTGGTATTCTTGTACTGTCCCTTTCTGCCTTAAACTCAAATAAGCTCTCTCATGGGATCATCATATAGGAAATTTTCAAATCTTGCTACCAATTCCTTGATGTACTCCTCCCAAGTTAGTAATCCCCCAGTGATTCTTAATCTCATGAAGATCTGGTGCCATTGCAAGGCTTTCCCTTCAAGATGCATTGCCACAATCTTCATTCTTGCCATGACATGTGTGTCATCTACTTCAAAGAACTGCTCAACTTTGTATAACTACCATCTAAAATCTTTCCCAAAAAACTTTGGATACTCAATCCTAGAGAACTAAGTTGAATTCTGATATGAGTTGCCTAGATTTTCATGATTTTGGGATATGGATGGATTCCCCTCAGGTGAAGGTCTCTGTGAATTAAGTTATAACGCCAAATCTCTCAACGTAGCCATATCTTTCTCGAATTGTTCTCTTTGGGGATATCTTTGATCATAGTTTCCAACTTTTTGATTTCTTGGGATCTAGAGCCCTCAGCCATGATTCCTTAGAACCACAACTCTGAAACCAATGATGTCAACACAGAAAATCCCAACTCTAAATTCCAAGAATTGCAGGAAAGAAATGAAGAAAACAATTTGAGAAAATTAGACAGAATATTATTGAAGAATGAAGATTGTAGATGGTAGTTACAACTTGGATAATAGACAATGAATTCTTAGTTTTTTTTTTTCCTTTTCCCTAACCCCTCTAGCTTATTTATTAAGCCATTACTGTCAACTGCCTAATTGACTTTGCTAATATGGCCAAGTCAGTAACTAACTTCCCCTCCAACTATTACAATTATTGTTGGGGATTAGGCCAAGAAAATGAGAAGAGTTTTTGGAGATAAATAATATTTCTCATTCATATGTCTTTTTTACAATTTCAATATTACATAGAAACTGAATTTATAGTTGAAAACTACATAGAACAATGAGTTAGAATTCCAGAAAAATATTCCCAAGACTCAAAGAATATCTAAAAGACATCTGACTCATAAAATATTAAGATTCATCAAGCTACACATTATTCAACATATTCCCCCCCCCTTAATGTGCAATTCTTGAACTCCAAGAATCTCTCTAAAGTAAAGAACTTGTCTCTTGGGAGGGACTTCGTAAAGATGTCTGTAACTTGGTCTCCATTCTTGCAAAATTTCAGCTTAGCTTCACATTCTTTAATTGTTTCTCTACTAAAATGATGTTTGATGAACTGGATCTTTGGCTATGTCAATGGCTGATTTGTTGTCACAAAACATCACCGCAGCTTCCTTTTGCTTCTCGCCAATATCTTCAAGAATTCTCCTTAGCCAAATGACTTGTGAAGTTGCCATACTAGCTGAAACATACTTAGCTTCGGCTGATGATTGTGCCATACTTTGTTGCCTCTTTGAAGTCCAAGAAAACACTGCTTAACCAAGTGGAAAACAAGAACCATAAGTGCTCCTCATATCATCTCAAGGCATCCACCCTAATCACTATCACAAAAACCAAACAATGTTATACCATCTCCCTTGTTGAATTAAGCCAAAGTTAGTTGTTCCTTAGATATATGTAAGTGCCCTCTTGGCTGCTCCAAGATGTAATTGACTTGGATTGTGCATAAATTTTGATAATAAATTTCAAGCAAATATAATATCCGATCTTGTAGTTGTAAAATATAACAAATTTCCAACCAAACTTCTATACAAATGGGAATTAACTTTCTTTTCTCCATCATCTTTAACAAGTTTCTCATTCACAACAAGAGGTGTAGGCATAGGTTTATAATCAAACATGTCAAATTTAACAAGAACATTTTAGCATACTTCTTTTGACAAATAAACATTCCATCATCTTGTTGATCAATTTCCATGCCAAGAAAATGATGTAGTAGCCCATATCATTCATTTCACATTTTTTCATCATGTGTCTTTCTTAAATTCAGCAATCATGTGCTCATTATTACCAGTATAAACACTGCAAATCATCAACATATAAAGCAACAATAAGAATGCATGATGTACCTTGTGTCTTCACATATAAATTTGGCTCACTTTTACTCTTTTTAAATCCTTGCTCCATGAAGTAAGAATCAATTTGGCTGTACCAAGCCCTTGGTGCTTGTTTCAACCCGTACAAAGCTTTCTTCAATTTGTACACTTTGTCTTCCTCCCCTTCTTTGACAAAACCTTGAGGTGGCTGAACATAAACTTCTTCCTTCAATTCTCCATTCAAAAATGCAGATTTTACATCAAGTTGGTAAAGATTTCATCATTTGTGAGCTGCCATAGCAATAAAAGCTCGAATGGTATCAAATCTTACAACTGGTGCAAAGGTTTCATTGTAGTAAATTCTGGGCTATTGAGAAAATCCTTTTCCAACAAGTCTTGCTTTCTTCTTCTGAATTGAGCCATCCGAATTCAGCTTTATTTTATAAATCCATTTCACTCCAATGATCTCCTTGTTTTGTGGTTTGTCTACAGAAGCTTCCAGGTCTTGTTCTTATCAATTGCATGAATCTCATCCTCCATGGCTTTCCTCCAATCTTTTTCAGCATTTGCTTCTTCAAAATTTTCTGGTTCAAGAATACAAAAGTTGCACCTTGCATAGACATCAGTCAAACTCCTCATCTTCTTTGGTGTTGAGGTTGGAAAACTTGAATTTGAGCTTGGTGAAGGAGGTGGGCTGCTTGGAGTGGCTGAAATTTCCTCCTCATTTTGTTCATCATCAAGCAAAACAATTTCTTTTTGTACTTTTTCATCATTCCAATTCCATGAAACATTTTCATCAAACAAAACATCTCGACAAATAATTATTTTGTTAGTTTTCAAACTATACAAATGGTAACCTTTAGACTTTGAACTATAACCCACAAAAATACATTTTTTACTTACTTTATCAAGCTTGTACCTCTTCTCCTAGGGAATATGTGCATAGCAAACACTTCCAAAAATTTTCAAGTGATTTACTGATGGCTTCCTTCCATTAGCAATCATTCTCCCATGCTTCAATTAGAGTTTGATTCCACACCGCTGTTGTCGGACTTCTATTCAACAAATACATAGCTGTATAACTGCTTCAGCCCAAAAAAAAATTTGGCAATCCTTTGTCATGCAACATAGATTTTTCCATCTCCATTACGCTTTGATTCTTCTTTTCGGATACTTTATTTTGTTGAGGTGTATAGCCAACCGTGAGTTGTCTTTCAACTCCTTCATCTTCACAAAATTCCTGAAAAGCATTTGAAGTATACTCCTTCCCTCTATCACTTCCCAAGTTCTTAATTCAATTACCACTTTGTTTCTCAACAAGATTTTTAAACTTCTTAAACACAAAAAAAAACTTCTGATTTTTCTTTCATCAAATAAACCCAAGTCATTCTTGCAAAGTCATCAATAAACAAATAAAGTACTTGTTACCTCCAAGAGATGTTGTTCTCATTGGTCCACAAACATCTGTATGAACTAGCTCTAAGATTTTCTTGGCTCTCCATGCAACTCCTTTAGTGGAAATGGTTGCCAATGTTGTTTTCCAAATGCATATCCTTCACAAACTTCATGCTTCTCCTCAATTCTTGGCAGTTCATAAATCATCCCCTTTTGTTGAAGTAATTTAAAGCTGCAACAATTCAAGTGTCCAAGCCTTTTATGCCATAAACTATGAGCTTTCAATCACATGTGCCTTCATACCATGATTTCCACCATAGCTAAAATTTATGAAAAACTTCTATTCTTCTCCATTTGAATTTTCACAACAAGCTGTCTACCATCTTTCTTATCATAGATTGAACACTCACCATCATCAAAATTAAGTGCATATCTATGCTCAAGAAGCTGCCTAAGACTTAACAAATTTTGATGTAAATCAGGTACAAGTAAAACATCACGGATCAACTTTTTACCTTTCTTGGTTTGAACACCAATGGTTCCCAATCCTTATGCTTGAACAACTACTCTATTTTCCAGCGTTACTTGAGTTTTTATGGACTCATCCAAGTTAACAAACGGATTGTCTGTCCCTTGCCATTTGATTGCTGCAACCGCTATCAAGAAATCAAACATCATTTTTGCTTTCGGATACCATGTGACAAGCATAAAACAAGTTACTTTCTTCTTGCTTCTCTTCTGAAAATTGTGCTTGTTGGTTGATTCTGAGTCTACAATCCTTCACAATATGACCGAAGCACTTGCAATTGTAGCATTGTGGTTTGCCTTTATGCCAACAATCATTCTCTACATGATTGTTCGTCCCACAAATGTTGCAAGATTGTAAATTTTCAGCATTATTGGCTCTTTGAAAGTTGTTTCTTCCTCTTCCTCAACCTTGTCCTCTTTCACGATCACATCTTCCACCTCTTTGTGCATCTCTTCCTCTTTGATAGTTACTAGAGGACTGCTCTCCTTTATTGATTTTGGGGCTGAAATTTAACTTTGATTGAAAGGCGCTTTTAATGGATTTTTCAGCATGTCTAGCTATTCTTCTCTCATGGGACTTCAAGGATCCCGTCAAATTTTGAACACTTAATGAAGAAATATCTTTTGTCTCTTCAATTATGGATACCATAGGATCAAATTTTAGGGGTAAACTTACAAGTATCTTCTCAACAATTCTGCCATCAAAAATTTGTTCTCCAAATGTCTTCATCTCATTAACAATCTTGGCAATCTTTGTGTAATAGTTTTGGACACTTTCAACTTTATTCATCTTCAAATTTTCAAGCTTTCTTCTAAGAGTTTGGAGTGTGACATTTTTCACCTTGACATTTCCTTGGAACTCATTTTTGTAGAATCTCCCATGCTTCTTTGGCATGATCCGTTCCTATGATTCTTGAGAAAATATCTGGGCTTACACCTTGTTAGATATATGAGAGTGCTTTGGAATCTTTTCCTCTATGCTTCTTGAGAGTTCTTAGTTGTTGATCACTAAAGTCAGTTGTCGATTTTGGTTCATCATATCCATCTTTTACACAATCTCACAACTCTTTTGATCTGAAAAATGTCTTCATCTTTACACACAATGACAGTGAGTCAATGATCATAGTGTTCACCAGAAAATATAGGAACTGAAGTACCATCATTATTTTGATTTGCCATCTCAATTTCTTCTATTTTTAGAGATGAAATAAGGCTGTATTTTTATGAACTCCGGCTCTGATACCAATTTTGTTGGAGATTAGGCCAAGAAAGTGTGAAGAATTTTTGAAGTTAAGTAATATTTTTCATTCATATGTCTTTTTCACAATTTCATTGTTCCATAGGAGTTGAACACTACAAGAAAATGAGGCTTTAGTAACGAAAAGCATAGTGACGACAAGAAATCTCGTCAATAAAGGGTGTTATTAGTGACGACTTGTGACTTGGTCACTACAAAATGGAAGGATTTGCCTTTTAGTGACGAAAGACTATAAAGTCGTCACTAAATTGTCATTACGTCATCACTAAAGATTAAGCTAAAAATTGCGCAGAAATATCTAGGATTTAGTTACGATATGTTGTTGTCACTAATATTTTCAGTGAAAGTGACATATGTTTCATCGTCGCTAATATTTTAAGAGTATTCTAGGATTTAGTGACAATTTCTCTAATTGATATTTTTAGGCCTTCTCTTATACAATTTGAGTTATTAGTACTGACTTTACATATAGAAAGTAAATGTTTGAAAATTTTTCAAAGTGGGTTTTGCTGGATTGTGTTGAAAAAAGTTAGTTAGTTTGTGTAATTATTTTTTTAGATATTAATTTTGGATTACAGGAAATAAAGAATTTAGATGTGTTATTTTAAATGAAAATAATAAAATAAATATTGAGTTAAAGAAAAAAAAATTATATTGTTTATGATATATAATTTTAAGTTATATATTTGTAAAGATTCTAAATTTTATTACGTAAATTCTAATCCAACATTTGTAATTGAAGGGGAAAAATTGTCTTTTCCCTAATAGAATGGCCCCATTAAATAAACTAAATATTAAAGGAATTAATTAATATTTTGTAACAATCAGTATAATGGCCCAAATGAGATGAAAAAAATTAATTAGACTACCTTCCAGCCTTTTTCTATATTGGATGCTTACCCATCAAGGAAATTAATTCTAATTCGAAAGTCCAACTATATATAAAAAAAGGCCAAACAATTTGTTGCCACATAACATGCCAATGTATGCATGTATGAGCCAAATAGGCCATTTAGTTGGCTTGTGTTAGTATGTTGTAGCCCAAGTGGGTAGATAACACATTAAGATAGATATATATATATATATATATATATATATATATATATATATATATTGACCCATTAAATAAGAAATTATGATACATAATGTAACTAATTGGGCTTGATACTTGATAGCCCAATTAAAAGTCTATATATATTATTATCTTAAGATGGTTTCATATAAGCTTAATTTGGTGGTTCATAAATTTATAATGTGATACTTACGTTTAATCAATTTTTTTGATTAATTTTTTATAATTTTGTCCTAAAAATTTAATTAATGCATGATATATATTTCTGTCACTACAATAAAATACCCCTATTATAACATATCTATAGAAGCACTGTACACAAGAATGCCTTAAAAAATAATTTATGAGGCACTTATGAGTAAGTGCCACATAAAATTAGAAAATTATAATTTAAACGACAACGCAAAGGAAACTTGTAAAAAAAAAATTCTGAAAAAAATAGAGTTAAACTTAACCTGCTAAAAATATAAGAGTACAATTTTCATATAAAATATCTAATATGCCATATATCCTTCCCCATCTTTTCTTTTTCCCCCAATTTCCCTCATCTTCTTCCGCCTTAACTTTCTCCTTCCCCTTCTTATTTTTCTTTTTCTCCCAATTTTCAGAAGCGCTTCTCCTCTGCCGCCCCAAATTTCCCCTTCCCCCAATTTCCAAATTATCCACAAGTCTCCTTTTCTCATTAATTTTCGGAAGATCTACGTAAGTCTTCTCTCTTATCATGCTCCTGTCCAGATAACATTGCATAAGCTGGAAAGTCATTTTTTTGTTTGAAACCTCGATTAATCCTTTGACTGTTGCTCCAGAGGTTTTTTTTTGTTGATAAGTTTGGGAGGTTTGTTGTGTATATCTTTTGGAATTGGAATGCATATTAATACTCTTGGAGAGATTCAATGTCGTTTTTTGTATCATGGTTAATTTGACTACAAATCTAATTTGAAAGATTCTTCAATTAGCTGAAGATATATTCTTCTCGAACCTAGGATTAAATTTTTTTTCTTAGTGAAATTACTTTTTACTATATTCTTATACTATTTTTTTTGTTAGCCTATGGATTTACGTATATAATTGAATACATGTTTTTAAACCTAGATCTTGGACTAAAATTGTTCATAGGATATTTGTGGTTATATGAGTAATTAGTTGCTATTGAATTTCTTTTTCTTATATGGAAACTAGTTTTTGGCTTATTTAATTTCTTTTTTTGATACTCATAATAACATATGGATAAGAGATGGATGCAAAAGATATCATAAGTGACGCTTTCGCATATACCAATTTAATTTACATTCTTAGATGTGTATATTAAGACAGGAATATGGACATGAACAATCATTCCATTTACAGGTTTAGAACTGTCTGTGGAGTAGTGTGTCTAGAAAAGAAGCCAAACTCATTTGAAAGTCTCTGGATTTCTTAAGGGATACACACAATGGGTAGGTCATGGAGAATTTTTATATTCAGCGATTGTAAAAGAGAGATAACATGCATAATCTAGTTCATGATGCATTAGGAGTTCCTCAACATGATTCTACTTTGGGTGGTAGAACAGAATTTGACGGGGATCGACCTAATGCAGAAGTTGAAAAATTTTACAAATTAAATGATGATTCTCAACAAGAGCACTATCCAGGGTGTAAAAGCTTTTCCAAACTTTCTTTCATTATTCGTTTGCTTCATATCAAATGCCTAGGCAAATTGAGCAATAAAACTTTTGATATGTTTCTTGATTTGTTGAGATGTCCATGGAAAGATGTAAACATGTTTTAGTGATGATTTTCCATCAATATGTGAAAGTGCCATTTTTTGTCTTTATTGGTTATTGAATGTTTGACTTCATTAATTTTGAAGTTATTGAACTTATACAAAAATTGGTTTCTGTTTCGAAGCATTTAATGAAAATAAGTTTTTTAATTAGTTTAGTGTCTGATACTGCATATTTAGTGGTTGATTTTAAGTAAGTTGTATAATTTTTATGAAAATCATATTTAGGATATGGACAAGAGTTGGATGACAATTGACAACCGGAGGGACGAACGATATGCATTGGGTGTTCAGGGGTTTTTAAAATTTGCATTTTCTAATAAAGACCAGTCCACTAAAATTTCATGTCCTTGCAAATCTTGCAATAACTTTCGTAATCAATCAAAAGAAATTGTGGAGCATCATTTGATGGTGCATGGAATTAGTAAAGATTATGTTACATGGGTATATCATGGTGAGTCATATCAAGATGATTCAGATGAGGAGCATGTACTGCATGAAGGGTTCCATGATGAAGATGAGGATGATGACCTAGATGACATGTTAAATGACCTTTCGCGTGGTAATTGTGGGGAGGGTTGGCAAGATATTGGTTGTTCTTCAAGTGATCTGTATTGCAAAGAAGATGCATATTTAAGATTGTTAGATGATGCTAAACAACATCTTTACCAGGCGGGGTGCAAGTCATTCTCTAAATTGTCATTCATCGTCTCTCTACTTCACCTAAAGACCATGAGTGGTTGGACTATCAAATCATTTGATGGTTTGCTTGAAATTTTCATAAAAGCTCTTCCAAATAGTGCTTCTGTGCCTAAATCTTTCTATGAATGCAAAAAGATCATTCGAGATTTGGGGTTCAAATATGAAAAAATTCATGCATGCGTGAATGATTGTGTTCTCTTTCGTAAAGAATATGCATCCAATACCACCTGTCCTAATGATAAATGCAAAGAGCCACGTTTTAAGGAAGAAGGTCACAAGGTTTCTAGAAAAGTTCTTCGCTACTTTCCTCTAAAACCAAGGTTGCAGAGATTGTTTGTCAATGATGAGGTAGCAAATGCTATGAGATGGCACAAGGAGAAGCGTGTTGACGATAATAACATCATGAGGCATCCGGCTGACAGTGAGGCATGGAAACATTTTGATGGAGTTCATCCTTCCTTTGCTCATGACCCAAAGGAAGTGTTAGGTTAGGCCTTGCAACTGATGGATTCAACCCATTTGGTAATCTTAGTAATGCTTATAGTATATGGCCTGTTTTTCTTGTCCCTTACAACCTGCCCCCTTGGAAGTGCATGAGAGATCCTTTTATCATTATGTCAATGTTAATTCCAGGACCTAAATCACCAGGAAAGGATATATATGTGTATTTTCAACCCTTGATTGATGAATTGAATGAGTTATGGGAAGGTGTAGAGGCTTATGATGCACACAAGGGAGAAAAATTCAAGTTACGTGCTGCTCTTTTATGGACTATAAATGACTTTCCAGCTTATTCCTGGTGGTGGAGCACCAAAGGATATTTTGCATGCCCTGTTTGCATGAATGATACAATTTCTGAATACTTACCTTTTAGTAGGAAATTATGTTACATGGGGCATCGTAGATTTCTATCCTCTAACCATCAGTGGAGAAAGGATAAGAAAAATTTCAATGGCAAAATAGAAATTCGAGGGCTGTCTCTTATACGATCTAGAAATAATATAATGAGGTATCAAATGTTGAACGATGCCATGAACTCTTTCGGTAAATCTTCAGAACAGGTGCATCTAAGAAAAAGAAAGCGCAATGTCGATGGGTTATATTGGACCAACAAAAGTGTTTTCTTCAATCTTCCTTATTGGGTAGACCTTAAATTACGGCACAACCTAGACATCATGCATGTTGTCAAAAATGTTACTGAGAGCTTATACAGCTACCTTAATGGATATTAATGGAAAGTCAAAGGACACATGGAAGTCACGTAAGGATTTAATGCAGTTGAATTTGAAAAAGGAGTTGCACTGTCTGAAATACACATCTAGATTCTTTCACCATGCCGATGGCTTGCCACCATCTAACCAAGGAGGAAAAGAGGAAGGTGCTTCAATTCATGACATCAATTAAGTTCCCGATGGTTTTGCTTCAAATGTCTCTCGCTGCATAAAAGGTGAAGAGTTTCAATTGTCCGAATGAAACCATCACAAACACATCTAGATGTACATAACTACAGAATCAGAATGAGATCTCTTATCACATCGGCAACACCATAAGGATGTTTCCAATTTCTTGTACAAGATGACATATTAGTTTTATATGTGCTTTTCACACAAAATATGCAATTAAAAGCTAAACATTTTAAGTATGCACAGGAAAATGGGGACATTGAAAGGATATGTCCATAATAAAGCAAAATTAATAATCATTGCCGACAAATAATAGACAAGGAGTGCCTAACTACCTTGAAGTATGTACGTACATGATGTTGACACAATTTTATAATCTAATTTGTTTGTCTCATTATGCGCTTCAGAATTTTAGGATCAAAATATTGTATATTTTTAGGCCGAAGGATTACATTCTAATACTTTCATTCATTTAGGGAGCACAAAGAAAAGCTTGCCGTAGAAAGTAATGCAAATGTGGATCAACGTCATGATAAGCAATTTACTTCATGGTTTCGTCAACGTGTAAGAGACAAAAAAAGTACCTTGTTTCGTTACATAATTTAAAATTCATAAATTACTCATTAATTTGTTGTTCTACTATATGTAGGTTTTATCTTGTCCTGCAACCTGTAACGATGAAATAAGATCTTTGGACATTGGGACCAGATAATAGAGTTACTTGGTACAGTGGTTGCATGGTAAATGGCTACCGATTTCATACAACGAGTAGGGAAAAGGGTAGAAAAACTCAAAATAGCGGGGTTGATGTGTATAAGAGAGCATGGAAATAACGTTGTTATGAATAGATGATATTATTGAAGTTGAATACTTAGTAGGAAAGAAGAAGGTGTTGATATTTAAATGTAAATGGTGGAACACTGGAGATAGGAATGGATTACATATTGATAAAGAAGGGAATATTTGTAGTGTTAATTTTTCTAAAACATGGTATAATGATCAGCCTTATATTCTAGCAGATCAAGTTCACCAAGTTTTTTATTTGAATGATCTTAGATTAGGTAGACATTGGCATGTTGTACAAAGGTTTAGTCCTCGTAACTCGTATGATGTTCCACAACGGCCAGACAACGGGCCAGATGAAGAAGTTTTTCAAGAAGAAGAACCAAGCATAAACCTAGTCGTTGATTCTGAACTTCGACATGCCATCTCTTGCAAGGGGCACTTTGTCTTTGCAGATGTTGCATGCTAATTCAGTTCACACCAATGCAATGAAGGGTTCATCAAGGGTCCCTCTAGTTCATGATGATGACTTTATCAATGATGATGACATTAATGGAAATCAATCAATCTCGCACGATGAAAATGAAGACTTGTGGCCTAATGACTAGTGTTTCGCAAATTGGTGCTTTGCATTTTTTTTTTTTTAATTTTGTAGTTGTTTACTAGTTTATGTGCAACATCTTAATTTGTATACTTAAGTTGTCATCAATTTTATTTTATTTTTACAATATTGTTTCATCTTTTGTTTTTTTCTAGTAGTATTTACAAATGAATTCCCAATAATGATGTTTTGACCCTTTGTTACTTATTGCGATGGTTGGCCCCGGAAGAAAAGGACTAAGAAAGAAAGCGATTCCAAATGCAAAGCGACTGCAGGAGTGAATAGTGAGGCAGTTCAATTATCGCTCCAGCTCTATTCAAGAAGAGTACAGCTTGATCCACGTTCAAGAAAGGTCCAATTGTGCAATCTTCTCCTGCACGAAGTGCACGCCTTACACCTAACAAGGTCACCACTACTTTTGATCTTACGAATGAATCGAAAATGAACCAGAGCAGCCACTTCACAAAGAAATATAAGAGACAGAGCTAATATATATACACACACATATACACAGGAGTTGACAGCATAAATAAAACAACCTCTCATGCCTATTTTCTGCCTGTGCTGCACAGGCACCATGAAATGATGAACAAGATGGGCACAACCAGCGTGAGAATGATCAAGAAGATGAGCACAACCACCACACATAATGAAAAGATGTGGAAGAGCAAACAGCTCCTCCAGGTAACGGCTCTTTTGTTTATATAGGGAAATGTGTAATCCTTCATCTATAGAAATAAAATTCATGAATTTCTACTTTTTCTTTTCTTCTTTGGGTTGGGTTCAATTTTCCTTTTATCGAGTCAGGGTGCATTTTTGTTTTTGTTTCCTCAGTTTCTATTTTTACTTAAGATAGGGAGCCAAGAATACATCATACTATTATTTCTTGCTTTAGGCCTTGCTTTCTTTCTTTCTTAGGGCAATGAACAGAACAAGAATATTATATGGTTCGGGTACTGACTGCTCAAATTCATGAATTTTATTTCTATACAATGCAATTATTACATGCATTTCTTATATGTCAGTCCCCTAAAGTGTTCCAATACTAACTATTTCTGTGTCTTATAATAAATGAACAGTTGTATTGGCAAAGAGGGGTCCTACAAGGAATATCAAATTGGCCAATAGAAGGAGGAAAAGCTCACCTTTGTCTATTTGTATAGATGAAGTATCTGGAAGGGTAGTTGGGGATGATGCTCAGCATTTCATAAGTGAGAGTGGATGTATTGTTCGTAAACTTGTCTCCTCGAGCAACCCAACATGGTCCAAATTGAGCTCAGAGTTGAAGGATGACATATACAACAACTGCACGGTATTGATTCTTTGATAATTAGTTCAACTATTATGACATAATGAGATCTTAATAGCCAAAGAAGATTCATTTAATTTGCATGATTTTTGTAAATGTAGCAACAATATGAGGTTGGAAATAGTTCAGAAGTAAAGACACGTATTCACCAGCAGCTTGCTTCTCAAATGAAGTCATTTAAACATAGGCTACATAAGCGCTTTCAGAAGTATCCATCAAAAGAAGAGGCAATGAAGCATGTTCCTGAGGGCTTTGATAAAGAGGCGTGGATTAAATTATGCGAGGAATTTGACTCTAAAGATTTCAAGGTATGTTGCGTAGTTTTAAATTTCTTTTATTTCTATTTTTCTATAAGTGCATACTTTCATAGGATATAAGTATGAAGTTTGAAATTTTGAATGATAGATCATAGATTTGTGAAAGATGGATCTGTTTGTGTGTGGTTATTTAAAGTAACAAAGAGAGTTTTCATCCTAGTCAAGGCATCAACCTTAAATAGATTTTGAAGTGATTCTACGTTATAAAAAAAGTTCACTGGTTTTAAGTTATGACCATGTTGCTATGTAATGACACAATTCTATTTTTATATGTCCTTTCAAAACTGGTTTTTTTTTTTAAAGGATCAAAGTGCAAGAAATCACAAAATCACAAAGAAGATGTGTATAAGAGACAGAATTGTCAATTTTGTTATGAAGCAAGCAAAACTAGAAGAGTAGGTCATATATTTGATTTATTTTACATGAAATCTTCTTTCATATGTTTTGCACCTTAACAAATATGTATTGAAATTGCCACAGAGGAAGGTTGAAGGCCAAGATGTTTCTGCCATTGATGCTTATAGGATGGCTCATTTCTCGAAAAAGAAGGGCAAGATGGTTAATGATAATGCTAGTGAAATATTGGTGAGTACTTATTAAGCCAATTTCTACCTAATCTAAGATCTGTCTCCATACACGGACATGTGCGGGTCGGTCGGCACCAAAGGGCAGCTTCTTGCCTTTGAAAGATATCGCACTGAAGTTGAAAAAGAGAAACAAAGAGCAAACGAAGCTGAAGAACGTGCAACAGCTTTGGTCCAGCAAGTCAATACTCAACAAGAATTGATCAAAGAGCTCAAAGACCAACAAATGGCTACCGATGCGAAGATGGATACACTTCTTGACAAAGTTGGTCTATTAGTTACGATGCAATCCGAAAAAAATGTAAGTTATCATCCATTTAGCTTTTACATTTTTTGAATTGTGTATGGATTGTTGTCATCAATTATATATGATCTTCCACCAAAATCAGAAAATATAATTGCTACACATAATTGAGATATTCTAAAAATATTATGGTGAACTTGATCTGCTAGAATATAAGGCTGATCATTATACTAGAACTGTTGCCTATTAACATTACCAAAAGCTCCCTGAAAATCCTCAACATTAGTAAAATGTCTTAATACTACACACTAAATCAATTGTTATCACATAAATTCCTGTCTCTTATACACATCTAGATGTGTATATTTCTGTCATCTTATATATATTAGAAACCACTCTTCGAATCACAATAGGTGCTAGAAGTTCTTGTTAGGTGTCAGGCCTGTGGATCTTGGTGATCCTGATCTCTTATAACATCTAGATGTGTATAAGTACAGCCCATCTGTCCAATATAATGGTCCATATGCTTTTGGAGCTAATTTTTAGCCGAGTCCAGTAAGAAACTCGTATCAAATGTAATGTGAACTCGAGATGTGCTTTCTTTTTGTGTTAAAAAGAGTATAAATTTTTTTAATTACATGTGTAGCTCTTTTCTTAAATGAAATGGGAATATCTACTTCAAATGTTGTCCCTATCCAATAAACAAAAGAGCCGAATCACCTGGAGGCTGTCTCTACAACTTGATTATGTGCTTGTCATTATGCTTGTGTATCCTAGACAATTGAAGAAAAATTAGGCTTATTTTTTTCCGTCTCATAAAAAGAAGTTCGTTATCTGTCTTGGTTGCCTATCATTTTTGTTTTCCTTATGTTTAACATATTCAACAAATGTTTATTGAATTTGGTATTTGTTTAATAAGTCCAGTTGTCATACTTTAATGGACCTAATAAATTTGTTAATTAACGTATTTTATCCAAACAACTTGCAGTGAAGCTCACCGACAAGCAAGCTTATTTGGGAAGAAGTGTAACTTTTTTCTTGCCCATGCTTTTGATGTTGCAGGCCTTGTTTGGCTCTTTTGTACTGTTGAATTAATGTTAGTTATATTTGAAGACATGGATATTGTAATCTAGTAGGTGTTGACTATTATAGTTATTTGGCACTCTTTTATGCTGTTGGACTGTCATTATGTTGTTGGACTGTCATTATGACAATGAAATCCTATTTTCCAGGTTATAAGTTTAGTTTTATAATTGGATTTCAGTAAAATGTCAATGTGTTTTTTGGTTTTGGCATTGTTAGTAATTACATTTCCAAGGAAAATTGCTTACAGGTTTGGAAAACTTGTGACCAACATCACTTGTCACACAAAAGTTTAGAAAGTCGTCACTAAATGTGCTGACCGAACACACATGTTATTAGTGACTACTTTTATTCGTCACTGAATGTATTGACCGAACACATATTTAGTAACTCCTCTCCTCCATCATCACAAATGTCGTAACTAATTATATTAACCGAATGCTTATTTAGTGACACCACCGTCGTCACAAAAATATTGTCACTAAATGCGTTGACCGTGTACATACTTTTAGTTGCGTCATTTGGTCGTCACAAAATGTCGACACAAAATATAGCATTTAGTGACGACGTGTCATATTTAGTTACCATTTTTTAGTGCCTTTTGTGTCTACGTATACTCGTCACTATTTTGTGACGAACGTTTGTCGTCTCTAAAAACACTCATTCAGTGACGACTTTCAATTGTCGTCACTATAAGGCTTTAGCATCGAGCCTTTAGCCACGCACAGTGACGAGCTGAATCGTCGTCTCTAAAGTATTTTAGTGACGACTTCTTAACTTTTTCTGACGACTTGACATGGTGACTAAAGCCTCATTTTCTTGTAGTGGAATTTATACCTGAAAATTACATAGAACAATGAGTTAGAATTCTAGAAAATATTCCCAAGACTTATAAAATATCTAACAAGACATTTGACTCATAAAATAATAAGAGTCACCAAACTGCAAATTATTCAACAATCAGTAACTCCCTCACTTCATTCCCAATTCGATAAATTAATGCTTTTTTATATCCGATTTCCATGTTTGAATTTATATTTATCTATAGTTTATAATTGGTTTTCTCTTAAATTAATTTTTGATGCAATTGTTTTCCGTCTTGCAATTAGTTGTAAAGATCAAAACTTGCATAAAATTTGGAAACTAAAGGAGAATTTTAGATTTGCCAAAATGAGGGTTTAAGGGCTTATGTCGGGTATTTAAGGATCATTCCTATATATGTTTGTTTTGCAAATTTCCGATCAGTTCAGTTCTTTTGTTAAATATTACTATATAAATAGTGGGTTTGCTTGGTTTTGCATTTTGGTAAAGTCCCTAATATTTCTTCATGGAAAGTTTCAACATTAATTCATTTCGTTGTTTATATATAAGGAAATGAGGTTTAATGGCTTGCTGTTTGTGTTTTTAAGATTCGATGTCGAATTGAAAGCCTAGTTAGTCTTGCAAAATCAGGTCCCATGCACCGTTCAAAAGTGAAGATATTGTTTTCATCTGTTGTTGTATTTGTTTCATATAATTTCGGAGGCTTTACTATATCGCATGATGTGCTGATTTTATACTTATAATTAATTGTTGTTTAGGATCTGAGTGCGGAAGTAGTTGATAGAAACCTTACAGCAGGTTTATGGCGCTTCAGAGGATGGGCATTGTGGGAAATTATGAAAGAATACGGTTGCCATTGTTGTAAGTCTTAGCATTTTCGCTTATACCTATCTGTTTGTGATGCCTCCCGTTTTACCTTGTTATCTTGATATGCTATTGTTTTCGGAGTTATCTGCATGAAAGAAGTTAGTAAGTTTGTGGCTTCAGGAATATGCTTGGTCTGGCAATGATACGAAATTGGCACACATTTATTCTCTCCTTATTGATGTATATCTTTATTCTTTTCACAATCACCATTTTCGAGTTCATTAGGTGATTCTTGTGATTTTTATAGCACATAATTTTCAGTACTTGCATCGACTCTTGCTTAATACACGTTTCCTTACGAAATATATCCTCCTGAATATGTTTTTGGGGAGCCCTACTTGATCTTTGTTTTAAAATATTAAATCTTATAAGTTGATTTTTGAGAGGATGTGAGTTTTGCATCTTTGAAATGATTGCATACAGTTTGGTGGAGGAACTGTAAGAGAACAATTTAAATCCGTGCTCTAACTCGATATCTTCAGCGGAATCTTCATCTTCTCCACTTGATGTTTGAGTGGAGAGGAGAACAGAACCAGAACCTGGCCCTTAAGCGCATCCAATTCCATATTGCTGCGGCAACATTGATTATACATAAACTCAAAACATTGCCTCTCATTTTCACCTGGTTTGACAGGTTATAGGTGGTGTAGGCAGTGTTGCTGCTGAAATGCTAACAAGGTGTGGCATAGGTCGTCTATTGTTGTATGATTACGACAAAGTGGATTCAGGTTAGCTAACATGAATAGACATTTCTTCCGTCCAGAACAGGTATTTATTTAAAGCCTCATAGTTCATTTCCTTGTTGTGGATGTGGTATGACTTGGAATTAAATCACTACATATTCGCTGAAGAGGGATACCATCTGTTTTGTGTTGGTTTATTGTCTTACATTCTAAAGTGGTCTTATGCTTAGAAATAATATTACTATCTTATTTTTACCTTTCAGCAGCAAATACTTTTCTGACTGCTATGCATTGTATTTTCTTCTCCTCAGGTTGGCATGACAAAAAATGAAGCTGCTGTTCAAACTCTTTCTGACATCATTCCAGATGTTGTGTTTGAGTAAAATTTGAGCAGTAACATTGTCCTGTGTGAGTGAATTACCTTCTATATTTATTTCTTTTCAATTTGTGTCCTTGTTTATACTGTATTGTGGTCTGAAAGTCAGTTACCAGTTAACAGAATTTAAACCTTTCTTATTTTTTTGAAGAATTGTCTTGGCTTGTTTTCCTTTTTTCTAGTAATATCATTACCCTTCATCTTGCATGATCTTTGCAGCTTACTTAGTAAAGCATATATTTTTTTTACCGTTCATTCTTAACTTTATTTTCTTTCAGTTCATAATACTGATTAGATTCTTTTTTGTTTCAGAGCTATACAATGAATATCACAACCATTCAAGGTTTCGAAACTTTTATGTCCAGTGTTCAAAATAAGTCATTCAATCCAAATAAAGAAGGTAGCTGAGTTAACATTGTTTTGATTTGTGTTGATGATTATGAAGCAAGGATGGTAGTAAATCAGGTAACACTTAATACCAGCTAAAATTTTCAGTTTGTTTCTTGTTCTTTTGATTTGCTTCCTTGTAGATTATCTGAAAAGGTTCTGATTTGTCCTTGTTAACACCCGAATTTCTGTTTTATAGTCATTGGAAATGTATATGATTTCCTCAACTAAATTAGTCACATATATTGCAGGCCTGCGAACGAATTAAACAAACATGGATGGAGTCCGGATATAAGTTGCTGATTTTGCTGATTTTCCTCTTGTTATTTCACATAACAAGATATGTTTTCTTGGGTTGACAAGCATTCTGTAGCATATTTAAATTGTATGATTTTATTGATTCATCAAGGACTGGAGTCAAGCAGCTCAACTGCTGCAAGTTACAAGAAATCAAATTCTGACAAACACCATACAAACAATCTGCACAACTCCAAAAACAGAAAAGCTACAGCTTCAACTTTACAACAATCCACAATTCAGTCAATCACGGCAAAAAAATAGCTTGAGGGAGAAAAAAATAGCTTGATCCTAAATGTAGTTTCTATTTGTTAATAAAAAAAAAAAAATTACTTTATTTTGGGTTATGCCCTTTCCATCTGGTAGAAGACCATCTGAAAAGCTCGTTAAGCTTAGCAGGTTACTGAAAAAGCATCAACTGGTTTGCTTTACTTCTTGGTCTTGTTTTGTAAAATTATTAGAATTTATACAGCATCTTTTCTGAATATGTGACAGATGCTGTACACTAGATTTACAATGCCATGAGTCTTCAAAATATTTTCTGTTTCGAGCTTCGAATATCAAGGCATGCTATTTTGATTCTGTTTCAGGGATGCGTTATTCTTATTTCTGATTGTCAATTGCATGCTTAATATGAGATGAAGGACTTACAAGTGAAATTGTTTACACAGGTGTATCTGAGAATGCTGTATCAGGTCACATACAATTGCTGGTTCCCGGAGAAACTGCTTGCTTTGCATGTGCACCTCCATTGGTAATTTCATTGATCTTGTTTCATTTTAAATTTGCAAGCATAGGAGCTTTTGTATGGGAACTTTTGACTCGTGTAATTTTTCTTTTGTTTTGTTATGAATCTATATTCAGGAGAAACATAGTCCCACTACTATGTATTAGATCTTCCGCTACTTTTTATTGCTTACCCTACCATTCTTAGGCAATATGCTTGCAAGGATATTAATGTGCGATAAATTTGTCTTCTGTTTGGTCTTTTGATTGCTTTGTGTCCACATATTTGGAGTTTCACCTGTATCAAATTCATGCTCATTGATCTCACACTGTAAAATAATTAACTGCAAAAGTTAGTGCTCCTTTTATTAGGTTGTAGCTTCCGGTGTTGATGAACACACACTTAAAGCGTGAAGGAGTGTGTGCTGCATCTCTACCTACTACCATTGTAATGATTTTCCTCTTTTTGGAAATGTAGAAAGGGGATTCTACCAATTTGCTTTTTTTTTTTTTTAATTTTTTGAAGTATTGCATGATTCAAATTGCTTGACAAACTGGTACAGTCACTATTAAAGAATTGTTGATTACCTGCATATTTTGGTGCGGATTATAATGAAAAATCCGCAGCAAACAAGACTTTCTGTCGATTTGGGTGCCAAAAATAATCCGCAGGTAAAAAGGCCGTGGATAATAATTTGCTGCGGATTATAAAAGCCGCAGCTAAATTTGATGGGGATTTTGTCTGCGGAAATATACATGCGGATATTTTGCTACTGTAATTCCGCATACATCTAGATGTGTATAATTGGATGGTATTTGATTCTTCCCCCTGTACTATCATGTTATATTCCAGCAATTTCATCACAAAAAACAATTCTCATTGATCATCATGTCACATTCGAGCAATTTCATCTCAAAAAATAATTTGCATTGAAAGAAATATAATACGAAACAAATTCAAATACAATACATATATAACATTTAGTTATCTAAGTAAACAAGGTATACAGATCACAGCTAGATGTTAGAAATTAAAAGAAATATGTAATTACCTGTCATCTTATAACATCTAGATGTGTATAAGAGACAGTATTAAAAGGACAAGGAATTCGAAGTACGAAGACAAAGATGAAATGAAGAAGAAGTGGTATAGAACCGCCTGTATGCAGTGATGGCACCAATGTAAACAATATTGGAAAAATAACATGAACAAATCCCTCATTCAAACCATAAAATAATATAAATGCAAAAAATCATTATTCTTGTACAAAAATTATTCTTCTACAAAAATTATTCTTCTTATATAACTATTAGGATACTTATGACAAGATCTACTATTCTTCGTCTATAAGTCTTCGTCTTCGCCTTCGCCTTCGCCTTCGCCTTCCTCTTCCTCTTCCTCTTCCTATTCCTCTTCCTCTTCCTCTTCCTCTTCCTCTTCCTCTTCGTCTTCGTCTTCTTCTTCCTCTTCATCTTTGTCTTCGTCTTCGTCTTCCTCTTCCTCTTCCCTTACCTGCCTCCTACCTTACTCAGAGTTTCTTGGCATGATAACTCTAGTGAATAGAGTTATTTAACCTCTAAAACCCATGGTATTTTGATAGTATCAATCCCAAATTATGTGTTTTTTTTTTTGTGTTTTTATGCATATTTTATGTTTAATAGTAGTGTTGGTAGCATTAGAGTAATATTAGGTCTTTTATAGTATTAATGGACTAAAAGATGATGAAATTGTGCTTATTGGTTTGTGGTGTATGTTTGTATGGATTATTCACAATTGGAGCAGCAAGTTGAAGAAACAAACAAGTCAAGGACTAAGGTTAAAATTAGAAAAGCATATAAAATAAAATAGAAGAACAAGTCTAAGACTGTCAATGCTTAACACTGCAGTGCCAAAATCTAAGGTGTGGAGCTTCACCCCGTGGTGTCAAGCCACTCAAGACTTCAAGGACTCATCGATGTGGTGCTGGATTTCACAACATAATCCTCACCACCGCAGATCGTGTGGTGAAGACTTTAGTCAACTCAAGTTGCATAACACGGTGTCATAATCCAAGAAGACAATTTCGACACCGACCCGAACAAGATTTCAGAGCAAGAGAATATGACACATTTGGAATGGCTATGGAATTTCAAATAACTTTGTAATGTACACCTACAAACACATAGTGGATAGTGTAGAAGTTTTAGTTGTAGCTAGCTTAGATGAGGTACCCGAGAAAGTAGAAGAACTTTCCCTTTACAAATTTGTTGAATACACATCTTCATTGGATTAGTGACACATTCTTAATGCACTGAAATCTTATATGGAACATGTAGCCTTGAAAACAACTATTTGTTAATTTAATTAGATCACTTGGTTAGGTCGGTTAGTAGTTGAGCCAATGTGCAAATTTCTTTAATTAGTTCCTTGAACTCCATATAGAAATCTAGACTAGAACAATGAGTCGGGCCAAGGAATTCGTTCATAGTTGGGAGGGAACTTTTAATCGTATCCATTGAATGTCACCCATTAAAAAACTCCACCAAGTAAAGGGATAAAAAAAAATCAAAATAACATAGCAAAAATCTATACGATAACAAACAAAATAAAAATAAAAATAAAAATAAAATAAAAACAAAACTGCAAAAATTATAGCAAAAATCCTACAGAAATTAGGGATAAAAAAAATGAAAATAACATAGCAAAAATTCTACACAATTTATTGAGTATTCTAGCTGCAAAAAAAATAAAAAAACTGAAAATTTCTAAATAGACCACTCACAACTAATTATGGATAACAAGACATTAAAAAAAAATAGATAAAAGAACAAAAATTGAAATGGTAGATCAATCAATCACCTTGGAAATGGTTGAGGATGTGCACGGTTGCAGTTAGAGGAGATGGTGGCTGGACAAACCGAATCCAAGATGAACACCAAGTAGATGCGGTCTTCAAGAGGAAGGATGGAGCAAAATGGCTTGAGGAGAGAAAGAAATCAGGAAGATCTCTTTGGATGAAATTTAGGTTTGGAAATGGTGAATGGTAGTTGGAAGAAAGGTAGAGGGTGAATGGTGGTGCAGGAGATGGAGAGGAAAAGTGATTTTTTCCTGATTAGATCTGTCCAAAATGTGATGGGTTTCTGCACTGTAAATTGAAATTTCCTGTGGAATTTTCCGCAGGAATTTCCGCAGCAAAATTGCTGTGGGAAATTAACTTTAAATTCCACATCTAAATTGCTGCGGAAAATTTATTCCACAGCAAGTGTGCTGCGGAATTAAATTTCCGCAGCAAATTTGCTATTGTCCTTAATTTTTCCTGCGATTTTTGTTGCGTAATTTTTGTAAATAATACATTCCCGCTTTAGGGGGGAATGTTATCTGCGGATTTTGATGCGAATTTTTTAATCCGTAGCAAAATTTTAATCCCAAACCTAGAAAACTAAAATTTGCAATAAAATCCGTATATAATTCCTGGGGAAAAAATCCGCAGCAAAAATCTGCATGAAATTTGCAATTTTTTTGTAGTGAGTGGTTACGATGGTCTGCAGCCTAATGAATCAAGTCACACCTTTTGGACCTAATTTTTTGATTAGAATATATTGCCGAAATGAACAAGATGATGGATAGGAATCTAGATTTTAAATTTATTCTGTTTGTGAACTTCTATAGTATTACTGTTTCTTGACACTCTAATTTGGAGGTCGGTGTTGACTCTCATCAAACATATATAAATCACTAACCGTGTAGGATTCATGTTTTGTCATGATATTTCATGGCTCTTCACATTCTTGGACATAGATAAATACCAGACGGGGTTTACCTTTGGTAGTCGGTTTGTCGGTTATATTAGCAGACAGATGGACACATCGAGTGGGACTGGGTGTTTCTGTCTGTTAATTTCTTAACCTTTTAAATTATGCTGTATTTCAAGAACTGGGAATGGCTGTTTTTGTCTGTTAATTTCTTCAACCTTTTATATAATGCAGTATTTCAAGAACTTTATCATATGTTTTAGAAGTTCTATTTTATGGATATTCATGAATGTTCATTGTTGAGGTATGCTGCACTTTGATCATTTTCCTTTTGTTATATATTCTCGACTATTTTGAATTGACATGACAGGGTGTTGTTGCTGGTCTTCTTGCTCAAGACACACTGAAAAACTTGTTAAAGTTTGGGCAAGTCACCTCTTATCTGGTAAACAATACGATGTGGAAATAAACATGAACCGTCAATGATACTTTAGAACTGATTTCAGGGTTACAATGCCCTCAAAGACTATTTCCCCACCATGGAAATGAAGCCCAAACCCTCAATGTTCAAACTCAGCTTGTTTGAAGCAACAGGTAAATTTATCCTGATGGAGAATTCACCACTTGTTTATTTGTGTGTTTTTGTTTAATATATTTTCGGTATATTTTACGTTTTGCTATTATGTTGAGTTAGTGCATTCTGTGCTTTAGGAAGAATTCATTCTTGCAAAGCCTACTAGGGATGCTGCTGCTAGAACAAAAATAGAGGCTGAAGCATTGTCTGCAACAGTTCTAGATCTCCAGTTCATGCAGATAATGAATGGAACATAAGGCAAGCCATTAACAGTTTTTCTTGATTTGGTTAGTTTGTTTAGTCAGATCATTTGAAATTAACAATTAACCTTTTTATATATATATATATATATATAAAAAGGTTAATATATATATATATATATATATATATATATAATGAAGTTCTGTGAAAAATCCCCTTTCTTTAATTTAGGTTAAAGATATGCTCTCCTACTTGGTTTTAACTTTCTTTTTCTTTCTTATTGACTGTTTCATCTTGTCCTTTTTGTGCTTCTCAGTGTCGCTGATTGTAGTGAATTTGCTGGTACAAATACGGGAAGTTCAGGTTATTTTTATTTATTTAAATTTTTTTTTTGCACAATATGTTTTCACCATTTTGATTTTTGTTGGCGTTGAAGTGTTTACTATTGGATATAGTCATCTGATGTTTATGAAGGAAATCAACTTTATAATTTAAGGGCATTAAAGAACATAAAATCAAGGACGAGGAAGTATTTGTTCATTATGTTCAGCATAGACTTTTGAAACTCCTGCAATTACTTTACTTTTTGGTATTTTCTGCTGTTCTTATTATCAAAAGCTGCCTAGGTTGACAATAACCTAAACTCTTTCTTCCAGATGTTCTTCCAGAGGGCCTTACTCATGAGTTGCCAAGTGCAGATGGATACGAAAATCAACCTGCTTCAGAGGAGACCGATAACCCTCTAGATGACCTTGATGATCTTAGAAAGCAGCTCGAAGCCCTCAATGCTGAAAAATCCTAATGGAGTTCATGATAGATTTTGATAGTGCACTGATCTTTAGGTAAAAAAATCCCCAGGAAAGGGCTAAGATTTTAGAATGATGATTTGGATTATCATGAGTTGATTTAGATACCATCGAGCAGTCCGTGTCTTATTGAGCTATGATATCTTTTTGCTTGTATTTACAATTCTATGCCCTAAAATACCACATATTGAGCTTTGTTGTTAGGTCACGCAACAGACCATTTGTTACAAAATTTTGAAGCATGTATTAAGCCCAAATATCCCAACTGATGCTGCCGGAAGATTTCGTGAATGGAGATTGTTAGTCAAGGTTTGTACCGTGCTTTTGGTGAGAACTTCCAAAGTTCATTCAAACGTATTTGGAATTTTGTGGCAGTGTGCGTGTGAATGGATGAAAACAATCTCGTGTCAGAAGACTTTGAACGAAATAATTGAATTTCTAACATGTGGACGTCAAAAGATTTTGTATCGCAGCTAAATGAAATATTTTAGCACTCAGTCGTACACAATCTTCAGTTGTTGAATAAGTGAATAAAAGCCTATAAATTGAGGCCTTTTGAAATACTTCAGATGCACCACCAAAATGTCGTACCAAAGTTGAACATTTTCTATTTTGGGATGTCTCGATTTGAGATAATTGAATATTTGGTTTTGTAGTTTGTGGTTTGTTTAGTTTTACGGAAATCTCTCCGATTTATATTACTCTTGATAAGTTAGTAAAATTTTCTTATTTGATCGTGGACGTAAGTCGAATTGATCGAATCACGTAAATTTATGTGATCCACTTGTTTTTATAGTTTTCTTTGTGTATTTTCGTTATCGTCGTTAAGTACTTGTTAAAATTTTTTTCAAATTCCCGGGTCTTTGATCCTAACAAATTAGTATCAGAACCAAGGATCCGGGTTAATTTCAACCAGAAGTTTTGACAATAACGATTTTTGCAAATTTCAATTTAGACAGAAATTGAGTTCCCATGTGAATCTTGGGCTATCATTGGCAAGCAAATTTTTTTTTTCCCTTTTTCTGGTGTCTCAAATTTTGTTACTCTCTTCTTTATGTATTAGACCTTTAAACTTCCAGAAGGTTCGTTTGGTATTTATGAAAAGATTTGTGGGGCCTCTTTTGTTAATGTAAAGTTGGCTTACATTGAGTATAAATTTGAGATTTTGTCGGAGAAGGTAGAGCTAGTCATTGATCCTATTAATGGGCTAGGGTAAGCCTTTCGTAATATTTTTATTTACTTTCTTGTTAGAGTGATGTTAGCAACTCATTTTGTTTTCTTTATAAGCCTATTTTGTATTTTCGTTTAACACTTTTAGTGTTTGTGTGGTATTAACCAAGGGATTGAATTGGGTCTTTTAGGACCTTTACTTTCAAAGTTCACTCAAATGTATTTGGCATTTTGTGGCAGTGTGTATGTGAATGGATGAAAACAATCCAATGTTAGAAGAACTTGGACGAGATAATTGAATTTCTTAGTACTTGGTCATACATAATCTCCGGGGGAATATTTAGATAGATGTGATATAAAGACATCACTTATAGATTGAGAATTAATATACAATTAAATGTTATTAAGTTTATGACATCAATTATCATAAAAAAAAATTTATCAGATTTAATTTTAAGTGCAAGATCTACAGATAGAACTAAATTTTATATGTAAATATTTTCCAATCTCCGGTTGATGAATAAGTAAATCAAAGCCTATAAATCGAGGTCTTTTGAAAGACTTCAGATGCCCGGCCAAAATGTAGCACCAAAGTTCATGTCAACAAAGAGTGCTCTCTACCCTCTCTATTTGAGGATATCTCAATTTGAGATATTTGGTTTGTAATTTGTGATTTGTTGTGAAGATCTTTCCGATTTATATTATTCTTAATAAATTAGTAAAATTCTCCTCTTTATTTGTGAATATAGATCGAATTAATCCAACCACATTAATTTATATATCCCATATACTTAGAAACGGATATTTTCATATGTAGACAATTTTAAAACCTTCTTACTTTTTTGGGTAAAACGCCGTAGTTTTAACTTTCATATCTGTAGCATGAATGAATACCTTTTGGTGCCCAATAATCATTCCTCGGTATGAATTAAAAAAAAAAAAATTCAATAAAGTACTTCTAACTAGTGGACAATGAGAAGCAGGAGAATGAGTAAAATAAATAGGCTCCCCTCATGACAGAAGCTGTTTTTGGAAATTAAAACAAAAGGAAAAAAATTAGAAAATTTTGATCCCTCAAAGGTATTTGCATCTGCAATTATCTTTATTTCGTCCGCATATACGCAATGAAAAATATTTATATAGATTTGATTTTTAATCTCACCTATAAATTTTGCGGTCAAAATTAAATTTTATAAAATTTTACTTACATCAGCTTATGCCACAGATTCCATAACATTTAATTCACATCACAAGATCTACAAGTAGAATCAAAAATCAGGTCTATCTAAATCTTTCCCATACGCAATTACGCATTGTGTTTAATCTTTTGTGTTGTGAGTAAAAATTTCGATTTTCTCTGTCAAATCAATTATAACATTTATGATTAGTATTTCTTACACTTCTACAATGGATGCAAGAGTGCCACTAAACACTAAATAACTATTATAACTCTTGCTGAGAAGAAAATACTAACATTCCCTTCTAAAGCTGAATGCTGAATTATCAAACAACAGAAATAGTTTTATGTGTTTTTAACTCCGAGAAAATCCATAATCATCATACAGAGATCGTGACATAATCCATCAAACTAGTTAAAAATGATGAAACAAATTGTTCAATGTTTTTGAGACAGAGCTGATGTCCTTCACTCATTGCTTTCTTAGCCAACTCTTTCCACCATATAGCTTTCTTCTTAAGCTCATCTGATTTCTCCCCTACCATGACTTCTTTTATTGCCATTTCGATTTCTTCTTTTCTCGTAACTCCTTTTTCACAAGCCATAACTTGAACTCCAGTTTTCCATACATCAACAATACATTTTGCATTTGTCGGTTGATCAGTCCACTGAGGCATTGCCACCATTGGCACTCCCAAACTCAATGCTTCAAGTGTAGAGTTCCAGCCACAATGAGTCAAGAAACATCCCACTGATTGATGAGCCAAGACTTCTAGTTGAGGGCACCAGTTCACAATTAGGCCTTTATCTTCAGCCTCGGACTTGAAATTGCTTGGTAATTTGCTCTCTTCAGAAGCTCGAACTACCCACAAGAAATAGCATTGGCTGTTTGCTAGACCCCTTGCTATTTCTACATCCATCAATCATCCTAATGTCTTTGCCAAGCTCCCAAATGATGTATAATAGACAGAACCAATTCTCCTTTCGAGTCCAACCATTCTAGGCAGGCTTCAGTATCTGGCTTGAAAAGACTGAGGCCATACTCTTTGTCATCTTGCAACTGTTTGTCAAGGTACATAGATGGAACAGTTGGTCCAATTGCCTTGATCATAGGGTATTGACTCGACATCCAGCTAATTGCCTTGTGTATAGTGGCAAAACAGATGGGAACAGGCTCACTGTTAGATAAGATGCAATTAATCTTGATGTTGCATTCCAGTTACAATTAAAATCCACTGTCTACATGAGAAATAAATTTTGCCTTGGCTACAGTGGTTGGATATTGGTTAAGAGTTCATCTAATTTAAACTTGAAGGGGAATCAATGATTACCCGATGAATACAACATATATACGTACACATGCAAGTGATTGTAAAAAACAAATATATACATGCAAATAAAATATGTAGAGCAGTGACATAATTTGTATACATCATTCTGTTCTGTGTATACAGTAAAATTTGGATATAAAAAGGGAAAATCATGCAATTAGTCTCTCGTAAATGTAGTTTTTATTTTATTAGTTTCTTATATTTGAAATGATAAATTTTATTCTCTCACAATATGAAAGTGTATACTTTTGAACCCTCACCAACCGTCTGTTAGTATTTTGAATGAAAAATTACTTGCGTATCACGTGTTTATTTTTTAGGAAAAAATCGCACAATTACTCCTCCACAAATGAGATTTTTAATCCCTCAGAATTTAAAAACATATTATTTTAGTCCCTCCCAAATGTCCGTTAGTATTTTGGATGGAAAAATGCTGGTGGGAACCAATGTTAAACTT
Source organism: Cinchona pubescens (assembly GCA_025175665.1). Classification (NCBI taxonomy): domain Eukaryota; kingdom Viridiplantae; phylum Streptophyta; class Magnoliopsida; order Gentianales; family Rubiaceae; genus Cinchona; species Cinchona pubescens. Next base: position 381,712 of record JANKKI010000174.1, read on the forward strand.
TTTCAAACTATCTGGGGCTAAGATCATCACGTGAAATGTGTTAAGTTGGAGTAATCTTGTTCTCTCTTTTCATCCAAGATGTGCTTTTATGGTATATGGAGGCGGCAACACAGAGGCTTCCTGCGATGTGGCACCGATGAAAATTTTGTCCGGTAATTTTTTTGGGTATACCTCTAGATCCATTTTTTTCATTGATCACAATTTCAGATCTAGATCTAGCAAAAAATGGTCTAAAAATGCCCAAACAGGTTTACACAATAGGGTTTTTTTCCTCACTTTTTTTTTTTTTTTTTATTTATCATATCACAAACAAAATCACCAAATTTTATCAAAATGATCTTCTCAACAAATAAAATATGATGATGGCACGAATTTAACACAAAATTAACTATAAAATCACCAATCCAAGTTAGAAATGACAGCTTTAAACATGTGGGTTCATCATAATGTAATAACATCAAAAACTTAATTAAGCTTATGTGTAAATTGACAGTTAAAACTCTTGAAAATGTAAAATAATAACTTAATATGTATAAAAAAAAACACAAAACATAATGAATCAAAATGAGTTAAAAAAATAAAAAATAAAAATTTTTCTAGATGGTCATAACGTGAGGAGTTTAGCAGTACTCAAATTAGAAATTTTTTTAAAAAATCTTCTTTTTGTTGTTTATAATTAATCAAAGAAATTTGTTTCTTTGTGTTGTTTATAATGATCATTTGTCCAATCTACTGTCAATATGCGATTCATGGACCGTAAGCTTTTACTTATTTCTTTTTTTCATTAGTTGTTCTAATTAATTGTTTACTTATAATTGTTATTTACATTAAAGTAGAAATGGCGATTTTGTTGTTGATAAATTTGTAGGAATAGTTCTTGGACCATGTATTCCAATGCATGTAGTTAGCATTTTTTGTAATCTAATAATTATTGTCTTAAAATTGAAATCAATATTTGAGATTCTTCGGAGTCCATATTAAATTCTGTGGGTTTAAGTGAAAAAAACTTGAAACTACAAACTACAATGGCTCAAATAATTTTCCTTTTTTCCCTCAAAATTGAATGCAAATGGACAACCCAAAAGGAATAAAAGCAAACAATAAAAATCAAAATTCCCAAAGATTGGCGCCGAGAAATTTACCTCATGTTCCAGACTGTCATACAAAAGAGTTGAAGAAGAGCCAATCAGCTTTCTTGAAATTTAGATTCTTATAAAGCACAAGCCTCAAAAGAGATGGATACGATCCAGTTTCATAAATGACAGAAGGCAAATCTTTTGACTCAAGGATTATTGGCAATGAAGGCAGTGAGATATTTGGCTCTTCCAAAGGAACTTTTAGTGCACCCTGATGGATATGATGATATATGGCACAAACTGTACAAGATTGAGTGAAAAAAGCAGCTCCTGGAATTCCATGCTTTTGTGCAATATCATAAGCATATGGCATGACTGAATCATAAACAAGAACTTTCACAGGCTCCCCGGCAGAAGCTTTCCTCTCAAAAATCATGGGTAGATGTTCCAAAACTTCAGCTTCGAGTTTTTTAAGAAAATCATTAGCAGCTCGTTTATCATCTTTCTCACCTTCTTGATTGCTGATTTCAGGAATGGACTCGGATTTGATCAAGTTGGATTGACTTTGCACTGGCAAGTTAAACGAACTTGTGAAGGTGACTACTGTGACTTTGATACCTCTGGCAGCTAGGCGTTCGGAAAATTGTAGCATAGGATTAATGTGGCCTTGTAGAGGGAAAATTAGGACTAGAACATGGGATTTAGCAGCTGTTTCTCCTTTTCTGTCCATTGGTTGTAGCTTCTTGTTTTTTTTTGAATAAGCAATCACTAGTATGATATGGAGCCAACATTGTAAGTGTGGATATATAGCGTTGTTAGGATGGCACGGTTATTAGGCCTATCAATGGGTCGGATCTAATATATAGACCCGGATCCCTATATAACTCGGATTCGAATATGGATCCGGATCTTCGACGAGTCTACAAAAGTAGATCCATACCCGGATTCGTCGGGTCTTGTCGGATACGGATCCGGGTCTTAAATATTTTTTTTATAACTTTTACAATTATATATAAAACTATTATAACTTATCGAATTTTTTCTTTTTTTTTTAATTATAAAAAATATTTAGTTCATAATTAATATTTATGCATGTATTTCTACATTAACTATAAATTATATGGGCAATTTATACAAATATATATGCATATATACATATAAAATAATACTAATATACAATAACTTTATTATATATTAAATATTTTAATTGAATCCGGATCTTAATCGGGTCGAAACACCAAGATCCAGATCCGACCCATTTATTATAATAGTTAAATGGGTCCAGATCGGGTCGGGTCCTGGTCTAGACCCGACCCATTGACAGGCCTAATTACTAGAGGACGGCAGGTAGTATAACAAGTTAGTCATGTGGGCTTTAGTACCGAATTTTCTAGTATCAATATAGTGTCATCAATAATAAATTACTTAAAAGTTAAAATTATAATCACTTTTTATTTTTCTGTTCTTTGATTTCATCGAACACTCGGTCACAAAATATCTGTGTTAACCTATTACTGATGGTATTCTAGATAATTAGTACTAAAACTCAGATATACTAACTAAGGTGACATTTGATAAAATTAAAATCGAATTATTAAAATTAAGAGTGAAAACTGAATTTTATCTGATGATCAATGCTAAATTCATAAAGTAAAATCTTTTAATAATCAACAAAATTTAAGTACTAAACTGAAATATTTATTTATTGATGTTATATAGTTCAATAATGATCTTATGTTTTATTTAGGGTAAAATGCAGATAATACTATAGTTAGGTGAATAAGCACTCTAACACCATGTGGCAATCAAATGTACGAATGATTCTCTTGTGTTTCAATTTTTTTTGGGCAAAATGGAAGAAAACTGTTAAAACTAACACCAATTTGTGAAATTTAATATATGCCTCTAACCAATTCAAGTGGCCCACAAAGTTTTTAGGGTCAAATTGAAAATACAAAAAGGATCATAAAGTTTTCGGGTCAAATTCAAAATAAACAAGGTAGAATTGAAAATAAAAAATCTAACAAAACACTAAATCTTAATCTCCTTCCTCACCCTTATCTCCTCTCTCTAAACCATCAACCACTAGCCACCGCCAGTGCTATCACCACTAGCATCAACCCCTTTCCTACCCCTCAATCTCTATCTCCTACCACTACCCGCCATCCCAGATCAACAAGCCACCCTTCCCTTCCCTTCCCTATCCCCACCCCAAGTTGACATTCAATGTCATCTCCTTTGTATTTCCCAACCCCAATCTCCCCATTTCCCAACCCAACCTTCCCACCTACCCTATCTGCCCTCACCCCATCCCAAGCTCGATCTCCACTTACCTCCCATCTTGTTCCCTTAGCTCTATCTCTACTCCATCTATCCCCACTCCTTCTCTTTTCCCTCTCTTCTCCTTCCTCATTCCCAATTCATGGTAGATAGAGAAAGAAATCATGTCCAAGCACTACTATGGTTTGGGGGATGAATAGGGATTTGGCGAGTTAGTACATAAGATTCGTTGTGGATAGATTGATGGAGGCATTGGCAATGGCAGGATTTGGGTGGCCGTGGAGATTGAAAGGTAGGGTTGTGGATAGTTGCTGGGGGGTGTGGTCGATCTGGGGATGGGTATAGGAATAGCGGTTAGGGAAGGAAGAGGTGGCGAGGCTAGGATGGTTGACTGATATGGTATGTAGGGGATGGTGAATGGCAGGATGCAATGATGATGGTGGCCGAGGTAGGAGGGAAAAGGTAGTGGCAAGCTGCATAGGGAAAGGATGGAAGGGTTTGGTATTTTTAGGGGTAAAAGGGTCAATTCACATATTATTTTATTCTTAATTTTTTGAAAAAATAGTTTCACATGCATCATATGGTACGTGACGATCACTATTGGTTAATTTTAGTGGATTCCATCAATTTTGTAAAAAATCAAAAATAAAAATAGAACCACAAGTGGAGTCAAACACGTATTTGATAACCATAGAGGGTTAAAGCTCTCAATTGCCTAACCACAACGTAGTTATTTTCAATTTACACTTTATTTTATATTCAGTTAACTTTTTAATTTAAAAAGAGTTAAGTTCTTAATCATTGTTTTTTAATATGAATAAATTGTTTACTAATATACAAACTGGGTTGGTGGATTGCCAAAGAGGTAGAGTGAGGAGAAATTCTTATGTAAACCGAGTCTATGGTATAATATTATAGACCCTTTAATTCATATTTCTTTACATCACTCCACTAGAGTAATATGGCTAGCGTTAAATTGCCAGAGCTGTTTATATTCTTTCTAGAGCAATTTTTTATATGACAAAAATACCCCTGAAGAGTCGATGCTTCTAATTCATGTGGAACCACTTGCCATTTCCCTCGTCTCCCACAAGTCCCAACAATCCCCAGCCGTTGTTCCAGTGGCTTGACAACTGCAATCAAAATATTTTTTTGGTTTGGATCTGGACAAGTTACATCACCCGCCTTCATTTTTTTACCCTACCAATAATAAATCCGAGCTCTTAATTTGCCAAAAACTACTAGTTCAATAAAGACAACTTTTCAAATCTCTTAAAACTACACAACTCAACCCTTTTGCAAACATCTCCAAAACCATTCTTTTTAAGCTCTTTCTCTTTAAATTTTTTGTCGTTTTTGATTTTTTATTTGACTTTTATAGATAATGATTTCAATTTCATTTTCGTGTAAAAGACGGTTGGGTTTTTGTGAAAATGTATGTAGATCAAATAAAATTTGAAAAGCCGAACCCCAGCTTTGTGAGAAAGAGGGAAACCTTGTGAAGGAGAACAAACAGTGGTGGTGCGTTCAGAAAAGATCTCCCCTAGAATGAAATGATCTCGACAATGGCTCTGTCTCTTCGAGTTTTCTACTACCTACACTACGATGAGTATGACGATCTTTATAAGAGACATGCCTTAATACTGGGGAGAATTTTCTTCAATCTATTAAAAGGATTTTGGGGATAGAAAAGACTCAAAGGAGGAGGGTCAGAGAAGAGAGGGTCTTTGAAACCCACTCCCCAGCCTCAATAAATCAGACGCTAATAGGATTTTAGTAGGATTTTGGATTGCTGGAGAGTGGTGATGGAGGAGAGGAGAAGTTTGAGAGAGTTTAGGGGAAGTGGAAAACGGGAAAAAGTAGGAGACAAGGCGACAAACAAGAAGCAGTGAAGATAAAAAAGGTTAATTGGCCCACATAAGTTGGAAGGTTTGACTATTAAAGGGATCTTTCTCCAGTTAAGTAAAATTGCTCTGGCTCTGGCAATAACGCCAGCAGAGTGATATAAGTGATGTAGAGAAATACAGATCAAGGGAATCATGCCACTATATCATAAATTAGATCCATATAAGAATAGATCCTACAGTGAGAAAGCGTGTTTGTGTGTGAGAAAGAGAAGAGTGTATGTGACAGTGTATGTCTTTAGGTTGTATGTGTGTGCCCGTGCAATGTGGAATAAATAGAAATTGAGCAAGTATCGACATACTAGTCCGATGATTTAGCAAATTAAGCTATAAATTTTTATTTAACATTTTTATGCAAATTAAGTGATAAAATATGGGTAATAATGAGTTGTGTCGTGTTGTTATCGGAATTATGTTAATAAACTTAAATTCAAAGATGACCTGTTAAGTCGTATCGTGTCGTATCATATTAGAACCCGTTTATTAACAAGTTCCATATGATACGATATAACATGATTGACCTATTAAGGTTATACCTTAATATTAATTGTTATAGTATACTTAACCCAAATAACACGATAGACATATAGCTAACTTGCTGATCCGATAAGTCGACAACAAACTATCACCCTAATAAATTCCCAACATGCCCACTAATCTGTTTAACCTATTTAAAACCAAATAACCCAATAAGTTTAGGGAATTTATGTGAACATTTTGCTTACTTAACCTCAAATATATATGTATAAAGTTGGTACTAATTAACAAAAATGCCCCAATTATTATTCAAAAATGATAAAATACTTAACAAGTCAAATGAATTGAATGTGTCGTGTCACAGATATCGGATTACTGAATAACTCAATAGTTTATGATGTCAACTTGCAAGTTGACACAAATCAACTAGTTAAGTTTTGGGTCATTAACAAGTTAACATGATAACGAGCCGATTAATTTTGGATTGTGTTTGTACTTGTTAATTTCGAGTCTTATTTGGGGTCATGTTTTCGTATTGTATGAAAAATTGCCACACCAACATATTGTATACATATTGTATTTAGATAAGTAGATTGTGTTATCAAACAAGTTTTAAAAAGCACTTAACAATTAAATTTACAATACATCTATACAAAGTGACAAAACCATTAATGTATTACTAGATCCATCAAAGAAAGAATGAAATCCAACCAAATATCTAAAATCAGAAAGTTGGTGACTAAATATAATTTTGTCATATGAACTGATTTTTACAAGTGATCCTAAATTTATGATTTGATGTAAATCATTTACCTTAATTTTAAGTATTTGTTGGGATGGCCAAATACCCTCCAATGTTTTTCTTGTAAAACTACAAGTAGGAATCTCAAGTAGGCAATAAATGAACTTAAACTACTCGATACTGAAATTAAACTCAGCTCGATAAGAATTTATTTGAGCTTACTTCGTCAATCATCAAGCCAAATTTGAATAAAATTTAAATTTCGTTAATCGTTTGTGTTCGGCGACTTGAACTAAGCACAATAATGTAAATTTTAAATTTATTTGTAAAACTTCCAAACTACTCAATTTCGATTCAAGTTCAAAATTAAAAACTCGTTAGAATTCAGCTCGAAAGATTAAATCAGTCCAAATTTAAATAAAATTTCTCGTTAAAATTACTAAATAAGTTTGAACAATAGAGTGTTTGACTTTTTTGTATTCATTTATAGCCCTAATCTCAAGGCTCTATTGTCCCATAAGACTAGACTTTAAGTTTGTCCCATGCCTGAGCATGTTCATTTTTACCCGTCGAATTGAAAAACTCACTGACTGGGATCTTTTTGAATTGACAATTGTTGAACCCCAGTTATGATAATCATGTTTTGATGATGACCAAATAGCACTAATAGTTTGAAAACAAGTGTGCAGAAAAATAGGTAAGTCAGGATGCAAATGATCGTCCGAACAAAACAACCAGAAGACTCCATGGACGCAAATGACTGTCCGAAAGACAGAGTTTCAGACGACAAAATCTGGTAATCGTCCGACACAAAGAATTTTGAAGCAGTCTCGGACGAAGAACATCCTCCGATCATTATTCCAGAAGACTTTGCTTGGACCGGCGCAGGTTCGGACGCATCCTCGGACGTCCGAACTAATACCCTCAAAGAACGGACGGAGCGTCGGATGCAAGGTTTAGCAGCTGCCGTCCGAACGGTCCAACGGCTAGTTCGTTCGGACGCACACATGGTGCATCGGTCGTCCGAAAGGTCCAACGGCTAGTTTAAGTAAACAGAAAATAGCCGTTGGAAAGTTGTTGGAAGCAGATTTTGGACAACTCTAAATACACATCTAGCCTGTGTATAAGATCAAATAGAGACTTCTACATTGATTACAAATAATACTTGAGCTATTTGGGAGAAATAGTGGGTACAAGTGTTGTAATAGTGTAGGTAGTTTTGTGAAAAGATCTTAGAATTGTAAGAGTTCTTCAAGTGTAAGAGTGGAGAGATAACAATTGTAACAAAGGGAGGTTGTGAGTGAAATAAAACTCTTGGCTCAACTAAAGGAAATTAGTGTGAGCAAGAGTGATTCTCATTTGTGTACAAAAGGTTATTGTCTCACCTACTTTGAAGAGACTTTTAGTGGCTAAACTTCAAGTTGAGAACTTGGTAGTTGCTTTGTAAGAAGCTCTTTGTAGTTGTAAGCTCCAAGTTTGAGAAGCTTGGGAGTTTGGTTTAATTCTCTTAATCTCAACATTCTTATTTGTCTTTAAGCTTAAATTGTTGAATATCTATTGTATTCATTTGTGCTTAAGTTTTATTTGGTGCATAAAGTTTGCATTTCTATTAAGCACATAAAAAATGTTTGTTTTAGATACAACCTAATTCACCCCCCCTCTTAGGTTGCTTTAGGACCAACAACAATAGGGTATTCGAACCAATTAATTATAAAATTAGATAGCGGGTTACGTATTAAAATTTGTAGGTTAGGTTACAAGTTGAGAATTTTCGACCAATCCATATACAAGGTTGATTGTGAAGTTTTACACATATTTTGATTTTTATGTTAAGGGACTTTTCTGCTCCCCTGCCCATTTATAAGGGTTTGAGTAATTAGTAGTTTTTTTTATTTATTTTAGTTTTAAAAATTTTTTAGGACAAAAAGATCATAAATAAACCTTTTTTTAGTTTTAAAAATTTTTAAGACAAAAATATCATAAATAAACTGATCGGATATTCGGTCATCTAACCTACTTTTAATTGACATTCGGATGGCTGGTATCCTATATATATGCATCAAGATTTTTTGTTGAGCTGGTGTGATCGATTAAGTCGCCTACTAACAATATAAATTGAGTATATATCCACGAATATGCCTACACATGCCCATCTTATGTGTATAAGTGACATACGGGCACAAACAATAATTAGTGTGCGCAAATATTGTATAATTTTTTAGGAATTCAAAATTTTAGGCAACCTTGAAGGTTAATTGCACCACATGAACCAGTATGGATTGTTTGTGCCACTTTTCGGCTATCAGTTGGCCTGCCTCAGCATAAATTTAGGACAAGCCTAACGTAAAAAAGAGTTTAGACTGCACTTACCCAACAATGTCACAATTAGTTTTAGATCAATTGGAGTTACACCATGTGATGCTAAGTTTGTTAGCAAGGTCTTGCAGAGCTAGTGATATACACCTAATTCTTTCACTATCAAATGATATATTGCAAGTATACGAAATCAAATATAGTTAGCAAAATAGGGATAATATCCATCAAGATTAAACAAGTATTATGGGTTCAGGACTTCAACTTCCTTTTTACTTTTAATATGATTACATACATTCACAATTGTAGAGGTAGTCAATTAGATTTGTATAACCGGATTTAGTAAAACCCAAATTCGACTCACAAATTTATTTCGAATTCGAGTTTAAATCGGACCGTTCTAAACTCATATATATGAAACTCATACTCGACTCACAAAATTATTCAGATTTCAGGTTTTAATCGAGTTGGTCTAAACTCACATTATCCAATAAAATTTTTTATAGTTTATTTGTTAAAATTTTATTTTTTACATCCGATCAACACAATATGGAATAGTATGTACTATTTATATTAATAAACAACTAGTAACTATATCATTGAGTCGCAACATTCAATTAAATTGACTAACGATGTTTGTTATTATTTTTAGTTACTGGAATTTAGTTAAGTTAATAGAATACTAGAATTATTAACCATTATTTACAAAAAATTAAGTAGTATTGTTTAATTTAAGATAAAATTAGTAATATATATATATATTTATATATTCGTGCCAAGCTTTAATCAGGCCCAAACTCAGTTCACAATTTAATTAGGTCTAATATTTTGGCCCAAGTTCAGTCTAACTCACTTTAATGTAAGGTTCGACTCTTTATTTGTCGGGCCAAGCGGGCCGACCACGAGTCGGTCCGGCTCCATTGACAGTTCCTACACTGTACTAACCTATAATTGGTTATTGTTTCATTTGCTCTCCTGTTGAGCCTCCTTCCTTCTCCATAATGCTGATTGTTTTGACGTACAGGTGTTAGGATTTTATCGCTGGACCTCCAGCCCTACGAGTGACGTAAGTTACTCCTAGTGACCAATAACCCAATTGACTGTTGATTATACTTCATCTAGATGTGTATAAGAACACTTGTATGAAGAGGACTTAGCATTTTCAACTATTCAAAATCACAAGTAACAAAAGGAAACAATTAAAAGGACAAATTAACTAAAACTGTAAAAAAGATTAACAAATATAGCAAAAAGAGAATTTGGGATTTTTCAAGAAACAAAAAAGGAACGAGGATGTTGATTAGCTAATTCCTGGGTCTAGGACAATTCGATTGTTTAATTGATCAAATGCACAATTTTGGGATTGATTTCTAATTTTAACTACCTCCCGATCTCTCGAATCAAGTAGTCTATCAATCTAACCTATTTAAGTGTGGATTCTTCTTGTCACTCAAAAGGGTTAAATTTGATTATTAAGCACGTAAAATTCAAGGCAACCAATTAGAAAATGTTACTATCAAGGATAAATTTCGAGAGAACCTAATCCAATCACTAATATGGTCTTAAATAGAGAACAAGACTTTCAAGCCAATTGACCAACAAAATAGACAATTGGCCAAATTACTGAACTTACCATTAAAAGCCTCAGTAATTGCCTAAAGTTCAATCTTTTCATTTAACAAAACAAATTATTCATCCCTCACAATAAATGACCCTCATCTAATCTTAACCAGAAGTGCCTATTTTTGACACAACACGATAACCTGACAACCTGATACAAAGTTAATAGGTTAGAGTTGAGTCTTAAAGAATTTGGGTCATAAACAGATTGACTCGTTTACAACACACAAATAAATAAATGGATTAGGTTGGTTCGGGCGCAGGTTACCCAAGTAACCCTATTATCTTTAAATGGGTTGCCATGTCACAAGTTGACCCGTGTAACCTGTCTATCGAATTTGGTAATTTAGAAAAATATTAGGCATTTGAATAAAACTAAAGATCAAGATTATTTGCCTCAATCTACCTACCTTAACGGTTGAATTTTCTTGTTCTAGTACTATTCCTTTTATTTACACAAGCTATTTATAAGAAAATTTGTGTTTGTTTGATGGTTTGTAGAAACTAAACAAGTAAATTTGAATGAAATTACCCAATATATTATGTATTTTGTGCAGAAGAATGAAACAACTTCAATTGAACCTAAAAATAATATATATTGACATTGAATTTTCAAAATATTGAAGATGCTTCGTCATTTGTTAAAATAGGGGTTAAATATAGTTAAACCCCCTTAAACTTTGGACTGTTTTGCACTAAACCCCTTAACGTTATTTTTTTCTTATTTTATTTCTTTGACTAACGGTCAAATGTAACTCTGTCGTTAGTTTTTCAAAAAGACAAATTTACCTCTAATGATCAATTGCAATAAACCCTTTTAAGGTTTAAGCGAATTTTCACTTTACCCCCTAAGGTAAGTTTTGTAACATTTAATATAGTGGGATAAAAATAAAATTTAATAATGTTATCAATATTGTTAAATAATATAAATAGGCTCCAAATTAATTTCTAATATTCTAATTCTCGAATTATACTTTTTTCAATATTTAAAATTTAAAAATATGATGAAATAATTAATTTTAAAATTTTTGATGAATTATTAAAGGTAATTCATCTAAATTTTTTTAGTTTAAGTTTTTATTTATATGATAAATTTCCTTCGTATAATTTAGGTATTAGTTAAATTATATTAACAAAGAAAAAAATAAGAAGAAAATCATTTTAAATAAACATAAAGAAAAGCAAAAGGAAAATAGACTGATATAACTTTAATAATTGATTTTAAATTTTGTATATTTAAAATTTTATTTTGACATGAAAAAAAATATAATAAAAAACCAAAACATACCAAAAGTGTTAGGAAATTTTTATTTTTAAATTTTTTTCACAAGTATTTTTAAAAAACCACTGGTGTTGGTAGACATCATTATATTTTTAGTTGTTTTAACATATTTTTATATTGATTAATGACTAAATTAGGTTAATTGACCGTACAAAATTTGAATTAGGGACTAAAATAACAAATATAATAACTTTAAGGGGTTAATTTTATATATTCTTGTAGTATCTAGGGGTAAAAAGATCTATTTTTGACTTTTTAATAGTCAAATTACTTACGAAAGAGGCAATGTGAGAAAGAATAATGTTAGGGGGTTTAGTGCAAAACAAGCCAAACTTTAAGAGGTTTACTGTATTTAACCCTTAAAATAGCAATTAACATATTAAATGCTTAAAAGCATAAAACGACAAAAAAAATTTATTATTATATTAGTAAGAACAGATATCTATGACTCTATAATTCTACAAATTTATAAAATATTAATCTAAATGGGTTAAACAGTTTGAACACGATACGCCATGACAAATAAACGGGTCAACCCAACATGACTCGATTATTAAATAGGTTAGATTAGGATTGGAGTTTCTTGACCCGAACACAATTATGATGCAATACAATCACTCACGATACGACACGATTGACACCCTTAATCCTAATCGCAAGCTAATTTAATTCATAAAATGGGTATAAAAAGAGCTAAACATGGATTAGTGTAATAAAATAGAATGAAACGTGCAAACTTTAGCTATAGAAATGTAGAATAATAAAAGCCTAATCATATAAATTAGAAAACATTAAATCGCAAGACTTAAAGGAAAGCAAATTAAATTAAAAGCAAGTAAAATGTTTGTTCTACACTTTCCCTCACTAAAAAACTACTCTACAAACTCTCTCTCTAACTGCCAATTAGTCTAACATAGTTAATAGATAAAATGGTGAAACGAGTTGCAAATAATTTTTAAAAATAGTGTTGCTGTCTCCAAAAATATTACAAAAGTTGGATGGAATTTGAATTTTTAGGAGTTCACGCTGCAGCCGTGGTTTTTATGCATTTATTTGGTAGTCATGACCCGAATTACAAAATGGGCTTCTCAAAATAGGAACAACCTGCGCTTAAGGCTTTTAAGCCTGTTTTCTTGGTCGTGGCCAAGAGCTTTTTTTCTAGCATATTTTTTCAAAAAAAAATAAAAAAAATCTTTTCCACAAGTGTTGAGGTCTTTTTATCATAAAAAATATTAGGAATGATTCCAAGAAATTGACAATAATCTGAAACAAACCCAAAACAGACGTTCATAGGTAAGGGAGAGCAAAATATTTCATTATATGAGAAGAATTCAAAAGGTTCAAGAGAGTACTCCTAAACCCACAAAAGCACTAGTACTAAAACACAAGAAAAGCCAAAATAATGATGAAAGGTTTAATGACCAGTAAGGCCTAATAGCCCACTAATCTCTCTTATGTTTAGTATTTGGTATTCCAAAATCTAATATTTCTATTTATAAGACCAGTGCTAAAAAAATTTCCTTAGCTTTACCAATGCGGGACGAAGTCACACTATAAATCTCCACCTTCGCTGTACCACAAAATAGCAAAATAACAAACTTTTTCCACTTTCTCCACAAAAGCCCCAATGAACTTAATCACTAACAACAAACACCAACAAAGCCCTACTATTGTTGAAGGAAAAGTTCAAGCACTGCGTGAACTTGTAAATTAGAAAGACTTCGTAAATATGTCAGTAGGATTATCCTTGGTACTAATCTTATAAACAAGAACTTTTCCTTCAACAATAGTATCTCGAATGAAGTAAAACTTTCACATGAATGTGTTTTGTCCTCTTATGATAAATCTGATCTTTAGTCAAGTGAATTGCACTTTGATATCACAATAAACTGTAATAACACTATGACGTAAAATGAGCTCGCCAAACAAACTTCTTAAGCACAAGGCTTCTTTGATAGCCTCAGTCATCCTTATATTGTGCCTCCAAGTAGACAATACCACAAGAGATTGTAAAGTAATTTTTCAACTGATTGCACAACCGTCGATACAAAATACATAACCAGTAAGTGATCTTTTTTTATCAAGATTCCCGGCATAATCAGAGTCCACAAAATCAACCAAAGTGTCATTATTTTTTCCCAAACTCTAAATAAGTGTCTGAAGTACCATTCCAGTATCTAAGAATCCATTTCACTGGAACTTGCCAATGATCTTTTCTATAACAAGACATATACCAGCTAATCACACTAATTGCTTGTGAAATGTCTGAACTCTAACCATCATATATATGATACTAATGACTGCACTAGAATATGGAACTTGAGTCATATAACATTTTTCCTCATCCAACTGTGGTGATTAAGTAGTTGAAACTCGAAAATGCCTCGCAAAAAAAGTACTCACAGATTTAGCATTTTTCATGCCTAATTCTCTAAAACTTTCTCAAGGTAATGCTTTTGGATTAGGAACAACTTCATAGCTCCTTGATCTCTCTTGATTTCCATGCCAAGAATCTTCTTAGCTACTCCTAAATCTTTTATTTCAAATTCACTACTCAACTGTGTATTTAAAGTATGAATTTCTACAAAACTCTTGTGTGTGCAGGGAGGGATATATTGTTTTTTTGGACAGAAAAAGTATAGATTTTCTTTCATTAAGAAATATGATTCATGTCAACCACAAGAAAGGCTCGAGAGAAATCTTAGGAGGATCACCATTCTCAAACAATCTAATCTCACAATCCTTAGCTAATTGAGAACGTGTGTGTGTGTGAAGTTGTTGGCTACCTCTGAAATTAAGATATGTTCCCATGCCTATGACTTGATGACACATGCCCAAAAAATACAATTAGTCTTGTACAATTACTAATTTTTGCGACATTACTAGAAGTAGCAAGAAACATTTGCATTGAGGTTATTTGATGAATAGTTTGTTTAAATACCATGTGGTTATATATTTATTTGAATGTAGCCTTAATAATCAAATTCCCGCAATAGCCCATTTTGTAAATAAATCATGAATCTCAAAGAACGTACTTAAGAATTCCCAAAAAAAAAAAAAAAAAAACAAATCCAAATGATTTATAAAACCCTATCTTTGAATATTCTCAAAAGTAAGTCAATGGAATCAACATTGTCAATTTCAACTCAAGATGAAATAACAGGGAAGATTTTTAAGATAGTCCATCCTCATCTTAATAAGCTACCATCAGGATTTATTACTTCAACTCACTAACTATAAACATGACAATAAAAGAGTTCAAGAAATGTGGACATAAAAAGATAATAGGGTAAGTAGTATTTACTTTTGATCTAAGGATGCGAGGCATGTTAAAGATACTGCTATGTTATTGGCTCTCTATTCTACCAAAGCCTACAAATATTCAAATCGAACACAACATTTATCAATCCATAGTTTCCAAAAAAATATGCTCAAAAGTGGGATTTCTTCCAAATCTAAAGCTTTATTAACTTTAAGAAAAGGCTTACCTAGAGAGACGCCAAGTATCTATTTTTTTTCAATAGATTCAACCGCAAATGTTTGGTTTTTCAGCTTGTAAAACTTGTAAGTACATCAATATTATTGTCTCACATTAAAAATTATTTCTTGACACTTGAAAAAAAATTATAATTTAGAACTTCAAGTGAAATAAATAAAACAAAAAGAATATAAAATGAGATGTTACCAACTTTTAAGTCACCAGAAACCTTGGTTAACAAAACCTTCTTTGTCATTCTTTGGAACTTGCATTATATGTGGAAACAACAAAATGAACAATAAATTAAAATCTCAAAAATCAATCATAAATACACCTTAAAAAACACAAAAAGGATCCCATATACCACAAGGTCCATAACGTACCTTTATTACAGATTACTCAATTATCCATCAAAAGAATAGTAAAGCTAAAATAAATTAACTTAGTAAATCTAATCCATTATAGTAACACTATGAATGAAGATTTACCTAGTAAAAAGAAACAACCACAGCATAAACTAAAAATCTAGAAAATAAAAAATAAAAAGCCACAACACAAAAGTGAAATGATTCTTATTTCCAGTTATTTTTAGCTGAATAGAAAATAGGACGAAAGAAGAACATAAATATATGGTTTTGGCTAAAGAAAAAAAATGCTAATTATTTTTAAAAGAAAAATTTTCATCTTTAACCTGCAAGAACTTATGGGAAAAAATCATCCTTTATCCTGCCAAAAAAGAAAATGAAAAAAATAGAAATGTTGGAAAAAAAAAAACAGTAAAAGAATGAGTGAGAAAAAAAGGAGGAAAAAAGGTGCTAGATCTGGAGTGAAAAAAAATCTTCCTTTTTTATCCTACAATAAAAAGGAAAAAAATCTAAAATGCATGAAAAAAAAAAAGGAAAAAGAGAGAAGGTAGTGGAAAAAACCTAATAGAAGTGGTGAAGGATGGAAGAAAAACTAGAGCTTGAGTAGAAAAGAGAAGGATGGAGAAGTAACAACTGTGGAAGAAAGAGAAAACTGGATATTGAATGGAGGATATGAATGGGTGAGTGAAAGATAGAAGGCTTTTCGAACAAAAAAAAAATCCCTCAAAATCTGCAACCTTATCACTACTAAAACCTGTAATAAATGAAGCTTATTCTGCCTAAGGGACAGGGGCAAGAATGTCAAATAATAAAGTTGAGCTGGCATATAATTGTCAGACAAGCAGTTAGAAAGTTAGTTAGAAGAGGAACTAGACAGTTGTGTCTATTTGCGGGCAAGTTGTTCCATTAAATACCAATGATTGTAAATGACTGGAAAGGAAAAAATAATAATAACTGCCGCATTGCTAAATTCTCTCAATTTCTGCCTATCTTCTTAATTATTCTTAGAAAACCTTCTTCTAACTTCCTTTCTTTGTCCCAAAGATTCTAGTTGGGTTATTACAAATTAGGTATCAGAGCCACTAATCCTTGGATCCAGTAGCTTGAACAAATCCCACTATGGCCGACGGAACTCGATTGAAAACAATGGAAGAGCAATTGAACAAGCAAGACCTCAAACTGCAAGAATTCATGGAGAGGTCTAGCTTGGAAAGATAGCAATGGGAAGAGAAAATGGAATCAACCCTTCACAAGATGAAGAATTTTATGGTCACTCTCTCAACCTAGTTCAATAGCAACTCCAAAACTGGTTAGAATGAAAGGGGAATCTTGGGTTCAGGACCAAACACATCAGAGAAGGGACCAAAATCTTGATGGAGGGTTTGATCAAGAATTCAATCACCAATAGAGGTTCCTTCCATCCAAAACCTCCCAAAATAGACTTTCCTTTTTTTAATGGGGAAAACCTGAGAGAATGGGTACGCAAGAGTGACAAATATTTCCAGCTCTATCAGATTGAAGAAGACCAAAAATTGGACATAGAGAAAATATATATGCAAGGAAAGGCTGATGTGTGGATGCAAAGCTTTAAATGGGATAAGGAAAGACTGGTATGGGTAGAATTTTTAGAAGAAGTATGTAGAAAGTTTGGAGAGGTATGGCAAGATGATGCTGTGCAACAATTCAATAAACTGCATCAAACTTCCACAGTATTGGCCTATCAAGAAAAATTTGAAGAATTGAGAGCCTTGGTGATGTTGAGGGCTCCCAGCCTTTCTGAATCCTTTTAATTTCATGTTTCTTGAGTGGATTGAGTGAAGAAATCCAAGCCTTAGATAAAACTCATAAACTGAAAACACTATCCAACACTTTTAAGGTAGCTAGGTTATAGGAAAAAGCCTTGGATGCATGCTTATTCAAGAAAACAGAAGAACAATTACAAGAACCCTATGAATGATGCAGTACTGAACCCTAGGAAAATATTGGTTCCTGACACTGCAACAACTTCTCACTACCAATCTCCCAAGAAACCATTTCAAGGTTCCTTCAAGAAGATCAATCTAAAAGAGTTCCAAAATAGGAGGGCCAATGGACCGTGTTTCAAGTGTGGGGAGAAATTTGGGCCAAGACATGAGTGCGAACTGAAAGGGGTACATATGTTGTTGATAGAGGATGAAGGAGGAGCAAAGATGAAGAGGTTGAAGGGGAAGTTATCAAGTATAAGGGCATTAAAGAAG
This sequence comes from Cinchona pubescens, assembly GCA_025175665.1. NCBI lineage: Eukaryota > Viridiplantae > Streptophyta > Magnoliopsida > Gentianales > Rubiaceae > Cinchona > Cinchona pubescens. Next base: position 399,486 of record JANKKI010000174.1, read on the forward strand.
GGAAAGATGTGCAGTTTGAAGTACACTCTACTTATAGTGAGATGATCCAAAGTACCATCAAATTGCAAGGGTTATAGGAGGGACAGAACGTTTCCATACTGCTAGATGGAGGCAGCTCACATAGCTTTATCAATTCCTTAGTAGCTAACCAGCATCCTCACTTGATCAAGGACACCACATTATAAATCCTTCCATGTTAAGGTAGCCAACGGGGAGCTGTTGAAATGTCACCAGTGGATTCCAAGGATGAAATGGATGATGCAAGGGCACAAATTCATTCATAATGTCTTCATCCTAGGCATCGAGCCATACGACATGATTGTTGGAGTTGATTGGATGAAGAAATTCAGTCCAATAACCATTGACTTTCAGAATCTGCATTTCACCATTGATCAGGATAGAGAAAAATCAAGTTACAAGGGTACCTAGATAGAAATAAAATAAGACTGAAAAAGGGTAAGGAAGCACATAGGGAAGTCAAAAGGAGAGCCAAGCAAATGCTTCAACATGCTTGCAGTATCAAGCTTCTCAATTCTCAGGTAACCCCTCCTGACAATAACTCCCTAAATAATCTACTTTCACAGTTCAAAGATGTTTTTGATGAACCAAAATCCTTCCCACCAAATAGAGCCTTCAACCACCATATTTCTTTAAAACCAGATGCTAAACCATTTAAAATAGCTCCTTATCAGATACCCCCATTTGCAAAAGAATGAGATAGAGAGACAAGTTAAGGAAATGCTACAAAATGGCCTCATCCAACCAAGTCACAGTCCTTTTGCTTCACTAGTCCTTTTAGTTAAAAAGAAGGAAAATACTTGGAGGTTTTGCATAGACTACAGGCAACTCAATTATATAACAGTCAAGGATAAGTTTCCAATTCCCATTATAGATGACTTGTTAGATGAACTACAAGGAGCCAAAGTGTTTTCGGACCCAAATTGTTTTCCAAAATAGACCATAGGGTTTGCTATCATCAAATAAGAATGGATAGTGAAGACTTCCACAAAACAACATTTAGAACCCATTTGGGATTATATGAATTCCTGGTAATGCCTTTTGGGCTCTCAAGTGCACCAGCCTCTTTTCAAGCATTAATGAACTCAGTATTTTCTCCTTAATTTAGAAAGTTTGTGCTGGTTTGTTTTTTTGATGACACATTAGTGTATAGTCCAGACATGAATACCCATATCATGTTCACCCCCAAGAAGTCTTGACAACTCTCAGAAAACATTCTTTGTTTGCAAAACTTTCCAAATGTTCGTTTGGACTTGAAAAAGTAGAATACTTGGGGCATATTGTTACAGGGGAGGGAGTAATAGCTTATCAAGCTAAAATTGAAAGTTGCTGGCCCGCATCTCATCAGTTTCTGAATGGAGGCACTACCTATTAGAGGCACACTTCATTATTAAAATAGACCATGAGAGTATGAAGTACCTTCCGGAGCAAAAATATCCACACCATTACAATAGAAATGGCTCTCTAAATTGATGGGATTGGATTATGAGACATACAGGAAGCGAAAGGAGAATGTGGTAGCAGATGCTTTGTCTAGAAGGAATGTCGAAGAAAAATCTTCAATACATGCTATCACTATTGTGAAACTAGTTTGGTTAAAAGATGTAGCTTCTAGTTATGCATCCGATAAGAAATCAACTCAATTGTTACAGTAATTGGTTGTTAATGCTGCCTGTTGAACTACCAGGAGGCAATATACTTATGAAGAAGGAATCATAAGGTATAAAGTTAGAGTATACATAGGGGGTTTGCTGAATCAAGGGGAAAGGTTGATCCAAGGAATGCATGATTCCCTAATAGGAGGGCACTCAGTTAATCAAGGGACTTACCAGAGACTCAGGGGATTCTTCTACTGGCTAGGTATGAAGAGATATGTGGAAGAATTTGTGCAGTATTGTGGAACCTATAAGATGAGAAAGTCTGAGTAATGCAAATACTCTGGACTACTATAACCTCTACAAATTCCAGAACAGGCCTGGCAGCATGTTTCCATGGATTTTATAGAAGGACTAGCAAAATTTACTGGAGTTGACGCGATTTTGGTGGTGGTGGACATGTTGACTAAATATGGTTATTTCTTGGCTCTCACTTCCAAATATATAGCACACTTAGTGGCTTAGCTGTATTTTGAGAACATGAACAAGTTGCATGGACTTCCCTCTAGCCTAACTTCTGACAGGGACAAGGCATTCACTAGTGCATTTTGGTAGACACAGGAATTATTGAGAAGATTGGAACTCAGCTATATCTGTCCACCTCTTACCACCCCTAAACAGATGGACAGACAGAAAGGCTCAATAGGTGGTTAGAGACCTATTTGAGGTGCATGTGCAGCCAACAACCTTACAAATAGAGGCAATGGCTCTCAGTAGCTGAGTGGTGGTACAACACCAACTTTCATACTTCCTTGCAAATGACACCATTTAAGGCTCTATATGGTTACCCTCCTAATCAGTTTAATGTGGTATCTCTGAACACGAAGGTAGCAGCAGTTAAAGATTGGCTTAAAGGAAGAGCAAAGTGGGATGCCTTACTTAAGGAAAATCTATTAAAACCACAAAATCGGATGAAGCAATATGCAGACTTGAATAGGATAGAAAGGAGTTTTACAGTTGGAGAATAGGTCTACCTCAAATTGTAGCCTTACAGGCAGACCACTGTGACAATAAGAAAAAATCTTAAGTTGGCATCCAAATACTATGGGCCATTCAAAATACGTTCTTGAGAAGGTGGGAAAAGTGGCCTACATACTAGAGTTACCATCAGGTTCCATGATACATCCAGTATTCTATGTCTCAATGCTAAAACAATCTGCCAAGGGAGCAGCAGTAAGTCCTGACTTGCCAAATCTTACAAGCGAAAGAACCTTCAAGATAGCACATTTGGCTATCCTGGACAAAACAAGCATCAAGAGGCACAATCAAGTCAAGTATTGGTGCAACGGGAGAATTTGAGCTCAGAAGAAGCAACCTGGGAATATTGGAACATGATACAAGTTCAATTTCTAGAATTCAATCCTCGAGACTGTCTCTTATTTTGGGGGGAAGGTATTGTAATAAGTGAAACTTATTCTGCCAAAGGTGATATTTTCCAAACCTTATTTTGATGATGACATAAGCACTAAACTCTGAAAATAAGCTGTGCAGGTCTTATATCTTTTCTGCAGGAAACAGGTCATTCGGATGCAGTACACCGTCCAAACACTGCCATTTTTCTCGGATGAACGGCAGTTCCAGAAGCGTCCAATACAGATTCACTCATACGCATTTCACCGTCCGAACGTATAAGTAGAAAGCAAACTTCTTCAAGCTCCTCAACGGACGCATATAACTGTCCGAACTAAACTTGCTTCGGACGAATAGGACCGTCCAAAACCCAGTCCGAATGATGAAACAAAAGCATGCACGGCCGTCTGAACGACATCCTTCACCAACTATATTGAGATTGGAAGCTGTGTCGGACGCACCATCTTTATCTCGGACGTTCGAAGCCTTTACAGCTAATTTTTGTGCATTCATTATTGAGCCATTTGAAAGTAGTTATAGCCACAATTTATTGCTCCTATAAATACCTGCTCTATTATTCTGTAAGAAGTATCTAATACATTGAATACAAGCCTTAAAAAAAAATAATTTGAGTACTATAGTGCTATATTGTATTAGTGTGTAGCTTAAAGTGCAATTCAAAATTTTTAGTGGAGTGATAATCTTGTACAAAAGTGAGGTTGTGAGTAAAATTCTGTGTGACTCAACTAAAAGAGTTTTAGTGTGAGCAAGAATTGTCCTACTTTGTAAAGATTATTGGATCACCAAGTTTGTGAAGCATTCTAGTAGATTAATACTTCAACCTTGTTAGCTTGGAAGAATTGTTTGTTTAATCTCCTTTCTTAACATTCCTTTAGTTTCATTGATTCTATCTTTATTACATTATTTGTTAGTGAAAAAATCTCAATAAGTTCAATCTTTAATAAAGTAATTTTTGAAACCTAATTCACCCCCCTCTTTAGGTTGCTTTGGGAGCAACAATTGGTATAAGAGCTTGGTCTCATTTTATTGCTTAAATTGCTTTTGAGAAAAGATCTATTATGGCAACCAATAATGCTCTATTTTTTTAGGGTCAATCCATTACTAGGCCCCCTATGTTAATGGGGTAAATTTCATTAGTTAGAGAGATAGAATAAAAAAAAATTTTCACTCTATTGATATTGACTTGTGGTAGGTTGTAAATGAAAATCCCTTTGAAGCTACCATCATTGCAGATTATCATACAAATAGAAGTAGAGAAAAGACAAGGGATGAGCTCACTCCACAAGACTTCAACTTGACTTTAAATGTAAAAGCTATGAATGTGCTATACAATGCCTTGGATGTCTAATGAGTCAACTAGTGTTAAAGGATTCATTTCCGCTAAAAAAATTTGGGATAAATTGAAGGAAGCGACGATGTTTGAGAGTAAAAGAAATCCTTACTTGTTGCCAAGTATGAGTCCTTCAAGATAGAACCATATGAAAATATTGACAAAATATATTGTAGGTTCAATGACATCATTAAGGATCTTGAAGCCTTGGGTAAGGAGTATTCCTTGGGTGAAAAGAATAGAAAAATTTTGAATGCTCTATCCAAAGAATGGGAGGCCAAAACAATTGCTATAGAAGACGCTAAGAGTTTAAATTCTATACCTATTGAATCACTAATCAACTCTCTTACTTCTTATGAATTGAAGTTGAAGGCCAAAGTGGTGGATGATGAAGAAGCATGCTTTAGACCAAAAAGGAGCATTGCATTAAAGACCTCTCAAGAAGAGGATGAACATGGCTCCATCAATTTAGAAGACGAAAATCCTGATGAAGGAGATCTTGCACTCATCACCAAAGGATTTCTTAAACATTACATCAACAAACGAAGAATGAGAAGAGGTGGAGCTACCAATTTAAATAATTTCAAAGGGAAGACTAAGCTAGAAATAAAGAAGCAAAATGAAAAGTGTTTTGAATGCGGTCAACCAGGACACTTTGCAAATAAGTGTCCTTCCAAGAAAAAGAAGGAAAGAAGAAAGCCCACTTTAACAACTTTCAAATCACATGGGATGATTGCAATTTCGAAGGAGAAGTTGGAGAGGAAATGGAGTCGGCACAAATGGCCTTTATGGCCATTAGAGATAATGAGGTAAATTCTAACTATGACTCCAATGATGAAAATGATGATAATGATCTTGAAGATTTCATTTTAAAATTGCATGATAGCTTAAAGAAATCTATGATATTTATCTGAAATAAGGAATTAGTAAAGAAATCAAATGCTTTATTAAATGCTAACTCTAAACTTGTAAATGAAAATAATAGGTTATCACAATAAAATAGTGACTTGAAGAAAAGAATGCATGTGAAATCAAAGGTCAACGAAGAACAAGCCACCTTGAAGAAAAGATTGGATGATTTGAATGTTCTCTTGACTAGAAAAAGAGAAAATGTTGTTGATTTGAAAAGGAATAGAAATGTATTGATCAACAAAAATTTTGTCATGTTTAGAAGGGATGACTTGTGTGTTGTAAAATCAAAATCCTCTTTATATGGAAATAAAAATATTATTTGTAAGTATTGCCAACAACATGGACATGTCAAGAATATGTGCTATGTCAAGAAAAATGAGAAATTTGGAATGAAAGCCGTATGGATTAATAGCAATTTCACTAACTCTAATGGACCCAAGAAAGTATGGGTACCAAAAGTTATCAATTGATTTGTTGTGTACGTACTTAACATCACCAACAAAATGCTAAGTGGTTCATAGATAGTGGATGCTCAAAACACATGACGGGTGATGCTTTTCTCTTCACAAACCTCAAATCCAAAAACAGTAGAAAAGTAACATTTGGGGATAACAATAAAGCAAAATCAATCGGCATTAGTGATGTAGGTAAAAATGGTGAAACCTTGATAAAGAATATGCTTCTTGTTGATAACTTGAACTACAATTTATTGCGTGTAAGTCAACTTTTTGATAAAAATTTATATGTGTTATTTGCCAAGCATGAATGTCTTATTCTTGATAAAAATCATGTAATTTTATTTAAGGGTGCTAGGCAGAATGATATTTATGTGATTCACATTGACAAAATTAGTAATAGTAATGTAAAATGTCTTACCACTTCCATAGATGATCCTTGGCTTTGGCATAAAAGATTTTGTCATTTTAATATGGATTTAATTGAAAAACTTGCTAAGAAGGAATTGGTAAGAGATTTGCCAAAACTAAAGTTTTTGAGAAATAAAATATTTGTGGTGCATGCCAATTTGGTAAACAAGTTAAAGTTTCTTTTAAACCAAAGAATTGTGTGTCTACTTCTAAACCTTTAGAATTATTGCACTTAGACTTGTTTGGACAAACTCAACATGCTAGTTTTGGTGGTTGTAAATGTGTCTTTGTGATTGTGGATGACTATTCTAGGTATACTTGGGTATTATTTTTTGTTCACAAAAATGAAACTTTTAAACAATTTGTAAAATTATTTTCTAAAATTCAAAATTTGTTGAATTTAAAGATCACTCGATTAAGAATTGACAATGGTGCCGAATTTAAATTTGGAGGCTTTCCCGAATTTTGTGATCATAACGGTATTTCACATGAATTTTTGTTTGTTAGAGTTCCTCAACAAAATAGTGTTGTTGAAAGGAAAAATTGAACACTTCAAGAAACCGCTAAAACTATGATTAGTGAATGTGATTTACCACAATATTTTTTGGCCAAAGCTGTTAACACGGCTTGTTTTGTCATGAGTCGAGTTTTGTTAAGATCTATTTTAAACAAAACTCCTTATGAACTCTTATTTTGTAAAAAACCCGTTGTAAACTATTTTAAAGTTTTTGGTTGCAATGTTTTTATTTTAAAAATCAAAGAAAATCTTGGTAAAGTTGACAAAAAATCGAATGAAGGAATTTTTCTACGATATTCTAGTGACAAGAAAGCATACCGAGTATACAATAGAAGAATGCTTTTGATTGAAGAAGTTGTACATGATACATTTGATAAAGCTAATGATGTTATCTCAAAGAATATATGTGAAGATGAAGATGTAGGTATTCAAAAGGAGCTTGAGAACTCACTATCTAAGAAGATCATCAAGAGATCACATCAAGCAATGATGTCAACAACCATCAAGTAGATGATGAAGAAGAAAAGAACGAGGATACTCCAAAAGATCTTCTAAAAGCATGGAGATTTGTCTCTAGTCACCCTCAAAATTTAATCATAGGTGATCTATCCGATTGGGGTAAAAACTTTTTCGATCTCATAAACCTTTAAATAGTAATTGTGCATTACTTTCTCACATTGAACCTAAATATGTAGATGATGCTCTAAATGATGAATCTTGGGTATTTGCTATGCAAGATGAACTTAGTCAATTTGAGAAAAATAACGTATGGATCTTAGTTGAAAGACCATCAATTCATCCTGTAATTGGAACAAAATGGGCTTTTAGAAACAAATTAAATGATGAAGGTGAAATCATAAGGAAAAAAGCTAGACTTGTTGCAAAAGGTTATACTCAAGAAGAAGGTATTGACTTTGATGAAACTTTTGCACCCGTTGCTAGATTAGAATTCATTCGCATGTTTCTCGCATATGCATGTTTTAATGATTTCAAACTATTTCAAATGGATGTCAAAGTGCATTTTTAAATGGTTTTATTGATCAAGAAGTCTTCGTTGAACAACCTCCTGATTTTGAAAATAAAAATTTTCCAAATCATGTTTTCAAACTCTTTAAAGCCTTATATGGTTTGAAACAAGCTCCAAGAGCTTGGTATGAAAGATTAAGTAGTTTTTTGATTGAAAATAGATTTAAAAAAGGTGTCGTTGACACCACTTTTTTAACCAAAACAAATTTCATTGGTTTGTTAATTGTTCAAATTTACGTTGATGATATTATTTTTGGTGCAACTAATGAAACCTTGTGCAAGAATTTCTCACACTTGATGCAAAAAGAGTTTGAGATGAGTATGATGGAAAAGTTACAATTTTTCCTTAGACTACAAGTTCACCAATCAAAGGAAGGGACATTTATTACACAAATCAAGTACACAAAGGAGCTACTCAAACGATTCAGAATGGAAGATTGCAAACAAGTTGGTACACCTATGTGCACCTCAACTAAACTTGACAAAGATGAAGGAGGTAATAGTGTTGATGAAAAACACTATAGAGGTATGATCGGAAACCTACTTTATTTAAAGGCTAGCAAATCAGATATTATGTTTGCTGTTTGTTTATGTGCTAGATTTTAATCACTTGCCCTAAAGAATCACACTTAATGGCTATAAAAAGAATTTTTAGATACTTAAAGGGCACAATAGATTTTGGTCTGTGGTATCCAAAATCCTCTACCTTTGATTTAATTAGTTATTCTGATACTGACTTTGTTGGGTGTAAAATTGATAGAAAAAGTACTAGTGGTATGTGTCATCTTCTGGGTAATTGTCTTGTATCTTGGTTTAGCAAAAACTAAAATTCTATTTCTCTTTCTTTAGATTTTGAAGCCGAATACATTGCTGTTGGAAATTATTATGCCCAACTTCTGTGGATGAAACATACTTTAAAGGATTTTGTTGTTGTCTTTGATTGTGTGCCTATAAGGTATGACAACACTAGTGCAATTAATCTCACAAAAAAATCTGTAATGCACTCTAGAACCAAACACATTAATGTTAACCACCATTTTATTAGAGATCTTGTTTGCAAAAACGAAATATGTGTTGAATTTGTGTCTACTTTAGATCAACTGGCTGACATTTTTACTATATAAACCTGTCAACCTTTGGCCTTAGATTGTTTTGAATCTCTCAGAAATTGTTGGGAGATTTTAAAGTTCACATCAGCATAGTCTCTTAGTTCGGACGCACATGCTTGTCTGAACAACACTCTCTGTCGGACGCTCTCACTAGTCCAAAAACCTCCTCTCTGCCTCAGACACTTATGATCGTCTGAATTTTTCCTCACCTTCTTCATTTTCCCACTGGAATCCTACCTTACGCTCTCCATTGTCCAAGAAAATATCAGACGCACTAGCTCTGAGTTTCGACTGTTCGTTCATCAACTTTCGGACGTATGATCGGACGCATACAAATCGTTCGGACGTCAGAATGGTCCCTTAGTCGATTAAAACCGTTCATTTTCACCCTTTCGGACTCACCCTAATCCCCGAACCCTCCTCTCGTGAAAACTTTATCCCTCAAAATTCCTATAACTTCTTCCTTCTCTCATTAAATTGATTGAGGAATCTTCATTTCTAAATTGTTCATTACCCTTATTGCACTCTATATTAGAGGTTCATCAATCTACCATCAAATTTCATCAAATTTTCACCAACTTTCCAAAAATCACTATTTTTTCTTATCTTATATATACCTTGAATTCACAAGGGTTCGATCTCGTGGATACTCTTTAATAGAAACTCGTGGACGTAAACCAAAAGGAAAACCTCCAGTGCAAGGAGAATCATCTGCTAATCCTCAAGTTTCAACAAATCCACCCCTACCAAAATTCATCGATGTCAAGGCATCTGAACGGTATACATCTCTTCTTATAAAATCTATAATCGTTCAAAGACCTGTATTAGAGAAGGTCTTTCCAATGAAACATTAATCTTCCAATTGTCAAATCTTGTTTTGAAAAACAAAATTGGGGTTACTTAGTTCACATTGAGTTACCTGTTTATCATGACATGGTGCTCTAATTCACAGTCAATCTTAGAAAAGTCCCCACTATTCGCACATTAATTTCTCGTATGAACAGCACAAATCTTGAAATTTCTTCCAACATCATAAATACTACACTATTTTTTGAATGTGAAGTCTCTTCCTGGAATAAATTTTCTTATTTCTTTTCTTTAGATAAATGGCCAGCTCTGGACACTAGATTTGATATTGACGAGGTCAAAGCAATTTTTAATATCAATTTCAAATAGGTTTCGGAAGCCAAGACTACTTTGCTCACTCCTGAAATGAACATTTTATACACTCTTGTCACAAATTTGCTATTACCAATTGACAGGTATCACACCAAGCCACAAAAAAAATGCAACTTTACCTGTTTTACTGTGTTTTTAAAGGGATTTCTCTCGATTTTGGATACCTTTTCTGTTCCCTGTGGGAACTATTTCTTACCGATACTCGTCAAAACATTTTCTTCGGCAAATTTCTCACCAAAGTGTTTGATTATCTTGAAGTACCTTTCAGCAGCAATAAACAATTCCCTCCCTACTTCAACAAAGCCTACATTGAATGGAAGAGCTTCTATTATTTTAATGATCAATGGTTAATTAAAGCTGCCTTCGATATTGAACGATCCAAAATCTCAAGCCTCTACCTCTGGTCTGGCACTTCCCCATTCTCCTCATTCTCAAACACCTTCATCAGTCCATGATCCTCGCCCTTCTTCTTCCGAGCTTTCACTTTCACACATTTGCAGCCTTCTTAGTTCTTTGAGCACTCAGGTGAGCTCCTTTCAACGTCGCACTAATCGCAAGTTAAAGCGATTTGAAACTCGTCAGATGATCCTGCAATATGCACTCAGCGTGGGCATGTCTGCTTCAGTTCAAGTTTAATTTGCAAATATTCAATAGTAGTATTCCCTTGACTCCTCTACCAAAAATGATGACAATAACAATGCCGAAGAAGAAGATGATCGTGAAGGCAACGACAAGGACAATGATGATCAAGGTGCTGCTAATGCTGATGAGGGCGATGATGAGGATATTGACGATACATTCAATTTTATCATGCAACGACTCGACGATGAAAATGACGATAGTGAAGCTAGTGGCAATGATGCCCCTACCAAACGGCGCAAGATCGAAAAACGTTCTAAGAAGAAAAATGACTCGACTTAGATTCTCTGTTAATTCATTAATCTGTATTTTGGTTTTGGAATTATTTTGGATATTACTTTGAAATAGATGTTGGAATTGAAATTATTTTGATTTTATGCATTATTTTGGTTTTGGAATTGAAATAGATGTTATTGTCATGAATGATTTAATTTTGATGATGTTGATGTTGTTAGTTATTTTAGCGCACTTTCTCAAGAGGAGCTTTTTCTGATGATGTCAAAAGGGGGAGTAGGAATATGCAAAATTGTTGGTTGTGCTATTAATCATATCTGTTGATTTTTTTTTATATATACATGATTGGATAGGATTGGTTATTCAATGACTGTTTGTCACCATAAAAAAGGGAGAAATTGATGTTTCCCAAACCTTAGTTTGATGATGACATAAGCACTAAATTCTGAAAATAAGTTGTGCAGGTCTGGTATCTTTTCTGCTGGAAACAGGTTGTTCGGACGCAGTACATCGTTCGAACTGTATGCCATTTTTCTCGGATGAATAGGAGCGTCCGATACAGATTCACTCGGACGCATTTCACCGTCCGAACGTACAGGCAGAAAGCAAATTTCTTCAAACTCCTCAACGGACGCATACAACTGTTCGAACTAAGCTTGCTTCGGATGAACAGGACAGTCCGAAACCCAGTCCGGATGATGAAACGGATGCATGCACGGCCGTCCGAACGACATCTTTCACCAATTATACTGAGATCGAAAGCTGTGTCGGACACACCATCTTTATCTCAGACGTCCGAAACCTTAATGGCTCATTTTTGTGCATTTATTATTGAGCTGTTTGAAATTAGTTACAACCACAATTATTGCTCCTATAAATACCTGCTCTATTGTTCTGTAAGAAGTATCTAATACATTGAATACAAGCCATAGAAAAGAATAATTTGAGTGCAAATTGGCTATAGTGCTATATTGTATTAGTGTGTAGCTTAGAGTGCAATTCAAAATTTTTAGTGGAGTGATAATCTTGTAAACAAAAGTGAGGTTGTGAGTAAAATTCTTGACTCAACTAAAAGAGTTTTAGTGTGAGCAAGAATTGTCCTACTTTGTAAAGATTATTGGATCACCAAGTTTGTGAAACATTCTAGTAGATTAATACTTCAACCGTGTTAGTTTGGAAGTATTGTTTGTTTAATCTCCTTTCTTACTTTCTTTACATTCCTTAAGTTTCATTGATTCTATCTTCATTACATTATTTGTTAGTGAAAAAATCTCAATAAGTTCAATCTTTAATAAAGTAATTTTTGTAACCTAATTCACCCCCTTCTTAGGTTGCTTTGGGACCAACAAATGGCATAGGGGCAAGAATGTCAAATAATAAAACTGAGTTGGCATATAATAGTTAGATAGGTAGTTAGAAAGTTAGTTAGAAAACAAACTGAATAGCTGTGTCTGTTTGGGCAAGTTGTTCCATTAAATTCCAATGATTGTAAATGATTGGGAAAGCGAAAAGTAATAATAACTACCTCATTCCTAATTAAAATTCCCTCAATTTTTGCCTATCTTCTTAATTCTTCTTCCCCACCTTATTCTAACTTCCTTTCTTTATCCCCAAGATTCTAGTTGGGTTATTACAGAACCCTTGAAAGCTGAAATGGGGATGGGAGAAGAAATGATTTCAGAAAATTCGGGAAGAGAAGTGAAAATTTTCATAGTTGTCATATAAAAAATTTTCAAATTGCTTCCTTCTATATCGTATCCAACGTTAGTTAACATAGTAGATGTTGATCTAATGGTTGTTAAGCATCCAGCAAATTTTTAAACTAGTAAAATTTTCAGACATAGACCAAAATCATTTACAACTTGTTGGCTTGGTTGTCTTTTTGACTGACTGTTAGGGGGCCCAAACCAAGAGTAGTTCTTGGTAACTCACTCCACAATGCGGCGTGGGTATGACAGCTGTTGATATGATTGAAAAGTAAGGGAGTTTCACCACTTTTTAATCATCCAACAAACTACAATACTCACTCTGCATTGCCTCAGTGCTTTGAATTGAGTAGCAAAAAATTTTCTCCAAACCAAATGTATTCTTATACATTGTTTTTTTTTTTTTCAAATAATAGGCTTTATTTACAAAATAGTCCATGAACAGTTTGTAACCATTTGAACATTTAGTTTAATTTTCAAGGGTAATTATGTAAATTTGATTCTTATTGAATAAAAAATTACTATAAATGTTTTTTGGAAAAATCCATTTCCAACTAAACCCCTAAATAGTTCCATATTGTTTTCAATCATTGGTTTAGTCTTAAGGGGTCCAACAATAATTTCACCTCTTTAAATGCTCTATTGTTAGTAAGGAAAAAAAAAAAAATTCAAACCACATGACAAGGAGATAGAGGAAGCTACAGTTGTAGATGATATTCTTTTATCCTATTATAGATTATTTCGTGGAATAAATAAAATAAGGGTCTTTTAGAGCTCTGAGAACATGGACAAGCTTTAAAATTTGACTCTTATTCGCCAGTTCTCAAAAAATAAAAAGAAAATCTTGCAGTCAAAGAAAATCTGAAAAAAAAAATCTTAAGTACAAGACATGCTTCCCTTAATTAATTCGATGTGGTTTCACATGTAAGTAGTTGGTTGACACTCAAATCTGGCAGAGACAAGTTTTCATAATTGCTTTATCTAGCATTTGGAAGTGTTAAATAGTATTACGCTATTTGGATATACCAATAGATTCATACTTGGCATTTGCAAAATTACTAAACAGTATGAAATGCTACATATAAGTTGTTAACGTACTTGATTTGTATGTAGCATTTCATACTATTTTGTAAAGTGATATTGAAAGGGGAAAATGCACTTAAACGAGCTAGGTACGGGACAACATAAAACTAAATTAATGAGATAAAGTTATTGATGGAATTCATAAAGACGATAACTTTCGGTCTCAATAACTAAAATTGAATACGTTACTTTAGCAATGAAGTCATCTTTACTTGTTAATTTAAGCAACTATAAGTCTTCATCAAGAAATTGTGTCTGGTGATAATTGTAACACTCCGGGGTCCTGAGTTGGCTTAATAACTTTTGAACAAAAGTAACGGGATCAAAATGTTTAAATCAAGTTGTAAGTAACCCACAACCCAAAGTGTTATAAATAATACAATATCCCTTCCCACTTTTGATATGGGACAGGGCGTCCCAATCACCCCTCCTTAAGGCTTTGCGTCCTCGCAAAACCCAAGTTGGGGCCCAATAACATATCACATGCAATGCATAGCATAGTCCAATACCACTGACCCAGTCTCACCTCGTGCAGAGATCACATGAGATTCGCTCTGATACCAACTGTAACACCCCGAGTCCTGAGCTGGCCCAACAACTTTTGAGCGGAAGCAACCGGCTCAAAATGCTTAAGCCAAATTCTAAGTAGCCCACAACTCAAGGTCTTATACACAATACAATATCCCTCCCACTTTCGATATGGGATGGGGCGTCACAATCACCCCTCCTTAAGGTTTTGCGTCCTCGTAAAGCCCAAGATGGGGCCCAATAACATATCACATACATTGCATAGCAAGATAGCCCAATATCACTGGTCCAGTCTCACCCCGTGCAGAGATCATACAAGATTCGCTCTGATACCAACTGTAACACTCCGGATCCTGGGCTGGCCCAACAACTTTTGAGCGAAAGCAACGGGGTCAAAATGTTTAAACCAAATTGTAAGTAGTCCACAATCCAAAATGTTATAACAATATAATTCTTATATATATAGATAGATAGATAAAAGAATCAAAAATTTTGAGCCACGCTAAGCGACCAAAAAGCAAAAAGAGCCTTAATCATATTCCATTTTACAAGAGTAAAAGCAACAAGAATTTGATGTCAATGGTCAAGCAAAAGAAACCTTTAATTAAGTGATCATGCCGATATAATTAGATGAAAATAGGTATTTAGAGTTCTGGGTAAAACATAACTAAATTCATTGAAAGATTTAATTACATGGTGCATGATAAATTGATGCTTGTTTGTCACTAGAAACTATCTCGATCAAAATATGATTTTTCCGACCTATTATTGGTCTCCAAAGTTCATTAATTTGTCGAATTTAAAGCCACAATCAGGACCGCTATAGTCTATAACTGCAGGCACAAACTCCAAATAGTAAGCATTAACATTTCCAGAACAAAAATTGCAGATTGAGACAGCTACAAGAAAAAAAAATGAAAGAAAAGAAAAGACCATTTATTGGTGCAAGTAGCAATTTGGGGTGGAAGTTCAAATTTCTTGATTTGCAGATTGTATTTATTGTCACCATGTTCTTGCTAGTCATTATTTTGTATAGTTTCAAAGAAAGCAGCATTAATAGTAATAGTACTGAAGCAGTACATGATGATCAGAAGGAGGCTGCTGTGAATAAGGTTAGTGATAATTCAACATTTTCAAGCTGCAATTTGTTTTCAGGTAAATGGGTTTTTGATAATAAATCTTACCCTTTATATAAAGGCCCGCAATGCTCTTAGATGAATGATGAGTTAGCTTGTGAAAAATATGGGAGAAAGAACCTTAATTATCAGCATTGGAGATGGCAACCCACTACCTGAAATCATTGTGATCTCCCAAGGTAATACTTTGTTAATTCACGAAATTTATCTAGGTTAATTTAGTTTGTTATATAATTAATGTTATTTATGTTATTTTCCTTGAATTGAAATTAAGGTTTGATGCCATTGATTTGTTGGAGAAGCTGAGGAATAAGAGGGTTGCGTATGTTGGAGATTCACTCAATAGGGTTCAATGGATGTCAATGGTCTGCTTGATTGAGTCATCCATTTTTGACAGACCAAAATCACTTCACTACATTGGCTCGTTAATTACTTTCAAGGCCTTGGTGAGTTAAGTTATAATTCAAGCATTTCATTGATTCAATTTTCATCGAAAGATCATTAATTACTCTGCTTCAATATTGCAATTTCCAGAGAAATTTTTAGAAAAATTAATGCTCCACCAATTTTTTTTGAATGTGATGTATACGGGATAAAAAATTACTAAAAATGCGTTTAAAGAATTTTTCATAATAAATTCTATCAAATGGATTGCCAAATTCTATTGTACATCATTCCTATCTATCAACCCAAGAGATGATTCTGCAAATATTTCAGTTTTGCAAAACAACAATAAAAGACAGAAATAATGAACTCATTAACTGTTTTAGCAAGAAAATTACTATTGAATTTTCAATTATACACAAGTAATGCTTTTAATGTCAATGTACATCAAAATCTTTCACAATTTTGACTGAATAATTCACCATGCAATACGGAATAGGTCATATAACTATTGAAATGACTGAAAAATAATATATTTCATGACTTTCATTCATCTAATGATTTAAATACTTTCTCGAAATTGTATCTGTAGGTAACTAAAAATTTTCATTTTGACGACACTGAAAAAATAAGATCATTACACGTTTATTTATCACAATCTTTTTTTTTTTTTAACATTTGGATTATATCTTTGTTCTTTAATTTTGTATTTTAGGAGTACAATGTTTCAATTGACTTTTATTAGGAACCAATGTTGTTGGAATCGAATTCTGACGATCAGGAATCAACAAACCATCGAGTCTCTGAGCCCATAATAAGAGCTAAGGCAATCGAAAACATGCGAGAAATTGGAACGACGTAGATGTTCTGGTATTTAACTCTTATATTTGGTGGAGACAGCTTAAACTAGAGGTCTTGTGAGTACTTCTCCTACTCTTAATTATCAAACTTAATTAATAAATTCAGCAGACCAATTGATGATGATATATCATGATGATTATGACTTTAATTTGCAGGTGGGGATCATTTGAAAGTGCAGATAGTGATTAGAGCTTTTGAAGTTGTAGAGATGCTAAAGGCATATGAAATGGCTCTCGTGACATGGTTTCGTTGCCTTTTGAATCACGTCAATCATTCAAAGACCACAGAGTCTTCTCTGTTAGCTCATCTCCCACACACAACAGGTACAGTAATAGGTCTCTATGATGTCCCTTCTTTTTTTTTTGTTACTGCTTTCCAAGTTTGGTTTGTGTTATTTTTGGAGCCTCATGAGTTAATTCGTGGAATCAATAAATAAATAAATCAAACAAATCAAACATTCATATCATTGTGTATCTTAATATAATGGGAAAAATTATTAAACGAATCTCGATTCACAATTTACCTGTAAACATTATGGTTAAAACAAGAATTATATAAGTTAAGTAATACATGTTAAAATAAGAAAATGATGGTGTGAATTTTATTTTTATCATATGATTTACAAGTGTAATGAATCTGATTTAGATACATCTGAGTATTTTTCATATGATAGTAATAACAATATCACCAAAAACTAATTAAGTATTAGTTATAAGTTTTAACTTTGTCGAATAAACTTTTAATTTATTGTATAAGTGTCTAAAAATAGGGTATGATTATGCCTATTATGTTAGGATGTGTGGGGATGAGAATAACTGGAGGAAAGAATTTGAGTGATAAAAATTATAAATAAATACCAAGTATTTGTTTGTGCAATTACAATCGGTAAATTTCCTATTTTTCATGACTAGCATAAGATAGACTTGGTGGTTCTCTCGTCCAACAGCCTCCACGAACGCTTGTAAAAAAGTCGTGCCAGCTTCTATTAGCACTAAACTGGTATTGTACTGATAATGATATGATTGAAAATTCTTGAAATGGACTGAAAAGAGACCTATACTTGATTATTTGTGCATGACAGGGCTGAAGAATGGGGAAGGCCTAAGGGACATAAATGCTTTTACGAAACAGATCCAATTACAGATGAAGGGTATTGGAGTATGTATTCTGACACAAACATCATGAGGTTAGTGAAAAAATACATCAATAAATTGAGTAGCCAAGGCTTCAAAGCACAGATGCTGAACATTACACAACTTTCCGAATATAGAAAGGATGCACATCCATCAATGCATAGAAAATTTTGGGATCAATTAACTCAAGAGCAATTAACAACACCCAATTATCATACAGATTGTACCCATTGGTGCCTTCCTGGAGTTCCTGAAGTTTGGAATGAGTTCTTATATGCTTACTTATTTCAACAACCAAATTGATAAACACAAAAATGTATATGATAATAACACTCAACAATTCCTTTTCAATAACTTTCTATTACACACTTCATTATTGTCGTTCGTCAAAAATTTTCTATTTCACTTCCTGTACTTTTTCTTCTTAACATGTGTACTCTTGTTTGTCAATATTATTGTAAGAAAGAATACATGTCAAACATACAAGATGCGAGAGAGGAAATTGATATAGATACTGTACTCATAGATGATCATGTGGCATTTTTGTTATTCATTTTTCATTTTTATTTTTTTGTGAAATTTATTCATTTTGGCTTCCATCTAATCAGCCATATTTTATGCAAACAGAAATTATAAAAAAATAAAATAAAAAAATAAAAAATGAACGAAGAATCACTAGTAGAATTTCAAAATTTTATCTTGTGACCTAGTATAGTGTTCTTGGGCTCAAGTGCATGCTGCCAAAATAGATCAGAGCCCATGGGCCGTCTCTTGTGTTAACCGTTAAGAACAATACAGCCATTCACACTGTGGCGTCCAGTTGGGCTGGGAACCAAGTTGGATTGGATCTTGGTCTGTTCCAACAAGTATTTGGAATGCTCAACATATCAAATTCCAACACTATTGCCACATTTCAAATGAGTATTCGGACTGTGAAATTACTAAAGTATCCCTGTCTCCAATCTCTCCCCTTCACAACAGAGAGGAGTATTATGATAATTCCATAACCCATATTCTGTGGCATTAACATTTCCACACATTTCGAACGTGGCATTCATGAGCCCCTAACCTTAGATCTCCTCTTGAACAAAAATATTTCCTCCAACTCCTGCGGAGTAATATATATATATTTTTTAAAAAAAAATTCACCTCTTTCCTTGTACCCTCTAGTGACTAAAACTTATAACTATTAAATTATATGAAAAGTGTCATCATCTGAATTGTATTTTGTTGTCAAAACTGAAACACGTGTTTGACAAGAATATTTTCTAATTGATCAAGTACGAATTTACAAACTGTAGTTAGACATTCTTGCCACTTGAAAGTAATATAAACAATTCTTCGGAAAATTCTACAATATCTTTAAGGAATTATTCTATTATATTTTAAATTTTGTATAATACAATATCATATATTTTAAAAATTTGTATAAATTTTTAAAATACAACAGAATAATTCTTTAAATGCACTACAGAATTTTTTTGATAGATGTTTATATTATTTTTAATCATAATTAATATAATGTGTTTTAAATATTTATATTATACAAAATTTAAAGGAAATAGAATGAATCACTGACGGTATTGTAATTTTTACCAATTCGTATTTTCCATGAATAGAAAACAAGGCATACGCATTCCACATCATTGAAAATGGGATTGTGGAATTTCAATTCAATTCTTTGAGGCAACAAGACACCATCAAATAGTAAACACATCTAGATAAGTGTTTACGTTCAGCAGCCTTGCAGAGCTTTGAAATCGGATAATGATTATTTGACCTGACAATTGGATGCCGCATCTTGACGTCGATCTGCTTGCGAATGCCAATTTGTTCTATACCATACGTGTCAATTGCGAAACAAATTCAGTGCTCATTAGTCATCGTGGTAAATTTTCTTCAAAAATTTTATAATTTTTTTTAAAAAATTATTTAAAAATGACTCCTGAGATGAAATAATATTATGTAATTTAAAAATTTATACTGTATAAAGATTTTATAAACTCTTAGAATAATTCTTAAATGAAACTGTAAAATCCTCAATTTCATATTAGTCAAATTATCTTAATCTCTTCCCGCATTCATCTCCCAAGTGACCGAGTCCGCCCAAACACTCAAGTCAAGGAAATTATCGTTTATCCGATCTTCAGAATAGTCAAACTCATATGTAGTCATAAAATTAGGGGCATTTCAAATTTCGCTTAACTGAGACTTGGTACTCCTAATGTTTGATTCCATATATTCCAGTTTTATTGACAATAAATTTCTTAAATACATATATAAAAAAATATATTATAACAGATAAACTCAAAATCAATAACTCTCCTATTATACAAATCGATGGTGATGTTAATTTACTATATCTTTATATTCAAATCTGTTCGAATTTAGTTGTACTTCGTAAGAGACTCTTTATATATATCTCGTCTAGTTACGTTGATATATCTCTGTTGTCTAGTATAAATATACAGCCATTAAGACACATATGATAAAACTCATGTTTATTCAGATTAATTAGTGAATCTTGTATGTCTTATAAAAGAACACATGCTTATGTGAGATGCTGATTATAAGTAAACTTTTATAAATAAACTAAACAAATAAGAAACTAGAAATCATTCAAGTGTTTAACCTCTTCCCTGTCTGTTACGATTCAGCTAAATCCCTTTAAAGTACGTGTTAATTACCATAAGTGGAGTATGACTTAATGAGTTGTAAACATGTATGTGGAATTTTGGCGGCGTAGCTAGCAGTAGGCACTCGTTTGGGGGGCGGGGGAGGGGTGGGGGAGGGGAATCACTAGGCATTAGCCGTCGGCAAGTTTGACTATTTTTCCTGGAAAATTACCCGTGGAAAAGTCACTAACCTCAGCACCAGGGTGGATCCAGGACCCAGACATTAAGGGACAACGATAGGGATAGGTGCATAATTTACACGTAATAATAAGGATCTGATAGGGTTTTTCTAACTTTTTAATTACAACATAAATAAAATATAGTTAAATAAACAATTTTAGAACCAACGAAACTATACAATATCTGTTTTTATACAACATGTACTTGATAAATAAAAAATACATATCCATTTTAAGTATTAAATTTCAAAAGTCTTTGAAATGTTCTTATATTTACAAGTAATATTGATTCTTAATTTTGAATATACTAATATTTTGGTTGCATGAATTAAGGAATTCTAACTTTTAGGGAGTCATGTAAAAAAAATAATAATAAAATTTAAAGGTATAATTATGGGATAAAATTAAAATTTTAAAAAAAAAATCCTTATCTACTTTTGAATTTTTTAAAGTTGAGGGGATGTAATTGCACACCTTGACTTTATACATTTTCTACATAGCTTCAATAGCGCTCAACACTCTACTCACTTTAAATCGAATTAGATATTTAATATCAATTATTTAGTATCATTCAGTACTATTTAATAATTTTAACATTTTAATAACAACACTAAAAGGATTGAAAAAGTAGTGAGTGGTTATAATTTTAATCCACTCGACATACGACAATTCTTTCTTAATAATATTCAGTTAACATTAAAAAATTTGGAAACGTGAGTGTCGTTTGACTATAAATACCCCCGCAATCTTCCTCTTACAAGCCACAGAAACTTGAGCAGTGTTCAAAAGAGAGGGAAAAATGAAGTTTTGGGTAGTGGTTTTGTGTTCTTTTTTATTCCTTGTAGGGGTATTAGGACAAGATATTGGTTCTATTATAACAAAACCCCTATTTGAGCAAATGTTAAAGCATCGAAATGATGCAAATTGTCCTGCAAACGGTTTTTACACATACGAAGCTTTCATAGCTGCTGTCAGGTCCTATGGGGCTTTTGAGGAACGACCGGTGACCTTGATACTCGCAAAAGAGAAATAGCGGCCTTTTTGGCTCAAACTTCACATGAAACAACAGGTAATCAGAAATAAATTAATTATAAACTACATTAATTGTCGTAAATCTTAATATCCTTAATACTAAAATGATGATTTCATTATTTTTAAATTTAAGTAACTGAAATGGTCTATCGTATTTTACTGAGTATCTGTCTCTTATACACATTGTAAAATTTTCAATTGGGATTCTTGTTAGTTACACTTTGGAATCCCATGATATGGGTGGTAATGCATGTGGGACTAGGTTTTCCTTTATTAATCGGAGAGAATTTCTCTTCAATATATATTGTAAATATATAATTTTAAATTATTTATCAAAATTTAAAAATCGTTCATATATAATATAATTTATTGTATATTTTTTATATATAAAATTTGAAAAATAAATAAATTAATTTTTCTATTTGATTAAACGTTTAAATTTTTGTTTTAATTTTGACTCATTTTATACCGTTCAAATCTACAGCATAGAAATTGAATAATAAAATACTACGCGAATATATTAGTTTTAAAGTTTATTGATTTACTCATCGAAACAAAATTATTGATATAATTTAATAATTTTTATAAATTTTAGTTGTTTAATTATAAATAATTATTGAAGAGGGAAAATTAATAAAAGGATCCCAACCCAATGCAAACGTGTCAAACGTTATTCTCAAATGCCATGCATGACCCAACAAAGTTTATACTGGATTAAATAAATATTTGGCATTCGAGAGTTAAGCAACTACTAAGAATACCTAGTTATGTGAACAAAAAATTGTAATTCAAAGGTCAAACTAAATTCGCGGAGCCGAAAACAATGAAATTTTATGTATCCTGCTTGTCTTACCAAGTAATTGCCTGGACCACATAAAAAGTTCAAATGAAAGGGGAATAATCTAAGGGCGAAGTGAACTTGTCAAACTTTGAGGCTACAGGAAAAAAAAAATAAACGAAACAATAAATGAGAAATAAAGAAAGAAATCTACTAATTTGCTTTATTTGTTGAATGACGCAGGTGGATGGGCAACTGCCCCAGACGGTCCATATGCATGGGGATACTGCTTCAAGCAAGAACAAGGCAATCCTCCAGATTATTGTGTCTCCAGCCAACAATGGCCCTGTGCTCCTGGGAAAAAATATTACGGTCGAGGACCAATTCAAATTTCTTAGTAAGTAAACAAAATTATATAACAATCCAACATTCAAGAAGAATGTTACTCCTATATTAATTACCTTGTAAATTAACTAAACACAAAATATTCGTAGTTGGTTTTCTTTTACTTGACTGTTTTCGATATTCTTTTACTGAAAATCTCTTTTATGGAAAATTATATATATCTTACCTGATAAACTCAATACAAGTCAGGATGCAGCACAATACACTAACAATATTTAAATCCTTTTACGAATTTAGTTATGTCTCATGCGAATTTTTGACATTTATCCTTTTACAATCATGTATTCGGAGTGATTCAATCGTCTATTATAGTGTACTCTTCTTTTTGCTAACAAAAACTTGATTTTTTTTTTTGTAGCAACTACAACTATGGTCCAGCGGGGAATAACATAGGAGTTAATCTCCTAGCCAATCCAGATCTAGTTGCAACCGACCCAACCATTTCTTTCAAGACTGCATTTTGGTTTTGGATGACGCCTCAATCACCAAAGCCATCTTGCCACGATGTTATGACAGGCAGATGGACACCATCCGCAGCCGACACGGCAGCCGGCCGAGTCCCGGGCTACGGTGTCGTTACCAACATCATCAACGGCGGAATTGAATGTGGAAAAGGCTCTAATGCACAAATGAATGACAGAATCGGTTTCTATAAAAGATATTGTGATATACTTGGAGTTGGCTATGGGAACAATCTTGATTGCGCCAATCAAAGGCCATTTGCTTAGAATATTAATGGATCGAAAATCCTTCAAATAAATTGAGCTCGAATGCTCGCTAGTGCCATCAATTAAAAATTGGTTCACCTCTTGTGGTGATCGTGACTATCATGTATGCATGCTATCTACAATAACTACTCAATTAATCAACTTCGGTTTATTAAATTTTCGTTTCATGTTTTTTTTTTTTAGCCTATATTTTTAATTAAAGCAAAATCTTTTACAAGAACGAAGACTGAAAGTCATTGTCAAGATCAATACACGCATCAAAATAATATTAGATATTTGGTTGAATTTTGTTTATTTTTTTGCGAATTTAGTGACACGATAGTGATCTTTGTCACTTTTTGCGGTCTTGTATAATGTACCGATTTTTAGAATATTTGTCCATTTAAAAAGTTTTACCCGGAGTAAATGATGGATTAAGGTATAGAAGAATTCTCAAGTACAATTGAGTGAATCGTCTTATTGTATTTTAAAAACTTGTACAATATAACGTCATGTGTTTTAAAAACTTATATTTTACTAGTCTTTAAAACCAATATGATATTTCTCCAATATCACTGTAGACTGCGGTATTTCCCTAAGGCATATTACAAGGGATGAGTACTAGTAGTTTGTATATGTGTGTGTATGTGTGCACGCGCTCTAAGAAATTAGAGAAGTTCACTATTAAAGAATCATTTCGTTGTGATTAAAATATGTACTATGGGCAAAACTACATGGGGTTGAGGGTGGGCAATTGACTCCAGTCAACATTGGTAAAATAGCATAATAGCTTATAAAATTGAAGAATTTTATAGTTATCTTTCAATTGCATCCCCTAATTTTTTTTTTAAAATTTGTCTTTTTCTAAACATTGACCACTCAAAATTTAAAATTTGTTTAATTCTCCTTTTATCACAAAACAAACAAACAAACAAATCAAACCTTAATCCCACTAAATATAGTCAGCTGCATAAATCCTGCTACGCTATTGTATTCTATCATAAACCATATCCTCTTCAATTCTTAGATGGGTTATATTTTTCTTACAAGTTACCCACCAAATCTTTTTCGGTCTTCCTCTACCCCTCTTATATTGTTGATTACTCTCACTAAAATCTACTCGCCTGACAAGCGCTTCTACTGGTCGTCTTAACATATGACCTAACCACCTTAAGCGTGTTTTTCTCATTTTCTCATCAATAGATGCTACTTTAATTTTCTCACGAATATGCTCATTCTGTATCTTGTCTATTCTAGTGTATCTACACATCTATCTTAACATTCGCGTTTCTACTACTCTCATCTTTTTCTCATGTGTGTGATTCACTGCCTAACACTGAAACCCATAAAGTATCACTGGCCTAATTGCCGTTCTATAGAATTTACCATTAAGTCGTAAAGGAATTTTGTGGTCACATAATATTCCCGATGCCATTCTTCATTTAGTTCATCCCGCTTATATCCGATATATAACATCTCGATCTATACCATCATTTATTTGAATAACTGGTCTTAAATATTTAAAATTTTCACTTATGGGTATCTCTTGATTTCCGATAGTAACCCTTATTCCATTCCTACATGCACCCTTACTAATCATTTAAATTCCATATATTTTGTTTTTGATATATTAAATCTAAACCCTTTTGTCTCAAGTGTCTCTCTTCAAATCTCGAGTTTAACACTAACCCCATCTTTTGTTTCATCTACTAACACAATGTCATCTGGAAATAACATACACCATAGTATTTCCTCCTATATATGCCTCGTAAGTTCATTTATAATCAACGCAAATAAATAAGGATTTAGAATTGAACTTTGGTGTAAACTTATATTTATAAGAAACTCTCGTGTCAACCCTCCTGGCATTCTCACACTTGTAACCACATCTCTATATATTTCCTTTATTGATTCTATGTATACTACTCTAACTCTTCTTTTTTCTAAAACTCTCCACATAACTTCTCTGGGGACTCTATCGTATACCTTTTCAAGATCAATAAAAATCATATGAGAATCCATTTCTTTATCCTGATATCACTCGGTAAATCTTCTTAAGAGATGTATAGTTTCAGTAGTCGATCTCTCTAGCATAAAACGTTATGCTGATGATTGCAAACTAATTATTTGACACCTTAATCTCATTTCTTAACTTTCTTTCTATCACCCTCTCTGTTATTTTCATCGTAATCTTTCATTAACTTACTATTTATGCAATTCGTACAATTTTGTATATCTCCTTTATTTTTTAATATAGGTATGAGAGTACTTTTCTTCCACTGGTCCAACATCTTTATACTCTTCAATATTTTATTGAAAAGATTGATAAACCAACTTATGCCCTTCTTTCCTAAACATTTCCATACCTCGATTGGGATATCATCGAGGCAAACTACTTTTCCTTTCTTCATCTTCTTCAGAACTTCATCCACCTCTAATTTCTGAATCTTTCGATAATATATTACGTTTCTATACTCCTCAAACTTAGGTAACTCTCCTATAATGATATCGTGTCCATTGTCTTCATTGAAATCCTTTTATCACAAAACAATTATAAATATTTAATATATAAAAGATACTAATTGATTATGAAAAAAATATATTCATAATACATAATTACTATAGAAGCTAATAAATATTTATTGTAATTTAATTTACTGTAAATTTAATTAAGTTCTAAGACATCAAATTTATCTATTTGTATTTTTATTTATTATTAACATAATTTTTGTCCTTGCTTTATTTTTTGCCCCCTCTGACCTTGGAATCCCAACTCCACCCGTAATGAGTACAATATAAATTTTTAAAATATATAATATTATATTGTATAAGATTTTAAAGTACACGAAGTTTAGAATTTGGCTTATGATATTGGCAAAGCAGTTATTTTCCAGCCAACGCAATTTTATTCAAATTACCTAAACAGCCGCGCGTACTGTTCACGCGCCGAACAGTCAGCTCGACATGTACATCGTGCATTAAATGCCGGCCAGATATCGCCAAAATTGTGCTCGTGAAATAGGTGATTGAATGCAAAAATCCTACCTACAATTTACAAACATAAATTACCTACTTACTATTACAAATTTAAATGAATCACCTATTTACTATTACATAACGGGGCCTTTAATGTGACTGACATACTATGAATTGTATAAAAACAATCTAAACTAGGGAAAACAAGACTGGAGTAGCCACCCAGTGTGTTTGTGCGCCGGGACACAAAAAATACATCAAAATTTGAAAAGCAAATAAACCCTATTTTAGATTGACTGTTTGGTCCAAGATAAGTCAAGCGATGTGTACAATAGACATCCTGTTGTAAAATGGGAAGGTTTGGGATGGATTTGAATTTCCCTCGGCACCCACTTTACCCGGCGTTGGACCGGTTGCGTGATTTTATTGCGTTTCCCTTTTCAATTTTAGTATTCATTATTGCCGGCTTTGTAGCATACGTGTGCTTTGAGATAGTTTAAAAGTAATAAAATATGTACATGTTAATGAGGAAACAAAAATAAATGGTAAATATTAACATTGACAGGTAGATTTAGCCCGGGTCCAATTAAAAGTCGCACACATTGAGTTTGTAGTGCCCTTTAACTCCCAAGGGGCAAAATAGTCATTTATCATGCACGCCGAAGTTTATTTCTAACCCCCAGCTGTCTCTTATAACATGAAGGGCCTAAATGTAATTTAAAAAAATTATTTGAGGGCTAAAAATGCAGAAATCTGAAATCTGGAGGGCCAAAACGCAAATAAAATTTTTTCTGAAATTTTGCAGAATTTTTTTTTTTAAATGCCACATCATCGCTGACGTGGCGCAATCTGGTGGTGCCACGTCATCGATGACGTGGCGCATCTGATGAGTGCCACGTCATCCGTGACGTGGCACAATCTGGTGATGCCACGTCAACCGTGACGTGGCTCAATCTGGTGATGCCACTTCATCCGAGACGTGGCGCAATCTGGTGGTGCCACGTCATCAATGACGTGGCATCAAGTGGGCACTATCAGATTGTGCCTAAATGTAATTTAAGTCACCTTGCAGATAAAATGTCAAAATGACTGGCACTCCCCTGGAGGAGTAAAGTGGAAATAAAATTTTTCTAACCTTTCCTTTTTTTTGTGTGCAGATTTTTGTGGGCTACCAGCCTTCTTCCACCACGCTTTTGACCCATCAGATTAACGATTTTGCTTCGGGTTTGAAAAGAGAAGTTGTAGCTCCAGGAACCCTCTACAAATTTTATTCTTTGACTTTACTCCAGTTCCTCCTCCATCGCTTGAAATCTTGGCTCAAAGAGTTGGTTGTCTGGAAAAATTTTCTGCAGATCCTCTGGACCAACAGCCTTTTTCTACCAAATTTTTGACCCTATAAATGGACGATTTTGCTTAAAATTTACGAATGGAAGTTGTAGCCCCAGGAACCCTCTACAATTTTTCTTCTTTGAGTTTATTGTAATTCCTCTCCGATTGTATGAAATTTTGGCTCAAAGTTGGCTGTTTGGCAGGTTTTTTAGGCTTAAGAAAATTTTCTCTGCAGAAATTTTTTTTCTATCCCTTTAAACTGATTTTTTGTGCTTTTAATGAATTGGATTGAGTGTAAAAATGGTCAAAGACCATTCCTTGTCATGTGGGGAGTATTTTTCACAAAAAATTTCAGATACCCATACAAAAAGAAAAAATTAAAAGAAAATTGAAAGACAAATTAAAAGGAAAATAGGGGACAACTTAAGGGACAAAAATAGGTGTCTACAGCTTGCCCCTCTTTGCCGGAGTGTCGAAGAGGATCGAAGAAATTCTAGGCAAATATTGTAGACACCGTATGGTCAATGATTATAAACATGCAGATGTCTATTTGCCTCATGTCAACCTTAAGCTCATGAGGTCATGGAAAGGGAAATTCAAAATCTTGACAAACACACTGGGGAGATTAGATCTATCTATTCATCCAGAGCGGAAAATTTCTTATTGGGAGAAAGAAATGAACAAAAAGACGCGCAGTGAATTGAACCATAAAAGACATAACTGAAACTTGGAAACAAGAACGAAATCTCGATCTGGTGTTCATTGGGAGCACAGATACGTTAGAATGAAATGGGTGATTCACCTAAATTTATAACTTTTAAACTAGGTCAAAGCCACGTTTACTACAAATTCCACAAGCAATGTGAATTAAAAGCCCGACTTTGTATCATCAAGGCCAGGGTATGTAAACACAAATGAAAAACCCGACTTTATGTTATCGGGGTAAAGACATGTAAGTTAAAATGAAAACCCGAATGGTGAGTTTGTCGGGTAATGAAAACTTGAAATGAAAGCCGAAATTTTTATCGGCCAATGGAGAAATGCAAACTTGAAATTCGTTTATCAGAGATGAAAATGCGAACCTGACATTCGTTCATCAGGTTAATGAAAATGGAAATGAGAACCCGAAATTTGTTTATCGGGTAAAAAATGCAAACCTGAAATTCGTTTATCAGGTTAAATAAAAATGAAAATGAGAACCCGAAACCTGAAATTCGTTTATCAGGTTGAATGAAAATGAGAACGAGACCCCGAACCTGATTATCAGAGTGCAAATGTAAATTTGAAATTCGTTAATCAGGTTAGTTCTCAATGGAAATAAGAACCCGAAATTCGTTTATCGGGTGAAAATTTTGATAACCTAAAATTCGTTTATCAGGTTAATGAAAATGGAAAATGAGAACCCAAATTCCATTTTATCGGGGATGAAAATGGCACCTGAAATTCGTTTATCAGGTTGATTTGGCATTGTGTGTCGATAAGAATTGCATTTGTATCACCCGATATGAAAATTTCTGGGTTCTCATTTCCATTTTAATGTGTATGATAAGAACCCGAAATTCGATTATATTTTGAATTTTTGCAAACCTGAACATATCGTTTATCAGGTTGATTAAAACTTTTTTGAAACACCCGAAATTCGTTTATCGGGGATGAAAATGCAAACATGAAATTCGTTTATCAGGTTATAAAAATGAAATGAGAACCCGAAATTCGTTTATCGGGAGTGCAAATGCAAACCTGAATTTTGTTTATCAGGTTAGTAAAAATGGAAATGAGAACCCAAAATTCGTTTATCGGGTGAAAATGCAATAAGCATGACACACACACGGAGCCATGCCATTGGGATTACCCATGAAATGAAGTGTAAAAGGCAACTAGTAATTAACCCTAACTGACTGGATGTGTAAACTAGAACATGAAGATGTGTTACGGTAAATGACAGTATCATTTAAACTAGAGGTTTGACTGGGAATTCAATGGCACAACTCTCCACATGTGTAGGAATGCCTGTGAGGTTGTGTTAATCTAGACAGTGTTAAGAGCAGTCATGTTAGTATTATCTGATTCAAGACTTACATATCATTTCATGGGTAATCCCAATGGCATGGCTCCGTGTGCTGTATTTCTTATATCCACATAACTAAATGCATTGCCCCAGTGTCGTTGATTTTAGCATCCACTTTATTTTCGTGTACCTGCAGGTACTCAAAACAATGCGATATTGAGCAAAGAAAACTCGAATTGGTCAGTGTCATAACATACAAAAATGTCAATCTTAGTGAACATTACTATAAGCAAGGTGTCTCGATAAGAGCTGCCTACGTATCCCACCACGGGAATCAGGTCGAACGTAGTTCGATTAAACAGATGATTTTCACATATTTGACAACTAAAACATCAACAACAAGAAGAAAAACTACAAACAAACAAAATGACAATATGTGAGTTAGATAGAAGTACATGAATAAATAATACAGGCACATGGGAGCAGTCTTAGTAAAAATCGTGCCATCACCGTATTAACACCGCTTTGCCTTTCATTCTAAGTTATTTGAACCCGATCAGGCAATGCTTTGGATCCATTGGATACGTGCCTCTTAAAGGCCAATGACGGTGTTGAGAGAACGACATAGAGGCAACCAATAGAGAAGCCTAACTAAAAAGGCTCAAATTTCTATTGAACACTTTCCCAGACGTGGACCCAGAGAAGTCATCAACCGGGATTTGACCGTTTGCTCGATTTGCCCCTTCCTCAGCGCCTTTTCAGGTTTTCACTCCCCTCCTTTTTATTTTTATTTTTGCATTTTTTTGCATTTTTATGTAATTGGGATAGACATTTTTATGTAATTGTCTCTTATAGACATCTGCATGTTTATAAATGACACCTAGAAGTATGTCTTCACTACCTAATTTTATTTTTAAGTGTAAACAGAGCCTCTTCTATTTACCCATAAATTGAGAGGATTCTAGTCTCATAAAATAATATTAGTGAAACGATTATTAAAAACAAAGAAGATAATTAAGGACTGAATTTGTAACTGTTATATTGTTGTCCTACAAAAATTGATTATTGAATATTAATTACCATGCAAATGATTATTTTTTTCATCGCAAATTTTAGTTTTATATGTTTGTTTATATGAGAAAATTACCAACTTCAAGAATATAGAGAAGACATAATATTGAAAAAAATTTATATCCTCATTTGGTAATAATATCTATCAAAAATTAATAATTAATTAACATAGTGTTGTGAGAAAATGCAAAGAAAAATATATTACTTTTAAAAATTCATTTCTTTTTTGTGATATAGTACATTATGAATTAATAAAAAATTGTAAATTTAGTCCCTCAACTATTTTTAACTCTTGTAAAGATCCTTTATTTTTTTAACTTTTTGTCTCTCAATTGTAATTTCATGAACTATCGGAGCTAAGAGAAAAGTTTTCAAAAGTTTAATTTTGTTTTATTAATTTTGTTAAAATTGCACCCACTAAAATTTCTCAAATGTTTCTATTCCTTTACATTTCTCCCCTCTCTCTAAAAATTTAAATTTCTTAAATCATACAATTAAAATGTTGTTCAAAATTAAGAATGTCACTTGAAACATAAAAATTGTAAAAAACTTTTGAAATTTAGTATATAAAGTGGACATAAAATTATTATTTGCTTTAAATTCATTTTTTCAAGTATTTGCTGTATAAAAATTGAGTATTGTGTGCTTTCTTCAATTTTAAATCGTCTATTTTATTATATTTTACTTTTATTTTGTAAAAGGTTAGGACAACTACCATTAGATTTTTAAAATAGCATGTAAAATTATACATTATATTAAAAATTATTTTTACTTTACGATTACTAAGTACTTACCAAAGCCATTCACCCCTATAAGGCCACAATCTATGGCTCCACATTGATTTCAAACGATGAAAGTCTCTAAATTTTTTGCTAATCTCAAGAAAGTCTCACTATATTTTATTTAAATTTTTTCATCATCAATTATTTTCAAATATCACGGAAGGCCCTAAAGTTTTTTTTTTTTTGTTTTTTTTTGTTTTTTGTATCTAAGTAGTCATGTAGCCATGATTTAAGCTAAATAACAAAAATTTCACATCAAGAGAATTAAATAAAAAAAAATAGGGTACATATGAGGATTACAAAAATACTTAAGGAACAAAAAACTTAACTAAAGTTCACAAAAAAGTTTGGGGTACTTCTTGTGATTAAAAAATATGTTAAGCATGAAAAAATTAAAAATATAATTCGAGGGATCTCCGTGAGATTTTAAAAATAGTTTAGGGATTAAATTTTGCAATTTTTCCTTATCATTTTTTTTAATAGAAGTATTAAAATTGGGTTGCAAGACTGAAATTACTCGTAAGTGTAATTATGTTACATCATTTTCAAATTTATTAAGAAGAATCCTATGTGTGAGGTATTATCAAATAAATAAATATATTTTTTTAACTTATTGTAAATAATATAACTTTACATTTAACATGTATTGTAAATAATTGACACTTATATAGTGATCTATAATATTTAGTGTTGTGACTTTTCTTTTAGAAATAAATCAATTTAAGAGGTACGTTATATGATGACAATATGAAAGTCTTGAATAAATAGTATATAGTAGTTAAGGATAACATCTAAACATTAATTTTTCTTTCTATATTACTTTCTCTTAAATTTCTCTCTTTTCTTTATAGGCTGTTCAAAATTTTCCATCCTCTTTTTTTCTATATGTTTTTCCTTAAATATCTCTTTATAATATAATTATTTTATTTTAAAAATTGAAAATATGATAAAACTATTTATTGTGAGGCACCCATAAGGGTGTACAAAAATCATTACTATAATCATAATTTGAGTGTCTTGAATAAATAGTAGTAGTTAAGCATAAGATCTATGTATTCATATGAACCAAATAGTTACCTTAAGTATTTCATTTTTACTTTTACTAATTAGTATGCAAATTTTCTAATATACTTGCCACTTGTCATCATGTAATAGCTTTCCAGTAAACACCCCCTTTGCTTTACTATATATACTAGCTTAAAACCCCGTGCTATACACGGGGAAGAAAATATATATACCTAATGGAATGATATATAGGTTAGTAGGAATGATGATGATATAAAAATTTTAATAATTAAGTAAATAAAAAACTAAGTAATAATTAATAAATTTTACAATAGCATTAATACAAAACTTAAAAGTAAAAGAAATAATAAAATTAAGGAACTTATAACTGTTAGAGGTTATTACTTAGTTTTTATTTCTTATTCAAAAAAATATATATATTGGTATTTATGAAAATATAACCAACTTTTTAAGATTAAACAATTTATCTAGTAAAAATATAACTGAAAAAGGTGAAGAGGTTTTTTTTTTGTAATTTTTCTCTTTTTTGATTACCAAAAAAAAGAAAAAGAAAAAATCAACTTGTAAAATTAAGGTGAACCTTCTTATTTTGATAAGTTTCACTTTTATAATAGTTAATAGAGTATGTAAGTATTTGGAACTAAGAAATCAAGACAAGAAAAACAAAAGACGAAATTTAGGGGAAAATATTTTTTTCCCTATACAAAAGGTTTAAGAGGATTTAGTCCATGGGTATTTTTGTTAATTAGTTAATTAAAAAGTATTAAATGTGTAGAGTTTAAAGTTTTTATTCGAGTATCAAAATTATTGGTCTAAAATTATTCTATTTTTTCTGAATATAAATTAATTGTTAATTTTAATTACTATATACATTACTTAATCATAGATGTCATTTCATTTATATGACAATCTTTTAGAAATCATGTTTGTTTAATAAAATAGTATTTAAAATATTACATAGTATATATTTGTAACTCTTTTGGGAAGAAATAATCAATTATAAGAAATATATATATATATACATAAAATGAGCAATTTGAATAAATAGAAGTAGATAAAAATAAGATTTAGTTAAATTAATTTGAATTCAAGACAACAAAGTATATTTCATGATAAAAATATACCATGATATAATTTGGTCACAATTCATATATGTTACTCATCTTTCAGTGTATATGAATAATCCTTTAAATATTATATGCCTAACTTTTTTTCAAATAAATAAATAATTGTTTCCTAACTTATAATAAACAACACAATTTTATATTTGACACGTATTTTTAATAATCAATACTCATACAATAATCTATAATAGATTATTGGTTTTGTAACACTTTTGTTAAAATTTATAAATTAATTATAGGAGATATATTTGCCTAAAATGAAGGATTTAAAAAAAATAAAAGTAGTTAAGATAAAATTTATATAGTTAATTTAAATTATAATAGTTAATAAAGTAATTATGTTTTAGTATTAGTATTTACTATTTAGATTCCTACACATTTGATATGCCACTTGTCATGCTTTAGTAACTCCTCACTAAAATACCCATTTACTTTACATATATACTGGCAAAACAACCCGTGCTATGCACGGGAGGAGGTATAAAATCTTTATAATGATACAGTTGTTAACTAATGTCTATCTATTTTTCTAATTTAAAAAATGATAATGTGAAAAATGAAAATTTTAATCCCTACCCTCTCATTATTTTTCTCTTATTTCAACAAAAAACTTATTTCAACAAAAAGAAACAAACATCAACTAATGAGAAATTAAAAATTAGTAATCCACTTTTTATATCTTTAATAGAGAGATAAAACATTTACAAAAAGAAAAAAAAGCCCGTTTTGGCATCACAGAATCCACGAAGTCGCACATGATACTTCTACGGTTAAGATAGCACCTCGTAAAATCATCTTTTATCATTGAAAAAATAAAAAAATAAATAGCTCTGTATTGGAAGTAAATATCGATCTTTTTCTGATTAATAAAACTAAGAAAATCAACAAGCAAAACTCCATAAAAAAGCTACTTAACTTATCTATCGTAGAAACTTTGCATATCAAAAAAGCTAATCTATTATAGAAAAAAAAAAAAAAACTAACAAAAAATTCAGAAAAAAATGATACTTTAAGAGAATATCAAATCAAAAGTAAAAATTTACCTTCATGGATAAAGAATAAAGTAAATAGATTATGATCCCAATTCACTTGAGCAATTTGAAAAAAACACACACACACACAAAAAATTGATATCTTAGGAGAATGCCAAATCGAAAATAAAAATTACATAATGAAGAAGAAGAAAGGAAGTAGATCACGATTTTGCAAAATCATGATTCTGGAATAACTCTTTACTACAAAACCATAAAGACTTACTTATTTAATATTTACTCAACAAGTCAGGAAAAATATGAAAGAGTGAAGAAAATACGAGGGAGTGAAGAAAATAGATGGGATAAGAGAATTTAATCTTTGATAGAAAACATTTTGAATTTGAAAAAACATAAATGGATAAATGGATTGAGAGATGGATTGAATTTTTTATTATTTGGAATCTTAAATTATTATCTAGTTTGTTGTATATTAAAAAGTATTAATTTATTAATTAATTAGTTTGATGACAGGTAAATATAATTGTCGATAGATAACTATTGTGTAAAAAAAGAGGGTAAATTATATGATATGACAAGCTAAACAATAGTAATTACTGTTTTAAAAAGTTTTAAAGTTATCGATAAATAATTATTGTTTTGAATAAAAAAAGAATTAGTTGTAAGATATAATTAATAAGTTAGACATTAGTTAAATGTTATTTTGAAAAAAAAAAATAGTTGTTTGCTATGATTAATGTAGATAAAGATTTCATTTTAAGTGGAATTTGTTTAATATCATGATAGAATAAACCGAAACAAAATCTTTTTTTGAAAGATATAACCGTAACATTTATTTATTTGAAAAAAAAAAGTTGTTAACAATGATTACTATTAGTAATTTGATAATAAAAGGGTACATGAATGGCTGAAATTGGTTAAAATAATTTTTTGTAAAAGTTCATATATTTTTTAATAGTACTGCATTATTTTTTAGACATTATCTGTATAATAGAATTGATCTATTTTGTTATACCATTAGGTAGTAGAAAAATGAGAGCATTTATATATATATCTGTCTTTTTACACATTTGTCATATATATATATATATAAAATGGATAAAAAAATTTTGTGAATATAAATGATCTGACAATATAAAATTAGGAGTTATCTTTTAGAATGCATAATTAATTTGTATTCATTTGTTCTGAGAAATAACTACTTAATATGTATGAAGATAAAGTTAAGATTTTGAATATTTAAGCCTATATTAATTTTTTTTAGTTAATTAGTGATAGAAAGTAAGTAACCTCTTATATATTCTTTTGGTAAGTCATTATAAAATAAAATAAAATAAAACTAACTAAAATTATTAATGTGATGTAACTATAGAGTAAAGAGAAAAACAGATGATTAACTAAATTAGTATCTAGTATCAACTTAAAATTTTTGAAAATTCAAAATTTATTAAGCTTGTTAATAGCAAAATCATTATAATTTTTGAATCAATTGTTAATAATTAATATTAGTCATAATATGTTAGATAGGAAAGGAATAACAATATGCTGTGTCATCTCTCATCACTTATCGTGGGAAGGGGTTTTGCTATAATATATATATATATAATAAAGTCGACGCATCCACTCTTTCCAATCCTTTCTCTTATGTGATATCTAATTAGTACGTAAATTACACTTGAACCCTTCCATAAATTTCTCTCTCACACCTCTCTTAATTGAACTCAAATTTGCTATCTTTATTTTGAAGGTTACTATATTTATCAACTCATATAATTCCTTAAAAATACTCTTGATAATTCTCTATTCCCCTCTTTCTCTCTCTAATAATTCTTGTTTTCCTCATCTCTTTATCTTTTCCAATATTGAAAAGATTCGAGAAGATTGTCAAATTATCAAAAATTTCAACCACTCTTATGCTACTGTCATTCTCAAGCATTCCCTATATAAAGCTATTTATTTCATTTATTTACTGCCTAAATCTTATCTCTACACATGATTTTACATTGGACTGCTCCTTCAATTAGAGATTGCAGTCATATCAAGGCTTACAGTTTTTTTTTTTTTCAAATTCTCCATATATTCACAACCCTTAAGTTATGGTTTTTTTTTTATTTTTTATTGTGTATTAGATTTTTATTTTTTTGTCTGTTGTAGGTTTGAGAAATTTTACACATTTTCACAACCATTTAGTTATCAATTTTTTGATCACTTATTAGATTATATATTTTTTAGTGTTGTAGGTTTTAGAAATTTCCCTATATAATTTTTTATTAGATGGATTGTTGAACATGTTTCCTTTTTTTCATGATGTGTAGGTTTACGGTTTTTTCTGATGGGGAAGGGTAAACTTCAAACGCAAAATATGACAATATCGTTCTAAAATTTATAGACATTTTTCATTGTACTATCTTTTCCAACCCTTCACCAAGGAGATATCCAATTCCCATCAGGTATATACCTAATTTATGTAATTACATAAATCACTTAAATTTGTTAAAAATGCATAGTTTCTTTTTTGATTGAGATGTGCTATATGATTTTGTGTTTTATCATACGCAAAATCCTCCACTAAAATGCTATGAATCATGTTTTTATGTTTTCAAGAAGCTTATAACATAATGCATGTTAAATTGTACTTGACTCATAATGTACTTTCGATGGGCTCTTAAAAATTAAATATACTTATGATTTGATTAACCTAATCGCAAATTGCACTAGAAGTTTTTCTTATACATGTATACGAATTTGTCTTTCTTTTTTTGCAATCTAATAGAATATTATTATTTTCATTTTTTGTGCAGATCTTATGTGGTTGTAGATCTTCATCTAACATTTGGACTTTTCCAAATTTTAAATGATCTACAGTGGATCTCTAGTTACTCTTTGGTGACCTATTCTTTGGTAATTTGTAATGGCAAGAAAGAAACTAAAATTTTTTCCCATTCTTCTGATATATTGTGATGGTAACAATCACAAAATTTTGTTGCCTCCATGAAGATTATGTAGTTAGCCAACAATATTAAATTTTTGTGTATCATTTTTTCTTTCTTTATTTATATTACATTATTTGGTTTATAAAAAATCTTTGGTGAGCTTATCTTGGACACCCATGTGCTCTATTGGTTTATTCATCCATTCTGAATTGTTGCATGTGTACAAGGTGTTTTGTTGATATCTAAGTACAAATATAGTTGAATTTGTCTATCCTGATTTTATCTCTGTGTGTACTACTAATTCTCAATAAAATACATTTATTTTTAACTTCTCAATCACCCTTCATATCACGTTTGAGGCCAACGGATTTGTACCTTATACAAGAGTTATTTGATAAGATAAATTGGATAAGTGGGAAATAAAATAAGGATTTATAATTGTACAATTATGAATAAAAATTCAAAAAGCTAAACTTATTACCTAAGTATATTGTATTTGTATATGTAGATGTAGTTACAATACATGTGTTTATTCATCATTCTTTAATGGTAAAATACATCAAATTTCCCAAGATTTCAATCTTCAATTTGAGGTATGATATAGTTAATAACCTGCTATTTTTTGTTTTAACATTTTCAGCCTTCATTTTTTTTTCCTTTTCTTTAGTTTTTGTTATGATATAATGTTAATTTAGCAGGTTCTATATATTAAAGGTTTTTTTTTTATTTTTAAATAGACTAAATTTAATAGTGATGGTTTATGCCAAATATTATTATATTTGACAATAAAATTTGTCTTTGCAAGAATTACTATTAGACTATTAGTTTACATACATATGTCACAGTTCATCTATTTCTATTCATTAGAACTCATTCCAAAATCTCTCCTTCTCTCAAACATACATAGATGTTGGTAAAAGAATTATATGATGTGAAAGTAAAAAAGTTTCATAGCTTTATCAATTTTTCTTTTCGTTTTTTTTTTTCACTATTCACAAAAGTATATAACATATTATCATGATATTATTTGAACAGAAATCTCTATTATCAAGATATCGCTTGATATGGATTTTTGGAATAAAAATCAATTACTAAATTAAAAAATATGCTTAAATGCTTAAATTTTATTTTAGAAATATAAACTGTGAGTTGTATTTCACTGGTAACTAAACATGTATCATAAAGATATCTCGTACATGGTATGGGGTAACTACTAGTTAATATATGGTCTCAAAGACTAAGAAGGCTGTGAATAGAAATTTATTTTTCCCTGTCGATCTTGACCCCTTGAGAAGACGAAGCAAGACTAACAAGTGTTTAATGGGTCTGAGGAATGAAAATTATAATTTAATGATATTTATACATACTTGATTGAACATTATACGGTAAGAAGTATAAATCATTTTATGAGAATGAAAATATTAGAAATATACATTTTTATTCTTTACTTATGACTTGAATTTCAAATGAGTTACTCATTAAAACAATCAAATCTAATCTAATTTCTTGCCAAACAAATAATAGAAATGATAGGAAAATCACAATATTAGTCTTACAACTATTTCATTAAAATTAGAATGGTCTCCCAACTTTAATTTTAGTCGGATTAGTCCCTAAACTAAATATTTGTATCCAATTTAATCTCTAAATGGCGGCTCCACCTAAAACATAAATTTTTTGAATTTTGACCGATGTTGATTTGGGACATAACCATCAAATCATTTGGTCCTAGGATTTTTATTTTTAAAAATCACCTCTTTAGTCCTCCAACTATTTCATTAAAACCAAAATGGTTCTCCAACTTTAATTTTAGCCGGATTAGTCATTGAACTAAATATTTGTATCTAGTTTGATCCGAAATGGCGTTTCCACCCAAAATATAAAGTTTTTTAAATTTAATATAATCAGTGTTGACTAAATCATCAAATCATCTAGTCTTATGATCATTAGAAATGTAAACAGAGAGAAGTTTGATGATACTACTCTGATAGCTTTTACAAATCACATATAACTTTGATTTCATCTCCAATTACAAAATCGATCTATGGAGTTTTCTCCGGAAGATAATTACATCCTTGCCATTGAACTTACACTGCCAGAACTAAGAGGAGAAGGAGGAGAAAATCAAGTAGAGTTTTGTGAGGAAATTATTGCTTACAGATTGGATTTCAAAAAAATAATATAGATGTGTTTCGGAAGGAATAAATGGAGGCTGTAGAGAGAAGTTTGCCTATTGGAGGTGGAGGAGATAGGAAGCGGGAGAAAGATAAAGTGGTAATAGTTGCAACGAAGAAGAGGAGGCAGCAAGAGGGAGAAAAGGTAATGGAGAAAGAAGAGATGGTGGCGACAATGGCGGAGAGGGTGGGATCGAAAGGGGTAGGATCGGTGATGGATGCGGTGAAGGGAGAAGATGTGGGGGCAGCGAGAAAGGAGAGATGAGATATGGGAAAAGATGAGATGGTGGTGCCAGACAAAGGGAAGTGGGAAGGCTTCACAGGTGGGGGATGGAAGGGTAGCGTTGGTGGTGCATTGGTGTAGGGAGAAAGATAAGGATGATTTTAGAGTTTTGGTTTAAATGAATGAAATTATTAGGAAAAAATGAATATAGCGTGGCAACAAAACAAAATCTCAAGCACATAACCTCTAGATCATTATTAATCCATGTAATATGCTTGGTTTTTTTTATTATAAAGTCTAAAATTATTTTTAAAAATAAAAATCATAAGACCAGATGATTTGACAATTATACCCGTATTCAACACTGGTCAAAATTCAAAAAATTTATGCTTTGGGTGGAGCTGCCATTTAGGGATGCAATTGGATACAAATATTTAGTTCAAGGACTGATCCACCTAAAATTATAGTTGGAGGACCATTTTGGTTTTAATAAAAAAGTTGGAGGACTAATGAGGTGATTTTAAAAAACAAAATTATATTTTGGTTTTAATGAAATAATTAGAGTACTAATGAGGTTAAAGAAGGAAAACCCTCTTTGTTTTTTGACTCTTTTTACATGCTAAACTTTATAGTCTAATGAACTTGTGATTAACAGGTTATTCTTCACATCCAGCAACATGCCAACAAGTCTGTTATTATGGTGACAGTAAAGGGTCGTTACAATTTACAATTAACCTTCGTTTTGTTGATGCGTGAAAAATATAGTAACAAAATAAAGTATCTAGGTCTAAATCCTAAGTCGTCTCAATCCTCCAAAGCAAAGGTTATGGTGTGCGTATACCCACGTTATATGAAACTTGCAACAAGAACAAGAGCGGCAGGACTATATCCCCCCGAGGAGGATCCGATGCTCAAATCAGAATTTGTGCTAGGAAGAAGATTTAGAGAAAATTGAGAGCTTGAAAAGGCAAATGAGAAGTTGAGTGAATAATGTTGTTTGTTTACCTTGCCAACTTACTACTTAGAACATTATTTCTCCTTGATGGGTTTGAATAGTTCATGGGCTTGAGAATAATTATTGGACCCATGAGGGCCTTGAATATGTGGAATTTCTTCATAGATTGATTTTAGGTAAAAATTACTAAAATGTCATCCCGTATATTTTACCGCTTTGACTGACTGGCCACGTGTCTGCGAGCCATTGAATGATATTTTTAGGCATCATAGCTTGCCTCCCACTCTCAAGTCGAGTTTGCACGGGTTGAGAATAGTATAATAATCTCTAACATGTGTCTTGGCCGGAACCAAAAACTTCGAAATTTTGAATTTTATTCTTGAACGGAAAATGGTTGATCCTTTTGAACTTGCATACCTCCTTCTTAAGTTGAGTAGTGATACTCATTTGCTCATTTTTGAGATTGGATGATACTTGTACGTAGTATCTCAAAATAATAGTTGTAACTCAAATCTCCACTCAACCCTCAACTCGCAACTCCCAATACTCAACACTCCACCTTACACCCAACACCCAACCTATATTAATACTCTACCTTACACCCAATACCTAATACTTAACACTCTACCCTCAACCTAACACCCTCAATATCCAACACTCGGCTCTTACCCATATATCCAACACTTAACACTCCACCCTCAACCCAACACCCATAACACCCACCACTCTACCCTTACCTCTACACCCAACACTTAATACTCCACTTTCAACCGAATACTCACAACACCCAACACTTCACCCTTACCGCTATACCTAACACTTAACACTCCACTCTCAACCGAACACCCACAATACCCAACACTCCATCCTTACCCCAACACCCAACAATAAAAACTCCATCCTCAATCAAACACTCACAACACCAAACACTCCACCCTTACATACTATACCCAAGACCCAACACTACATACAAGACATCAAGAATATCTTGCATTTTTTTCCAAGTTATTGACCAAGTAAGTACACACTTGCAGTTTTATTTTATTTTCTCTCTCTTCATTTTTCTCTTTGACATTTCATCAACCTAAAACTTCATATGCACTAGTTTGAACATTCATATTCATCACTTTTGTGAATTCTAAAATTAAAGATGGAAGTAGATCTAGGATTTGATCCATAAATTTGGGAGTGATATTAAACTTGGTAAGGGTTTGTTTTGGTTTAAAGATGGATATGTAAGTAATGAGTGAAAAAAAATAAGGATAGCAGGAGGAAGAAAGAAAGAAAAAGAGACTGAGAAGAAAGGAGGAAAAGAAGAGAGAAATAGAAAGAAAATGGGAATAGTTTGGAGGTGGAAGATGCAAAGGATGGTGCAGTTGAGAATCTTTTGGAGGATTCGAACAAGAAAATCCAACCCATAATTCCTTACTTCTGGAGTACAAAGAAATAGCAATCGACCATGGAGAGCTCTTATGCCACGTGACTGGAGGAGTACCCAGCTGCTATCTTCAGTTCTCTTTCCTCGACACCTCAAACTCTTCAAAAGACCTCTCCCATGGAAGCCCCTCTCGAACCCCTCAACCTAGCAACACCATGATGGCCTCGACACTGCGGTTGAAGGAATGGTTGTTGCAAAAGCCATTTTCACAGCACAGGAGACCACGACTGCTACTTTCAATCAAAGAGAGTCCACGACTGCTATTCCTCACCATAGAGCAACTGCGCAAATGCAAAGTTCAGCTATGCAAAACTTCAACGTTGACGCTGTTGCTGCTTCAAGACCTATCTCTAGCGTTGCTGCTACTACGTCGAGATGTCAAGGTGCCGTAACTACTCCTCTCGAAGGAAAAAATATCTTCATTGTTCCTGTTGTAATCGATGATACTAATGCTGTTGCTGCTTCGCTCCATTTTCAACTGATTCATACCTCCAAGATAAAGCAGCCGCTGTGCACCACCTCCCTTCAGCTGTTCCTCATTGTAATGAAGTTGCTGCAGTTCCAAGAGGTGTTGCTGCTCGAGAACTTGCCTATGGTGCTGCTGTTAGTGAGTTGGAGACAGTACATCTTGTAGTTGCTCGGCCAAAGAGAAGAAATGCAGTAGCTGCTCGTGTGGATAAGGACTTTATAGCTAATGAGCAAGCTTGTGTAGCTGTGAAATCCGAGGCTTACACATCTCAAATTCCTGAAATAATCATTGCTATGCCCGTAATTTCTAATGCTTCAACAACTACACATGCAATAAGAAGAGGTCTCATAGCTTCCTCAGGCTCTTATTCCAATACATATTTGAAAAATGATGCCTCAACAATTAATGAAACCCTTAGATGTCAATGACATGAATGATGAAGTTGACCATGACAATGTGTTGTATCTTGACAATATGACTAAGGCATCAACCATGTTAGTCAATCCTTTACATGAACCTCTTGAGTCGAATTCTCCTGAAGTTATCCATGGAACTAATTGTACACAAGAACAAAGTGTTGATAAGTTGTATAATATCTCGAGCATGATTGATAGTTATCAAGAATTTTCTTCGAGTGATGTGCTGGATATACTTGAGCATATTTTCGATGAGTTAGGTGAGGTCCCGTACACTAGTAAAATGATTAGCCCTTTGCGTAAATCTTTGGACTTGGATTTTCTTCAAGAAGACCTTGACATGAGGCCAAAAACAAGTAAATTTTGGCAAAGTATGTTTGTGGATTAACCCTTGATTGGTGGTGCTTCATCTTCTAAGGTAAGGGTGAACATTTGTAGAACTACCGGTTCAACTACAATTGTGTCATTGCGACATTCCCCAAGTGCCTCGGGCTAGTGAGCACTACCTTGAGCATAAACACTCTAGTGAAGAGGATTTATCTCAACATAAGCATGAGTCTTATAGTGAAAAAATTGTGGCTTCTCCTTCACTAACTAAGAGGAAAGAACTCAAAACTTCTCGAAAGCATGGAGTAAAAAGAAAAGTCAAGGGCAATAATAATGATCCCGTGTATGTATATTCTCAATTGCCTCATTTAGATGTTGATATGGAATTGGTTAGGCAATGGATGAAGAAGTATCACATCCCTAATATTTTCAAAGTAAAGATTCCACCTGCACTCAACCATAGACCTTGCAAGAACTCTTCCGAATATATGTCCGTGTATTTGGCGCAACTATAGGCGGGATTGAGGTTCCCGCTACCATTATTTTTCCATAAGGAGTTGGAGTATTACCAAATTGGGTTTGGACAATTACATGCCAAATCCATCCGTAATAGCAATACATATTTGATCACTTGTGCCATGCTTGGGTTCAAACCTTCAATAGGTACTTTCAAGGAGTTTTTTCGAATTGCGCCAAGTGGAGTGGGGTATACTTTTGGTTGGCAGTCTAACAAAAAATTGGCCGAGGAAGCACACCCCAACTAATTAATTGGAGAAGTCATTACTTTTTTATCCAAAGGCTGTTGAAATGGAACTTTCCACTTGAAGTAACGATTTAAAAGTTTCAAAGGTCAACAAATTTGCTTCTCTTAGTGGGCACGAGAGTAGGCATCTTGCTATGCTTATGGAGGCTGAACCACTTACTTGGCAAAAAGTGGTTAATGAACAAGTCTTGGCAAGTCGGCGGGATTGAGCCTGGCCAACCTTGACCTACTTGTTTCTTTAGGTTGATATGCATATGCATTTTACTTGGCATTTTTTGTCCATGTTTTCACTCATCTTCATTTTGTATAGATACTTGACTTGAACTTAACTTGTTCTCCTTGATCTCGTAGTGGATGCCTTAAAAGATGCTATTTGCAAATGCGTTTTGAAGATGAGACAAGCGAGGCATCAAGGTTCATCTCAACCCCCAAGGAATCTACCTTTGGAATCTTGGGACCAAAGAGGTAGGCA
Source organism: Cinchona pubescens (assembly GCA_025175665.1). Classification (NCBI taxonomy): domain Eukaryota; kingdom Viridiplantae; phylum Streptophyta; class Magnoliopsida; order Gentianales; family Rubiaceae; genus Cinchona; species Cinchona pubescens. The sequence goes on from JANKKI010000174.1 coordinate 444,427, forward strand.
CAAAAAGCTCTTGCACTACCTCAACCTAAAAAGAAAGGCAACACCTTTTAAAGAACCTACTTCGGCACCTTGATTCAAGTTAAGGCTTTTACTCAAGGATTACTTACTCCATTGGTTCTTGATTCAAGTTCATCTCAAGCTCAAGCTACTGCTCAAGTTGAGGGCTCTACTTCTTTGCGCATGATTTATACCCCTTCTTGGGAGGTGTATGAGGACTCTTCTTTAAAACTCTTGAAGTGAGTCGCCATTTGGTGAAGGCATTAGCATTGCCCAAGTCATGAAAGGAGAGAATCGAAAAATCTTTGAGCTCAATTTTCATTGCCGATGCCGATGCCATGTTTCAACATATTGCTCAAGTAAATTCCTCTTTCATCCTTCCATAAAATTGTCCAAGTATTTTTTTATTATACTTGGGGATAATATTGTCTTTCTCTCATTGTCTTTAGATTGGTGACCTTTACTATCATTTCAACAAGGCTCAAGAATATCATCTATCACAAATCTTGGCTTTAGAGGTTGATAAGCTTGTAAGTATTGCATTTATCACATATTTAGTGATGTATAAGTAAGAATTGAGTAATTATGAGACAAAATGATTTATTTTGAGTTTTTTAGGGTTTGAATGCAGAAAGAGTTAAAATTGATCACAAAAGTAGAGAAGAATTGCAAAATTGGAATTTACATGCACCGGCGAGGAGTGATTTGGACACAGTTTGATAGATTGAGTATAACTTTCTTTTCCAAGCTCCAATTGGGGTGATTCAAGATGTTTTGGAAATCTTTTCAAATTCGGCCTGCATCATGGTCAAAATTGATGAGGAATTTGAAGCAGGTGCTGCCAGGCGCACCCATGTGCCACCAATTTACAGCGCCTGGGTGCCAACTCCAGTAGCTCCATCTTTGGTTCTAAAAGTGGTGCCAAGGTGTGACAGTGCCCAAGCACACATCGTCGGATAGGTTTCATAAGTTTGCTTATTTTGCAAGAAAAGTCTTCCTGTGGTCGCGTTTTCATAGAAAATTGTGTACTTATCATCCGGGAGCCCCAAAATCCTAAAAACACCTATAAGTACACCAAGAGAAGGGGAGGAAACAGGAATCATCATCAGCCATCATTAGTTTTTAGTTTTCAATAGTTAGAATAATAATTTAGCTGTAGCGTAGATTTTCTCAAGTGTTCAGGCTAGAATTTTGTTCTCTTGTCAAGAATTCAAGATTCGATGATCATCAACATTGATTTTAGCTGCTGAGTACTGAATTTGATTCATTTTTATGCAATTCAATTCTTGTTTTCATTGCTTCCTTGTTCTTTAATTATCATTTTGTCTCATTGCAATTTAAATTCTTAATTGCTTCCGTAGTTTAGTAGTTAGAGTTTTATTTCACCGTTTTTAATTTCTTTTATAGAGTAGACTAATTTAAATTCTTTTTCTTAATTAAATTATTGCAAGTAAAGTAGATTAATTTAGGGTTTTAGTCAATTATATTTCATTGCTTTCCGTAGGATTAGTATTTACATTTTTGTCTTTGTTTTAATTTTCCGTGATTAAATTTAGTTTAAGTTTAGTCAAAAACTCTTGATTATTTCATCTAACTAGTAAATAGACTTGTGAACCTAGTACTTGTGCCGATAGTTCTCATGGGAACGATTCTTACTCATCCTATATACAAACTCACCGTATATACAAACTCACCGCGTATACTTGCGAGTGTGTGGAAGTTGATTAGGATAATTAAGATTTTCTTTCTATTACTTGTTCATTATTTTCAAAAACCTAATCAACAATTCACCAAATGAGTTTTTGATGCCGTTGTTGGGGATCTTGAGTAATGATGATGAGTGTCGTTACAAACGTGACAAAACCTGTAGAGAATATGGGAAGAAGTTGAATGAACTCCATTGGTTCAACATCCCAAGGGATTTTAAGTTGTGATTTCTGCGGAGGAAATCACCACAATGGCTTCTGTGATACTTCAGTGATGCAAGGTAAGCAAATTCAGTTTATTTCCAATCAAAATTCCACCTCAAGAAATCAACTCATTAATTCTGGAAACACATATAACCCATCTTGGCAAAACCATCCCAACTTTTCTTGGTCAAATCAAGAAAATGTCCAAAATCTATCATTTCAGTCAAATGCATTCAACAAAATTTATCTAATCAACTATCGTCATCTAGACCATACCAACCACCACATCAAAGGAATTTTTAGAATTTTTCACCTTATCAAAACAACTCATACTAGCCTCCATACACCAAGACCACCTTCTCAAAATCTAAAATTTTCCACTTATGTGAATCATAATACATCCAATGATGACAATCTGAGAAGGGATTTTGAAAGATTGCGAATGGAGTATGAAAATTTGTGGGCTACCACGAGAAAACTTGAGCTACGATTGGGACAAATAACCCGACAAAACAATGAGAGAGCAATTGGAGTATTGCCGAGTGATACAATCCCAAACTCGAAAAAGCAATACAATGATATCTCCCTAAGAAGTGGAAAAGAGTTGGTAGTGTAGAATGAAAAACAAGTTATGGTAAAGAAGAAGAGAAGAAAAACTCTAAGGTGATTGAGGATAAGAATGTAGTTGGTTGTGATGATGACAAGAAAAAAAAAAAAAAGTGGATGAAAACAAGGAGTTGAAAAAGAAGCACGTAATGAAGCTTTTGAATTTGCATCCTTTCGTAAATATTCCATTTTCTCAAAGACTCACTAATTCCAGAAAGGAGGAAAAAGACAAGCAGTTTCAAAATCAATTCATCAACATGTTCAAAAAGGTTAATATCAACATTCCTTTGGTTGATGTGCTCATCAAAATGCCTAACTATGCGCAGTTTATGAAGGATTTATTAGCAAGGAAGCGAAAATGAGATGATGATGAGAAAATTTATCTCAATGCCAAGTGTAGTGCAAGTTTTCAACTGAGATTACCCCTTAAACTCAAAGATCCTAGTAGCTTCTCAATACTAGTGAATATTGGAGAAACAACGTTAATCATTCACTTTGTGACATAAGGGCTAGTATCAACATTATGTAGAAATCCATTTATGATAAGTTAGAAATCACCAAAGCCAAACATACTAACGTTATACTCCAATTCGCTAATTTGATTGAAAGGAAACCATATGGCTTGTTAGAGGACTTATTTTGCAAGTAGAGAATGTGGTGTTTCCCATTGATTTCTTGGTGTTGGACATCGGCAAGGATAATGAAATACCGTTGATTCTTGGGAGGCTATTTTTATCAACCGCACATAACATTGATAAGTGTTAATAAACGGAAATTGATTTTACAAATTGAAAATGATTTGGTTGAAATTGATGTTTTTTATTATAATGACAATTTTTCTATTTTTGAAGAAAAAATATGCTAATTATTCACTTGATCCTTCTATTGGCAGGTCAAATGAAGAATCAAAACCACTGGACGATGTGTGTGGGGTGAGAAAGGATCAAAAAAGTTGTGCAAAGCATCAGAAAGTTTATGACGTTCAAAAGTTTAAAGAGCACAAAAAAAAGAGGAAATGGTTCGAAAAATAATTGTAAGTGCTAATAAGGACATTAGCTTTGGTGACTACAAGGAAACGTGAATTTCTTCAAGAAAAAGTCAAGAATCAAGAAATGACAGTTAAGAAGAATGGGATTAAACTTTTCCTGTGAGGCCTAAAGGAAGGGGATGGCCAACCACCCTAGCATGTTTCACATGAGTGGGAATGCAACAGTCAAGCCTAAATATAAATACGGGTGCTACATGGGAGGCAACTCAAGTTTTTTCTTAATTTTATTTCTTATGTTTTTGTTTAGTTTCTTTTTTTAATGTCTTAAGGGTTTTTATGTTTTGTTTTTGTTTTAGTGGTTGATGTTTTTGGCTTCGACTCAAGGGTATTTAGTTCAACATACACGGCACCAAATGTTCTTCCTTGACCGAGAAGCTTCCTTTTTTCCCTTTCTCTTCTTTATTTTTTCATTGGGGACAAATCAATACTCTAAGTGTGGGGTAGGGAGTTTTCTTAATTTCTTTTCGTTTGGTGGTTTGTTTGTTCATTTTGTTCAATTTTTGCTTTCATATTTGTAGCCTAGCTTTTGATTTGAGAGCTTTTCAAATTGTTGAAAATTTCGGTTCACAAATTGCTTAGCATGCTTCTTTGATTTTCTTGATAATTTTTTAGTTAAGTTGTCATGAGTAGGGCAGTCGGTGTTAATATTTTTCTAGCATGATTTCTAATTTTTGAGCACTAATAGCCCTAAAATGTTGTAGCTTTTTGGACTAAGAGAGTAATTGTATAGATTCACTTATATTGCACTCAAGACACTTGCTTTATTACATTTTTGAGGCACAGTTTTAGATCATTTGATTTGATTTAAAGATGATGGTAGGTATTTCTTTGGACATTTGAGCCTTTTAAGCCAACCCTACTGTAAATTTTATGCCTAAAACCCTATTTGAGCCTTAATTTGTTTTGAATGGAAAGAAACACCATTCATTTTTTTTTCTAACTCATTTTTTATCTACCTTTGAGAGCTATTCTAAATGTCCCTTAAAGAACTTTAATACCACATTAATTGTTAAGGGATATAAGGATGGAAGGTAGTTGTATGGGAGTGTTAGAATGAATGGTGTACAGTTTAAAATGTAGGGGTGCTAAAAAAAAATTTTTGTTGCCATTACAGATGGTGCCCATCACTAACACCTGCATTGGAATGTTTGCAGGTGGTGCCCATCATTGGCACATGCATTGGAGTGTTGTAGGTGGTGCCTATCACTGGCACCTGCATTGGAGTTTTAGCAGATCCACCTGGTAATGCCCATCACTGGCACCTACATTGGAGTTTTAGTAGGTAGTGCCTATCACTGGTACCTACGTAGATATTTTTTATGGGTAGTACCTACCATTGGTACCCATTTTGCGAAAAAAGAAAAAGAAGAAAAAGGAAAAAATAGGGAGAGATATGTTTTCAAAGTGTTGGTAAGAAGGGTTACAATTGAAAAAGTAGGATTTTATTTTGCTTGTTGCACAAAATTTTTATGGGTGTTTGGTCAATTAAGCGTGGGGTTACTTCTTTGAATGATGGGTGTTGTAGTGTTCAAAATGAAGTTTTATGTTAATAAGGCGCACATTAATTTAAAGTTCTTTTTCTTATTTGTTTATCCTCTTTCCATTCTTTGTTAGCCAAGACCCTAACATTACATTACAAGCTGAAAGTCCTATTTAATTTAAATCAAGTCAATTGTCTACATTAGTGGAGAAATGTAAGAAGAGTAAGCTATACAGTGTTTAGAAAAATTCAAAGGTTTTATTTGATGCTGAGTTTCTTAAAAGTTATTTTTGTATGGTTATGCACACACCTACATTGGAATTCGTGTATGGATGTTTATTAACATTTGACTATTTTCCTTATGATGGTTTGATTCTTGATTATTGATGTGGATAATTGTTGAGATGTATTGAGTATGTTTGTGATTTATCTCTAAATTTTGCTCTAGGGTGATCAAAAACTAAGTGTGGGGTAGTTGATAAACTCGTAAATATCATATATTTTATGTATCGTATACCTCAATTTTAGTGATGTATAAGCAAGAATTGACTAATTATGAGCTAAAATAGTTTATTTTAATTTTTCTAGGGTTTGAGTGAAGAAATAGTTAAAATTGATCACAAAAGTGGAGGAGAATTTCAAAATTGGAATTTATGTGCACTGGCGAGGAGTGATTTGAGCACAGTTTGGTAGATTGAGTATAACTTTCTTATCCAAGCTTCAATTGGGGTGATTCAAGATATTTTGAAAAGTTAAGACATAGGTCTACGTAACTTTTATGTTTTGAGTTTTTTTTTTTTTTTAAATTTTGCATGTATCATGGTCAAAATCAAGGAGGAAATTAGAACAGGTGTTGCCAAGACCACCCATGCACGACTAATTTGCAATGCCTAGGCGCCAACTTCAATAGCTCCATCTTTGGTTCTAGAAGTGGCACCCAGGCATGACAAATTTGCAGTGCCCAAGTGCACATTGTTGTATAGGTTTCATAAATTTGCTTATTTTGCAAGAAAAGTCCTCACCATGGGCCCGTTTGCATGAAAAATCATGTACTTATCTTCCCGGAACTCCAAAACCCTAAAAATACCTATAAATACACCAAGAGAATGGGATGAAACAAGAATCATCACCAGCCATCATTAGATTTTAGTTTTCAATAGTTAGAATAATAATTTAGGCATAGGTTAGATTTTCACAAGTGTTCAAGCTAGAAATTTTTTCTCTTGTCAAGAATTCAAGATTTGACAATCATCAACAATGTTTTTTGCTACGATTACAATTATGAGTTTGATTCATTTTTATGCAATTCAATTCTTGTTTTCATTGCTTTCTTGTTCTTTAATTATCATTTTTGTCTTATTGCAATTTAAATTCTTAATTGTTTTTGTAGTTTAGCAGTTAGGGTTTTATTTATCATTTTTAATTGCTTTTATAGAGTAAACTAATTTAAATTCTTGTTCTTGATTAAATTCTTGGAAGTAGAATAGATTGACTTAGGGTTTTAGTCAATTATATTTAATTGCTTTCCGTAGGATTACTATTTTACATTCTTGTCTTTGTTATAATTTCCCGTGATTAAATTTAGTCAAAAACTCTTGATTATTTCGTCTAAGTAGTCAATAGGCTTGTGAACCTAGTACTCGTGCCGATAGTTCTCGTGAGAACAATCTTTACTCATCCTATATACAAACTCACCACGTATACTTGCGAGAGTGTAGAAGTTGATTAGGATAATTAAGGTTTTCTTTTATTACTTGTTCATTGTTTTTAAAAACCTAATCAACTACAATTCACTGAACAGAGGTTAAGCTTAAAAAGGCAGAAGAAGCAAAAGAAACACACATTCAAACTATGTGCGCTACATCTAAGCATGATGAAGAAAATCTCCAAGAGATTGCTAAGCTGAGGAAAAAGAACCAAGAACTTAAAGCCCCTCATAAAAATGAGATTAATGAGATTCAAGCGTCTCATAAGGGTGAGGTGAAGAAGCTTCGCATGTAGCACAAGGATGAGCTTAAATTAGTGGGAAAAAAAAAGTAGAGATTCTGCTATCTTCAAGTTTCTTGATTCTCATGACTACTAGGCTTGCTTGGAAAGCACTTGGTAGACTATCATGGTAGCGGAGACTTTGAAGCTTTGGTGGAAAAATGTAGCATTTGGTACTTCGATAAAGGTTATGACTTGGTTTTAGCTTTTGTGAAGAAAAAGTACCCTAATTTAGATTTGGATGACTTCAATCGAGGCGTGGCGCAACCTACTCCATTTCACCCTAGATTTTCGGGGGTTTCGAATTTCTCTCGCTACCTGAGGATGGAATGGCTCAGCTTAGCACTTAGTTTGGTTATTTTTCCTTTTTAGAGACTTAGAACTCGGGTTTCTTATATGTACGAGCTCTACCTTCCGCTAGGATTATGTTATTTGCTTTCCTTAGTATTTAGTTGACTTACGTTTGCTGCTTGGCATTGAGTTGGGGCCTTCCCTTGTACCAACTCCACCTATGTTACGCTTTCTTTCTTTATATGATATCGTGGCTTTCCTTTGATAGTTTGTGTTTTTGTTTATCTTCAAGCATTCCTACATACACCTTTGCCCCCTGTAAATACTTGAATATTTTTTCAAGTGATTAAATTTTTTATGGTATGAGCTTTCATTGCCATGCATAAGTAAAGAAGTTCTCGCCCCCGGAGGGTAAACCATGGCTTTAGCATCGAACTAAAGTTACTTAAGATGTAACTCTCATATGAAAAAATTTATCTTTGCCCCCAGAAGGACTATGAAAAAGGTTATCTTCGCCCCCGGAAGGGCTATGGTGGCACACTCTTAGGTATAACCAAGAAATTACATCTCCAAGGAAAAACTTATTTTCGCCTCCAGAAGGTTATCTTAAGTGAAAATCTCCTAAGTAAAGCCTTAGTGTTGGGACTAAGGACACTTTAGGAGTAAATCTCTTAGGAAAATTTGACTAGCCCTCTCGGGAGGATTTTAGTAATATGCTTAACAAAGGAACTACTTCTCCAAGGCAAAGTTTACTTTCGCTCCTAGAGGGATTATCCTAGGTGCAAATCTCCTAATTAAAGCCTTAGTGATGGTACTAAGGTTACCTTATGCACAAATCTCCTAGGAAAATTTTTTTCTAGCCCCCAGAAGGGCTTGTTGCTCTTTTGAGTTTACTTAACCAAAGAACTACTTTTCCAAGAAAAAACTAATTTTTGCCCCTAGAAGGGTTATCCTAGTCACAAATCTCCTAAGTAAAGCCTTAGTATTGGTACTAAGGTTAGGCGCAAATCTTCTAGGAAAATTTTCTTCTCGCCCCTGAAAGGACTATGGTTGGTGCCCTTTTGAGCATACTTAACCAACGAAATACTTCTTCAAGGATAAGTTTATTTTTGCCCCTGGAAGGGCTATGCCAACTCCGGATAGTGATCTTTAATTTTGTTTCCCAACAGAGTAAGTGACCCCGGAGAGTCGTGATATCCCAGAGGATATTTTGTACCTGAAAGTTGGGTGGGGAGCATGATTGCTATCTAAACAAAATATTGAGCCATTACATAAGCAAAAGACTTAGAAATGTTCATTGATAGCGAAAACAAATATTTATAAGTTGCACAAGCTTGTTTCACCTCGGATGCCTCTTGGCTTAAGGAATTTCAAAAAACTTAGGCTAATTAAAGAAAGCTTGAAAAATAGATTTTTTTTTTTCAAATTTTGGACATTCCAAGTGTGAGGTAAGAGCTTACCATCCTTAGTTCACAACTTGTAGGCACTGTTGAAGTATGTTTCAACAATCTCGTAAGGATCTTACCAATTTGGCGAGGACTTTCCACAAGCTTGGGATTGGCTCATCTCTACCTCAACATCCTTGTAACCCAATCTCCTACTTGGAATCTCCTACCTCGAAATTGTCAATTGTAATAGCGAGCAACTCTTTGCTTGTCTGCTTGTATTTTGACGTATGCCTTATCCCTTTCCTCCTCAAGTAAGACAAGGTTAGACCTCAACCCATCTTCATTTTTTCCCAAGTTGAAGTTGTAAACACAAAAACTTGGCATACCAATTTCTACAAGTATAAGTACTTCGGTTCCATAAGTGAAGTTGAAAGGAGTATCCCCTATAGCATTCTTATAGGTAGTGTGGTATGACCACAAAACATACTTGGAAGCTCTTCAACCTATTTGCTCTTAGGAACATCAGGTCTCTTCTTGATACCTTCAAGAATGGTGCGATTAGTCACTTCCACCAAACCATTACTTTGAAAGTGGCTCACTAAGGAGAAATATTGTTCTATTCCTAAGTCTTGGTAAAACTTTTTGAATGGTGCTCCTTGGAATTGCAAGCCATTGTCCGAAGTAAGTGCCTTTAGTATTTCGAAGCGACACATGACAGTCTTCCAAAAGAATGTATAATTTGTTGATGGGTAATGCTTTCTAAGTCTTCTGCCTCCACCCACTTAGTGAAATAGTCAATGGTTATCACCACAAACTTCTTCTTTGTTGGAGCTATTAGAAAAGGACCCAAAATATCTATGTCCCACTAAGTAGAAAGCCAAGGAGTTAGAATTGAAGTAAGTTGTTCCGTAGGTTGGTGAGGTTGATCGTAATGAAATTGACATTTATCACACTTCTGCACGTAGTTCATGGCATCCTCCAACATTCTTGGCCAATATTAACATTCCCTTTGCTCCTTTTGAGCTAGAGCTTTTCTTCCAACATGGTTTCCACAAATCCCCTTATGCACTTCGGCTAAAGCATATTGAGTTTTACTTGGATTTAGACACCAGAGATAAGGCATTGAATAATCTTCGATACGAAGTACCATTAATGATCAAGTGCTTGGCTGACCTTCTTTCTTCCTTTTGAGCCTTCTGACCTTATCGTTAGACAATTTTCCTTCTTTCAAGTATTGAACATTGGGGATCATCTAATTTGGAGTAGAGTTGATATCCATGCCCTCTCGATGGTCTATACTTCTTTTCCTTAGAACTTCCAAGAACACTTCTTTCAACACATTGGAATATACTGAGCTTGTAATTTTTCAGAGGGCGTGCGCCTCCTTGTTTTCATCTCAATTCACATAGACAATGTCAAATTTTTCAAAGTGTGAGATTAAGTCATTCATCTTCTTAGGTAAAATTATAGGGATGGCTTCCTTACTTCATACTCTTCCTTGACTTGTTGAACCACAAGGATTGAGTTCAAGTATACCAACAAGTTTTTAACCTTCAACTCTTTGGCTAGCCTAAGTCCGGAGACTAAGGCTTCATACCCGGCTTTATTGTTACTTGTTTGATATTCAAACCTTAAGGCATAGCTTGTCTTGAATCCCTTCGGAGAGGTAAGAACAATACCTTCATCACATTCTTTGGCGTTGTGCTCACTCAAACCACATGTATTTTTCATAAAAATGAGTCTATGATTTGCCCCTCAGATGGGGCAATCACCTTTTGAATATTCTCCGTACTTGGCTCTTCTAAGCTCTCATCTTCTATCCCTTCTAAAATGAAATCAGCTAAAACTTGTGCTTTGATTGCCACCCTTGGTTGTAAACGGATGTCATACTCACTTAGCTCGATGGCCTATATTACCAACCTCTCTGAGACTTCGGGCTTCAAGAGGACGAACTTGAATTGTTGATTTCTAGGAACCACAATAGGATAACCTAAGAAGTAAGGCCTCAGCTTTTTCTCCTCCATCACCAAGGCTAAGGCCAATCTTTCAATGGTTGGATACCGAGTCTCCGGACTATTTAAAACTTTACTCACATAATACACTAATTTTTGGATCTTGTCTACTGCTTTGATAAGAATGGCGCTCACCGCCGCGGACAAACAAGCCAAGTATAGGTAAAGAGTTTCTCCGGGTTCGGGCTTAGTTAGCGAACGAGAGAGAATCCAAGTATTCCTTCAACTTCTCAAAAGCTTTTGACACTTTTCCATCCATTGAAAATTCTTGGAACTTCTTAGAGCTTTAAAGAAAGGTAAATTTCTATCCCCAAACTTGGATTAAAAAATGAATTATGGTAGCAAGTCGCCCCATGAGCCTTTGTACTTCCTTGATCCCCTTGGAAGGCTCCATGTCTTGAATGGCCTTGATTTTTTGTGATTAACTTCAATCGCTCTTTGAGTTACCATGAAACCCAAAAATTTTTTCCCGAAAACTCCAAAAGGATATTTTTCTAGATTAAATATGATCTTGAACTTCCATATAATAGTAAAGGTTTCCCAGAGGTCCTTCACATGATCTTCTTTCAATTTACTCTCTACTAGCATGTCATCTATGTGAGCTTCCATATTTCTCCCCAATTGATTTGCCAACATTCTATCCACCATCCTTTGGTAGTGGTTTCGGCATTTTTCAAGCCAAAGGGCATTACCCGAAAGCTCTAGCACTTCAATAAGTGCCAGAGTTGGTGATGAAAATGGTCTTTGCTCTATCCTTGTGATTCAAAAGGATTTGGTAATATCCTTTATATGCATCCAAAAAAGACATGACCGCACAACCATAAGTGGAGTCTACCACGGGTCTATGCGGGATATAGGATAGCAATCTTTAGGGCAAGCCTTGTTTAAACTTGTGAAGTCTACACATATCCTCCACTTAACTACTGGTTTCGGCACCGTGACCACTTTATTAAGCCACTTGGGGTTTTGGATCTTTTCAACTATCTTTGCTTCCAAGAGTTTGGCTACTTCTACCTCTGCTGCTTATCTTCTTTCTCTTCCAAAATTTCTTTTCTTGCAAATGACAGGTTTGAACCTTGGGTCTACATCAAGTGAATACATAGATATGTCGGCATCAATCCCTGGCATGTTCGAGGGATCCCAAGCAAAGAGATTTTTGAACTCCCTAAGTAGATAGATGAGATTTTTGTTGGTGTCTCTCGGGAGGGACTTTCCCATCTAGACTTTCAACACTTTGCAAGGATCATTTTCTCAAATTCTTTGGCGGGTTCACCCTTTGGTTGAGCTCTTTTTTCTCTTTAAAGATTTGAACGTTACAACTAAGAACAACTTTCTTTCCTAAGAACAACTTTCTTCCCTTTTAACTTCAATGAAGCTATATAGCATTGCCTCATTGTGACTTAATCTCTCTTTATCTTGCCCACTCCATTCTTCGTTGAGAATTTCATCTTCATGTGATAAGGGGAAGGGATGGCACCAAATGCAATGGTAGATCAACAATGATATTATAAGGCAAATAGGCCTTGGTGACAGGGGGTGTACAAAACATGACAAGAAGAGTAATGTATCTAAGTGGATCAACCATTTCTCTGACAAACCAATCAAAGGTGAAGTCACGGGTTTCAAATCTTTCTCCTCCAACTTCATTCGTTTGAAAGCTTTATTAAAAAGAATATCCATGGAAACTTCCATTGTCAATCAAAGTTCCCCTTACATCACAATTTGCAACGGAGTATCAAAACCTAAGGTCACTACCAAGGGATCGTTATGAGGGTGAATTACATATTTTGCCAGTTCCGCGATGAAAATTATGTCTTGACACAATAATAAGCCTTTTAATGCTAGATTGGACCAAGTTTTTTTGACGAGCATATGACTTGTGGGATGACATGGAGTCACCATTTGTTACTCTCCCAGAGATAGTATGAATGATGATTCTCCCTTAGTTTTTCATCCTTGCAACTCTTTCTCCTAAAGACGGATTTCAATTTTCTTTGTTTGGGTTTTGCGCTTTGCACTATGGTGATCTTTCTCTATCCATCCCTTGGATGAATTGCTTAAGGTAACCTCTTTTTATCAAGTCTTCAATTAAATTTTTGAGAGAAATGCAATCATTGGTCTCATGCCCATGATCTTTGTGAAAATAGCACCATTTGTTCTTCTTGCGTCGCTCTGGGTCACTCCTAATAGACCCAGTCCACTTGACTTAAGGTCCTTTCTCAATGATAGCCAAAATGCGTGAAGGTGTGTGTATTGAGTGGGGTATAAACTTTAGGAGGGTCAGGACTCCTTCTATGAAGAATGGTTATGGATTACCTATCTCTCATACTATACCTTCTTTAGAGGTTCTACTAAGTCCTCCAACTACTTTCCTCTTCTTTCCATCTTCACCTCCAGACTCTCTTTTTCTTTTTTCTCCTTTGTCGGCTTGAGCTAACTCTTTGGCTCTCCGAAAAAGCTCATTGAGAGTGGCAGGCAACCTCAAGTTAAGATCAAATGAGAACTTTTTGGGCTTAACCCTACATTGGAATGCCATGATTTGCATATTTTTTGTAGCTCCTTGAATCCCAATGGCTTCATTTGAATCTATCCCCATATTCTTTTGATATTTGCTTGAGAGTAAGCAAATGAGTTCTTGTCTTAAGAATTCTCTTTTGGTTTCCAAATTTGTTCAAGAATAAGTCTACAAGTTGATCAAAGTTTCTTATGTCTCCCTTCTTGTACCCTCTAAACCAATCTAAGACAATGTCCTTAAGGTATTCTGAGAAACCTCGACATAGGATATCATTTGAAACACCTTGTAGACATATCTTAGCTTGATAGTATCAAGATGCTCCCATGGATCCGAACTTCCATCATAAGAATCAAAATGAGGAGTGTATCAACTTTTTGGGAAGGGTTCTCGCATTATCTCATTGATGATTGGCAAGGAGTACTTGTATCTAATAGCTAACCCTTTCTTGTCATCCATCCTATCTACTCGTGCTTCGAGCTTCTCCAACTTTCTCCTTAGCTCTTCTTCCCGCTCAGATATCCTTTCCAAATTATGTTCCCTGACATAGAGTCTTCCTCTCTTTCTTGCTACTGAGGCTACCTCGCTTGGACTCTTTGGTCTAGCTTTACTTGGTCGGGCGGACCGGCCTTCATGCTCCTATCAGGCGAACCTAATTGGAATTACTTCCCTAGCCCCTTGATCATCCTTATTGATTACACGAGAATGTCTCTCATCCAAGAGGTCATGATGTGTAGAGTAGACAACCCAGGAGGGTTGCCACCAGAATTATGTGAAGGTTTTTCTCCTCCTTCACTAACTTGTTGCTCATACTGATATTTCATAAGTAACTCTTTTTACATAGCATTCTGTAGCCTTATCAAGTTTATCTCCGCATCTCTATCATTAGCTTAGGGGTCGGGATCCCTAGCTACCCCGTCAATCAATCAATCAATCAAATATTCTAATTGATCGATTCGACTGGTGTTGGGATACAATCACGTTTCTGATATCCTGGTTATTGTGTTGAGTGTTGCGCATGCTACGAATCATAGGTGAAGAAGACTCGAGATGGTTTCTTGTTTCGTTTGCCACAGACGGCGCCAAATGTTGATGTGTGAAAAATATAGCACCGAAATAAAGTATCTAGTTCTAAGTCCTTAGTCGTCTCTATCCTCCAAAGGAAAGATTATGGCAAGGGTATACCCATGTTTTATGAAACTTGTAAAAAGAACAAGAGCAACGGGGTTATTTCCTTCGAAGAAGGTTCCGACGCTCAAGTCAGATTGTTAATTTGTGCTAGAAGGAAGATTTAGAGCAAACTGAGAGCTTGAAATAGCTAATAAGAAGTTGGTTGAATAATGTTGTTTATTTACCTTGCCAACTTACTATTTATTCTCCTCCTTGATAGGTTTGAATGGTTCATGGGCTTGAGAATAATTATTGGGCCCATAAGGGCCTTGAATATGTGGAATTTCTTCATAGATTGATTTTAGGTAAAAATTACTAAAATGTCCTCCTGTATATTTGACCGCTTTGATTGACTGGCCACGTGTTCATGAGCCATTGGATGGTGTAATTTTAGGCATCATCAAGTTTCACTTTTGTTCATGTCTTGAAAGAACCACTATGGACCTTTTTTTTTTGTGATAACCTGAAAATGAGAGAAAGATATAACGACACCAAGATTCACAATGAAATAAAGTGAGGAAACTACTTGTGAAACTTCTCAAACTACTAGTAAAAACATTACTCCATTTCACATAGAAGACATAAAACTAAATGCACTTCACTCTTACTATCAGACTAAAGTTAGTGGTGCTTGGGCAAGAAAAGTGTAGAAATCATCAAGAGCTCAAGAAAAATAACAAAAACTCTGACTGATAAATCTTAGGAAAGGATGCTGTGCAGGATACAAGTGAAGTGCACATATGGTGGTGGTAAAAAAAGCTCATATCTCTTGAGTTTCACATTCTGGAAACGATGTTCCAATAGTTTGCTATAAAAAATGGTCAAAGTACCAAATCATATGAAATTCACATTCACCAGTTTATCATAATTATACAATGACATGGATATTGAGTAAAATAAATATCCCACTAATAGAAAATGCTCTTCAACCAAAATCCAAGTCTTTATATGTGATTAGTTGTATGAGGCCAAAAGTTTTTTATCTTTTTTTACCCTTAATGGTAATTAAATATATCCACTAACTTTCTTGCTTTTCCTTTAAACAGTAATGACCATGCAACTAGCAATTTTGATACAAAAATACTCTACAACTCCACCTGTACTAACCTTATTGCCAGCATATGTCCACATCATCAATTAAAAGTCCATGTTGTGGAACCCTGATAACCTAGATCAAGTAGCCTTGCCCCTTGTTTTTTAGCTTAATCCACAATTGTTGGACCTTTCTCTTTACCTTCTGCAATAGCCTACTCTCTATTTATCTATACCTATAAGAATAGGAAAAGAACGCAAAAATGTATATTACTATTCTCTGGAAAATAGTGCAAGAATATATATTAGTATCTAGTTAGAAATTTAAACTTGGAAAATGAAGTGAAGAAAAGTTCCAAGAAATTCAGGTCTCTTCTGTTGGCACATTATCTTTAATTAATTCAAAAACTCTTGGAGTCATAATAAACATGCAAAGCAGTAGCTACATACCATCCTTTAAAAAAAAAAAGATTTAAGTAAAGATGAAAACTAATGAGAAACCTGGATTAGAAGTGTTAGTTACATATAGAAAAATCACCAAATCATGGCTTTGAATAGTGTGAGCGAGAGAGCCTATCGTATTGAATTCTTCGCTTCAGGTCTCTATGTATCCACAACTATCATTATTTTCCTTCCAATAACCAAATATGTAGGCCTAACATTTAGAATTATTAATTGTTAATATTTCAAATAGTTGTATATATCTATCTATATAGATATTAATAGTTATTAATTGAATGTATATCTTAGATAAATTTTTTGGTTTTTTAAATATATCGACTTGGTAGTACAATTATAGTAGGATGCCTCATATTCACGTCTATATATAGGCTCTCTCTGAATCATTGTAAATATAATAAATCAATAGATTGAATTTTTCACATGGTATTAGAGCTATCATAATAGCTCTCTGCCCTATTTTGTTTACGGCGAGAATTTAAGCACCTTTTTCTAAAGGTCTAGTTAGATCAGTTGTCATCAAACAAAAATGATAGAAGTTACGTCTGTTTCTCGTTTGCAAGACGTGGTTCCTCCATATTTTTTATGCCCTACTACAAGGGGAGTTTCCAACATAATATAGCATCAAACTATAGGTACTCCAAACAATTTACCGTTCTTACCGTTGTTGGTTTGTCAATTGAACAGGTTGAACAATTTTTACAATTATTTGGGGTTGAGAATAAATCAAGCACATTGGCAAATTTTGTGAGTAAAGTATCTTTTTCACAAATTTGTGATTGGATTTTCGATTCAAGTGCTTCTGATCATTGGTTTTTTTAACAAATTTTTGATGAATTCACAGCCTATAAGCCCTAAAGTTCTTTTTAGCCTACCAAATGTTGACAATCTTTTCGTTGAATCCTACAAAATAGTGTCTCTTGATAAAAATCTTATCCTAGATCATGTGTTACTTATGCCAGAATTTAGTTGTAATTTAATTTCCATTAGCAAGATTACTGAACAACTAAATTGTGTAGCCTTATTTTTTCCAACTTTCTATGTTTTGCAAGACATTGCAATGAGGAAATTGGTTGGAGTAGATGAAGAATGTGATGGTTTATACTATTTCAAAGGGATATCTTGCAACAAGATTTCCAGCAATACTGTTAAGGGATAGTATATTTTGGCAGCACAATCGGTTAGGACATTGTTGTTTTTCGCATTTATCATCAATTTTAAATTCTTCTGATTTTTCTCTTCCAAATCAGTGATATTTGCATACCGGACTCCATCTTATTCTGGTGCTCACTTCTTTTTGACGCTAATGGATGATTGCAATCGTTCAATTGGCTATTTCTACTGAAAAATAAATCTGACATTACCAGTTACTTTCAAATATTTTATGCCCTAATACAAAATCAATTTAATACCACAATTATAATGGTTAGAAGTGATAATGCTCTAGAAATAATTGAAGGACCAATGAGAATTTTTATTGAAGAAAAAGGAATTTTACATGACACGTCTTATGTGGACACACCACAACAAAATGAGGTAGTTGAGAGAAAACATAGGCACCTTCTTGAAGTGGCTAGAGCATTGCGTTTTCAAGGAAATTTACCTCTTCGTTTTTAGAAGGAGTGTGTTCTTACTATAGCATACCTTATCAATATTATACCCACACCCAACTTGTCAATGGTAAAACACCTTATGATATTCTTTTCAACAAAGCACCCAAATATGCACATTTATGAGTTTTTGGATGCTTATATTACTTGAATGCTACAAAAAGATCATAAGACAAATTTAATTCTTGAGCCAAACCTCGTGTTTTCATTGGTTATCCTCTTGGACAAAAATGATGTCATGTTTATGATTTAGAAAATCAAAACATTTTTGTTTCAAGGGATGTCATTTTTAAAAAAAATAGTTTTCTTTTAAATTTCAAAATTCCTCTTCCTAGTCACTTCCCAGTGCACAAAATCAAACTCCACATAATCCAATTCCTCTAGAAGATGATATTTCTCGAAACATTCTAGAGGCTGTGCCATAAGAAAATCTAGTTTCTACTACACTTCTGAATAAGAAAACAATAAGCCTACACGAGTTTGACGTGCACCAATTTATTTGCAAGCTTAAATTGTTGAGACCCCCCCTCCCGGGGTGCAAAGCAACCATCATCTTTACATGTCCACTCAGTTTCCTGCAACAAGTAAGGCACATTCTCTTTCTTCTTATTTTTTTGACGCCCGTTTTACACCATCTCACACAATTTTTTGGTCCGAGATTTATTCTCTTGAGGAGCCTAAGTCTTATTCATAGGTTATGAAAGATTCAAAATAGCAACAAGCAATGCTAGGGGAAATCAAACCTTTAGAAGCTAACAATACATGGACCTTATGTAAATATACCCGAGGTAAATAAGCCCATAAGCTATAAGTGGGTTTACAAGATCAAGTTTCAGGCAGATGGGACTGTGGAGAAATACAAAGCACGGTTAGTAGCTAAGGGTTACACTCATGTTAAAGGTTTTGATTACAATGAAACTTTTCCTCGAGTAGCTAAAATTACAAATGTCATTGTGCAATGTTTACTTGCTTATGGCAACTTCTAAGCATTGGGGTTTACATCAAATAGATGTAAACAATGCATTCCTTCATCGGAATCTCGATGAAGAGATTTATATGGTGCATCCACCTAGTTTCTGTAATCCTGTATGAAATAAAAGAGTATATCACTTACAAAAATCAGTGTATGGGCTAAAACAAGTGTCTAGACAGTGGTTTGTGAAGTTGTCCACAGCCCTTATCCATTATGATTTTCAGCAATCTAAGGCTAATCATTCTTTATTTACTCTGCACACTCATTCATCTTTTCTTGTTGTTCCAGTTTATGTCGATAACCTAAACATTGCAGGTAAAGATAATTCTCAATGTGTAACATTCAAAAAGTATCGTCAACAGTGTTTTTCTGTAAAAGATTTGGGCACTTTGAAGTACGTTCTTGGTCTTGAGATGTCTCGATCACCTTCTGGTATTTTTTTGTCTCAACGCAAATATACACTTGATATTTTGAAGGATAGTGGAATGCTCGTTTATCACCCAGTATTTTTTCCAATGTTACAGCACCAGCAACTCTCCTTGGCAGATGATTACATAATTGAAGATATTAGTGAATAGCGTAGATTAGTGAGATGACTTATTTATTTAACAATTACCCGTCCTGAAAATTACTTATTCTGTAAATTTGTTAAGTCAATTTATGCAGTTGCCAAAAAAGTCTCATTTAGAAGCTGCTTACAGGGTGTTATATTACTTGTAGTCTTGTCTAGGTCAGGGTTTATTTTTTCATCTCATAATGATATTCAATTGTATGTCCATGCGGATGCAGATTGGTTAGGATGTGCTTCTAGTTGTTGTTTTACTACAGTTTTTCTTATTCAATTAGGCTTTGCTCCTATTATGTGGAAAACTAAAAAAATAGGTTACTATTTCTCAATATTTTGCTGCGGTAGAATATCATTCCACGTTTTTGATAGTTACAGAATTGATTTGGTTGCAAACTCTTCTCCTTGATCTCATGATTCATCATTCGCAACCCATGTTATTATATTTTGGCAATCAAGTTGCAGTTTACATTGCTAATAATCCTGTATTCCGTGGATGCACTAAACATGTTGAGGCAGATTGTTACTTTGTTCGAGATCACGTTCTTAAAGGTAATATTTGTACTATCAAAAAATGTCTGCCAAGGCATCTCTTCACAACATCAGATTGCTGACATTTTCACCAAAACCCTTGGGTTTAATGCTTTTCAACATTTGGTTGGCAAGTTGGGCATTCGAAATCTTTATGCTCTAATTTGAAGGGGGAGTGTTAATATTTTAAATAGTTGTATATATCTATCTATATAGATTGTTCTAAATTATATGTATATCTTAGATAAAATTTTTGGTTTTTTAAACATATTTCAAATGTTTTTAAACATTTGAGGGGAAGTGTTAATATTTCAAGTCTATATATAGGCTCTATCTGAACCTTGTAAATATAATAAATCAATTGATTGATTTTTTTTTTCACATTCATTTTCTATTCTTCTTCTTCCTCCTCACTTTTCCCACAATTTAAATCGTATCATTGAATAACGAATTCGAACATGAGGACTAATCCTGCATATAAGAAAACTTTTCATTGTAGCCCCTATTCGCCCATAATTTCTAAAACTAAAAATTAATAGCTTCCAGCTAGCTTAATTCAAGACTTAGAGTAACTCAAATTCCAAGATCCAGAAAAAGAACTATACTAAACATTTTAGGAACTGTACAAAAGATTTCTCATATGTGGGATATATCCACATTCAACAACATTGAAAAACAACATCGAAAAACAACCCTCAATACAGGGTGCCAAATTTGTCCAATTTGATTGCAAAATGGTCTATATTTACACCCCAAATGGACTCATCTGTCACCAAAAATCACTTATGAAGAATCCTTTTTTATCTTGGTCAAGGGAAGCTAAATTTTAGTAACAAACTACAAAAAAAGACATGCAAGGAACCAAGAAAACAAAAAAATTCACACATGCAAGATCAACAAAACAAATATCTCTCTCCAACCACTCCCCTATCACCACTGATTTGTCCCTCATTTCCTGTCATAATCTATTCCCCTTCCTTCCCTCCCATGCCCTCAAAATTTAATCTTACAAAACAATATTAAAATAATTTATTTAAAAAATCAAGATTTTACCTCACTTTTTCGTTGATAGAATTTTCCAAGCCCTTTCCCTCTGCCACCCAAAACACACCATCAACGAGGTATTGGTGGTGGCTTTGGTGATCAGTTCAAATAGTTGTGGGTTTTCTTGACAGAATGATATTCAAACATGTGCGGTTGTAGTGACGAATCGTTAACAAAGACATTGTAACATTTTACAGCTTCGGATGTTTTAGTTCTTCAATCTTTCGACTTTGTCAAAGATTTTCTCTTTATTTTGAAAGTTCAAATAGATAAAAGATTCTACTATTACCGCTATCACCATCACAGTTTTCTTGTTTTTCAGTTTCGGTTGGATAAAAAAAGCGAGGGGTTCAAAAGATCGGTCAAACACATATTTATATAATTTTTAAGGTTTAATTATACTTTGCCTCTTGTAACTTGGTCATGTCTTAGGTTGTCCCCTATAAAAAATATATCTCATTAATGGTCAAAGTTGAGTGTTAGTTAAAACGTTATTAGTGTTACAAAATTACTACATTACCATCACATAGTTTTACGGTGGATGATTAATTATACTTTATGCAAAATTATATATGTATTCTCATTCTGCCTGAGACGGTTAAGGTGCATAATACGCTAGAGTTGCAAGAAAATTTATATTACAAAATCGAGACTCAAAATTTTGACATGATTATAGTTATAGCAAAAAAATTAGTTGAAAATTACAATAGCAAAAAAAATTAGTTGAAAATTACAAGAGGGCCTCCAAATAGGGGAGACCCGTGATAACATTATCCTTATACATGCTTAGAACTTATATAAATCATGTATAAAATTGCAATAATATAATTATCGGGTATTATAGAAAAAATAAAAGAACAATTTTACCAATAAAATAAGAAAACATACGAGAATTTAACTAAGTATACTTACTCTAGAGTTCTAATTAGGTTAATTTCAATACTAAAATTCATAAATGGCATATTAGAAATCAACGTAAGGATGATGACAAATAGATTAACACATTAATTAACCATAAAATAATAAAGTGAACGATTCGGAGTAAAAACTTTCTTATTTTGATATTTTATCTAATTTTATAGGTTATAAAATAAAATTTTGGGAATTTATAGGGGTAAAATACAAGTTGTATCATTACACGGGATAAACTGAAACTAATCCTAAAATTATATAAGGGTAATTTAGTATTTTTGCACCACTTTCTAACTTTTTTATTAACATTTAGGTTTGACAATTAATCAGAAGGGGTTAAGTGTATATAAATTTTTATTAGGGGGTAAATTGAGATAAAATCAATTTTGAAAGGGAGAAAAATGTAATTTACCCAATTTTTTACTGCCATTAATTTACCGTATTTGAACTTGGACCTTCATTTACCCCCAAGTAGGAATTTTAAAATATTTTACAATCCAAACCCAAATGGCCCAAAAGATATAAAATAATATACATATATTTTTTTATATAGGCCGGGGTCCATCACGATATTTTAGAAATTATAGGGATTTTTCCTAGGAGCAGCTCGGTCAAAAACTCGATTCGAGTTACGAGTTCGAAACTCTTGACGAGCCGATCTCGAGCATATGTATAATATGCTCGAGTGCTCGTCAATCTTTTCGAGCACTATATAAATTTTTTAAATTTTTTTTAATATATGTAAAATTATGAAAATGTCTATACTTTTTAGAAAAATTACATCTTTTACCTATGAAAAAGTCGAACTACTCGAGTTCGAGCTCGTTTTACTTATTTTCGAGCGAGCTCGAAGCTCAAATTATTTGAGCTCGAGCTCAAATTTTGAAGCTTGTTCGAGCTCGAGCTTGGGTTCGAGTATTAGAAAAAATTTCGAGTTCGAGTTCAAGTGGGGCACTATTCGTGCTCGATTCGACTTGTTTACACCCCTAATTTTTCCTTTTCTCTTTATATTTGTTTCCGTACAAGTTTATCCTTTACTCTTTATATTTGTTTCCGTACAAGTTTATGTAGGAAGTAGGATGACCAGTACGTTATGCCAAAATCCATGGTAATAAAAATTCTTACCAGTAACTACTTGACACTATTAACTCAAATTGAGTAGAGGTAAGCAAGTATTCGATTAATTGAATTTATAACTAATTTTGAATTAAATTTGATTAATAAAATCGATTAATTTTGAATAATTTTTAATTTGGTCAGAAATTGGTTAACCGAATTAATGAATTAACTTAATGAATTCGAAAATGGAACATAAGTTTTTTGAATTCGGTTAATCAATTACTGAATTCAATTATTAAAAATAATATATATATATATATATACACACACACACACACACACAAATGTAACTATACATTTCACATTTTAGTAGTTTCAAATGTGTTTTGTAGTTCAAATAATTTAAAATTTTAAAAATTAAAAGTGGTAGTATACAAATATCAATATAATTGTTCAACTAAAATTAAATTTTATTGATAAAAATTGTAATTAACTTTATTTTTTGAACTTTATTCATAACATTATTATATATTCTTATCCATATTAAATCATGTACTTTTGTACATAATTATACTAGCTAGAAAACATCCATATTTAACTTATAAAATAAAATAATGTTAGTGAGATCATAATGATGGCATGTAATTTTTAATAATTACATAAAACAAAATTAAACAAATTTATGTAACAATATTTTGAATAGTTGTAGATATTATGATTTTTTTACACTATTTTTTTTTTTTATATAGATAATATAACTGATAGTTGATTTTTATGATATCTACAGTTGCTGACATTGACTTTTTTTACACTAAATAATTTTTTATATAAATAATATAACAATAAAAATTGTGTATTATTTCTCATTTTACGTATTCATTTGTATTAAGTATAAATGATTTTTTCTTATCATTGTATTGAATTCCGATCAAAATACTTGAATTGAATGATTAATTAATTTAAAAAAATGGTAAGCTATTCAATTAATTAATAAGTTTGTTATGTATAATAATTAGTATAATCATCTAATCATACTATATTATTTGGACCTAAATTTAAGTTTTTTCATTATTTTTTGTAAAATATATACAATTTTTCCAATTTATTTTAACGAATTGTAGTATTTTATAAAAAGTGATTATTAAGCTTAAAAGCATATTGGTATTTTTAAATTAAGTTGACATTATCATACTTTTTCTTATTTTTTGCACAACTATAACATATATCAATTAATATTTTATATTTAAAAAAATAGTATCTGGGTTAGTTGGAAACCAAATGTTAGAAAGTTTGCTAGTGGGATGGTTCTAAAAATAATGATATAGTTAATTTTTATAGAATTTTTTTACATAGAATGTATTTGGATGTAAGAATAATATCATTTAGATATAGTTAGGCAAAATATCTTCTTACTTTTATGAAAGTTATTATTTAAGTATATATATATCCAAAATTAATTTATTAATCATGATATATAAAAAAAAGAAGTTTTGCAACATTAATAAATATATACTTTCTTAACTTATAGTTAATAATTGATACTTATATGATGATTTATAATACATGGTTAATTTTATAACATTTTTGGAAAAATATTTAGTTATATAAGAGGTGTGTATAATTGAAGATTTTTTTTTTTTTTTAAATAAGGGTAGCTTTATTTGAATTTCATTGTTAATTAATTAAGTAGTTCATTTTTTAGATTAATTATTTCCTATGTAAATTCTTTTTCCTAATAAAAAACTATTTGAAAATAAAGTTGAAATTTTGAATATTTCAAATTATATTTAATTTTTTTACTTGGTTACTAATGATAAAAAAATGACTAATAGATAATGGCACTTGTCATCATGTAGTAATTTTTGAATAAGCTCCTCCTTGCTTTACTATATATATAGATTGGCAGTAACTTAAACATGCTTATAATGTCAACTACTAAATTGTTTATGGTAAACCACGTTAAATAGTTTTATGATACGTACATTATTAATAATCGCAATTTACATGATATTATATTGTTGTACGTTATCATATTGTTAGTTATTGAATTAAGTTAATATTATAATTATATGTGTTAAAAATTAAACAAAAATTTAAAAAACATTATTTCAGGAACAAGGTTTTTGTATATAAGAATTTAATCTAATGTCAAAATTGACCAAGTTGAATTTAGTTAATCGAATTCAAAATCAATTACCATTCAGTTAATTGAATTTTCTATCGAATTAAATTTAAAATAGAACCTGGTTAAAATGTTTAGGATCCTTTTTTGAATTTTGACCAATTTTATTAATCGAATAACTAATGGGTTAACCAATTCTCACCCCTAAACTTGGGTAAGAGGGTTATTGAGTGTTTATATTGATTTGCCAACCCAAAAATTCACTAATTCAATTTATTTTAATCAATAAAATAGAATACTCGATTCAGTTAATATTAGAGTGTCGAGTAGTGAGTAGGGTATTTAGATTATCGAGTCAATAGTAAGGAATCTGCAACTTTACTCGACCCAATTTATATACATGATTACTTTTGTAATTTTAGTCATTGTGGCATAATAACTATGGATATTTTCTCATATTCTTTTCATTTATAAGGCTTTTGCGTACTTAATAGATTCAATTTTGTTATTTTTTTAAAAGTTTCTTAAATCAAAAACATCATAATTGAATTGAGTGCAGTATTCAATTATCCGATCCGTTTTTGCATGTGCCTGCATCACTAGATGCCATATGTATATTGCGTATCGGGAAATTTTTCATAATCCAGTAGAACCGGGTCGGGTAGTTATTAAAAGATCGGGTATACTGTACATGACATGAACGCCCCTCCATTCTCCATTCTGCTTTTCTTCCAAATTGTTAAACCCCTCTAAAACCCTAAAACGCAAAGATCAAGTCTTTGAAAGGAAGAGAAGAAAAGGGGAAGCCAGAAAACTGAAAACAGAAAGAAATGGGGAAATTTCCACCTTCTTTGAGAGGAGCCAAGTTACCATTCAACACTCTTATGGAAAAATCCCCTTCTCAACGTCCTCCACAAACCTCATCTGAAAAACCCCCTTATTGGGCAACATCCAAAAAAAATCCCAAGAGAAAACCCACAAAAATTCCATCAGAAATTGTTCCTCAAATGCCATCAATCCCTTTCAATTCCTCTACCCTTTCAGAAGCTAAATCCCTTTTCAATCAGCTCATTTCCACCCAAAAAAAGACCCCTTTTGACCTCAAGTTCTGTAACTCAGTCCTTCAATCATTTTCATCCACTGCAACCCTCCAAGATTCTATCTTTTTCCTTAATCATATGATAAAAACTCACCCTTCATTTTCCCCTGATAGTTCTACTTATAATGTTCTTCTTGTGCAGGCTTGCAAAGCTCAGGAATTTTCTATCTCATCTGTCCACCAGGTGCTCAATTATATGTCTAGCCAAGGTTTTACACCAAATAAGGTTTCTATAGACGTTGCTGTGAGGACCCTTTGCTCCTGTGGCCGAGAAGAGGATGCCATTGAGTTGGTTAAAAATCTTTCAGGCAAGAATTTGATTCCTGATTCGTATACATATAATTTTTTAGTTAGGCAGCTTGTTAAGAATAGGGAATTGAGTACTGTGAATAGTTTCATTAAGGAATAATGAGAGAGGGATTTGATGTAAAACCTGATCTTGTGACGTATACGATTATGATTGATAATGTTTGTAATAGGAAGAATCTCCGGGAGGCCACCCGATTATTGGGAATTTTGAGTGAAGAAGGGTATAAGCCTGATTGTTATGTTTATAATACTCTTATGAAGGGCCATTGTATGTTGAATCAAAGTGGTGAGGTGTTGGATGTGTATAAGAAAATGAAGGAGGAAGGGGTGGAGCCGGACCTTGTTACATATAATACTTTGATTTATGGGTTGTCGAAGTCAGGGAGGGTGAAGGAGGCTAAGAAGTTTCTCGGTGTCATGGCAGAAACGGGACATTTTCCGGATGCAGTTACTTATACTTCTTTGATGAATGGCATGTGCAGGGAGGGGGATGCACTTGGGGCATTGGCGTTGTTGGGGGAAATGGAAGCAAAGGGATGTAGTCCTAATTCGTGCACGTATAACACATTGCTTCATGGGTTGTGTAAGGCAAGGTTGTTGGTAAATTCCTTATAAAGGTATTGAATTGTATAAAGTGATGCAAGAATGTGATATGAAGCTTGAGACAGGATCTTATGGAACATTTGTGAGGGCGCTCTGTAGGCATGGTAGAGTTGCCGAAGCTTATGAGGTATTCGATTATGTAGTGGAGAGTAAGAGTTTGACTGATGTTGCTGCTTATTCAACTTTGGAAAGTACTCTTAAGTGGCTGAAGAAAGCTAGAGAGCAAGGCCTTGCTGTTTGATCTATAAAGCTGGTACTTTTTCTTCTTAACATTCTTGAAGTATATTGTTTGTTGACATCTGATATTGATGTATTTGGAACCTTTTTGTACTGATTAATAACGTGATTAGTCGCCTTGGATTGATTCTTGTTTGAAATTAGTGAGCACTGATACATTTCCTGTTGAATTTGCTCTTTGTTGGTAAAATAAGGCATAATGGATTAGCCTTTTACACAGTCTAAATAGTATAGTTGTATACTCTGATTTGCATGTCTTTAAGGTCAGAATGTCATTATAATCCGTTATTATGAGTCCGTACTACTTTCTACATTATATCTCTGACTCTCTGTGTATGTGTTCATTTGGATGTATGCATAACACAGACACACATATATGTTGCATTTTAGAAGAGCATAACTATGCAAATTTCCCTATTATTCACCAAGCCATCATAAGGGTTCTGTAATTTAGATTTGCTTTTCTGAAGTTTAATCCAACTGAACAAAACTATTTTGAAAAGTCAAAATGGATTTCGATGATTCTGTCGAGAAGTTTAGTCAAGGTACAAAAAAGTAGTGAAGATATTTCATCCTGGTATAATTTCTACTGCAGCTTGGGTGATACACAAACATATTCTTTGATCTGAACATAATAAAATTTAGTTGTAATTTCTGATTAGGATTTGAAAATTATATTAGAGAGAGCAAGAGAAGCACAAAGAAAGTTTCCCTTCTTTTCTTCTGGGCCTTCAAAATAGTTCTTTCACTTGCTATGATTGCACCCAGGCATGTCACGGCCTGATCTGGATTCTTATTATTCACTTGTTTGTGTATGGCACAAGTTGACAAGCTTTGGCTGCAGCAGAGAGTAAATTTCCTGCTTGCTGCAAGTTGGAAGGATCCAGAAAATATAAGTTAATCCTGCCGTACTCTTATTGCAGGACTTGGAAATGCTCCAAGGCCAAATTATGTTACTTAGGAATGAGGAAGCCCTGCTGAGCTCCAAATACGCAAGGTGTTGTACTTATAAGCTCCTAACGTGGCCAAAATCAATAGAGATCATTCGAAGAGTGATTGCCTCTTTCTATTCTGAGAGTTTGAACCTCTGGATAGAATGCATGGTATAATATCATCTGGCTGGAATTTCTTGGCAGCCAAGTGCAGCTGTCATAAAACTGACAACTGACCCATATTTGCCTTCTGTCTTGTGGAAGGGCATTTTGTTGTCGACATATTTCCTACTGCAACAGGCCTAATTGTAAATTACAAAATTCCGAAGGCTCGAAAACTCCTATTTGTTGTGTTTCTTTCCTTAATCCTTTCGGTGCTATTGAATCATGTCTTTTAACATACAGTTTTTACATTTTTAAATTGCTTGCAGTATGGTATGCAGAGTAAGATGAATAATGACTCGACTTGCAATTGCTTTAACATCTGTGGAATACTCTGGTAATTTTGTGTAATTAATTTTTAGTTAAGAAAAACCTTGTTTGACCATCTCTTGTACTTATGATGTAGCATGATATGGTATTTTCCCCTCTTTAATTCCTCCCAAGTGTTCTTTTCACATTAATCACATTTTATTATCTCCTTTATCCAATTTTATGCACTAATCTTAAGAAATGCTTCTGTTATCCTTGTCCGGGGTTTTATGACTAGATTGTGACCGTACATCAAATTTATGATCAGGGTTAATATTTCAACGTTTAAGAGGCGATAAACAGAATGACAATCCTTCGTGTTTCTTTGTTTTTGATGCTTGAATTGAGCCCCCATAATATAAGCAACCTGGGCATGGTTGTGGGCTGTTTGTAGGCTTCATAACATAAAGCATAAACTTTTGATCTCAGCGGCGGAGATGGGAGGGAATTTGTTTTGGGTAGTTAAAATGATCTTTATGTTTGATTAGCTGCCGACAAGTTGCTGTCTACTTCCATGTTGAAGATACAGTTTATATTTATGCAATCTTGTGGTATCAAATTCCAAGACTTGCAGAATCGATTCTAAGTGCTTCCTTGTCTACTACAAGATGTAGAAACAAAACCTGTCTTGCCAGCTCTATTTCTACCTCCAAATGTTTCAAGCAAAACATTTGTAGTTTCACTGACAGCTAGCACTACTACAAAATTGTGGGCATTGTGGCATATAAAACTAACGTGCATCTAAATTAGATGACTGAAATAAGACCACACGATTAGACGAGGATAGGTGTTAAGAGTTATAGAAAATCTACATATAGGGGGCATGGATAATTGATATATATACTAGACGATATAATTAGACGAAAATAGGGTCAAGAGTTTAACTAAATTTCTGGAAAAAAAAAAATCTAAAAATTGGATGACATGGATAACTGAGACATATATAGCATTGGAGAGTGATTTTATGTTGTTCGCCTGGAATATCATTTTCGCAACACTAAAGAATATCTTAATATTGCCATCTATCTATATCTTTACAATCAAGATAAATGCATTGTTCTGACAATTTGTTCCAGACATAGGCACCAATGCCAACCACTTTTTGTCCAAACAACCGCCTTTTCTCCTTACTATAACCAATTTATAATGCAAATAAGAATTCTGGTTAAGCTAATCATGGTAAACATGATATTGTAGGGAGGGAGTGAAGTATAAAAATGTTGTGGGCTGCAATGTATGTTGAAACAATCATACTCAATTGCATTAAAGTAAATGAATGCTAAACGTTGCCCTTATTGAGACCATAGGGTGTTCCTATAACAACATAAAATATCATGGATTGTTGGGGAGACATGCAACAAAATCAATTTAAGAGGTAAGGGAATCAGAATGCTGGCACATGCAGCTGAATCCAGAAGATCCTGAGACCAGTTTGACTCGTATAAATAAATTCAAATCACAATTTTCCCTTCAAACTTCTTCAGAGTGTTGAGCAAATTAACAAAGCAAGAAATGGCAAAAACTTCTCAATCTTTTGGTCTTCAACACACTGCCAGATCCATTAGTTTACCCTCAAGATTACATCCCAATGCCATCAGAATTGAAACTGAGCTGAACAAGTTAAAGATATGGGAAGCATCTTCAGTTTCAATAACAGAATCTTTAAGTGGAGAAACACTTCAAGATGGTCTAATTGGCCTTGCTGAACTATACAATTGTACTCAAGAACTCATGCAATCTTCAACCACACAAAAAGCTCTCCATCAACATCAAAATGGGATGATTTTAGAAGAATCCCTCGAGAGATCAGTCGAGTTAATAGACTTGTGTGGAATTATTCGCGAGATTTTTATTACAATAAAGGGACATGTTCAAGAGCTTCAATCAGCATTACGCCGGAAAAATGGAGATTCCAGCATTGAAAGTGATATAGACAGTAGTTATCTTTGCTTTAAAAAGAAAGCAAAGAAAGAAGTAGCAAGAACCCTTAAATCACTGAAGCAAATGGAAAGCAGAATCGGATCTTGTCATGATGTTTTAGATATAGATCATTATTTGGCAATGATCATCAGGGTACTTAGAGAAGTGACTGCCATCACAATATCTGTCTTGAAATCTCTCTTAATTTTCTTGACTTCTTCAGCTACATCAAGGACAAAATCTGGTGGTTGGTCTTTAATTTCTAAGCTAATGATAACAAAGTCCAATAAAGGCCATGTTGCCAATAATGTGGGATGTGTTGATTTTGCTCTTACATCCCTTTTGGGACACATAAAAAATGGTGGCCTCAAAGATGATGTACAAATGGCTAGAAGACAATTACAGATTCTTGATTATAGCATTGAAGGTCTTGAGGCTGGTCTTGAAGGATTGTTTCGGCAATTGGTCCGAAATAGAGTTACTCTTCTAAACATGCTTACTCATTGAAATAAATAAATATCAAAGTTGAATAGAGAGGATAGTCTATATGTAACAATGGTCAAAATTTGTCTTATTTGAAATAATCTGAATTCTTATGGACATCTATTTTTACCCTCATTTTTGCAAGTATTTTTCTTGCATTTTTGTCGGTAATTAGTTGTTATTAATTTTATTCATGTCTATGCTAAATCCTTGCAAAAATTCTTTTCCTTAATTATATTTCAACATTATAATTTCTTCTTTGATAAAAAGCTAGTTATTTAGCTCTAGTCTTGCATCTAATAATGTACATTTATGTGAAATTTTGTTTCAAAATGCCCAAATTGACTGAACAATGAATTAGCGTCCAAGCTTAAAGTTTCTCATTTGTAAACTATACTCCCTTCATCCTACTAACCTTGCCACCCTTGTAGGATTCTTTTTTTTTTGGGTCAATCCAACTTATATTAATGTAATCAATAAATAATTTAATTATCTATTTAAATTTTCAAAAAATGATAACACCATATTAAAGTTCATATAAGCCAAGATTAGAAATCCGAAATTTTCAAATGCGTTAAAAAGTTATGTAAGATATAGAGCTATGAAAATTAACAATGTCGACCAAATTTCAAGAAGACGCTACAACTTCTATTATTAGATGGAGGGAGTAGAATTATTGATTGAAATCTACTAGAACCATAATGTAGAGATGACAATCTAACTTTACCTCGTATTATTTGTTTATCATGCATAATTATAATTAGTGTGTCATGATTCATGAAGTCAAATGGAATAGTCCCCTAAATGTCGTAATAGAAATTTTGCAAAACATGGAGAAAAAACAATGCAAAACATTCATCATTTTATGGATTTTTAAACAAAATTATATATGGTATCTAGGATGGTTATAATCCACATTATGCTTGACTTATTAATTAGAAATCCACATGCCAATAATCATTGACGCTAATTGTCTGTTTCTAAACCATTTAGTAGAAAAATAGGTACCAACAGGTAGGGGTACTATGAAAGAATAGCGCCGCGTACGGTTCAAATTCCAACTATTTAATTGAATTATAAAGATGCTTATACTAAATTCTGTCTTAGCAGAAGATTAGTAGAGGGATCAATTCTGATAATTAATCATATGATTTATTTGTAGACATTGCAACATGATGCTCATCTTGGAGAATACATGATTCAGTAAATTTACTGTGGTGTTTTCGGTAGTTTGATGGGTAGGTTCACAGAATTCCATTGTTCATCCACTTTTATATTTTGAATAAAAGTTGGCAAAGGAACAAAATTACATGAGAATTAATATATTATATGGTGTGACAGATGAAATAGGAGCCTAAAAATATGAAAAATTCTTAGTCATTCCGTATTTTAGAGTGACTAACAATAACTGTTGGATTATTCATAAAGTAATTGACTCTTGCTTTTAAGATGGGTCTTCCTACCCTATAGATGTTTCAGCGACTGTACTACTCATTTCGTATTGTGGTGTAGTGACTAGCAAAAATTTATTCAAAAGATACACGAGATGTGAGACAGTAGATTTTTAAATAAATAAAAAGGTTCATGATACTAATAAATCTGAGGAAGTTGCAAGAATTTGAATGGAGTATCAAGATATGACCGGTGTTGATAACTTCATGTTAGACTAGTCAATCTTATTGGAAATAATATTTATACGTATCACTAAATTTGTAAAAAAGAAAATTAAAAAAAGTTGATTAAATATCTAAAATTAGGAATTTATAAGTCAATATAATTTTGCTAATTAACCGGTTTAGTGCCATAATTGATAATCAAGAATTTAATTTTTTGACTATCTATTTTCAGTGGATTTAAATTAGAATGGACCAGTTTCATTACCTGAGTTTAAAAGAGGTGAATACATTCCTGTATTTGAATCTGAAAATAATGGGAAGAAGTAGAAGGTAAATTAAATAGAATCACGACAAATTAAAATTTTTTAATTGCCTTTGGTTATAAGGAAAAGGGAAACAAAATGCAATTTGGAAGGTACTTGTCTCCCTGAAGCACCAACAGTTTCTGGCAATCACATGCCAATTTATGATAAAATAAAACCTTCCCGTTTCATATGCTGAATTTATTCCTCTCCTACAAATATGAATATATACAAATGTGCTACTTCCATTTTTGTGATTCTCTGTTGAACAATTGAATTTGGACTTAACAGCAGCCTGAAAGGATTGGTAAAATCATATTTTGTTGTTCCCCAGTACACTAGGCTACTTTTGACCATTTCATTGTGCTCCTTTGATTGAATGTTTGCCAGCCATAGGTGTTGAAATTTTTAAAGATTGCATGTCAACAATTTAAAAGAGAATAGATTATGATTATGAAGTTGGTGGTTGTATTCATTAATTAATTCATATAAAAATAACACATAAATTTTTACTTGAATCGAATTTTCAACCTGTTTTATAAACTTTTAATTTTAAAAATATCATATCACTAGCATAAATCATAACATAAATTGAATTCAAATAAAATTTTTCTAAAATAATGTGCAAGCTAAATGTTACCCATTTATTTGACCATATACCATTAACATAGAAATCAGACAATTGCCGGTCGTTGGCCAAAACTTGGAACAAGATTATCAAAAAATTGTTAGTCTTGGAAACCTACAATTCAATAGTGCTATTACATTCATACTCTCTATGCACTTTTATTAAGATCAGATTCAAAGAATTAGTGCCATATCAAATAAATTTTGTCTTTTGACTCGAATAAAGACGCATGCATATTGAAACAAGAATTTGCATGTACTACTATTCTACAACATGCTCCATGGTTTGGAAATATGTATTAATGAAATAATATCCTTCGATTAATACCAAGAGACATTACAGCCTAACAAAATACATTTTTTTTTTTTTTTTTTGTAGAAAAAATCAACATGTGTCAAGATACAACAACTAAGAGCAATTGTTTGTTAAATAAGAGAATATGCACATTAAATAGATCTAAAGATCCCCAAAAAAAAAAAAAAAAACAGCCTTTTACACTTAGGATTTCAAGGCTAATTAAATGAAGGGAATTTAAGCCGAAAAAAAAAATTAAAAAAGGGAAAGCCAAAAAAAAAAAATAAATAAAAGAAACCTGTCAGAAGTGGGATTTGAACCCACGCCCTCTCACGAGGACCAGAACTTGAGTCTGGCGCCTTAGACCACTCGGCCATCCTGACGATGTAGAAAAATGCCTTAACATATACGTTATAAATAAAATAATATATTTTTGCTAAGGAGGCCCATTAACTCGCCTTTTCCGGGCAGCCCAGTTAACTAATACGATGGACCTGAGATCCCAATGAGGCCTAGCAATCCTTACTGCTTTAGGTCCACAGATTAAACCAAACTTTATTTATTTATTTTTTTTGGGAAGAAATTTTCGTTCATTCTTTGAGCGTGAAAATTCTATTGTATTAGACATTAAGCAAATAGTAACTCCTTTAATTTTCATATTACCAAACGTGATTATACAACTTTTTAAAATCTAATTAATTTTCTCACCAAATTCTACATTCCAAAAATCAAACAAGGGATGATGAGATACGTTATTGATAATATAGATACAGATTCTTGATGTTATACACCATCTAGTAGACAAAATGTATAATTGCTAATCCTTTTTATTCTTTTAATTAATAACTTCATGTTGCGGCGAAGGATACAGTTCCAAGGCACCCAAGTACCACGACTTCAAAATCAGAAAAGAAATGTAAGTCAAGATTCAAGAATCAGCTAGCAATGAATGCACTAGCTATGCATCCATCTGCACTGAAATATGCATGTTACAAATATAAAAGCATGTGAACAGTATTTTTGTTGCCAGAATGAATATATGTGCATGCATGAGAAATGGAGACATGGAGATCACGTTTCAGATTTTGTCTTACTACTTGTATCAACCTTTTATTTCATATTTTGGATATTTGTTATTTGTGTTATGATATTATAAATATTATTATACTAGAGTGTACGTGGCAATTATACAAGATGTGAGACAGAAAATTAGTATAGAAAATGAATCAGAAGATCTTGTATCTAAAATTCAACAAGTAGAAATTCTATCTTATACCAATAAATAGCAAAATCAAACAAACAAATACTGTCAGCATCTTTTCTCAGATTTTGTTTATTGAAATGAGCTAAAAGGTGATTCATGAACCTGAATGGCAAAATTGTTTTGTCCAGGGGTTGAATTGAATGAGATCATATGCATTTGCAAAGGTCAAATGAAAAGATTTCTCACAGGAGCAATCTGATATGAAATGTCAGGCCTTGCAACCTACATAGGCATCACATGCAAGGCATGAAAGGCACTGTATCATAAATACCAACCAAGAAGCATATCGGATTACTTACTAGTCAGAGTTTAAAAACATTAATAGTAAGGTGGTGAGCAAAGCAGTACGTTGAGCTACCACGTCCACCAAGTGAAGTTAAAAAATGGGGATTCTCAACTAATTGTTGATACTACGTCCATGTACATTTGTTTGCTGTTTAGCAGATGCAATACTCTATTATCTCATTACACTTGATTTTCATTCTATTAGATCGACTAGGTGACAAATTGACTTTATTGCTGGTGATTTGAAGTATTCTAGATCCAGTTAAGACGCGCGTGTATTAACAATTTCGCATTACCTATCAATCCAAACGTTTTGTTTGCATGCATGATGTATAATTGAAAGGATTGTGTCACGATATACAAGTATGTACAAAAGATGAAAGGATTTGGGTTGTTACTCATATCTTTGAATAATCTGACTTGTTTGATCAAAATATGGGCTTGTGGACCAACTTAATTATGCACATAATAGAGGCACAAAAGACAAAATTATAATGATTATCATTACATTATTATACACAATGGATCAGTATGTACGATCCTCAAAAAAAGTACTTACTACAAATTAAGGTTAATTAATTAGTATCTTGGACATTACTTTCGAAATCTCCCCATTTAATTAATATGGCCATATGGGCATCTAAACCGAATTATGATGTACTAGTATTAACTCATTCACAGGAGACATGTGGCCAACAAGCCATACGTGCAGACATTTAATTACTCCATTTTCTACACACTAATTATCGGAATTACATTAATCATTAATCCTACACCACTATATTAAAAGAAAAAAGAGTAAATGACACAAATGATATCCAACATTTTCATAGAGTTGAAAATCGGTACACAATCTTTTAATTATGTGACTTTAGTATCTCAACTTCTCAATTTGTATCTTGTTGATACTTCTACACAATTCCATTGATTTGAGAGTGGCGCAAAACCCATACGTCACGCATATTGTAAGTCTCTAAAGGTAATTTTAGAATAAAAAATATACAAAACGACGTTGTTTCAATACAAACATATTTATAAAACAAAAAAGAAGTTCTTGCAAAAAGTTCAAGGTAAGATAACTTGACAATATGTAATGCTTGAGGATTATTGTGCTGAACGGAGAAGTTCAAATCCAGTTCTACCATAATATTAATGACTAATGAAGATGCAAAATTGCCTTAGAGAGATACCATGTGCACAGTACGTAAGGTTCTACGTCATTCTCAAATTGCTGGAATTGAATAGAAATATTTATTANAATGGCACAAATTAGGAAATTATGATACCAAAGTGATACAATTGAAAGATTGAATATTAATATTTAACTCTATAAAAAATTTAGATACTATTAATGTCATTTATTGAAGGGGAGTCCCAAATCCCATTTCAAAATGTTCCAATATGTTAATTTATGAGTTGGAATCTACCTATATCTCAGTTATACAACCTCCATTCTCTTTTAAGTGCCATTTTGTATAAAAAAAAAATTATTCTATTTTAAGTATCATTTTTGAAATCCAATGAATCATTAATTATTTTTTATTAGTTTTGCCCTTATCTCTTTCCAACTCTGTTAATCACTCAATTTATAATTAATTTGAGACTCTTTTAATTTATTACTAGTTAAAAGGGTAATTTAGTCATGTAAAATTAATTTTACCTAAAATTTATTAATAATTATCTTAATTTTTGTACTAAAGTTAAAGTGATGCTTAAAAAGAAACAAAGGTAGTAACATTTAAAAAGATGTGCTTTGTCCTTGTTTTTTCTGATGAATTAAGACTCCTCTAAGCGATACAACCTCAACAAGCCACGTTGCTAGAGGTGATTTTGCCACCCTTCAGGCTTCTATAGAAGCAATGTGGCACCAATCCGCAATTTCTTTTGATGACACATGAATTTATCACACCTAAAAAGGAAAAACATAACCATAATGGCATAACAGGGAGGTATTAAAGAAATAACAAATGATTAGAACTTTGTTGGCCAAATGTCCAACAAAGTTGCCAAGCTCAACGGAATGCCAACAACAATGCCAGCACATTTTGCTCATAATTTTATGGTTAGAATATTGCCCATCTTGTCTCATTCTTTGCAATGTCCATATATATACTTGATTCCTCAACTTCATCATCATCATCATCATCGTCAATTCATCATAGTAACTCACAAGCAAAACTTGCAAGTTCTAGTCTAAATCATCAAGAGAAGAAAAGAGCAGAAAAAGAAAAATGGCCTCAAAATCCAATTCTCACAGCCACATTAGATCAATGAGATAAGTTTGCCATGCAGATCACATCCTACAACTCTTGGAATAGAAGAGGAGTTGAACAAGTTCAAAGCATGGCAAAGATCATCTTCTTCTTCAGAAACAATCTGCAAAGATTTATGCAGATTGGCAGAGTTGTATAAATGCATGGATGATCTTCTCAACCAGCCCTTGACCATTCAAGCCCTGATCTCACAACATCAAAATGAGAAATGGGCTGATGAGTTCCTGGATGGATCGTTGAGACTTGTAGACATTTGTGGCATCACAAGGGATGTTGTGTCTCAATTCAAAGAAAATGTTAGAGATCTTCAGTCTTCTCTAAGGAGAAGAAAGGGAGATTTAAGCATGGAAATTAGCATTACCAAGTACAATTCTTTCAGAAAAAAGATGAAGAAAGATGCCAAAAAATCAATTTCAGCTTTGAAAGAAATAGATGGTTGTTGTTCTGAAGATGTTTCTTCAGTGATTAGAGTACTAAGGGAAGTTAATTCAACTAGTATTGCTATGATTTTCCAAAATGTCTTTCTTTTCTTGTCTGCTCAATCTTCCAAGCCAAAGCCAAGAAAATGGTCATTGGTTTCAAGATTAGTAAACAAGGGAAAAGTGGGATGTGAAAATGATTCACAAAAAGTTGAAAATGAGATAGAAAATGTAGATTTAGCACTGCATTGCCGTTGCAGAAATGATCAAAGTGAAAATGAGAAGATCCAATTGGTGCAAAACAGATTGGAGACATTGGAGGGTGGCATTGAAGGTGTTGAGAATGGATTGGAGGGGTTGTTTAGATGCCTAATTAGATCAAGAACCTCCTTGCTAAATATTCTCTCATGCTAATTATATATCTTTGATCAGAAATCGTGCAGAGGCATCCAATTTTAGAGGATTTGTTTATGGGCTTCAATTAATGTATATGAAAATATGAACAATTTTGTACTTATACAACAAATACAATAAAATTGTTGAAATTATATTCCACATCCCTCTTGTTTGTTCTTGTGCATCTACTTTCTCTAGAATTCCCTATACTCTTCATTGTAACATAGACCTGATATTTACAGTCTTAACAAGTCTTTACATCCATACCTAAAATAAATTAAACCAAAAAAAAAAAAGAATAAAAAAGTATTTTCATTCATAACATAGTTGGGAAAATGCAAATTCAGATAAGTAATAATAAAAAGAGATACTGTAATTTTTAAAATCGCGATCACTATTTATAAATCTTATATGAGAGTTATCATTTTAAGGAATGAGTATCTAAAAACTAAAGATTAGGATTAATCTAAAATTTAAAATAAGAAATAAGTATGAAAAGTAATCTGTAATTTGTTTGAAGACTACAGTCTGTAATCATCTTAGAAAAAACAAATTGAAAAAGCTTTTTAAGTTACATCTGCCCAAAAAAAAATGATACTTTTTCGTTTTTTTTTCTTAATCTAACTTTTCTGTCTGAAATCCTCAAACACATACTTCCTATAGGCAGACGCAAATTAGACAAGTCCTTTTGTGAGCTTCAAATACAAATTCTCCAAAGATATCAAATAAGGTTAATTCCTGGCAAATTTTATTTCCCTTTAAACTAGTGACTTCCTTTTAAAGCCTTTTCAAGCCATAATCTGTGAAGTGTGGCTGAATAAGCGTTTTGTGATTAACCAACTCTGATGAGATAATCTGTAACACCATCACAATTTCTTTTTGGTGTTTAACTACTATGTATAAAATTTGCAATACAAGACTTATCTTACGGTAACCCATATAATTTATTTGGTATTTTACTTAATTGATTGGTGCCTCCCATTTTTTGGTATGATAGAATTATGAATATTGTCTTCAATGAGTTAGTCAGATTATTATGTATTTAGAAAATTTATTATTATTTAGTAAATATTTTCGATTATGTGCTTAAGGTAATTTTTTTTTTTTTTTTTTTTGATGAAGGAACTTGTTTTTAAGTAAAAGTCCTAATTTAATCTATGTGATATTCCATCTATTCTATAATATTTGCAATTAGACATAAGAAAGAAAACACTTATAGGTATACTATATGCACTTTATACTTTATTCATGTTTATTTGCAATGGCGTGCATATATTTGTGAAGTAAGCATACACGTGGATTCAATTTGTTTAAACAATCAGAGTTAGAGGTGATCCTATTATCTTTTCGCTGTCTAATACATGTTTATCTACATTATTCATTCAATACATTAATTGTTATTTGTCTTAAAATCTGTCTTGTGAAACAGCTAAAAACAATTAATTTGCATAGTAGAATAGTGCGTACATTAATTTGATTTTGTCTTAAAATTTGTCTAGTGAAATAGCAAAGAATATCTGCCTAGTAAAACAGTGAGAAAACAGATACTAATTAGGAAAAAAATTTATGTTGATGATACTATAATAGACAAAATTTTTGCAGTAGACATTAGGAAATTTCATGGCAACAAGTCATAATGACAAAATCAGAACACGATCCCCTCTTATAGATATTACCAAAGAAAACGGGAGATTTACCCCCCACAAGTGGCTCTAATTATTGTACTGTTCTTGATTAAATGGATAAGTAAGTCAATGGCACTGCCAATTAATTAAGAAATTATTAGCTGTGTTAAGCAATAATCACATAAATGATACTGCAAATATATTCCAGGTTGCCTTCGTCACAAACATTATGACAAGAAGCCAATCGTGCACATCTGGAAATCTTGAAAATTATTAGTACTATAAATCCTCAAAATATTTTCAAATAATTAGTTCAATAAGCCATTCGTGTGTTACTTCTGAAATTTATATATTGTAAGTTAATTTGTAACAGTAACATGACTTTTATAATTTGCGCATTTCTTAACCACCATATCTGTTCAATCCTACACCCAGATAACGTATCAACCCTCGATGTGACACACTATGATATATGGCAATACGAATATTCCAATCACTGACCAAGAAAACTTGCAATCGCGGGGTTTATTGAAAATCACACGAGTGGTGCTTCTATTAGATTCGGTCAACATTGAAAAAATGAACAATCAATTGGTTAAGATTTTGAAAATAATCGACAATATATTTGCATGTTACAAACATAGAAACTAATGAAAATGACTGTTTTGACGAAATATATGCACAAAACGTTGAGGGATATATGACATTTTGAATTTTTATTTCACTATTTGTATTAATTTTATGTGTCATATTTTATGTATTTGTCACTTACTCACTTATATTCAAACACATATGATAAATATATAAAATTAATACACAAAAGGCCTTTCAATATAAGATGGGCAAGACTTACTTCCAATAAATAGATGGAGAAATTAATCGGCAATATGTAACGCTGCGCCCATTTTCATCCTCATGCGAGACGCTTCAGAGAAGTCAAAATCATAATGGCCAATGAACTAAAGCCAATAAAGTAAATAAAATTATATAATGGGATTTATTGTTTTCATACTTTAACTTTACGTTTGATATGCGGGAATAGTTTGGAATAGAATAATTATTTTAAGCAGAATGTGTTTCAGCTCAAAATAGGAACAAATATTTATGCTCATTTTACGTTTGGTGACTAAAGGCCAAATAGAATGAGCATTCTTATTTAGTTTTGGTAATGTCAAAATAAAAAGGATATTATATTAATTTACTTGCATACCCTTGATTTTTTTAAAAATATAACAAAATTTATTTTTTATTTTTTGTTTTAATTCATGCTATTAACATTTCTATAGGGTGAGAAACTTTATATATTTTGTGTTAAGGATACAAACTTTAGAAAATTACATAAAAGTAATTTTTTTTCATTCAAATGCATATTAATTAAGTAGTGAAATTAAGCTAATTTTACAATACTATGTTTATTTAAAAAGGTTTATATTTATTAAATGAGATAGATAATCAAAAAAATGACCAAATTGTGTTTTATTTATTGATTCATATATTTTATATATAATTATATTTGTTGTAGATATTATATTTGGATTCAAATTTCAAAATGAGTGGTTAAATTGACATCCCACAAATTTCTCTTTCCAAGTTGGAGTTATAATGAGCTACATTCCCTCAAGTTTTTTTGAGGAATGAACTTTCCAAAATTTAGTTGAAATGACTTTTTCTAGTAGAATGGGATTTTCAATTTAAAAGTGTCATATCAAACAGAAAATGAAAATGATAAATTGAAAAGATTCTTACGTATCAAATGTGGAGTAAAGATATTTAAAAAAATGGACAAATAAACATAAAAAACTAAATGGAGAGAATTCAATTTCCAAATTTTTAGTAGTGTCAACCTTAAAGTTGTGCTTGGTTCATGTTATTATGTACAAATACAGTCTACGTACAAATTAAAGACGAGGGATTTTATTTTATAGTTGTTACTGCTATCTTTTAGAACTCAGTTGTTAATATATTTATTATAAGAAAAAAATCTCAGTTGTTTGGGCCAATCTCATATACCGAACAAAACCTAAAAAGGAACAATAGGAGATAATCGCTCACATGCTTATTATATAGGGTCATATCAAATTGAGTACGATCCCTTGCAAAATTCAAAAACCATTTATTTCTGGAATTCTCCCATCTGATCATGGAGCATCTAAATCTAATAATTATGAAGAATTAAATAACTAATTAATTCACCGGAGACATACGGCCAACAAGCCATACGTGCACAAATTTAACAACTCCATATGTATGTATTTTTTTCCATCCACCATTCACACACCAGTATATAAAAATATCCCAAAAACCCTTAATTAATGTTGTAATTTTTAATTAATCTTTAAGAGACTCTATATCTCAGAATTAATCTTTAAAATTATGTGCTTTGTCCTTCTGTTTGATGAATTAAGGCTCCACCAAATGAGACAAACCTCAACAAGCCACCTAGTTAGAGGTGACTAACCACCTCTAGATCTAAAGAAGCAATGTGGCACAAAGAGCATAATGCCTGTTGATGAAGAACATGCAAATATAACACTTCATACTCTACCCCATACCCTATTGTATTAAAGAAAATAAAAATTCTATGTTTCTCTAATAAAACATTCTATTGTATTTTAAAAATTTATATTAGAATATTATATAATTTTTTAAGTTCAATAAAATAATTTTCTATTGTACAAACTTATATAAAAATATTACACAAATTTTTAAAATCATGGTATTCCGACATACAAGCTGTCAATACTTTAAAGACTAACCACATTATCAGCACTGAATTCTCAGTTTTATATTCAGAATATTGCTCATCTTGTCTTCCTTCTATGTCTCCTCTTCCCTTTTACATATATATAGAGTAGAGTATTCCACTTAACATAGTTAGACACCTAAACAAATTATTTACATATATACATTAACATTCCTTCCTTAAAGTTAAGGACTTTGGCACAAACCAACTTGAGTTTGAAAACTAAATGTAAGAAGCGTCCAAGAGGATGTGTTTGGTGAAAATATCAATTGTCAGATTCGAAGACGTGGTAGAGAGAAGCTTTATAGTCCTTTACAAAATGTAATGGCAAACAAAATAATAATTATTTTCAATATGCTTGGTTCGCTCGTGAAAACACCACAAGTTTGGTGTGGCCAATCTGGATAAAATTTCGATTATCAATGTGAAGAGTAGTGGACGAGTTATGTGAAACACCTATATGAGAGAGTAACTAATAGAGCCGAATAAGTTATGATAGTCAATTTTAGTATTAGATCAAGAGACAACAGTTTATTTCTTACTGATATAAGATACTCACCTAAAACGAAACAGAAACTTGTGGAAGAGTACTTATCAATAGAATTCCCTACCCAATCAGTATTAGAATAGACATGTAAGATAAGAGAACATCTAAGAAGAAAATAAAAAAAATCATGATAAGAGATGTCCCTAATTTATTATTTACATATATATATTAACAGTCAT
This sequence comes from Cinchona pubescens, assembly GCA_025175665.1. Classification (NCBI taxonomy): domain Eukaryota; kingdom Viridiplantae; phylum Streptophyta; class Magnoliopsida; order Gentianales; family Rubiaceae; genus Cinchona; species Cinchona pubescens. The sequence continues at coordinate 487,759 of JANKKI010000174.1, forward strand.
GGTCATCATGGATTTAAGTGACAAATGGATAGGTCCAGTAGGATCCCCACCCCCAAAAAAAAAACACTGACTTGCAACATATATGTACTTTTTTTTTTGAGCCATATATGTACACTTTCTATTCTTGAAACTATCTGAATTTATTCTTACTAGAAACATCTGGTTAAAATGCTAATTTTAGTACAACATTAGTTTTTCCCTTGATTAGTTGGTCACTTAGATATTATCCATAATGTAGTAAAATAATAATTAATAACTCTAAAAAATTAGAATTATATATACTCTAAATTTGAGTATTTTTGCTTTAGTTTCGAACATTTTTAAAGTTTTAAGTGTTAGTTTTGTCAACTTTTAATTTTATGTTTCAGCATGTGTTAGTATATGTTAATTTAGTACTTTTAATGTTATTTTAGTAATTTTGTATAATTAATAGAGTGTATTTATTTGTAAAATTTGATTAGAGAAAACTGTATGGCAATTGGATAAGAAACAAATCAAATCAATCCATAATTGGATGATAAAACCAAGTCAAATATTGAGAAAAAATCTAAATATTGGTTACGGGGATCACCAAATTCCCTTCTTAAAACCAGTGACCACAGTCCCTGTTGCTTAAAAAAACTCTTAAGTGGACAGTTCATCACCGCAATCATCATGGCATGATTAAACATCCTACATAGTAGTAAACTCGAGCCATTAACTCCGGTTACTAGAATGAAGAAGGAAATCAAAGTGAGTTTAGTGACCCGCAGTTATCAAAATAAAAATGTTTCTTCCGTGATTAGAGTACTAAGAGAAGCTATTTCTTTTTTAAAAAATTCAACTAGTATTGCTATTTTCCAAGATGTCTTGCCTTTCTCGTCTGCTCAATCTTCCAAGCCAAAGCCAAGAAAAGTGGAATGTGAAAATGATTCACAAAAAGTTGAAAATGAGTTGGAAAATGTAGATTTGGCACTACATTGCCTTTGCAGAAATGATCAAAGTCTCTTGAGAATATCCAATTGGTGCAAAAGAAATTGGATACATGAAAATGAGAATATCCAATTGGTGCAAAAGAAATTGGATACATTGGAGGGTAGCATTGAAGGTGTTGAGAATGGATTGGAGGGGTTGTTTAGGTGCTTAATTAGATCAAGAACCTCTTTGCCAAATATTCTTATCTTTGATGAGAAATCTTCACATGGGCATCCTGATTTTAGAGGATATGCTTATGGGCTTCAATTAATGTATATGAAAATATGAACAGTTTTGTACTTATAACACAAATTACAGTAAAATAGTAGAAATTATATTCCATATCTCTCTCTTGTATGTTCTTGTGGATTTACTTTCTTATAATTCCAATATTTTGATCGTCACATAGACATGATATTTACAGTCTTAACAAGTCTTTACTTTGAATCATTGATCATACCTAAAATAAATTGAAATAATGAAAGAAAAAGAAAGTATATTTTCATTCATACATAGTTGGAAAGATGAAAGGTAAGTAATAATATAAAGGGAAAAATACATTTTGGTCCCTCTTTTTGGGGTATTTACTAAACTAGTCCCCAAAATTTCTAGCAAAATAAATTTAGTCTCCAATATTTTAGAATTTAAATAAAGTTAGGACCATTACAGAAAATTAAAATATTTAACAGAAGTGGCCGTTAAGTTTTTAAAAAATTAATAAAAAAAATTAAATATTAAAATAATTGTACAAAATTAGTCCCCAAAGTTTGTTAGAAATATAAAATTGGTCCCCAAAGACAAAAAACTAATAAAATTTTATTTTAAATCAGGGATTTGAGGACAAAGGAAAAGATTTGTGAATGTTAAAATAATTTCAACTAAATAATGATAACTCTAATTTGTAGTGAATGATTAATTAGATTTGAAATGGAAAATTTTAAATTAGATAATGTTTGAATTTTTAAATGATAAAATATATATTTGTTAAGAAATTAATCGTGTACCTATACTGTAAAATATTATTATTAGAAATTAAATTCACATAGTATTATAGTGATATTATAAAAATATCTAGTATTAATAGGGTGAATAAACATGTCGTTAATAATTAAATTTTGTTAGACATTATAATTTACAAAGTGAACCACATTCAATTATCAAATTTGACAAACTAATATCGACAGAAAATATATTAAATCATCATGTTTCCAGGTCGAAAGACAATGACACTAACTTTTTTTTTGGATACAAAATAATTATACATGTGATGAAATTGTATTTCCACATTATATATTAATATTTCTTTTAGTAGGGTAAAAAAGAAACATTTATAAGAAGTCGAAAAGAACTTGCAATATAACATTTGATATTGTTAATTTCCTAAAAATTGTGTCACCAAATCTGGCTGATTGACTAAACGTTTAATTAACATTAATGTTACATTTCTTGTAATAAAACAATGATAAGGGCTTATTCCACTTTACACCCTCTAACTTGTACCTGATTTTCACTTTGCCCCTATTTTTTGGACATATTGCACCTTGAACTCTCAAATTTATTCATTTCACTCCAATTTTTAACAGCATTATAAAAGTTAACAAATGTAAAACCGTTCACATCATGCACTTAAAGTGGAATATTCGTCAATTTTTTTTAAAACTATTCAAAATTAGACCAAAGTGGGACTAATCTAAGAGTTAGTGGTGCAGTGTGTGCTTACTTAGGGATATAACAACGAAAATTGATGATAAGTTAGGGAGTGCAAGTGGAATAGTGATGACAACTTCTATATATGCAATATGCAACTAAAGAAACGCATGGTATACACTTAGCATTTGTTAACTTTAGCAACAATGTTAAAAATTGGACTAAAATGAGATAAATTTGAGAGTTTATAGTGCAATATGTCCCAAAAAAAATTTAGAGTACAAATTGAAAATCGAGTATAAGTCATGAGGTACAAAGTAGAGTAAGGCCTAATGATAATAATAGAAAAAACACATTTATCACTATGATACTGTGAAAATTTAATTTCTAAGGATATACTTTTACAATAGATGTATAAGATTAGTTTATTAAGAAATATGTTTTTTATCATTTGAGAAGTTCAAACAATATTTATTTTTAAAATTATTTCAAATCTAATCATTAATCACAACTAGTCCTTAAACTATGTTTCACGCAATATTTCTTGGATGTGATCATTATTTAGTTGATATTATTATTAACATTTACAATAAATCATCTTTTCTTCTCTCCTCAAATCTCCTATGATGTGGGTTGCTTCAATATTGAAATTTTTAAAATTTTTGCATTGAAAGAAAATTTTATTAGTTTTTTTGTCTTCGGAACCAATTTTGCATTTCTGACAAAACTTTGGAGACCAGTTTTGTACAATTCTTTTAGCAATTAAATTTTTTTATTTTTTTTAAATTTAACAACCGCCTGACACGCACGTAGCCATTTCTGTTAAAAATTTAAATTTTCCGTCAATTGTCCGGATTTTATTCAAATTCCAGAATATTGGAGACTAATCTGTTTTCTCTAAAACTATACAGAGATTAAATTAGTAAATATATCCCCTACAAGAGGGATATAAAATGCATTTTTCCCTAATATAAAACACAAAAAATGTTTTGAAGTTCCATCTGCCCAAGAAAGTGATACTTTTTCTTTTTTTATTTAATGTGGTTTTTCTGTCTAAAATCTTCACATATAGTCCCCATTTGAGAACATATGATGTATGTAAATTAATTAAACACAGTGTGAGCTTCATACATTCTCAAATATATATATATATATATATATATATATATATATAATATATATTTATTATACACATTGTCTAATCACATTTTTTTACACAATCCCAACAAAAATTTTATTACAATAATTATTTAAATAATATTTCAAAAATATTAACTATTCAAATAGAGCCACATATTTAGTGACTACTTTTTAAGCCTTTTCAAGCCATAATATTAGTGGATAATGGCTCTAGAAGTGCTATAATCTGAGTTAATCTGTTACACCATAATCTGGTTAACCAATATTATTTGTGCACTGGATAATGGGCTCTAAAATCTGACTTAATATGTAACACCATCCCAATTTCTTTTAAGTATGTAATTACTATCTCATACATTAATTGATTTTGTCCTAAAATCTGTCTTGTGAAACAGCTAAGAAAACTTGCCTAGTAAAACAGTGAAAACACACGTATACTTCTGAAGCCTCTATCAAATTTTCTTAATTTTTTGGATGTACTACTTTTTGCAAATTTTTGTAGTAGACATTGGGAAATTTCATGGCAACAAGAATAATGACAAGGTCAGAATACGACCCCCCCCACACACACATAGATATTAGCAAACAAAACGGGAGATTTGCCCTGATTAGTGGCCTCTAATTTTGTACGTCTTGATTAAATCATTAAGTGTAGTCAATGGCACTGCCAATTAATTAAGAAATTATTAGCTGTATTAATCATAGATGATATTACAAATATTTTTCAGGTTGCCACCATGGAGGGAAACATTTTGACAAGAAGCCGCTCGTGCACATCTGGAAATCTTGATAATTATTAGAACTATAAATCCATCATGTTTTCGAATAATTAGGACAATAAGCCATTCCTGCGTAACTTCTGAAATTTATTGTAACATTAATAAATTTATTTTTATAATTTGTGAATTTCTTAACCACCATATCCATTCAATCCTACACCCAGATAATGAATCACCCCTTGATGTAACACCAGTCTCTATGCCTAAATAGACGGTAGGAGTGGAGTCAAGACCCAACATTAAGAGGTAACGACTTTAAAAGGTATTTAGGAACTGTTAATGTAAAGATAATTTTTTTATATAATAAATAAATTTACACACAATTACTTGGTCCCATTGGCTTGTCCTATATTTTTACAAAATAAAATATATTACTAGTATATGCAATTTTTACAATGAAAAAAATAACATATTGCACAATTTTTATACAATATGTACTTGAAAAATGAATTTAAAATAAAATTATTTGTCCAGTTTATTTTTAAACATCTAAAGCCTTTGAAAATTTTTATATTTTCAAGTGCAATTAATTCTTAGTTTTGAATTTTGTCATTATTTCTAGTTGCATGATTTAAAGAATTCAAATTTTAGGGGTTAGTATGAAGAAAAAAGAGAGAGAGACACAAATGACAAAAATCATTGGATAAAATTAAAATTTTCCTTTTAACTATTCTATAATTTTTCCAAAGTTTAGGCAGGGGGGTGTTGATTGCCATCTACCAGCAACGTGGCTCCGCCCATGATATCATTAATCTGTATTTCAATTATTAACCAAGAAAACTTGTAATCGCGAGTTATAGAAAATTACACGTGTGGTGAAAATATTAGATTCGATCTAGAAAATTTACTCGTTGAAATTGTTGGTTCTTGCTTATTGACTCTTTTTGGCTTAACATACTATTTAGATTGGTTGATTACTCGTGCTATATACGGAAAGATAAATATGTGTAGAATTTATATAATAAAATACAATTTGGATTCTCTCCATTTATTATTTTTCATTTATCTATATCTAACGAATTTAAATTTAAGAAAATAATCTGAAAATACCACCAGTCTTATCTCACCGAGTAAATAATCATATCAAAAATTCAATTCATTATAAATAAATTTTACCGTTAAATTATGTATCACATTTGAACGGGACAAAAATTATCAAATCTTGATGAGAAATAAAATTGCTTAATAAAACGGCAACAACTTATTATTATTTTTGTATAAAACATGATTTGAATTATAAACTTGATTTTTAATATATTTTTGAAATTTTATTTTTAAGGGGAAACAGAGGCTCTTCCATTTACTCTTAAATAGAGAAGATTCTTGTCTAATAAAATAATATCAGTGAAACGATTATTAAAAACAAAAAAGATAATTAAGGATTGAATTTGTAACTGTTATGCTATTGTCCTACAAAAATTGATTATTGAATATTAATTACCATGCACATGATTATATTACTTCATTACAAATTTTAGTTTTATATTTTTGTTTGATATTAAAAAATTACCAAAATCTAGAAGACATAATATTGAAATTACTTTTTAATAAATATGTTTATATCCTCATTTAATAATAATATCTATCAACAATTAATAATTAATGAACATAATGTTGTGAGAAAATGCAAAGAAAAATATATGACTTTTAAAATTCTTTTTATTTTTTGTGATATAGTACATTATGAATTGATAAAAATTGTAAATTTAGTTCCTCCTGCTATTTTTTAACTCTCTCAAAGGTACTTCATTTTTTTTAACCTTTTGTCTCTCAACTATAATTTCATATACGGTTGGAGCATTGAAGTATGATTGATAAGGAAAAGTTTTCAAAAGTTTAATTTTATCTTATATTTCCATATACGGTTGGAGCTACATTGAAGTGTGATTGGTAAGGAAAAGTTTTCAAAAGTTTAATTTTATCTTATATTTCATTCCCTAAAATTTTTCAAATGTTTCTATTTCTTTATATTTCCCCCCTCTCTCTAAAAATTTAAATTTCTTAAATCATACAATTAAAATGATGGTACATTCAAAATCAAGAATGTCACTTGAAACATAAAAACTTTTAAAATTTAGTATATAAAGTGGACATAAAATTAATATTTTAAATTCATTTTTCAAGTATTTGTTGTATAAAAATTGAGTATTGTGTGGTTTCTTCAATTTTAAATCATCATCTATTATATTTTGCTTTTTTTTTTGGTAAAAAGTTAGGACAACTTCCACTATTAGATTCTTAAAATAGCATGTAAAATTATACATTATATTAAAAAGTTATTTTTTTTTTTTTACTTTTATGATAACTAAACACCTATTAAAGCCGTTTATCACCATAAGGCCATGGTCCATGGCTCCGCATTACTTTCATACAACGGAAATCCTTAAATTTTTTCCATGGCTCCGCATTGCTTTCATACAACGGAAATCCTTAAATTTTTCGCTGATATTAAGAAAGTCTCCCCATGTTTATTTGAATTTTTTCATCATCAATTATTTTCGTAATCTCACGGAAGTCCTTCAAGTGTTTTTTTTCCTATATAAGTAGTCTGTAGTCATCTAACCATGATTTAATAAAAAAGCAAAAATGTAGAGTGTATATGTAGATTACAAAAAAACTTGAGGAACAAAAAACTAAAAAAGTTTATAAAAAAGTTTGGGGAACTTCTTGTGATTAAAAAATAAAAAAAATTAAAAATTAAAAGTTTAATTTTATCTTATATTGCACCCCCTAAAATTTCTCAAAAAATGTTTATATTTTTTTACATTTCCCCCTTTCTCTAAAAATTTAAATTTCTTAAATCAACAATGATGATATATTCAAAATTAAGAATGTTACTTGAAACATAAAAACTATAAAAAAATTTGAAATTTAGTATATTGAAACATAAAAACTTTAAAAAATTTTTGAAATTTAGTATACGAAGGGAACAAAAAATTATAATTTTAAATTCATTTTTTTCAAATATTTGTTGTATAAAAATTTATTATTGTGTGGTTTCTTCAATTTTAAATAGTCTATTTTATAATATTTTGCTTTTATTTCATAAAAGGTTAGGTCAACCACCATTAGATTCCTGAAATAGCATTTAAAACTATACATTATATTAAAAAGTTATTTTTACTTTATGATTAAATACTTACCAAAACCGTTCATCCCCATAAGGCTACGGTCCATGGCTCCACATTGATTTTATACGACAGAATTCCCGAAGTTTTTTGCTGATGTCAGAAAAAGTCTCCCCATGTTTTATTTAGAACTTTTTCATCATCAACTATTTTTATAATCTCAAGGAGGTTCCTCAAGTGTTTTTTTTTTTTTTTTTCTAATCTAAGTAGTCATCTAGCCATGATTTAAAAAATAACAAAAATTTGATGGACAAAAGAATAAAATAAAAAAAATTAGGGTATATATGTAGATTACAAAAATACACGAGGAACAAAAAACTGAAAAAGTTTACAAAAAAAGTTTGGGGCACTTCTTGTGATTAAAAAATAAGTTAAGAATGAAAAAATAAAAAACATAATTTGAGGTGAATGTTTTTGAACCTTATTTTTTTAAACCCACCTTTCCTCCTACACCTTAGTAACTTGAACCCATTACCAATAAATTGCACCTAAATTGCATTTTGTTATCAAAATTTATTCTAAAATTTGCAACAATAACCAAAAAAATATTTAAATTCTCAAAATTTATGATAGTGCGAAGGTAGTAGAATGTGAAAAGTTACACACTTTAGAATGTAGCAAAGGTAGTATAAGGTGAAAAATGGATACACACTTTAGAATGAAGAGTGAAAAAATATTGTAGGTATTGGAGGAGTTGATGGTGATTGAAATTCTATGAAGTATGAGATATTTAACTGGAATCTTTGTAATTATCATGATCATCTAACCATCTTAAGAATGATTGAGAATATAATAAATCTAATACGTATTGAGTGGGTTAAAATTTTAAAATAGCATGATATTCTTTTATTTTAGAAAGTGAAGTAGCTAAAATAGACACACAAAAAAAAGGGGATAAATTTATTAAGTATGGGATTGAATATAGGTCATTCAAAAGGAAGTAATAAGAATAGAGAAAAAATAATAATGATTGTGATAAGTACGTGGGTTAAATATTTAAATAGATGTGGATCATATGTTATCTAATTTCTTGTATTTCTTTATTAAAGTAATTAGTAAAAAATTAAAGAAAAAAATCAAAAATATTGTGAAACGTGGTATTTCCTCACCAGTTTTCATAAGAAGATCTTTTGCTATAATTTACTTTGTGTGTAGTATCTATATATTGAATATATATATATTGAATATATATATATATATATATATATATTGAGTTAAGTAGCTCAAAATAGAGCTTCAAGTCCCCAAAAATATAAAATAAAAAAGCTCAAAATAGAGAAAGAAAAAATGATAAATTTGATAATTATGTGATCGAATATTTAAAAGGGGTATCTTATACCTCTTCATATTTTAAAATGGGGTAGTAGAAAAAAATGGGAAAAAATGATAGATGTGATAAGTATGGTAACCGAATATTTAAATAGATGCAAGTAATTTATTATCTAACGTATTGCGTAATTTTAAAAGGAATTAGATTCAACCTTAGATCAAAAAGATAAACCTTAGTATATTTCATCTCTTCAACAATAAAGAGAAAAAAACTAAAAATAGTGGCATACTACATACATGCATTATCTATCTTTTTACTTTTTTAACTGAAGTAGCTAAATATAAAGGGAGAAAGAAAATGATAAATTTGATAGATGTGGGATTAAGAATATTTATAATAAATATGGGTCATATGCAATGCCTACCTTTTTGTGTTTAAAAGTGAGTAGTAAAAATTGAAAAAGAAAAAAAGGAATATGATAAATATAAGATTAAAATTTATATATATAGGCAATGCTCAAACTAACTTTTAGTAATTAAATCAAATAAAGATAAGAAAGTTATATAACAATCTTGTTTAAGTTTGCAGTACCAAAAATAAAAATAAAAAGATAATTAAAGATTATTAAATATGCCTTTAAAATATAAACTCTTTTTTGTTTTTTTAAACATGGACTAAACATTTTTGCGGATATAAATGAGCAAATAATATAAAAATTAATAATTACTTGTTATAGTCCATATTAGTTTGTGTTTATTTTTTCTAATAAAAACTACTTCTTAGGTATTAAATATGTGTTTAAAATCTATTTTTTATGATCATAAGCTAATTTGTTTTTTTTTTAATGGACTAAACTTTTTCCCATATATAAATTGTTGGACAATATAGAAATTACGCATGATAATTATTTGTTAGACTCCATTATTAGTTTGTACTCATTTTCATAATAATAATTAAAAAAATTTGATGTGTGAGAGGATAAAGTTATTTGAATATTTAAACTTATATTAGTTTTTCAAATTAATTAGTGATAGGTAAAAAAATGACCAATAGTACGATGGCACTTGTCATACTCTAATAACTCTACACTAAAAGATCCCTTTGCTGTACTATATATATAGATATTATCAAAGATGTAACAGACCAATAATTGCTCTAGAAATTTTATGCTAAAATTTCTATAATTATACACGAAGTGATTCTTTAATGAGATTATAGTATTTTTTTTATTATTATTACTATTCGACAAAAGAAAAATGTCAGTCAAGACTGAATAAAGAACAATCAATTTGGTTTATCTTGAAATAATGAAATAGCTTAATGTCTCGTGCTATGTATGAGAGGACTAATCTCTATGTTGGAGTTTTATAATAAAATAATGTTAATAAAGTAATGATGATGGCATATCAATCTTTTCTAATTAAACTATATAAAGATAAGACAAACCAAATAATCATATTTATAAATTTACTAATTATATCTAAAAATAAAAATATTACTATTAAGTATACATTTAAAATATTTATATTTTTGTCGTATAAAATGATTAAAAGGTAACTATATAACTTAAATTTTAGTTGAAAGCCCTCAACTTTAATTTTCAAAAAATAGTAACAAATATTACTATGTTTTGTATATAAAATTGTTTTTAAAAATTATGTCTACCACATGGAAAATGAAGGATAAAACTCTTTTTTATTGAATGAACATACTTTTTTGGTTATAAATGATAAATAAACACAATAATTTAGAAGTCTTTTTTGTTTAGTTTGATTTAACTTAACTTTTTGATATAAATTGCCAACAAAAACAACAACTGAGAAGTATTTATCACATTTCATAATCAATTTGTGTTTTTTCTAATTAAAGAATATAATTTTCAAAAGTGTCAATGGAGTTTATACATAGAATGGTATTGGATGGGGTAATGGAAAGAACCTCGAGGGAGATTAAGTTGGTGTTAAAATCTTTTCAAGAAAAACCTTTCAAATGTGTATGGAGGAAAAAAAAAATTGTAACAATTGATTTTAGGTCTTATTATATAAAGCATATATACATGTAATAATAATGTCAAAAAGTAGATAAGACATAATAAGAGATAAATGAAAATTACTTTTAACATATAATGATTACATAATCACTTAAAAATAATATATATTAACATTGAATAGTTAATTACCAATAAATATAAAGTTGTAAGAAAATGAAAAGAAGAAATTGATATTAAAATTTTGTTATATGTTTATAATATAATAAATTCTATAAATATTAATTGTATGTAATTAGGTTGCAAGAATGATATTATTTAGACATAATAGGCTAAATAATGTCTTCCTACTTTTGTGAAAATTATTAGTTGTTACCTTTTAAATATATATCTAAAATGTATTTATAAACAACGATATATAGTTAATAATTTTTTCATGATTAATTTATTAGTGTTTTCTTAACTTATTTTTAATGACTTATATTTATAATAAATTTTTAGTTTAGTAATTCTTTTGGAAAAAAAAAATTAACTATAAGAGGTGTGAGTAAAATAAGGATGTTAAAGGTAACCTTTAGGTAATTCATTTGAATTTTATTATTAATTAAGTAGTTCATTTTTTTACCCTTGTATGTACGGTAAGATGAAGATATTATATTTATAAAATAATAATTAGTGAAATGATGATCGATTGAAACTTTTGATAATTAACTAAATAAGATATACAAAATTAAATAATTATATTAGTAATTTATACAATACCATAAGCTAAAGAAAATAATTAAGGAACATAGTTGTTGGACGCATAATTAAAATTATTATTTTATTGGCCTATAGAAATTGTTGAACATTAATTGTTATGAACATGATGATATTACTTAATCATAAATGTTTTAAAAATTCATGTTTTCTTAACAATGATTTTTGAAATATTATGTAGTAAATTTCAAGAAAAGAAAATTCTAAGTTAGACTATGGAATCAAAATATCAATAAATATTTAATTCCATCAAATTAACAAAAATAAGAATGTCATAATTTTTTTGGAATATAAAAAAAAGTACTTAACAATATTTTTGGATAAAAATATTAATAAGTATTTATTTCCATCAAATTATAAGAAAAATGTCACATTTCTTTGAAATATAAAAGAAAGTGTTACTTATTATGTAGACAAAAAGGAAAAAAGTTTCTAACAATTGATTTTACGTTTCAGCGTGCATAGCATAATTTTAAACAAAATGATATAAAAAATATCAAAATAGAGAATACATAATATTTTCATCCTTAGTTATTAATAACATCTATATTATTAATCGACATAATGTCAAAAGAAGATGAAAACAAAAAATTAATTTTAAACTTTTTATAGAATTGATTATCAATTGGAAGAAGTACAAATATAATCCATCAATTATTTTTAAAATCCAATAGAGGTCTTCCAATTTTTCAATATTTTCATGTCTTAACTATCTTTTTAAACTATAGAAGTCCCTTAATCTTATATTTTTTTTTTGTAATTTTAAGAAGGTACCTCAAGTTTTTATACACATTTATTTTCTAAGAAGGTAGAGTTTATCTGCATCTATCCTTTTGGTAACTCGAACCATATGACTTATAGTCATAAGGGAAGATCTCTCAAGTTTTATTTACACTTTTTCATCCTTAAACTATTTTTGTAATCCATGAATGTCCCTCAAGTATTTTTTTCATAGCAAACTTGAAGTAGTTATTCGACTATCATACCAAAATAAATTTAAAATTTGAGGGACAAAAGAGTTAAATCAAAAAAAGATGTAGGAGACCTCTATGAATTTACGATGATATCTGAGAAATTGAGGACCAAAAAATTGAAAAATGATTCGAGAGATCTCCATGAGATTTTGAAAATAATTTAGGACTAAATTTGTAATTTTTGTCTAATCAATTTCTTAAAAAGTATTAACATGATGTAATTGGGTCACAAAATTATACTACTTATCTTTCAATATATATGAATAACCCTTTAAATTAATATTATATACCTAACAGTTTTCTAAGTAAATAAATAATTGCTTCCGAACTTATTATAAATAACATAATTTTATATTTGACATGTATTTTGAATAACCAATACTCATATAATAATCCATAATATATGACTAGTTTTGTAACTCTTTTGGGAAAAAATTAATTATAAGAGATAGGTTTGCCTAAAATGAAGGATTTTGAAAAAATAAAAATAATTAAGATAAAATTTACATAGTTAATTTAAATTATAATTGTTAATCAAATAATTATTTTTCACTTTTACTATTTACCATTCAAATTTCTACATATTTAATAGGCCACATGCCGATGCATTAAGCTTCTCACTAAATACCCCTTTTGCTATAATATAGATATATATGGAGACATTTTTCATCCTCATGCGTGAAACTTTTCATCCTCATGCGAACACTTTAATAGAAGACAATTAACTAAAGCCGATAAAGTAAATCAAAAGGAATAATGGGTTTTTTTTCCCTTTCTCGAATATAAGTGAATGGACAAATAAATATAGATGTCAATGGAGATTCAATTCCAAATCTTTGAGCCATGTAAACTTTGAAACTGTAAATTGGTTCATGTAGCATACTTCTAAGGTTATGCACAAATACAAATTAGTTACAAAGACGAGGGATTTTAGTTGTAACTGGCTTACTGCTGTCTTTTAATAATGGGATAATTAATTACAGAAATCTCCCTTAAGGTTTATGACAATTGCAGATAACGCCCCTCTAATTTGAAAAGTTATACCTACCTCTCCTAATTTTGATTTCTTAATAACACAAATCTCCCTTTATTTTACTGTTATAATTACACCTACCTCCCCTCATTTTATATAACCCAGGGATGTAGGTGTAATTTTTTAAATTAGAGAAGTGCCTAGGGGTTTTATAATTATCCCTTTAATAATCTCAGCTGTTTTATTTAATAATATGGACTTGGGCCAACTTATATACCGAATTACAAAGCCTGAAAATGAAAAATCTCTTACATGCAGTATAGAGTGTCATGATAAAATGAATACGACCCTTTAACAAAATTCCAAAAAGAAAAAAAAAATTTTTTTGTTTATAGCACTATTTATAAACTCTCCCATCATGGTGCATCCAAACCTTACTAATCATCAAATAATTAATTCACCGGAGACACACGGCCAACAAGCCATACGTGCACATATTTAATAACTCCATTTGCATGCATTTATTTCCACCTACCATTCCCACAGCCCTATATAAAAATACCCAAATCCCTTAATTAATGTTGTAATCTTTTAGTAATTTATTTTTCAGAGACTTTCTATATCGCAGTATTAATCTTTAAAATTATGTGATTTGTAAAATCTTTGATGAATTATAAGGCTCCCAAATGAGACAAACCTCAACAAGCTACGTAGTTAGAGGTGACTAACCACCTTTAGATCTAAAGAAGCAGTGTGGAGCTATAAAGATACATAATGCCTGTTGATGAAGAACATGCAAATATAACACCTCATACTCTACCCCACACCTTATTGTATTAAAGAAATCGAAATTTTTGTGTTTTTTTAATAAATCATTCAATCTTGTTTTAAAAACTTATATAAAAGTATTGTATAATTTTTTAGAGTCTTCAAAATAATTTTTAATGTACAAATTTATATAATAATACTGTATAACTATTTAAAATTAATAAGATGACTTACCACATAAAAGCTGTCAATGCTTGAAAGACCAACCACATTGCCGGCACTGAATTCTCAATTTTATATTCAGAATATTGCTCATCTTGTCTCCTCTTCCCTTTCTATATATATAGAAGTCTTCAATTTCTTCATCATCAATTCATCATAAGCAAGATTGTCTCTTCTAATCTAAATCAAGAAGAGAGAAACAAAGAGCCAAAAAAGAAAAAAGAAAAAAGAAAAATGTCCACATACCAGATCAGATCAATTAGTTTACCATGCAGCTATCACATCCCACAACACTTAAAATTGAAGAGGAGTTGAACAACATCAAAACATGGGAAACAACATCATCAACTTCTGACGCTATCTGCAAAGGATTATGCAGATTGGCAGAGTTGTATAAGTGCATGGATGATCTACTCAACTTGCCTCAAACCATTCAAGCCCCTTTTCAACAACATCAAAATGAGAAATGGGGTTGTGAGTTCTTGGATGGATCAGTCACAATCTTGGACATCTGCAGCATTACAAGGGAGATTGTTTCACTATTGAAGGATAATGTTAGAGATCTTCAGTCTACTTTAAGGAGAAGAAAGGGAGATTCAAGCATATTGGAAACTAGCATTTCTAAATATATTTCTTTTAGAAAGAAGATGAAGAAAGATGCAAAAAGTTCCATTTCAGCTTTAAAACAAATAGATCAGGAGATTGCTGATAGTTCTTTAGCAGCTTTTGATGAACATGTTTCTTCAGTTATTAGAGTGCTAAGAGAAGTTAACTCAACTTGCATTGCTATTTTCCAAAATGTCTTGCTTTTCTTGTCCTCTCTATATTCTAAGCCAAATAAGTTAAGCAAATGGTCATTGGTTTCAATGCTAATGAACAAGGGAAAAGTGGGATGTGAAAATGATTCAGAAAAAGTTGAAAATGAGTTGGAAAGTGTAGATTCAGCCCTTTTCAACCTTTGTAGAAGAAATGGTGGTGAGTGAAAATGAAAAGATACAATTTGTGCAAAACAAATTGGAGAATTTGGAGGCTTCCATTGAAGGTCTTGAGAATGGATTGGAAGGCATATTTAGGTGCTTAATTAGTTCAAGATTTTCCCTTCTAAACATTTTCTCATGCCAAGTATATAGAAGATATTAAACTGATCAAAATATATATGAAATTGTTAACAGTTTTGTACTTGATACAACAAATTGAATATACTGTACACTTTATACTCCATATCTCTCTTCTTTGTTCTTGTAGATTTGAATATCTACTTTCCTATCTTATGATTATTTATATTGTTGCTCGTAATTCTCACATACACCTCAGCTTTATCAATAAATATAACGAAAAGAATAAAAGAAGAAAAAATAAGGAAAAAATTCTTAATTACATTTATAACAGATGTGGTTGGAATGATGAAAAGGAAAAAACAGGCAGAAAAAGCCTTGAAATCTATTAGGTTTATATCTATTACTACTAAATAAATTACTACTAGTTAAGTCTTTTCTTGATCTTCAAGTGTTCTCCGCAAAATATTTATAAGATTGCTAGCTATGACTATGAGTATTTCCCGTAGATCAAGTCGCAATCTGTGGAGGAGTGGCAAGAGTCTTGATCTCTTAGTAAATTTTCAAAGAGTTTATGGTAAAAAAACTATGAATTAATCTTTGCTTTGGTGTAATTTTTTATACCATCTGTTATCAATTTTAAATGTATGACACGTAATTATTTTTAAAATTTTAAATGTTATTGTTGTACATATAGAAAATCCATATACATTTAGTTTAATTGATAAAACAGCAGTCTCTGTCTCATGAAGGGCTTTCCTGCGGCTATTTGGTTAAAGCTAATTTGAAGAGAAGAAACAACACGAATGTAACTGAGAAGAAACATACTGTGAATTAAAAGCCTTTGCCATGTATGTTCTTTCCGAACCTAATAAGGATAAGGAATAGAAGGTGGCTGTGTACTGGGACTAAAAGCTGGGGATGGATTATTCTCCGTGAAACGGTCACGATCGTCATGGATTTGAGTGACAAATGGGTAGGATTTCTAAATAAATAAATAAATAACACACAATACCTTTGCAACATATATGTACAGTTCTGTTCTTGAAACTTTTTGAATTTATTCTTGCTAGAAATATCGTTAATGGTTTGCTAATGTCAGTGCAACACAATTTTTTCCCTTGTTTAGTTGTTCACTTGGGTATTATCCATAATGTGTAAAATAATCTGGCTTTTAATTGCTTTGATGTTTAACAAACCTTTTTCCCCCTTTCAAGCTAAAATCGTATCCTTAATACCAAGCTAAAATAGTCACAAAGAATTATGTGTCTTTTTTTTTTTTTTTTGAAAGTAATCAATTTTGTTAGGCTGATGTGACTATTTGCAATAGAAATTAGGAAATCACATACGCAAAAAGAATATTGACAAGATCAGAATATGACCTCTTCTCATGGATATGAGCAAATAAAACCAGATATTTACACCCACTAGTGGGCTTTTTAATTGTATTTCTTGATTAAATTAAATAATAAGTGAATAGCACCACCAATTAATTAAGCAACTATTAGCTGTATTAAGTAATAATTGTAGAAATGATAGTGCAAACAAATTCCAGGCAGGGTGGCCACGGTTCAATTCTGGTTCCGGAATCGATACTACCGGAAAAAGCTTATACACATCTAGAATTACATACAATATAATATATATATATAAGCTAATGTAATTGATGCATTTAATTTTTCTTTAGATTATCTTTTAGTATGGATTATCTAAAATATATCTTTACTTTAATTTTTAATGGTTTGATAAATGATATAATAGTATACTTTTTTTTCAAAAACAATGTCTATAATTTAAATATAAATAAAATATAATTTTTTGTTTCTCATCTTAGTTTTTATTAATTTTTTAACACACACACACACACACACATATATATATATAGGCCAATGTAATTGATGCATTTAATTTTTCTTTAGATTATTTTTTAGTATGGATTATCTAAATTGTATCTTTACTTTAATTATTAGTGATTCAATAAATGATGTAATAGTATACTTTTTTTCAAAAACAAAGTCTATAATTGAAATATAAATAAAATGTAATTTTTTGTTTCTCATCTTAACTTTTATTAAATTTTTTAGTCTTATCCAAAATGTATATTTAGGTTTAAAAATTCAAAATCGTAACCGTGACTTAACTAGAACCGGACGAACCAAAAATCGGAAACCCTGGTTCAGGCTGGAACCGAACCGAACGGCTTCCAAAGTTTCGGTTCCAGTTCCGATTTCAATTTTTATGGAACCGGAATCGGCGATTTTGGAACTGTGATCATACCTAATTCTAGGTTGCCGCTATCGACAGAAGCATTATGACAAGCAGCCACTCAGACGCTTCTAAAAATGTAGAAATTAAAATTATATATCCTCAAGAGATTTTTTTGGTTTGGTACAAAAAGGCATTCGTGTGTGACCTTGAAATTTATTGTAGCATAATTTCTATAATTTATGCATACCATTTTTAGGGGCACCGGGTAACCACGAGAAGGGAGGAGGATAAGATCCTCGACTCTTAGACCGACTCGGGAAAAGTACAAGAAAACAGGCATCATAAAATCAACCGTTCAAACCAACTCATAAGCATTACAATCTATAGTATCTGGAGGTATAACAACCCTAGTATAGAGTTTTTCTGAACTCATCATACGTTATAAGACATTTCCCCTTTAACGGCTTCAACAATTGCCTAGGCGGGTACTTTCAAGGCCCTAGCCTTTTGTTCATAAATTCTATACAAGGTTTATTGTAACCCAGATTTTAACCATAGAAAGAAAATTTCATCCAAAAATTGCCAACATACCTCATGGTGTCTGGAGTCCTGTTCTTGTCTGAGTTTGTCCTTTGAAATTGTCTTGTTGAACTTTTATGGGTTCGAGACCTTTCGGCCTAACCACCACATATATCTATTCACATCCTAAACTCATCAGATAATATGGTTAATTTCTTAAGGAGTAAAGTGGATTTGTTCTAATTTTGTGAATGGCCACTAATTCGTAAAAGAATGTCTGTTATTACATGAAATCTGATAATGCAAGGATAAAAATATAATATATAAATTTGCTAAACCCTAAAGATTAATTGCAGCAAGATTCCCGGCATAAACATTAGGATTAATTACATTTACCTCCCCTGAGATTTGACTATATTACCAAACAAACCCTATGGTTTGACAAAAAATTATAGATTCCCTCTTCTTACTAACTGCCATTAATGGAACTTTTAAAAAACTAAATTACCCTTATCATGTATTGCTTAATTAGTCTCTCAATTTTTTCCTAAAATCAAGAATAGTCCTTAGATTTTTTTATATTATCAATTTAGTACACAACTCATTCCTCCACCACAAACCACCATCTCCTCCACCTCTATTCCACTTCACCAGTTCCAATCCATAATATATTTCAGCAAAAAGATTCACAGAGACAGAAAAAATTCAAAAAAAAAAACCATGAAATTTGGTTTGGATCTGTAAAATTGTAAAATGATGTCTATTTCCAAAATTTGAGAAAATAAGAAAAATAATTAAGAATGAAGAAAGGTATTTTGGGAATAAATATATTATTTTTTTGCTGATGTCAGCATTTTCTTAACAGTAGTTAACGGCAGGGTGATACTTGTTAAAGATTTGGTATTCAAGGGGTTCATTGTAATTTTGTCAAACCACAAGATTTGTTTAATAATATGCGAAGTCAAACCTCATGGGAGGTAAATGTAATTAATCATAAACATTATCGGGGACAAAAAAAGACGTAATTTGAAACCAAAAGAAACATGTCAATGTTGGGAAAAAAATATTTGCTATTCCCTCCACATAAAACATCAAGAATAAAACATGCCAACCCTATTATTTCCATCATAAATACGAGAAGGTCCACAGTCCATTAGCGAAATTCCGTATTTTTAAGACTCGTATAAAAGACGGATCCAGGTTAAAGTTTGAGTAAAGTACAAATAATAAGATTTTTTAGTTTTATAAACTGTAATTGTTACTAAAATATTCGTGTAAGTAAATAATAGCAAGCAAAACATATGAAAAAATTCTATTTGCCCATTAAAGTACTATACCATTGTAATTTGAATGTTTGCATAGTACAATATTATGTGATTTGAATGCTTGTATAGTACAAGCCTTAAGAATAATGGTATGATACCCTAATGGAACAATAGAATTTTCCAAACACATACACATTACGTTATATATATATAGGGAAATTCTACAGTCCCGTTAAGGGAACCATTTCTCTGACTTTAAGGATTTGTATAGTATAAGCTTTTAAAGCACATAGTATTGTACTGTACAAGCCCTTAAAGTACAAGAAAATAATTTCCTAAAAATAACTATAGAATTTTCCGTGGATTACAATTTTTATATTGATTTTCTACAAATTAGTAGGGAAAAATCAATTTTTTTTGAAAAACAGAACATCTAAAACGTAATATTTTCCTATGGGGCGGCATAATTATAAATTAATAGGATCAAAACAAAAAAAAATTTAAAATTAGGTTAATTACATTTACTTTTCTTGAGGTTTTACCATATTACCAAACCAACCCTGTGGTTTAGAAAAATTACAGTCACCCCTTTTTGAATATCCAAACGTTTAACAAAAACCCCCTCACCATTTGTTGACGTTAAAAATGTTGATGATGCTAGCAAGAAGTTCCTGTGAGAGGTCAAATTGCCCTTAAAGAATCATGAGTAATATTTTATCTCTTACACAAATAACCATCCCTACTATAGGTGGCATAAAATTTAGAAAGAACATTTTCTCCTTCGTTTTGCTGAATATTTACAACCAAGGTTCATGTGCAGCCCAAAAGCACCTCTGGCGCCATATTTTTTGCCTTTCTCTCTCCTGTTCCTTATCAAGCTGATCCTCCCATCCCATCCTCTCCTTGTGCACACCATTTTGCACACACCATTAACATAGAATACACTAGTATGACAGATCCACCTGTTTAGGGTAGCCTACAACCATGTCTCGCCACTCTTTTTTTTTACCTAACCAATATTACAGCATTAGATCTAGTATGAAGACACAACTATATGCACACATCCAAAGATTCTTACGCTTGCAGAGTTGCGTTCTTCGAGAAGGGGATGGGCAAGGGAAGGAATTTGTGGGACTTAAGGTTTGGTATGGCTAGTCGGTGTGTCCAATTCTTTTTTTCTTTCCTGATTCTAGATGGGTTGCTTGGGATAGGAGGTGCTATTATTTCTCTAGTGTTGATACGTAAAAAATATTGCACCAAGATATAAAAATTAATGTCCAAAGTCCAATTACGAAAATACTCCAGAGGAAAGATATTGATGCGCGTCGAACCCACAATGCAATAACCTGTGACAATAAAAAGAACGGCGGGGCTTTGTCCCCCAGGGGAAGTTTCGACGCTCAAGTCAGAATTGGTGACAGGAAGAGAATTGAGAGTAAAATGAGAGCAAAGATTGATAAAGTGTGGAGTTGAGAGAATGAAAAATTAGAGTCCCCTTGTTTACCTTCCAACTTATTATTCATATTTTTCCATGATGGGTTTGAATAATTCACGGGCTTAGAAATAATTATTGGGCCCCTGAAGCCCTTGAATGTATTGAATATCCTCATGCCTTGATTTTAAATAAAAATTATCAAAATATACTCTCGTACATTTGACAACTGTGACTGACAAGCCATGTGTCCACGACTCATTGGATGGCATTTTTAGGCATCATCATTTGTCCCCCCCCCCTCTCAACTCGAGTTTCAACCGTAGTACGGGTTGAGAGTAGTACAATAATCTCTGACTTGCGTCTTGAATGGAGTCGAAAATTTTTTAGCTAGAGCTAATAAAGGTTTGACCGGAGTCAATAAGATTTTGACCGAAACCAAAAATTATAAAAATTGAATTTCATTCTTGGGGAGAAAGTTTGCCCCCTCAACCTCTTTAGTACTTGCACCTCTTCCATAAATTGAGTAGTGGTACTCATTTGCTCATTTTTGAGCTTTGGTGATACTTGTACTTAGTATCTCAAAATAATTATTTTTACTCAAAACTCCACCTTTACGCCAATACCCAACACTCCACCCTCAACTCAACACTTTACCCTTATACCAAAACCCAACTCTTCTACCCTCAACCCAACACTCAATCCTCAACCCTCTACCTTTGTCACTCTACCCTTACGCCAAAACCCAACACTTCACCCTCAACCCAACACTCAACCCTCAACCCTCCACCTTTACTTTTACGCCAATATCCAATACGCCTCCGCTTACCCCTACACCCATCACTTAACATTTTACTCTTACCCATTAAACCCAAAATCCAAACCTACATACAAGATTTCAAGATTATCTTGCATTTTCCTCAAGTCTTGGATCAAGTAAGTACATACTTGCACTTATTTTATTTCTCTCTCTTCATTTTTCTTTTGGGTATTTTATCAAACACCTTATGTGCACCTGATAAAGCATCATTCATCTTTATTTTCATAAGTTCCAAATTTGAAATGAGAGAAGATCTATGAGTTCATACATAGGTTCGGGTGATATTGAACTTACTAAGGATCCATTTGACTTGGAGATGGACTTTGATGGCAAGATGGAGAGATATGATCGGGGGAGGAGGAAAAAAGAAAAGAAGAGAGAAAAAAAAAGAGAGCAAAACAGATCGTGGAAATGGAAAACTTAGATGCAATTTGTGCAGTCAACATCCATACCTCTACTGTCATAAATTCAATCAATGCGGATGTGACTTCTTCAAAGGTCGAGCATCTAGAATCCCCTTCTCTAGCCTGCATCTTCACGGCTGACTGTGATGAAGCTGCTCCAACCCCATTTGACACAAAGTATGTAGGTAGAGCTACAATAGCTTCCACAGAAATTACCCAAACTACAGAGGCATCTCTAGCCTTCAAACAAAAAGAAACCATTATAGATGTCCATCACCATGGAGCAGCTGCGCAAAGGTCGGGTACAGCAGTTCAAGATCTCGACATTCATGTTGCTGCTGCTCCAGTCAATTCAACCAACGTCGCCACAGCTTCAAAACCTATCTTCAGTGCTACCGCTATTTCAGAAATCGCTGATGACTTTGCTGTTATCTGGGACTGTTCAATCGATGATACAACATCTAGAAGACCCATCCTCAATGCTGCAGCTGCTTGGACAATTTCTGCTGACGCCACTGTAGCTGGGAAAACCGATGCCAACATCGCTGCTCATAAATTTAATATCGACGTTGCTGCACCCGAGGAAGCTATCCGTGATGATGATGTATTCTAATTCGAAACTTTGATGATGATGCTGCTACCTTTCCCAAATGCTTAACCAATGCTTCGAAAAAAAAAGCAAAAGAAATGACAATGCTAATGTCGTTATCGAAGACTCACTTGTTCAAAGGGAAAATCACTTGACTTCCATGTCTTGCTCTTCCGTGGGAATGAAAAGTTTAACGTCAAATGGACTTGAGGGGAAATTGGTCTTGGGTTTACCCATACAAAACATATGTAAAAGAGATAAGGGAGTCCACGACAAGAAAAAATCCTCTCATCATGTAGTAAAATTTGATTCACTCGATTTGGATCCCAATGACTTAGTTGACGATGATAGTGAATTTGATGTGCCCGGGGGTGTGATATTAATGATTTGAATGAAGTGTCAAAGTTGGCACAAGACAGGGGAAATAGTATCCAAATTTTGGGTGGTGCTATTGTTGACAACTTAAATTCTCATGGGGTTGCCAATAATGTTGAAATTGATAGTGCACAAGAAAGAGATATTGACAAGTCATGCAACACTATTGATATGGCTAATGCTTGTGGGGAACTTTTTTCGAATGAGGTGGAGGATATCCTTGACTATGTATTTGGTGAATTGCATGAAATCCCAAGTAAGGTAATTAGCCCATTGGGTGAACCTTTTAACTTGGATTTTCTTCAAGATGACCTTGATATGAGACCAAAACCAAGAAAATTTTGGCAAAGTATGTTTGCGGGTAGACCTTTGATTGGTAGCGCTTCATCTTCCAAGGTGAGGGTGAATATGAGTAGAACTACCGGTCCATCTACAATTGTGTTGTCGGGACTCCCTCATGTGCATCGAGCTAGAGGACAACACCTTGAGCGGGAAAACTTTAATGAAGAGAATTTATCTCAACATGAGCATAAGCCTTCTAGTGAAGAGGTTGTGGTTCCTCCTCCATCCAAGAGGAAAAGAACAAAGATTCTCCTAGGCATGAAGAAAAAAAGAAATTTAAGGGTGATATTAATGACCCCGCATATGTGTACTCTCAGAATTGTCTCGTTCGATTGTCGATTTGAAGTTGATTAGAAAATGGATGGAGAAATATCACATTCCTAATTTTTACAAGGTGAAGGTTCCTCTTTTCAACCATAGACCTTGCATAAACTCTTCTGGATATGTGTCCGTTTATTTGGCTCAACTAGAAGCGGGATTGAGATTCCCATTGCCATTGTATTTCCACAACGTGCTGGAGCATTACAAAGTGGGGCTTGGACAATTACATGCCAAATCTATTCGCCACATCAATGCATATTTGATCACTTGTGCCGCTCTTGGGGTAATACCTTCAATAGGCACCTTTAAGGAGTTTTTTAGACTTGCACCGAGCGGAGTGAGGTACACCTTTGGTTGGCGATCTAACAAAAAGTTGGCCGAAGAAGCTCACCACTGGCTAGTTGATTAGAGAAGTCATTACTTTTTGATCCAAAGGTTGCCCGAATGGAATTTTCCCACTTGGAGCTATAACTTAAAGGTTTCAAGAGCAACAAGCTTTCTCTCTTAATGGGCGCAAGAGTGGGAATCTTGCTATGCTTATGGAGGCCGAACCACTTGCTTGGAAAAAAAGTAGTTAATGAACAAGTGTTGGTATCGGCGAGGTTGAGCCCGACGGATCTTGATCCTCTTGTTCCTCTAGGTTGTCATGTATATGCATTTTACTTAGTATTATTCCCACAAATTTTTTCTAATCTTCATCTTGTATTAATATTCAACTTGAGCTTAATTTGTTCTTCTTGATCTTGTAGTGGATGCTTTGAAGGATACCATTTGTGAGCGCGCTTTGAAGAAGAGACAAGCAAGGCATGAAGGCTCATCTCAAACTCCCAAGAAATCTACCTTTAAGATCTTGGGGCCAAAGAGGCTGGCACAAAAAGCTCATGCACCATCTTCACCTAAAAAGAAGGTAATGCCTTCCCAAGAGGCTACTCCGACACCATTGGCTCAAGTAGAGGCTTCTACTCAAGAACCTTCAACCCTACTAGGTCTTGATTCAAATCCGTCTCATACAGAACAAGTTACCCCATGGGTTGACGTCTATAATTCTTCCCGCATGATCTATACTCCTTCTTGGGAGGTTTATAAGGATTCCTCTTTGGAAGAAGTGAGCTGCCCATTGATAGAAGCACTAGCATTGCCCAAGTCGCAGAAAGAGAAAGCCGGCAAATCCTTGAGCTCTACCTGTGTTGCCGATGCCGACGCCGACGCCGACGCCGAAGCCATGTTTCATCATATTGCTCAAGTAAATTGCTCTCCCTCCTTTTTCATAAAAATGACTAAGTATTTTTTATTATACTTATAGCTTTACTACCACTTGAACAAAGCTCAAGAATACCATCTTTCTCAAATTTTGGCTTTGGAGGCTAAGCTTAAAAAGTCAGAAGAAGCAAAAGAAAAACACTTCCAAGCTGTGTGTGTTGCATCTAAACACAATCAAGAGAACCTCCAAGAGATCGCTAAATTGAGGAAAGAGAACCACGAATTTCAAGCCTCTCATAAAAATGAGGTTAATGAGATTCACAAGCATCTTGCAAGAACGAGGTAAAGAAATTTTGGGTTTTGCACAAGGAAAAGCTTAAATCCATAGAAAATAAGAGTAGAGATTCCACCATCTTGGAGTTCCTTGATTCTCAAGACTACAAGGATCGCATGGAAAAGCATTTGGTAGACTATCGTGCTAGCCCCAAGTTTGAGGATTTGGTAGAAGACCGTAGCATGGGGTATTTCGATGAGTTATGATCGGGCCCTATCTTATGTGAAGAAGTCCAAGCTTGGATATTGAAAACTTGTTTCAAGGCTTGTTCCTTCTACCCCTTTTCACCCTAGCTCTTCAGGGGTTTCTCCTAAGGATGGAGTAGCTTAGTTCAACATTTAGCTTAGCTATTTTACTCTTTTGGGGACTTAGAGCTCGGGTCTCTTATATGTACGGGCTCCATCTTCGGCTAGTATCATGTTACTTGTTTTCCTTATTGGTTTTACTTGCATTTGTTGCTTGGCCTTGAGTTGGGGCCTTCTCTTGTACACAACTTCACCTAAGTTAGGTTTTTCCTTTGTTTATATAACATTGTAGCTTTTCTTCGATAATTTGTACTTTTATTTTTCTTCAAGCATTTCCACATATGCCTTCGCCCCCCTTAGGCACTTGTATATTCTTTAAGTGACTAAGTTTATGAGGTTGAGCTTTCATCGCTATGCTTGAGAAAATAAGTTTTTTGCCCCCGGAGGGTAATCCCATGGCTCTTACGCCAAATCAAAATGACTATAAGTGTACCTTTTTGTGAAAAATTTATTATCGTCCCTAGAAGGACTATGACGGCATACTTGACCAAGGAACTATGTCTTTAAAGAAAAGTTTATTTTCGTTCCCGGAAGGGTCATCCTAGGCACAAATCTCCCAAGTAAACCCTTAGTATTGTTACTAAGGTTTTCTTAGGCGCAAATCTCCTAGGAAAAAATTTACTCTAGTCCTTGGAAGAACTATGGTCGCTCTTTCGAGCATACTTAACCAATAAACTACTTCTCCAAGGATAAGACTGTCTTTATTTTCACCCCCGGAGGGGTTATGCCGACTCCGAAGAGTGGTCTTTAATTTTGTTCCCCAGAGGGAGTAAGTGACCCCAGAAAGTCATGGTATCTGGAAGGATGCTCCCCAAAGGGAATAAGTGACCCCAAAGAGTCATGGTTTTGCACTTGGAGTTTGGGTAGAGGATAGGATCGCTATTCTAAACAAAATATTGAGCAATTACATAGGCAAAAGACTTAGAAATTTTCATTGATATCAAAAGTGAATATTTTTAAGTCACACAAGCTTGTTTCACCTCGAAAGGTGTCATTTGGCTTAGAGAATTTCAAAAAACAAAGGCAAAATAAAGAAAGTTTAAAAATAGAATTTTTCAAGTTTTGGGCATTCCAAGTTCGAGGTACGAGCTTCCCATCGTTGGTCTTCAACTTATAGGCACCATTAGAGTATGCTTCAACTAGCTCGTAAGGACCTTCCTAATTTGGCGACAGCTTTCCAGAAGCTTGGGGTTGGCTCACCTCCGTCTGCTTCTTGTAACCCAATCTCCTACTCAGAATCTCCTACCTCAGACTTGCTGGTTGTAGTAGCAAGCAACCCTTTGCTTGTCTTCTTGCATTTTAAAGAATGCCTTATCCCTTTCTTCCTCAAGTAAATCGAGGTTAGACTTCAACCCTTCTTCATTTTTCTCCAAGTTGAAGTTGTAAACTCAAAAACTCAACATACCAATTTTCACAGGTACAAGTTCTTCGATTTCATAAGTGAGGTTGAAAGGACTATCTCCAGTAGCATTCTTGTAGGTGGTGAAGTATGACCACAAAACACGTAGGAGCCCTTCCACCCATTTACCCTTAGCATCATCAAGCCTCTTCTTAATGCCTTCAAGAATGGTGTGATTAGTCACTTCAACGAAACCATTGCTTTGAGGATGACTCACTGAGAAGAAACATTGTTCTATGCCTAAGCCTTGGCAAAACTTTTTGAAAGGTACTCCTTGAAATTGCAAGACATTGTCCGAGGTAAGTGCCTTGGATATTCCAAGTTGGGAAACGACATATAACATTCTTCCAAAGGAATTGTATGATTTGTTGATAAGAAATGCTCGCCAAGGCTTTGGTCTCCACCCAATTAGTAAAATAGTCGATGGTTACCACCACAAACTTTTTTTTCACCGAAGCTATTGGAAAATGACCCAAGATATCTATACCCCAGTTAGCAAAAGTCCAAGAAGTAAGAATTGTAGTAAGTTGTTCGGCTGGATGGCGAGGTTGGTTGGAGTGAAATTGGCACTTATCACATTTTTGCACATAGTTTATGGCATCCTTTAACATTCTTGGCCAATAATAACCTTGCCTTTGCACGTTTTGAGCTAGAGCTCTTCCTCCAATATGGTGTCCGCAAGTCCCTTCATGTACTTCGGCTAAAGCATATTGAGCTTCACTTGGATTTAGACATCGAAGATAAGGCATTGAATAAGACATTTGATACAAAATTCCATCAATGAACAAGTACTTGGCCAACATTCTTTCTACCTTTTGAGTTTCGATCTCTATCGTCGGGCAATTTTCCTTCTTTCAAGTATTGAAGGATTGGGGTCATCCAATCTGGAGTAGAGTCGATATCTATGACCTCCCCGTAGGCTATACTTTTTTCTATTAGAACCTCTAAGAATACTTTCATCAACACAATGGAATGCACTGAGCTTGTAATTTTTGAGAAGGCATCTGCTTCCTTGTTTTCATCTCGACTCACATGGACTATGTCAAATTTTTTAAAGTGCGAGATCAAGTCCTTCACCTTGCTTAAGTAAAATTGTAGAGATGGCTTCCTTGCTTCATACTCTCCTTTGACTTGTTGAACCACAAGGTTTGAGTCAATATTTACCAACAAGTTCTTAACCTTTAGTTCTTTAGCTAGCCTAAGTCCGAAGACTAAGGGTCCATACTCGGCTTTATTGTTACTTGTTTGAAATTCAAACCTTAAGACGTAACTTGTCTTCAATCCCTCCGGAGAGGTAAGGACAATACCCGTGCCACACTCTTTAGCGTTGCTCAAGAAACATCAATTTATCGTCTCCATCCACATGCATTTTTTATAGGGACGAGTCTATGATTTGCCCCCCGAAGGGGGTAGCCGCCTCTTGAATTTTCTCCTTAGTTGGATCTTTTATGTTCTCCTCTTCCACCCCTTCCAAAATGAAATCGGCTAAAATCTGTGCTTTAATTGCCGCCCTTGGTTAGAAATGGATGTCATACTCACTTAGCTCAATTTCCCATTTTAACAACCTCCTCGAGACTTAGGGTTTTAAAAGAACAGACTTAAGTTGATGACTGGTAAGAACTACAATTGGATGACTCAAGAAGTAGGGCCTGAGCTTTCCTGCCGCCATCACCAAGGCTAAAGCCAACTTTTCAATGGTAGGATACCGCGTTCTGGATCACTTATCACTTTACTCACATAGTATACTGACTTTTCGACCCTATTTTCCTTCTTGATAAGAACGGCGTTCACCGCCGCAGATGAACAAGCCAAATATAAGTAGAAAGTCTCTCCGGATTCGGGCTTAGTTAGGAGCAGGAGAGCTAAAAACTAAGTATGCCTTCAACTCCTCAAATGATTTTTGGCATTCCTCCGTCTATTGAAAATTCTTGGGATTTCTTAAAATTTTGAAGAAAAACAAATTTCTATCACCGGACTTGTATAAGAAACGACTTAAGGCGGCAAGTCGCCCTTTAAGCCTTTACACTTCCTTGATTTCCTTGGGGGGTCCATGTCTTGAATGGCCCTGATTTTTTCAGAGTTAATTTCAATCCCTCTTTCTGTTACCATAAAACCCAAAAACTTTTTCCCGAAAACTCTAAAAGCACATTTTTCTAGATTTACCTTCATCTTGAACTTTCTCATGGTAGTGAAGGTTTTCCAAAGGTCCTCCACATGATCTTCTTTCAACTTACTTTTGAAAAGCATGTCAACTATGTAAGCTTCCATATTTCTGCCCAATCGATTAGCAAACATTCTATCCAGCATCCTTTGATAAGTGGCTCCGGCATTTTTCAAGCCAAAAGGCATTACCTGGAAACAAGAAGTGTCGGACGATCGATGATGAAGGCAGTATTTGCTCTATCCTTGCAATTTAAAAGGATTTGGTGACACCTTTTGTATGCATCGAAAAAAAGACAAAACTTCACACCCAGAGGTGGAGTCTACCACGGTATCTATACGAGGTGTAGGATAACAATCTTTGGGGCAAGCCTTGTTCAAGCTTGTGAAGTCCACACACATCCTCCACTTAGCCCCTGGTTTCGGCACCATGACTACATTACTTAGCCATTCAGGGTATTGAATTTCTTCTATGATCTTGGCATCCAAGAGCTTGTCTACTTCCACCTCTACCGCTTGGCTTCTTTCCCTTCCAAAATTTCTTTTCTTTTGGATGACGGGTTTAAAACTCATATCTACATCGAGGGAATGCATGGCAATATCAGGGTCAATCCCAGGCATGTCCGAGGGATCCCAAGCAAAGAGATCTTTGAATTCCCTAAGAAAAGAAATGAGGTCTTCCTTGATGTCTCCCGGAATGGAATTTCGCACTTTCACAACTACTTGCAAGGATCATTTTCATCTAAAAGCACATTCTCAAGTTCTTTGACAGGTTCTCCCTTTGGGTTGAGTTCCTTCCAAGAGTTGAATATTGCAGTTAAGAACAACCTCCTTCCATTTCAACTTCAATGAAGCTATATAGCACTGCTTCGCTGCAACTTGATCTCCCTTTATCTTGCCTACTTCATTTTCTGTTGGGAATTTCATCTTCATGTGGTGGGAGGAAGGGATAGCACCAAGTGCTCCAATCGTAGGTCTGCCAATAATGATGTTCTAAGGCGAAGAGGCCTTGGCGACTACAAAATCAATCATGAGTTGAACATCTTGAGGGGGTGTACCAAACATGACAAGAAGAGTAATATATCCAAGGGTTCAACCACTTCCCCAGCGAACCCAACCAAGTGCAAAGTCACGGGTTTTAAGTTTTTTTCCTCCAATTTCATTTGTTTGAAGGTTTCATAAAAAAGAATGTCCATGGAACTTCCATTGTCGATCCAGGTCTCTTCACATCGATCAAAGTTTGCAATGGTCAAGGTCACTACCAAGGGATCGCTATGAGGGTGAATCACCTGAGCTGCCTCTCCATGGTGAATATTATGTCTTGGCACAACTTAGGTCTCTTCATGCTAGATTGGACCAAGTTGATCTGACGAGTATAGGCCTTGCAGGATGATGTGGAGTCACCATTTGTTGACCCCCAGAGATAGTATGAATGATGATTCTCACTTGGTTTTCTACCCATGTTACTCTTTCTCCTCGAGGCGGACCTCGATCTCCTTTGTTCGGATTTTGTGCTTGGTGTTGGAGTGATCTTCCTCGATCCATCCCTTGGATGAATTGCTTAAGGTAACCCCTTCTTATGAAGTCTTCAATCAAATTTTTGAGGGAAATACAATCATTGATCTCATGTCCATGATCTTTGTGAAAAATAGCACCATTTGTTCTTGTTGTGCCGCTCTGGGTCACTCCTCATAGGCCTAGGCCACTTGACAAAGGATTCTTTCTCTATAATAACTAAAATGCGTGAAGGTTGTGTATTGAGTGGGGTATAAACTCTAGGAAGTCGGGACTCCTCCTATGAGGAACTGTTACGAATAACCTATCCGTCACACTAACCTTCTTTAGAGGTTCCACTCCACTAAATCCTCTACTTTCTTTTCTCTTCTTCCTATTTTCACCCCCCAGACTCTCTTTTTCTCCTCTCCCCTTCATCTGCTTGAGCAAACTCTTCGGCCCTATGAAAAAGTTCATTCAGGATGGAGGGTGACCTCAAATTAAGATCAAATGAGAACTTTTCGAGCTTAAACCCACTTTGGAATGCCATGATTTGCATATCTTCTGTAGCTCCTTGAATCCCAATGGTTTCCTTCTTGAACCGATCCACGTAGTCAAGAAGGGATTCTTCTGGCCTTCGCTTAAAAGTAAGCAAGTGAGTCATTGTCTTCAGAATCCTCTTTTGGTTCCTAAATTTGTTCAAGAAGAAGTCTACAAGTTGATCAAAACTTCTTATATCTCCTTTCTTGTAGACAGGTGCTCCCTCTGAACTAATCTGAGGCTGCGCCTTTGAGGGGTTCCGGGGAATCCTCTTCACAGGATAGCATCTAAAGCACCTTTCAAACACATCTTGGCTTGACAAGCATCAAGGTGCTCCCACGGATCCAAACTTCCATCATAAGAGTCAAAATGAGGTGTTTGCCAATGCCTTGGAAGGGGTTCTTGCATTATCTCATCAGTGAATGGCAAGGAGTACTTGTATCTTACAGTTGTTCCTTTCTTGTCATCCACTTGTCTACCCGAGCTTTGTGCTCCTCCAACTTTCTTTTTAGCTCTTCTTCTCACTCAGGTATGTGTTCCAAAATATGCTCCATTTCACGAGGTATTCCTATCTCCCTTGCTACTAAAGTCGCCTCACTTAGGCTCCTTGGTTTGGCTTCACTTAGCCTGGAGGAAGCTTCTCTTCTGAACTCATGCCGGGCGGATCGGCCTTGATGTTCTTGTTGGGCGGACTCGAATGGAGTTACTTTCCTTCCTTGTTGATTATGGACAGGTTGTCCATATAGATTGCATGAGAGTGTATCATCCAAGGGACTATGATGTGTAGAGTGGACAACCTGGGGATTGCCACCAAAAGTATGCGAATATTCTCTTCCACCTTCACCACCTTGTTGCTCATGTTGATGTTTCAAGAGTAACTCCTTTAACATGGCATTTTGTTTCCTTAGCAATTGTATCTCTGCCTCTCTATCATCAAGACAAAGGAGAGAAGAAGGGCCCAGAACACATCTCCAATTGATCAAATACTCTAATTGTCGATTTGAAGGTGTTGGGATATAACCTCTTTCCGTTTATCTGGATTGTGGTGCTGGGTGTTGCGCGTGCTAGGAGCCATAGGTAAAGACACAAGATGGCTTCTTGTTGGTTTCCCACAGACGACGCCAAATGTTGATGCATAAAAAATTTTGCACCAAGACATAAAAATTAAAGTCCAAAGTCCAATTACGAAAACAGTCCAGAGCAAAGGTATTGACGCGCGTCGAACCCACGATGCAATAATCTAGACAATAAGCCTCGGACATGGTGGAGCTTTGTCCCCAGGCCGAAGATCTGACGCTCAAGTCAAAATTGGTGATAAGAAGAGAATTGAGAGTAAAATGAGAGCAAGGATTGGTAAAGTGTGGAGTCGAGAGAATAAAAATTTAGAATCCCCCTGTTTACCTTCCAACTTACTATTTATATTTTTCCAGGATGGGTTTGAATAATTAACAAGTGTGGAGTCGAGAGAATAAAAATTTAGAATCCCCCTGTAGACCTGTCCAAGAGACTATTTATATTTTTCCAGGATGGGTTTGAATAATTAACAGGTTTAGGAATAATTATTGCCCCCCCCCCCCCTTAAAACCCTTGAATGTATTGAATATCTTCATGCTTTGATTTTAAATAAAAATTACCAACCGACTCTCCCATACATTTGATAGCTATGACTGACAAGCTACGTGTCCACGACTCATTGGATAGTATTTTTAGGCATCATCACATAGTATTTATGTTTTTGGTGTGATTGGCAGCCACCAACCAAAATTGCATGCCGAAAAGCAATAGAATAAAATGGTGAATTCTCTGAAACATCACAAAGGCCTTGATCTTACTTTATGTTGATTTGCAGGCCACCAACGTCAATAACTCTGTCGAAGACATGAATTGTTGGTTGTTTGAGGTTCTAAATTCTAGAAATGAAATGGGATATGCTTGTTTTTTGATACCTATCTATCAACTCCATGGCAGATTGAAGGGTGATGGAATGCATTGGTAAATGAAGAACCATGGCCGGTCAAAACTTCTAGAGATGAGGTGGAAGATGAGAATGTCTTTGGCAGCTTGAAGATGTTGATCAAGTACAGTACTGTAGGTAGCAACGGTAGATAGATGATCGGGGAACAAAAAGAGGAGGTGGAGTAATAAAAGTAGTTTAGGGTAATTCTGTCATTTAATAATATTCTTTTTTTGTCTCCATTAGAACAAATTCCAGCTCGTAAGGAACGAGGCAATTTAGTCTTTTTAATAATTCTGTTAAAGGAGGTTAGTGATATGACAAGGGAGGTATTTGTAATTTTGTCAAATTACAAGGTTGGTTTAAATTATATAAGTAAAATTGATATGTTTTTTTAATCAATAAGAACTCGTGCCTCTATTGATATAGGATAGACCCGCCACTGCTTATATATTAGCATAAGTTTTTCAAATATAAATTAATATATTATACAAATTTTTAAACTACAACATAAATAGAAAACTCCTAATCAAAATGCAAAAATTTTATGGTACAAAGCATACCCAGCATCATTAACGGGTTGAAACCTCAGTGCAAACGGTGCAATAATCATTGCCTCTAGTGCACAAATTTCACAACATTGTATTTCTCTTCACAGTCCATAATCCGTCGGCATTGATTCATTATGTCATTTCATGATCTGTATGGATCTCAGTATTTAATTTGAAGTCATCTTCGTATGGTACCGCAATTATATTGTGGAGGTTTGAACCATCTAGACAACTTTGGAAGCCACCATTCTCTCTTTTCATGGCTAGCCGACGTTTGAGCTGGAATCATAAGACCTTTTCGGTGGTGGCATTGGTGCATGAAGAAATTGGCCTAAAATGAGATGTACTTTGTCCAAATAACTATGTTAGGATCAGTAGAATATTTGGTTGTTAATGCATTTGTTGGTTGAAGGCAGGACAAGGAAAACCCACAGTAGCGAGATATGTTTCGTTTTGTGAAATCCAGTACTTTTAGGGACTCTTTAGTTGAGGTTAACTTTTAACTATTTATTAATTTTGGGGTTAGTTTGTAATTTTTTAAATTTTGAAGAATTAAAAAATATATTAAGTTTTGAAATAACTTTTTGATATGGATAAGTTTCGTGTGGGTGGGAAACTCGTTGCATGAAGAGCTTTTTTTTTAGATTTTCAATGAGTTCTACTTTTCCCGAGTTTGGCTTCGGCCGCAGCTCAGGTTGGGTCCACCAGATAGTATTTCTGAGATTTTTGGCCTTCCCCTTGACATTCTTATCTCGCCAATCTTCTTGTTCTCGGCCCTTCTTCTCAATCCTTTGTCTTGATCCAGCTCCCTCTTTTCCCTGGAATTGTCCATGCTTGCTCTATCTTTCATCTCCTCATCTTGACACATATTTGGGCTATTCGGATCCATATCACTTTTCTTCCTGATTCTACGTTACCATTAGAACCCTAATTTTCACTCTTTTTATGTTTTTTCCTTTTCTATCTCTTTCTCCCTCTTCTTCTCTCAAAATTGTCAAAATTTTAAACGCTAATCTGCCACTACCGGAGCACTGCTACTCTGCACGTACTCCACCATCTTCTTTTTCATCACTTAAGGTAGTCGTCTAATCAAATTTCATTGTCATTCGTCCCTGGAGTTCCGACAATCACCAATCAGAGACGACAATGGACTTTTTACGTAGTCTCTATTTTTCTACAACTATTCTAAAAATATTTGGAATTTTAGAAAAATAAAAATATGCCCTTGTTCATCTAATAATAAGCTATCTCCAGTTAAAATTTCATAATTTTCTGACGTACAATGAATTGTCTAAAAAAAAAAAATAGACAAAATTTACTAGTGCTTTTACTTTTATAATAATTTTTGTATTTTTGCTATTTCTCTCAAAATCCTTTGAATTTTGAAAAACTAAAAATATGTATTCTTTATATACTCACGGGTTATCTTTCTTTAAATTTTTAGAATTTTCTGACTTAAGATGAATTTTTAAAAAATAGTCAAAATTTGTTTCTTTTATTCAATTTCGGGAATTATAGTTTAATTGTTGGAATTTTTATTATTTAAGGGTTAAATCGGTTCTTTTGAGCTAAATAAATATGTTATAATGTTCAAATTATCATGGTTAATTTATATTATCATTGTTCTTCGATTTATTGAGAAAATAACAAAGATTTAACTAACACCCGCATTCTCGCAAGTGTAAGTGTTGGTATCAAACATGAAAATAATTAGAAGAAATATGAAAGAAATGTCCAAAAAGTGTTGGCATGTTGGGTTAAACTAAAGTAGGATGATTTCTTTTTGTTTGAAATTCAATTCCTGGGTGTTTGGTTGATTAAGTGTGGGGTTATTTCTCTATAAGGACAGGTGGTTTAATGTTTGAGGAGAAGTTTCATTTTAATGGTGTGCAAAATTATCTTAAACTCTTTCTTTTGTTTTGTAATATCTTTATCCCTTCTTTGA
Organism: Cinchona pubescens; assembly: GCA_025175665.1. Taxonomy (NCBI): domain Eukaryota; kingdom Viridiplantae; phylum Streptophyta; class Magnoliopsida; order Gentianales; family Rubiaceae; genus Cinchona; species Cinchona pubescens. The sequence goes on from JANKKI010000174.1 coordinate 523,572, forward strand.
TTAACCAATACCCTAACCTAACATTACAAGCTAAAAAGTCCTACCTAATTTAAATTAAGTCGGTTGTCTACATTAGTGGAGATGTGTAAAAAGAGTAAGCTATAGGATGTTCAGAAAAATTCTAAGAGTTTGCATGATTTGATCCGAGTGTCTTAAAAAATGATTTTCTTGAATGGCTATACACACATACACCGGATTTCATGTCATGGGTTTTTAATTAGCATTTGAGCTCTTGAGTTTTTAGACTACTTTTCATGATGGAGTGGCTCTTGATTATTTATGTGGGTAATTGTTGATATATGTTGGGTGATTTTTTGATGAATTTATTTGTTTTAACTCTATTTTTCCTTGAGAAGTTTCGATCAAAAGTTAAGTATGGGTGATTTGATAAGCTCATAAATGTCTTCAATTTTACTTATCATTTACCTAATTTTTATGTGTTATAAGCAATATTTAAGTTAATTATGAGTTTAATTGGTTTATTTTTAGTTTTTGTAGAGTTGAAGTGCAAAAGAAGTTAAACGGACGAAATAAAGCGAAGAAAATTCAAAAGAGTGAAGTGTGCACAAGCACTGAAGCAATTTGGATACTATTTTGTATTTTGAGCATAACTTTCTTGTCCGAACTCCAATTGAATTGATTCAAAATGCATTCAAAAGATAAGAGGAAGAGTTACAACTCTCTTCTTTTTTTTCATTTTTTCAAATTCGATTGGCATCAAGGTCAAATTCGAAGTTGAAATTGACGTAGTCACTTTAGATTCAACGCACATGTGTCTGAGAAATTCAGCACATGTGTGCCGCTTCCAAATAGGAGAATTTCAGCAGCTTGTCGCTAGGTTCCCAACTCATGTGCGCTCAAGCCTTCTAGGATTTATAAAACTTATTATTTTTGACAACTTTTTTCGACTGATTGAACTCTTTTTCGAGTGTTTTTATGTGTTTCTTGTGAGATAAGAAAGTTTAACCCTAAAATCCCTTATAAATACTTTTTTGATAGTTGAGTTGGGGGATGGGTAGTTTTATCATTCTTTAGTTGTAGTTTTTATAGATTTATTTGTGAGTTCTTCCGCGGCCGTTTGTGTCTAAAAACTCAATTCTTGGTCAAGGGAACTAAAGCCATATATGCCTTAATGTTGTGAGACTTTTTATGTTTAATTATTCAATTCTTATTTCAAGTATTGGTTATTTTTCTACAATTAATTTTACGATTGTTTTCTTTTGATTGTTATGGCTGCAGCATTGTTAATTAATTGAATCAATTGATAGCTAGATTAATATTGGCTGCATTGTCTGACTTAATTTATGAAACAACTAAGTTTAATAATTGTTAAATTAGGGTTATTGAATTTAGAAAAAATAACCAACTGAATTAGCATAATCGTGTGTGTTTATGTTATATTAGCCTAATTGATTTTTCTAGTTCTCACTGCTTCTACTTAATTAATTTTTGGCACTTATTTGGAATTAATTGGTAGTTAGAGTTAATAGGATCACGTGTTGAAGATTAACTAAATTTAAGGAAAGATACAAAAATAAGTTTTGAATTGAAATCCAAACTAAATTCTTCAATTAATATCTGATATAGAATTATTATACTTTTGTGTCAATGATTGACTATCAAATTTCCATAATGATGTGACCAAGACCGAAAATACTTCTTCTATTGATTTCCTTCAATTCAATTCAGTTCTATTGTTTTTAATTAGATGTGTTAATCAATTTTCTTCAAAACTAGATGTTTAATATTGTTATAATGGAAACATAATTAATACACTCTCTGTGAGAACAATCTTGTGCTTCCGCTACTACATTAATTTTTAGAGATATAAGTTTTATTTTTGAATGCAAGCGATAGTACGACCAGAGTATGGCCCAGAATGAGCAAGTTCTACAACTTGGTAAAAATGATGTGTTCTACTAAAAATTGACTGTCAAAAGTAATCCATTTACTGTGTTTGAATAAACAGATGAATGACAAAAGGCCTAGAATTCTTTGTACCACGGAAAAAGCGTAAAATTACAATTAAAAGGGCCAACTAATTAGAAACAACATCGACAAGTTAAAGCATCCAAGCATGTATAAGGTCTTGACTTCTCCTCAAGTTCCTGTGCTGATGGCAAACGCTCCATCTTGTAAAAAATGCTCCGGGCAAAACAGAAGTTGTACAAATTTCTGCATACTCCTTTGCTAAAGGGATAAACCCTTTCAGGAATTCCCCTGCACCTCGATCTAGTCAGAACTGACTCAATATAGATGTATATCTAATTAAATAGACTGAAGAAGATGCAAGTATACACCTAAAATGTAGTCCAAACTAAAAAGCATACACAAGCTTCCAACTGACCTCAGGTAAGGAATACGCCTCCGTCTGACTACAAGTTCGTAGGTTGTTTGATTTGTCATAATCAGATAGCTATTTCACAAGACAAGAAAATTTGCATATTCGTTAATGAAGGAATATGGACCTTCTGTATGAAAAATACAGGAGCACCCATGCCGCTACACTTAATGTTAGGACATAAGGTCTCAGATAATCAATAAGCTATAGAGTGCAGCCATACTTTGTTGATGCACCATATACACTACTGTACAAGCACGTGATGCATCTAACACCTACCCAAATACACCCAACCTCCCAGCCCACAAGATGAGCTTCCTATTAGTCATACCCATAGTGAGGATGAAGAAGATTAATATACTTATCCATGCAATTCAAAAGCAACAGACATTGGGACAGCACTTACAGAATAACTATCAAAAGTATAGCAAATTAAAAGAATAGAGAGAGCGAGAAGACACAGATCACTGCATAGAAAACTATGAAATTAACTCATGGAAGAATCTGATATAGCCCAGTGGCTAAGAATCTGTATAATCTGCTGAGCGAGGGCTCAAATCACGCCTACCCCATTCCCCTTCCTGCTACTTCCTTACCATTCTTTTTTCTTATATTAAAAAAAAAAAAAAAAAAAAAAAAACGAAAAGGATTTATGGAAATTATCAGACAAGGGTACATTATCAAACTGTCACAATTGGAACATGTCTAACGGTCAAAGTTTTGGGGAAAAAGTAAATTGTTTATTGACTTCAATCTTTGAACTCAACTTCCACCTTGAAAAAAATTCTAATCTGTATTTTTCTAAAGATATATTTCACATATCCTGAAAACACTTGTGCATGATAAGAGTAAGTAAAAGCTTCCTTGATTTCAAGGTATGCTTACTTTCATTTACCACAAAAAAGTTCCAACTGAACTTCCATAACCAAGTTTGAGATATTCTTTACCAGGGGTTTCAGTGATTCATTTTTTGAAGAATTATGTTAAGTAGGTAAATAGTAATAGCAACTTCAAATGAGAAAATGTCATATCCATTGCAATGTGGGATAGGATCTCAACACTTTCAACATGATCATGAAGCATGTTAAAAAGTATTAGGCACTAATTTATGCAGATATTAACTTAAAAACTTCCAAATCAAGAACACAGACAGCACAAAAATACACATAAAATGCATAATGATGCAAAAAATTGTTAATCCTACAGAAAGAAGAGCACTTACCTATGAAATAGGAGGAGGAGAACCAGGAAGACGATAGAAACAAACAAAGCAGCCAACAGCAAGATCATAATAACATCAACCCACCTGAAAGAAGCCAATATCATTTGCAAGCAAGTCACAAAAATTGCCATCGAGGATCAAAAGACATTTCCTCCTCTCCACCTCACCCCCAACTGAAATTAAACAGGAAATACGCAACCACAAAATAACTATGCACAATAAACAAGAAGGTAAACATATATTTATACGCACAGTTGCACATATTACTAGAAATAGCACAAGGGACAGCTAAATACTAAAGTGGATGCTTACCATGCCTTTGATATATTTGACTTCAAAATCAGGTATGAAATATAAAAGATTGCGGTCCAGAGGCACAGTGCTGTCTCCTCACAAATGTACCACCTGGTAAAACAACCCCGCAGGTGCTAAATTTATCAGGATAAGCAACAGGATGCTAGAGAAGTAACAAAGAGAATGGTCACTTACCAAAACCGAAAGTGATTACCCTGTCCTATGCATGTCCCTAGCCATACACAATGATGATCAAACTGAAGCACACATTTGTTGCAATCATAGCAATGCTTTGCTCGTGGGGGCTACAAAAGTTTTACAATCATAAAACAATCCGGCAATACAAAAACTAATTGCACAATAACCGTTGCAATGGATAAACAACCATGAGGAACCACTGCAAAAGGTTCTCGAACGATGTCTTTTTCAAATCAAGAATCTCAGTAAGGACAATTCTTAAAATACTGTAGGTATCTAACAAACCAAGTGTTTTGATAATAATTTTGATTAAAGCCATATAAAAGCTAACATTGTTCAAACTCTAATTCTCTGGAGCTATTGGTTTCCTGAAAGGAGGACAACTTTTAAAGATAGAAAAAAGTACAGCTGCAAAGTGGTAATAACGAGAGATGATTTCTGGCTTCAGTTACCACTTCATGCGACACTAAATAAATGAATGAGTCAGCAGAAATTGGAAAAGATAAGTTACTTTGATAAAAAAGTACGTAGAAGAATTTGAAGAACTTTAGGAGTATAAGAACCTGTTTGTTGGATGGTTAAAGATAACAAATTTCAGAGCATAAAAGACAAGGTTATACAAAACATTAATAACAGAACATCACTCTACCTAGTACCACCACCTTCCCAACTCTCATCTGTATTTGGTTGAAAAGAAGGAAATAAGAAAAAAAAATTTATCTGTCTCTTATACACAAGAAGATGTGTGCTCAAGAGACAGTTAACATGAATGTATACCAGAATATTTTTGAATTTGTTTTACTTTGAAGATAGACTTCAGGTTCCTACCTCAGCAATGTACAGCTAGGAACCTCAAGAAAGCATATGCAGACTTTGTCACAGCGAGAGAAAGATAGAGCAAATTCCAGAGGAGAGTCAAATGTCCATAAACAGATTTTGATGGCATCAGACTGCCGGTGATTTTGGAGGTTAATAGTATCCAATTCAATAAAACCAGAAAAGAATGCTTTGATGATTGTGAATAATCTTCTATGCCTGTAGTTTCACATCAGTTTACAGTCGTGCTCCATCAAGATTCACCAAGAGAGAAGCAGCAGACAACATTAATAGGTGTTACATGACGAACCTATAAAGTTTGCCAACCGATAGAAACTCCAGCAAGCTATGGAACTGGGACAACTATTGAACCAAATCTTAATACCAAATATAGTTTTAAACGAGAAACACACAAATTGAGAATTATCTACCTGCACAACATCGCAGTAGGAGCAAGTCCAGGTTCTGTAAAGCAAATAGAAACAGTCAGCTGGGAAGTTGGTGTAGCTTTAGACCCACAGTTCACATTGTGATGGCCATGTACCATGTCCACAACTCCCCAAAACCACCAAAAAAAAAAAAAGGGAACAAAAAAAGAGAAACGACTCTCCAATCAGAATCACAATTGGAAGAGGTTGTCTAGAATTTATCACAACTTACAGCTTCTCTCTTTCTCCCTTAGTCTGTCTTACACGCAAGCACACACGCACACACAAATGGGGAACTCATGAAGTTGGGAACCATGCATGATAAAAGTATTAACAGCCAATCACATAAAGCTTTCCTACCTAACGGAAGTTCCAGGAGGATACATATCCATCACTAGTTTTGTCCAAGATGCTGCATTAGTCTCTACTAGGTTTCTTCCCATCTGGTTTCTGTCCACAGTAATCGCTACACTGCCATTTTTCCTTGAAGCAGGTTGTCTTTGCTTGATCATTGAATCGTCAAAAAAGGCAAAACAGAGAGCAACTTGATAAGCAGACTGGTTATCCGGTTAATATAATTTCAAGCAATTCATAGTATTTCTATAGACAAATAAAATAAGTGGCAAAATGAGTTTATTCTGCAATATCTTAGTTTCTTCAATATGTTAAAAATCAGAGGGACGGCGTCTTACTTTGAGTTCATCGATGTTCTCCTTAAAGCATCAGTCTCATTAATGACCCTCATTGCATCAAGAACATAGCTGTACTTCATAAAAGACTCCAATTAGAAAGAAAGATACCCTAAATATTTCATGAAGTGTTGAGCACAATATTAGAGTAAAAGTTCTGATGGAATTAAAAGCTCATAGTTGATCGAAAAATACCCAGGAGAAGAATTAGAGGTGAGGAAATATTGAGCTAGTGTAGCCACAAACAATGACAAATATATTGCAGTATACCTGCATCAAATAGAAGAGGATATGAATGAATGAGACAGTATCAGTAAAATACTTAACACTAAATCCTAAATAACGTCTTCCCCCTATTTAATAGTCTCGTTTCTGTTTTGGACATAAATCCTATACATTTCCCAGTATCACGCGCCACTAAAAATCAGTTAATTACCCATTGGTATTATCTTATTTTCGGATCATTTTGGACAAGAAAGGGCCAGAAGTAAGCCTGAAGCTCCATTTGTACAGCCATACTATCCTAGAAAATGAAAGAACATAGCAAATAAACGTCCCCACTGCTCTACAATCCACATTCCTCCAATGGCAAAAAGTGCAATTCACAACCAGTCCAGCCATTATCAAAACCACAAAAAATTAATAGAAACCGTAAATTTGCTTTCTCTCCTACTTCTCCGTCTTTTTCATCCGGGTTTTTTCAGCTTCTTTACTAATCCAATTTCAAGGAGCAATCAAACAGTAAATTGACTAAAACAACAGCAGAAAATAAAAAAAGCATAATAACATAAAATCCATTAAAAAAATAGAACAAAATAATCAATTTATACATTACCAAGGTTGTTGCTTCGTTTTCTCAATCAAATCTTTATCGAAAATGAAAAGAATGCCAAGACAGATGAAATGCAGTACCACCAATGCCACCCTCAAAAACAAAGCAAATCTCTGAGCTTTTTTTTTTTTTTTTGCCACCCCACAAAAAAAAAAAATCAAAAATTACATTACTACTCAAATAATAAGCTTTAATTAAACAAAATAAGAAAAACCCATTAATTAATTCTTGATTTCTTGTCACCAGGATCGGAGAGACAGGGAAAGAAACGCGAGCAACAGTCCAAGAAACGATCCGATTTGTCGCGGAGGGAAGCACCGCATAGTACACACATTTTTATTTTTTTTTTTGTCTTTTACAGTAAAAAAATTGTCATTTTTCTTCAGACTGGGATTAATTAATGGTGGAATTTCAGAAGTAAAATATTTATTAAAACTTGGGAAGTAATTTTAGTGGGTTTAGGAACAGGGGGAAGAAAGAAGATGGTACTAGAGGGGTCTTTGGGTATGACTCTGGGGGAAAGGGACAGAATGCACCGGTGTATTTGTGTTGATTGATGTCGATGGATGAACTAAGGACGTGTTTGGATTATGGAATAGAGAGGAAGTAATGGAAATCAAGGAAATTAATAATATTTATAAATATTGTTTAGTTAATAATTATATGGGAATAAAAGTGTTAAAAAAATGCTCAATTTTTTTTCTTCACTTGTGACATGAGTTTCAAATTTATGAACTTATCAATATAATGAAACTCATTCCTAATTCAAACCAAATAAGTAGAAGAAAATGATATAAACACATACAGATGGTGGAGTTTATCATTCCCATTTTGATTCCAATTCCCGAATGCAAACCAAACACCCCCTAAGAAGTGTTTGGTCGGGAATCAGAATTTGTATGAGAATAAAAAAAAAAACTCCATTATCAATATGAGTTTATGTTATTTTCTTTTATTTGTTTAGTTTAAAGAATGGATAAGTTTTATACTGCTAATAAATTAATAAATTTAAAACTCACATCACAAGTAGATAATGAAAGTGACATTTTTTAATATTTTTATTCCCATGGTAATTGACTCAACAACATTTATGAATATCATCAACCTTGATTTTCATTCATTTCCCTCATACTCATAAATCAAACACAAATTTCTTTCTCATGAAAAATTCTTGGATGGACTCGGTCAATGACACTATGCGATTCAGGACCAAAAAATCCATATACTATTTCATAAACCCGATCCACCTAAAAATCTCTCCTTTCTTATTTTCACACTATAGTTCGTTTCTTTTGTGAGACTCGACCACCAAATTAGGCTTGCTAAGTAACAAAATTATTTGGATAATGGATTCGAACTCACTCATTAAGTGCTTGTTCGATTATTAATAATTAAGTTAAATTTAAATGAAAGTTACTAATTGTTAATTTTTTATTCGATTTGAATTCGATTTAATAAGTCAAAAAAATTAAATTTTTATGTAAAAAAATCCAAATTACTCGACCTAGGTTCGAGTTTGACTTAATTAAAACTCGTTTGAATTCGGATCAATAAATAAATAAACAAAAATGAATAATATTACAAATTCATTAGAATAATAAAACAAATTTAAATATTAAAATGTTCGACTTATGTATATTACACCTCTAATTCTCAAAACACAAAAATCAACCTACGAACAAACGGAGTAATCTTGGGCTGTGTTTGGATAGCAAATAATATATATTATTTGCTAAATAATATTTAGTCAACCGGCCTATCTCTAATTGCTCACAAATTATATTTCTATATTTTGTAGGTTTAAATTTGACTTAGAAATGTCAAACAATGTCTTTTTTTTTTTTAAGAATATGTTCTAAATATCGATACTCTATTCTCAAGTGCGATCTAATATTAAAACAACGAACAAATTGAATGGGTGAATGAAAGCATTTGACAATCATGATTCGAAATTTAAATGGTTATTTCAAAATATGATTTCGTATCCAAACAGTACTTTGTGGAAAATGGTTAAAATTTTGTCGCTCAAGAAATTTCACTCTTTTTTTTTTTTTGTCACTACTAGTTTTTTTTTTTCGGTAAAGTACCATTGAATCCCTAAGGCCATTCCAAATAACATTTCCATTGTAGGCAGTTTCGACTTAGGTTAACGTATTAGTTTGTATAAGATTGAGAATTTGACAGTTTTGGTGGTTACACTTAAAGAGGCAAAAGATTTACTTATTAGAATAATTGTCTTGCTTCTTTTCTTTTCATTTTTTTGATGCATGAATAATTGTGGGTTTGATTTTTGTGAAACATGCTAGTGTGCATTGTTTAAATGGCAAACATCATTTTTTTTAAATTGATATACATTAGCTATTAATAATATAGAAAATATTTTATGGACAATATATATAAAATTAATTATGTTTAAAGATTAGTTAGTGTGTATGTATTAGTTGGGAAATTGCTTAATTGTTTTCCCTTTTTGATGCATGAATAATTGTGGATTTATACTTCACTTGATAGAACTACAATTACCAAAATAATAATAATAATTGAATGGCCACCCCCGCTAAGCACGGCCCTCCATCATCCCCAAGAAACATCGTGTGACAGTGATAAGCTATTCAAAACTTGTTTGTCAGCAATCTCTTCCTCATCCTTTTTGGCCCAATTCCCTATGACACTGGAGGGTCCAAGAAAAACACACACAGAAAGCAGAATTCACATACTAGTAAGGAAAATAGCAGGGAGGATCCTCCAAATTTTTCCTCCACAACATCCCAAATTCCTCCCTGGCCACCCTTCTTCCAACATCTTACATATGAAAACACATTTTTGTTCTAGATCTTGGTTCTTCATGATTAACCTTATTAATCACAACCCATAATTTTATTTTATTTTTATTTTTATTTTTATTTTTCATCTTAAGAATTCATATAAAATTTGATCAAAATGAGTGATCAGAAGAGAGGGGCCTGTGAGGTCATGTTTGCTGTGAATCCAATTATATCTATGAGCATGCAGATTTCATGCATTCTTGTAATCTCTCACTTCTTCCAGCTTTTGCTCAAACCTTACAGGCCAAATGGAGATGTTGCTCAAGATTCTCGTAAGTATGTCACATTTGAGAATGCATGTTTCTTATGTTTTTTTTTTTTTTGGGATTGAATGATTGTTTCATTGGCTTGTTATTGATTTGTTTATAGTTAATTAATTGAGGAGAAAAGGACATTTATTGATCAGGCCTTGAAACATTTCTGTTAGAATTATAATTAATTAACAAATGCTAGTGTACTTGAGCTCCAAACCAGGGTGAAATGGTAGACAGCTTTTGTTAGTGAAGATAGAGTTTTCATTTCAAAACTAATCAATGGGTAATGAGTGAAGTGTGCGTGAACGTTATTAATTAGTTTAGGATTTGTTTTTGGCGACCGATATCGGATATTGTGTCATCTGACAGGTTTCTCATTTTAAATACAATAAGAGTGTTGGTTTTATTTCATGCTAGAAATACTATGAAGCTGTTTTCGAGAATATTATACTAGTAACGTGTGTATGATTTTGATGTTTCTTATCTGAATTCATCATCGATTTTCAAAAAACAAATTGCATTTATGATATTTTTTTTTCTTGTTTTACTATTGTGGTTGTGATTCATTTTATCTGTTTGTTTAGACAATTCAATTGCATAGTTCTCTTAAAAATGTCTCTTATACATTATCTACCAACTTAAATCCCCATTGGGATTGTTTGATAAGAGTTTCATATCTTATGCTAGGACCAATTTGGTTTCAATGTACAGGCAGGGTTTGTGATAGGTCCTTCAGGATTGTCAAGAATCCATAAAGTCAGAGAATTCTTCTTCCCTTCTGTTGCTGGTGATTACTATGAAATAATCTCTATGCAAGCTAGAATTGTTATCATGTTCTTGATCGGACTGGAGATGGATTTTCCTTATCTTCTGCGCAACCTGCGTCCAAATGCAAGCATTATTGCTGGTGGCAGTTGCTTAATGTGTACATTGTTTGCGGTAGCTATGACCTCCTTTGCATACGAGGAGACCAATTCCGATGGCAATGCTATAATTATGGGCATAGTTATCACCATAATCTTAGCTAATACTGCCTCACCTATTGTGGTCCGATTAGCAGCTGATTTGAAGATTGCAACTTCAGATGTTGGGCGAATGGCTATATCTTCTTCCTTGTTTGGTGACTTGTATGCAGTGGTATTGTTGGTTATAGTTACAGCTAGTAGGAAAAAATATTCTGTCATGCGGTGGGTATTGCTAGGGATCCTTTCTTTAATCATTATTGGAGTAGTTATTATCCTAAATGCACATGTAACAAAAAGCTGAACAGGAGGAATAGGAATCAGAAGTACCTAAGTAACACTGTTACTTGGTCTGTTGGCAATTGTCTTTGTTACTGCTAACGGTCCTCGAAGCTATTGGATTCAGTAGCATAGTTGCTTGTTTCCTAAAACAAGCAACTACTGCTGAGCTTTGAATCCAAGATTTCTGGCACACTTGCTGCTTGTCTCACTTGAAGATTCCCTTGAATGAGGGAGTCCTCATAGCATTTTCTGATGAACTTGAAAGGACATGTCTTTATACACATCTAGATGTGTATAAGAGACAGCCATCCAAGATAAAGTAAGATCTTTTCCCACATTTTCCTATTACAGTCCATTTGCGTGTACCATACTTTGATAAGTATTTTTGGAAAACGAATTGCTTTTGTATTGATGCATGCAAGATTTAAAGATTTAGGGGCCATATTAAGATGTTTTGTATTGACGTAGATCAAAATGGCTGCCAAATAATCAATTTTGGTCATTCTTATTTTTCTCCAAGCAGGGAGACAAGGTGTACAACTTAACTTGACAAGAAATTTTTTTTTTTTTTTATTTGCTTGCAGTAAATAAAGATCAAGGGGCCATATTTAGATTGTTTGCATTGATGTTAGATGAAAGTGGCTCCCTAGTAATGAATTTTGGTCATTCTTGTTTTTCATAACAGGGAGATATTTAAGGTCTAAACTACAACTTAATGATTTTTAGCTTGTAAAAGTTGTCTTTAATCTTTATCAAGCTTGATTACATGAAAGATGAAGAAGAAGGCTGGTTCAAAGAAATCACAAGTAATCTTTCCCTTACTGCTGCCCTGTAAACATAAAGGACCCTTTGCCCTCTCCTTCAACATATAGAGTTTGTTAAGCCATTTCTTTGTCTGATTGGAAATAAAGGACTATCTAATTTCTGATACTTTTTATAATTTTGCAGAAGGCAAATCCTGTATTCTGTAACTTGATGATATCTGCGATAGTCCTCAATTCATTAATCTGGGGACCAATTATAGCATTTATGGTTAGAAGAGAAAGTGACATCATAGGATACAAGCACATAGCTTTTGAATCTCAAAATCCGGACTGTGAGCTACGACTACTAACCTGTGTTAATGGTCCTCGATCAGTGGGAACCATGGTAGGGCTTATTGCTGCATCAAAATGTTCCGATAGCATTCCTGTAACGCCCTACATGATGCATCTAATTGAGCTACCAGAAAAAACCAATACCAACTTGATGTATCACCAGAAAGAAGTAGATGAAATCAGTGATGATGATGACTATGGGGGTAATGATGTGGTAGAAATCAATGAGGCAGTAGATATCTTTACTGCTGAGACAGGAGTTATGATACATCAAGTTAAAGTGGTGTCACCTTTAGTAAGCATGTATTTGGATGTATGCGAGTGCGCTGAAGATATAAGAGCATCAATGATAATCCTACCCTTCCACAAGTATCAGAAAATTGATGGAAAATTAGAGAGTGGCTAAGGAAGGCATAAGGACCACAAATCAGAAAGTTCTTCGCCATGCCCCGTGCTCAGTTGCCATTCTTGTTGATAGAGGACTGACAGCTGGGGACTGTCCCATATCCGGCTCTCAATCTTTGCAGCATGTTGCAGCTTTGTTTTTTGGGGGACCTGATGATCGTGAGGCATTGGGATTTAGTAAACGTCTCGGCCTGCATCATCATATAAACCTCACTATTATTAGGTTTCTTCCAAAATCTGCTAGAAGGGAACTTGTAGGTGTCAATTTTGCTAACAAGGAGAAAGACATTTTGATGGCAATACCAGATCAGGAGAATGATGCAGATGCAGTAGTTTTGACTGATTTCTATAATAGGTACTCCTAAGCATCATTTTGGTGCACTAATCAACTTTGTTCCTCTTCACTTTTCTGGTAATTGAAATAGATTATTGCTTAGTTTTTCACTTTGTTTTGCTAATTTTTCTTTCTTTACTCGTTCCTTGTAATGAAAGTAAAATATGCATCCTAGGGCATAAAATCGGTTTGCTAATGGATTTAATTCTCTCGGACCTCGTAGGTAACTGAAACAAATCCTTAGGTTCTTATAACATGATTGGCTTAGTTTCAGATACTTGCATTGAGTAGATGTAGTGTGTGTTTTTTCTCAATCTATAATGGCCCACATAGTTTGGAAGTCTTGTTTGGTATTCACATGCATGCTTATTCTATATGGACTTATTTTAATCTGTTTTGGTCCTCCGACTTTCTGTATACCCAATGCAAGATTTTTCATTGACCATGGATAGGTAATTTAGATTCTGCTATTATCTTTTAGTGTCATGACTTTCGAGATTGTAACACAATGATGATAACTCAATTTATTTTTCTCATCATTTTGATCTCGGTCCACATTATTATTAGGTATGTAACATCTGGACAAATAGGATTCGTAGAGAAATATGTGGAAAATGGTGCAGAGACCGCATCGGCTTTAAGGGACATGGCAGACATGTATTCAATGTTTTGCCATAGTAGGAATGGGCGGACGAAGGCATTCACCTCTAACAACTGGGATGAGTGACTGGGAAGAGTGTCCTGAGCTTGGTACAGTCGGGGATTTCTTGGCTTCACCAGAGTTTGATCTAAGTGGTTCAGTTTTGGTCGTGCAACAGTACAGGCCCTCAAAGAAGGAAACTCGTAATGCTACTTAATTCTTTGAGGATGAAGAGTAGTGTACTTCGACTTCAGAGTTATCTTACATGGACAAATTCTACCTATATCGTTGCCTTTATAATGTGACAGGACTTGCAAAATTGTTGTTAATCAGAAGAATCAAGTCCAGTTACGAATGTGCCTCAAAGTGATTGTTCTAAAGTCCTCATTTGGATGTCAATGACTTGGAATTCATGCTGATCCAAATAACCGAGGAACCAAAGTTTTTCTGGCTGAAGATTGGAAACAGGATGGGATTAAAGAAAGAGGTTCTCAGCATCTCATGGGATGTTGCTTTCCTATATTCTTAGTGCCTTAAGTTTGTTGGGACTGATCAGTTTAGTAGAATTACTGTGAAGTATTAGTATCAGTACTGGGTGAAATTTTTTCCGAGATAAATTCTATTGTAGGACATGGTTTTTACATTTTTATGCTCTTTTCCTCTTTAAGTAGGATAGAATAGGACAAAGCCTAGCATGCAAATAGATTAGTGGATGTGTATAAGAGACTATTATAGAAACTGGTTCTATGATTAAGGAAGATTCTTCATCTCCTATCATTTTTTATCTTAGGTTAACAGCTGAACTATTTCAGATTCATTAGACAATATCAAAAGGTAATTTATAATTTCGTCTTAAAGTGACAAGATTGATTCAATGGAAAGTAGGTTAATTGAATGATTTAACAATATTTTTCGTATTTACTTAGACAAAGTTAACAAGATAATTGTCACGTTCCTGATCTATACTTATTAAGCACTTACAATTCGCTATATGCTTATGGACGAATCTCGAGATTACAAACAATTTACTTTACACACATTCATTATGATATTGGAAATAACTCTTCGAAATAGTAATTGATGAATTATACTAGTATATAGGAGATGTAAGATTTTTCAGGCACTAGTTAAAACACATTTCTCCATCTAAAAAATGCATACACTTGCATTTATTATCATTATCAGCCGCGTTTATTCACTTTTCAATTTAACTTCAATCTTCTAAAAAATTAGCACTTTGAGCCTATTGGCTCATTACACCATAAGCACAGGATCTATGATCATACTGACAGGAACATTCCAAGCTAGCATGTAAAGCAGTATAAAGTTCAACCATAGACTAGATTTTACGACGATCAAAAATTTAAAATTGAAATCAGAAGTAAGATCAGAAGTTTAAAATCGAAATTAACCAAAATCTATAAATATTGCTTATTTGGATAGGAGGCATTATTCATTTTTTATTGAATATTATTTTATAATCATTTTCCAACACACTTTTACTTACCTTTTACATCATATATATCACATCTTTAAGGTTAATGATAATAACTAGAGTAATTATATTCCGACTAATATTCAGAATAATATAATAAATATTCAAACGGAAACAGTCTTTTGAATATGGCACCCGGTAAACTTATCATAGATCTAGACTAAATATTCGAACTTCTAGGGTACAATTAGAATCCGTTTGGTTCATGAAATTTTGTGGGATTGGATAACTAATCCTATGCCATCCTATGTTTAGTTAGTTTTTTTGACATGGGATTGTTATCCCAACTAACCGAATTAATTCCTTGTGTAAGGGATAAAATAATACCATGGGAGACATGGTATTAGTAATCCTGGGATGACTCTTAGATGAGATAACAAAAAAATTTAACTAATTTACTCCTAATAAATTTTATGACTCTACATCATATAATATCATTGGTCCAAAACAACCTAAGAGCGGGGGTGAATTAGATTGTTTAAAAATAATCTACAAATGAAGCACAAATAAAATTTTTCACGCTCACAAGTAATTTGTATAAGAGTGTGTATAAGAGACAATTTAAACTGATAGATAGAAAGAGATGTATCTTAAAACTTACTCCCAAACTAGCAAGTTTGGAGTAGTAATCCACTAAGGTACTTATTTAAATTTGGTGTGTCAATAATCCAAATTATACACAAAGTAGGATAACCCTTACTCATACTACTTATCTTTAGTTGAGTCAAAAATTTTACACTCAACCTCACTTTTGTACAATGATTGTCATACCTCTCAATACTTTTGAATAACACTCTCAAATACACACTTTTTTCCACTAATACAAGACTTCTAAACAGCTAATTTTCACTCAATTTACTTTTTACTTGCTTGTATTCAATATAGAAGTTGATATTCATAAATTCAGATTCGTTCACATTTATTGATGTGGTATATGAGACATGTATAATCTGAACAGTTAAATAATTAATGCTGAACAACTAATCGTTATAGGTTTTGGACGTCTGATACCTCTTTAATGCGTTCGACCCAGCGTCCGCTCAGCATCTGAAACACAGAAGTTGAGATCTTCGTTCGGACGGCCGAGATTGTATCCGTTCCTTCGTCCAAAACTGATTGTTTGTCAAGTTGGATCCTCGAGTAGTGGAGTGCGTCTGGAAAGACTGATGCCTTATAATGATTGATCTTTTCTTGGACGAACAGATGTGTTCGATAAAGTTTCTTTCGGATAATGTTGAGCATCTGTTGTCAACTGCCTCAGATTCCATACTCTCTATTTAACCATTCAGACGGTGCTCTACGTCCGAGGTAATTTCTTCAGACAAATTCCTGCATTCGAGAAAATAAGTCTCGTTTGGACAATCTTATACATCAAAAACTCCTCTGTTTTGAACGATACACAGCGTTTGAAAAGTCTGTTAAGTGAAATTCAGCAAACTCCCACACAACTTAATTACAAACTATTAAATTGGATTTGTCATTATCAACACCAATATTGTAGGTCAACAATCTCTCCTTTTTTAACGATGACAAATCACAGAGCAATGTACACAAGCAACATGGATCAATAAACAATCACAAGCTCAATCAAACAACCATATTTCTCTCCCTTTTAGTATCATCAAAACAAAATAGGAGAAAACTCTCCCTAAAATGAAGCTCTTCCTTAATCGAACAACCAAGAAACAATTGCACCTAATAAAGTATCTAAATCAAGTTGAACACCAATATCAAAGCAACTTTAATGAAACAAAATAACTAATAGTCAAAGACATTATCAGAACAGCAAAATAACAAATTCAAAATCAAGACAAAGCCGTCAATCTAAGAACTATAATCTAAATCGTTTTTCTTTTTTGATCGTTACTCGAGTTTTCGCTTTTTGGTTGGCAAATCTTCAGTTATGGCTTCACTATCTTATTCGCTGGCTTGTTGAGCATCACGACACTGCATGATATAGTTGAATGTATCATCAACATCTTCATCATCATCAGCTTCGGCGTGTTGGCAATAGTGTCTTTAGGATTTGGAGTACCAGCTGATCTTTTTGTGCTAAAGAGTCTTGCTCAGTGTGTGAATACTCTGCATATTCATTTTCTTCATCGTTGCTGTCAGAGGAGGATTCAAAGATATACTGCAACATAATATTGGCGAACTACACTTAGGTGGAAGGAGACATACCCAAGTTCAATGCCTCTTGAAGGATTGTTTGTTTAGTTTACAACTTCTTTAATTTTCTAAAAGTTTGCCATTGAAATTTGGCCATTTGGTTGCCGAAATTGATAACAAAGTTGTACAATTGTGAAAGAGATGGTTCAGAAATAGATGCTTGTAAAGGATGGGTCATTTGAGGAATGGATGAAGATGATTGGATAGGAATTGGATGAGGGAGTGCATGTTCAGAACTTGAGGCATGATCTTTTGACATTTCGAATTCATATTCAGTTTTACACAGCCACTTTTGAATCAAAAAATCAAACATTTTCCTTCAATATAAGTTTTATTAAAATATGGGGGATATTATTTTTTTCAAGTAAATGAAATATCAAAATGAACAAAAACTTTAGTTAAGAACTTTCCAAATGGGAAGTTCCATCTAGTGTCAATTAGAACGACTCCCATAAGAAGTAAAACAAGCTCCCAAAATCAAGTTTGATGCCTATAAAAATGGAATAAAACAAATAAAGTTGTATTTTTCTGGCTTGATATGATGTCCGTCAATTGGTAAAAGTGAGTTTGTAACCAATGTATACTAAATGTTAAGCTCAGGACTCAGTAATGTAGTTTTGGCTTCGATACCTATTTAAAATCAATATGAAAAATTTGTTTAACTTCTTCGATATCAAATTGAGTGTCAATAGCAAGCTATTTATCCAAAGAAAGAAAATATAAAAATTCATCAGGGTTATCAACATCACATTCAAAAATCGAGTTAATGGTATTGGAATTAAATTCAATATTAATTTAATTCACTCGTGAAACTAAGGTTTTAATAGTTGAACTTTTTGAAAATTTGCTATGAATTGTAAAACCATATCATGATAAACAGGTAAATTAGTGTGAATTAAATTCCCTCATTTTTGTTTTTCAAAACACTCTTTAATAGAAGATAAATTTAGCTCATCAAACATGTCGTGAGAAATAGGACGTTGTACTATAATAGATTTACTTAAAAGAGATCTATACTTTTCAGATGCTTTTGCATCAATGAATTTAGGAAGAGTTAGATTGGAAGAGCACTTGTTGATATTTGACCTTGTGCTAGAGTTTTTCCTTTTGATTTCTTTCTACATGTGCCCATTGAAAATTTTCTACGAGATCGAACCATCTTGAATGCAAAGGAGGGACGAGAATGTTTGGGATGAAAGGTAAGTGATCTCAAAAATTGTAGTGAAAGGGATGTTATAATATTGGAAAGGGAGTTAATCAAGGCCATAGAAAGGATCGCAAGAAGATTTGTTGGATGAATTTTGAGTAAAATGAGAGAATCTGAGGGAATTGAAGATTTTCCATTTTTTCGCTAGAGCTAGGGTTCAGGTGTAAGGAGTTGTCTGAAATGAGAAAACGGTAAAAGGTTTTAACAGTGTAAAATAGTTGCTCGGATGTTTGAACAATTAGTATACATTTGAACATACGTTCGATCTCAGATGAGCGGACGTTCGCAATTGTGGCCTAAGCGTCCGAGAGGCTATCGGAAGGTTGATTTCGTCCGGTAGATTTTTCAGAGAGTTTAGAGCCTAAGTCAGACAATTAGGATGAGAGGGATAGTCCGATCCAGAAAGTCTAAAAACCAAGACAGTTCGGACAGATATGATTGTCCGAAATCACAGAAAACTTAGGACATATATATGCGTTTGAAAACATAAAACTCACATGATTTTAAAATCAGTAATTTTCAAACAAGTTCTAAAATATTTAAACGATCTAAAGGTAAGGCTTTAGTAAAAATGTCAACCAATCGATCTTTAGTACTCATAAATTCAACACAAATTTTCTTTTTGCATACAAGCCCTCTTATGAAATGGTGTTTGACATCAATATGTTTTGTTCTAAAATGTTGAATAGGATTTTTTCCATGTGAGATTGATGGCACTATTATTATTACATCTAATGGGCATACAATAAAAAATAACATCAAAATCTTTTAAAGTATGTTTCATCCAAAGAATTTGAGCAAACAATTACCTGTGACAATATACTCAGCTGTTGCCACAGACAAAGATATAGAACTTTGTTTCTTACTAAATCAAGACACTAAGTAATTAACCAAAAAATAACACATATCACTAGTACTTTTTCTATCAATTTTATACCCAACAAAATCGGCATCCAAGTAACTAATTAAATCAAAACTATTAATTTTAGGGTACCATAAACTATAGCTCAAAGACCCTTTTAAGTATATAAAAATTCTCTTAACTACAATTAGGTGTTATTCCTCAGGACATGATTGGAATCTAGCACACAAACACACAACAAACACAATATCTGGTCTACTAGTGGTTAAAATAGTAGGCTTCCGATCGTACCTCTATAGTGTTTTTCATCAACACTATTACCTTTTTCATTCTTGTCAAGCTTGGTTAAAGTGTACACTGGCATTCCAATTTGTTTACAATCCTCCATTCCAAAGCGCTAGAGTAATTCTTTTGTATATTTGATTTGTGTGATGAAAGTTTCCTTATTTGTTTGGTTAATTTGAAATCCAAGGAACTGTAATTCTCCCATCATACTCATTTCAAATTTTTTTTGTATCAAACATGAGAATTCCTTGCACAAACATTTATTAGTGCCTCAAAAATTATATCATCAACATAAATTTGAACAACTAACAAATCATTATGACTATTTTTGGTGAAAAAAGTAGTATCAATAATTCCACTTTAAAACGATTTTAAATCAAAAACCCACTTAATCTTTCATACCAAACTCTAGGAGATTGTCTCAAACCATACAAAGTTTTTGATAATTTAAAAATATGATTTCAAAAAATCTTTATTTTCAAAACTCGGAGATTGTTCAACAAAAACTTCTTAATCAATAAACAATTTAAGAAAGTATTTTTTACATTTATTTAGAATAATTGAATGTAATTATTGAAGTGTGTATATGCAAGAAACATACGAATGGATTCTAATCTAGCAACAGGTACGAAAGTTTCATCATAGTCAATTCCTTCTATTTGTGCATAACCTTTCGCAACTAATTTAGCTTTATTTCTAACTATTCCACCTTCATCATTTAGTTTATTTCTAAAAACCTATTTTGTTCCTATTACCAAATGATTTGAAGGTCTTTCACTTAAACTCCACACATTATTTTTTTCAAATTGACTAAGTTCTTCTTTCATGACAAGAATCCAAGATTCATCTTTTAAAGGATCATCTACACGCTTCAATTTAATATTGAACTAAAGTGTGTGGATGATACTTTACTATTCAAAAATTTATGAAAGCGAAAGTACCCCATCCGATAGATCACCTATGATTAATTTTTGAAAATGACTCGAGACAAACCTCCAAACTTTTGGAAAATCTTTTGATGATTTTTCTTTCCTTTCTCCTTCTTTATCCAAATGATGAGTATTGATTATCCTCATTATTTTTCTTGGTCTCTTGATGTTCTTCTTAAATAGTGAGGTTTTCAAGTTTCTTTTGCACACCTACATCTTCATCTTCATAAACATCTCTTGAAATAATATCATTAGTTTCATCAAATGTAACATATACTATTTCTTCAATCACAAGAGTTCTTTTATGTATATTTGGTATGCTTTCTTGTCACTAGAATATCTAAAGAAAATCTCTTCATCTGATTTCTTGTTAAATTTTCCAAGATGCTCTTTAATTTTCAAAATAAAACATTTACAATAAAATTTTTTGAAATAACTCACAGATGTGTTTTTACAAAACAAAAGTTCATAAGAAGTTTTGTTTAAAATAGACCTTAAAAGAACTCAATTCATAACACAACAAGCCATGTTAACGGTTTCGACTCAAAAATATTTTGGTAAATCACACTCATTTATCATAGTTCTAGTGGCTTCTTGAAGTATTCTATTTTTTCTTTCAACAACACCATTTTGTTGAGGCACGTCTAACAACCGAAAATTCATGTAAAATACCGTTTTGATCACAAAACTCGAGAAAATCGCCGAATTTGTATTCGGTTCCATTATTACTTCTTATACGAACAATTTTCAAATTCAACAAATTTTATATTTTGGAAAATAATTTTATGAAATTTTCAAAGATTTCATTTTTGTGAACAAGAATAAGCACCCCAAGTATATATCTAGAATAGTCATCAACAATCACAAAAGTATATTTACTACGATCGAGACTAGCATGTTGAGTTGAACCAAACTAATCCATATGCAATGATTCCAAAGGTTTAGAAGTAGACACACAATTCTTTAGTTTAAAATAAACTTTAACTTATTTACCAAATTGGCATGCATCACAAATTTTTTTCTCGAACTTTAATCTTGGCAAATCTCTTACCAATTCTTTCTTAACAAGGTTATCAATCAAATCCATGTTAAATGACAAAACCTTCTATGCCAAAGTCAAAGATCATCTTTAAAAGCGGTTAAACACTTTTATATTACCACTATCTTATAATCAAAATAAACCACATAAATATCATTATACCTTCTAGTTTTGTATAAAGACAGAATTTATGAACATAAATATTTAAGAATACAAGTTAAGTAAAAAGAACGCATACAAATTTCTATCACATAATTGACTCACATTTAAAATATTATAATTTAAATTTTCAATCTAAAGTATGTTTTTAATCAAAATCTCACCATTTTACCTACATTGCCAATGCCGATTGATTTTGCTTTCATGTTATTTCCAAAGGTAACTTTTCGACTATTTTTTGAATTGAAATTTGTGAAAAGAGATTGCGTCACTGGTCATATATCTTGAACATCCACTATTAATGAACTATTTAGCATTCTTGGTGGTGTTCTCTACCTACACAAGGAATTAAGCTACAACTTTTGGTATCCATATTTTCTTGGATCCGTAAGAGTTAGTAAATTGACTTAATATCCACATAGATGCAATTCTCATTTTTTCATTCCTTTTGACATAACAAACTTAAAATATACAATGAGCTATAGTTTTCTACAAGGATACTTATTTTTTCTTGATCTTTGTTTTTACATGTAATCTTTTCTTCAAATCAATATTTTCTTGTAATAACCTATTATTTTCATTTACAAGTTTGGAGTTAGTATTCAACAAGGCATTATTTTTTCTAACTCCTTATTTCTAGCATGTGACTCCTTTAAGCTATCATGTAATTTTATGATAAAAGTTTCAATATCATTATTATCATCAATTTCATACTTGAATCATCAAAATAAGTAGTCGTTACCTTGTCATAACCAATAGCCATAAAGGACATTTGTGTCGATTCTATTTCTCTTCCTGTCTTCAACTTTTCTTTCGTAGTTGCAATCATCCTATGTGATTTAAAAATTATTGAAGCAGGATTTTCTTGCTTCTTTTTTCTTGAATGCACATTCATTTGCATAGTGTCCGGATTGACCACATTAGAAATATTTATCATTTTGTTTCTTGTTCTCAACTTTGGTATTTCCTTTGAAATTGTTGGAGTTGATTGCTCTTCCTATTCTCATTCTCCTCTTGTTGATGTAATGTTTAAAGAATCATTTGGTAATGAGTACAAGATCACCTTCATCAAGATTTTTGTCTTCTAAATTGATGGAGCCACTTTTATCTTCTTCTTGAGAAGTCTTCAAGGCAATGTTTCTTTTCGATCTTACTTCTTCATCATCCACAACTTTAGCCTTGATTTTCAATTTATAAGATTAAGAGAATTAATCAAAGATTCAATGGGTATAGAATTCAAATTCTTTGTCTCATCTATAGTAATAGATTTGACTTCCCATTCTTTGGATAGAGCATTAAAGCAATGATCTCTTAAAATTTTCTATTCTTTTCACCCAAATAATATTCTTTACCTAATGCTTCTATATCCTTAATGATATCAGTGAATTTACAATACATCTTATCAATATTCTCATGAGATTCCATCTTGAATGACTCATACTTAGCAACAAGTGAAGATTTCTTTTGTTCTCTCACATCATCACCACCTTCATGAATCTTTTTTAATTTATCACATATTTCTTTAGTCAAAACACAACCTTTTACACAAGTAAATTCATTGGCATCCAAAGCATTATACAAAAAATTAATGGTTTTAGCATTCAAAATCAAATTGGCTTTATTTTGTGGAATTAGTTCATCTCTTATTTTTTCTCTTCTTCTATTAATGTGATCACCAATAATGGTGGATTCAAAAGGACCTTCGTTAATAATATATCATAAATCAATATCAATAATTGCAAAAAAAAATTCATTCTTTCTTTCTAGCAAATTTCACAGCAAACGTCCTCTGACAGCCGTGAAAAAATAGGAACAGAGAATTCTATTTAGTAATGACACACTGGATTTTGGGACTGTGATGAGTAAAGCCCAGGTTGAATGGTCTGAATTTAGTCACAGCTTGAATTCCGGCCAGGACAAGAGATCAATTGGCATAGGTTCTATTCCTACTCCAATTGAACCAAGATTGTCTGACCATGCTGACTTCTATGTTGAAGTTGCTAGTAAAATGCATAAAGAGTCTAGAAGATCAGGATTTGGTTTAGTAGGGACAGATTTGTGTGAAAAAATACAAAAGGTCTAGGCTAAAGGGATAGATAAAACTACGAATCCTTCCTTAATTGAGGCAAAGGCTATCAGGTCGATCTTAATTAATGCTAGATCAGTAGGTTGGGGTAAGGTGGTAATCCTTTCATCAAACGAGTCCTTAATTCAGAGAATACAAAATAGGAACAATGATGATGGTATTCTTGCAACTCTGTTGGATGATATTATTACTTCAAGTAATTATTTTGCTTGGTGTTCTTTCTCTTGGATTCCTAGTTAACTGTAATTATAAGGCTAAAAACTTAGCCTCTTTTGTTATCAAACTTGTTTCAAAAATTATGTGGGAAACTTGCTTCCTAAGCTGGTTAGGTTAACTAGCTATTCTCTCTTATTTGAGTAGTTACTCAAGTATACATCTTAAGCTTATTTTTTGAAATACAATTTACTTCTACTATTTTAAAATCTAAAAAAAAAAAAAAAAAAAAGATTGTCATACCACTCAATGATTTTGAATAGCACTTTCAAATATACATTTTTTTTCATTAATACAACACTTCTAAAAAGTTAATTTTCACTCAATTTGCTTTTTACTTACTTGTATTCAATGTGAAAGTTGATGTTCATAAATTCAAATTGGTTGGTTTTATAGATGTGGTATATGAGCTTCCAACCACCTTCCAACAGCTAAATAATTAATGTTGAAAACCTGGCCGTTATAGGTTTCGAACGTCCGATAACTCTTTATTGCATCCGACCCAGCGTCCAAATATCTAAAACACATAAGTCGAGGATATTCGATCGAACGGCCCAAGTTGCGTATACAATCCTTCGTCCGAAGTCGATTGTTTGGAAGATGGATCCTCGAACAGTGAAGTGCGTCCAGAAGGACTGATGCCTTACAATGATTGATCTTCTTTCAAACGATACACGTGTGTCTGATAAAGTTTCTTTCGAACAATATTGAGGGTCCATTGTCTACCTCAGATTCCTTGCTCTCTGTCTAACCATTTGGATAGTACTTTGCTTCTAAGATAATTTATTCGGATGAATTCCTGCATACGAGAGAATAGGTCTCGTCGGACAACTTTCTACGTCCAAACCTCCTCTGTTTCGGGCGATACACATCACTCAAAGATCTGTTAAGTTCTGTAAAACTCCTGCAAGGCTTAATCAAACTATTAGATTGGATTTGTCATTATCAAAACCAAGATTGTAGGTCAACAATCACTCTCTCTATTTCCCTGTCTCTTATTACACTTTAGACAATTTGTCATGTGACATATTATCTGTCACTTTAAAAAATATAAAATAATATTAAATGATATTTTTTCAACTTTTACCCTTCATGAATTGATGTGAGACTAGATAATAAATCTCGTATTATGCTGTGTTTGGTTGGTATTTTGGATATGGGATTATTATTCTAACCAACTGAATTAATCTCTTGTGAAAGGGATAAAATAATACTATGAGCAAGGTGATATTAATTATCTTGGATGACTCTTAGATGGGATAATAAAAATTTTGACTAATTTACCCCTAATAAACTTTATGAACCTACATCATACAGTGTTATATTCGATCATAGTCGGTTTTCATGGATTGGGCATTAGATCTAAATGCCTAGTGGGTGACTCGACCCAGTTTTAACGGGTCAAGAGAAAATTGACCTGATACTCAGGCCTTTTACATATGTATCCATCCAGTACATTTATGATAATTTTGTGTTTCAAAGCTTTTAAAATAAAATCTTAACTTATACAATTAAGATAATATAGTTATAAATCTTGTTGGATGCAGGGAAAAATTTTGTGTAATACATAAAATTACAAAATTAATTTGAAAAAATAAAAGACGACTAATTAGGAATATTTTGGTCAATAAAATAGTAAGTCAATCTTATTCGGTCCCCAATCAAATACAAGACTGTTAATATTTTAAAAAATATCCCATATTAATATTTTTAAAATATTCCATACTACTCAATATCAAGCAAGCAAACACTAGATAGCAGGACTAATCATTCGGGGATGAGGTCATCTCAAGAAATTATTTGAAGATGATCAGGTTAATCATTCATCTATGAACCAAATGAATCCTTAGTACCGCATTAATGAAGAAAAAATTATATAGTTGGGATATTAAATCAAAAGGATAACTTAGTCACTTAAAACTATATTTTTATAAAACTGATACAATTTAATAACTTTCTTAATTCGTATGCACCAAATAAAGGTGACAATTATTTTAAAATTGAGGGAGTATTAGATTATAGAGGTATTCATGGATTGAATAATTTAGGTCCATATGTCTAATGGGTGACCCAACCCAATTTTAATGGGTCAAGAGAAAATTAACCTGATATCTGATTCTTTTGCATGGTACCTGACCTAATATATTCAATTTTGTGTTCCAAAATTTTGACACACAAATACCCCTGTATTGATTAGAAAGGATAAAAACTCATTTAATATTAGGAGAAGAGAATGTAAACAAACAAACAAACAAACCAAGCCATAATCCCACTAAGTAGGGTCGGCTGTATGAATCCTGCGATGCCATCGTGCTCTGTCATGGACCATATTCTCCTCAATTTCTAGATTGGCTATATCTTTTCTACAAGTTACCCACTAAGTCTTTTTCGGTCTTTTTCTACCCCTCTTATGTTGACTACTCTATCTAAAATCTATTCACCTGACAGGCGCTTCTACTGGTCGTCTTAACATATTATCTAACCACCTTAAGCGTGTTTCTCTCATTTTCTCATCAATAGATGCTGCTCCAATCTTCTCACGAATATGCTCATTCCGTATCTCCGACCTGTCCATCTTAGTGTACCCACACATGTGTCTTAAGATTTGCATTTTTGCTACTCTCATCTTTTGCTCATGTGTGTGATTCACTGCCCAACACTTAAATCCATCGAGTATCGCTGGCCTAATTGCCGTTCTATAAAATTTACCCTTAAGTTGTAAAGGAATTTTGCGGTCACATAATATTTCCGATGTCATTCTCTATTTAGTCCATGTCACTTATATCTAATGTGTAACATCTCGATCTAGAAGAAGAGAATGTAAAATTATAAAATTAATTTAAAAAATAAAAGACTACTAATTGCACATATACATTTCTAAATGAGTATAGGAGGAATAAAAATCTCTTATTATTAGGTAATAATGTGTAAAATTACATAATTGACCTTATATATGCACTGCATCAAGTTATATTGTATCCCAAACTATTGACCCAATAATCCTAAAACCCGAGGCAGTAACATTAGCCTATTTAGATTCCAATTTTTATAGTTCAAAATGGATCAGATTAATAGGTTTGTCTGTTCAAATTAGTAGGTCAGAATGAACACCAATAATTATTTCATGTAATAATAATTTATTTAATTTTCACATTTATTTTTAGCATATTATAATTACAATATATTATTTGAATAATATTTTTTGAATTAGCAAAACTAAAGTGCAAATATAGGTGTATTTTGATCAGTAAAATGATAATCCAATCTCATCCAATCCCAATCAAATGTAAAATAGTTAGTATTTTTAAAATATCTTACACAACTCAATATCGACCAAACATTGAATAACATGATTAATCATTCAAAAATGACTCATTCTAAGATTAATTGTCCGAGACCTGTCTCATCCAATTCGTGAACCAAATGAACCCTTAGAGAACAATCTCTTGTACCATCTAAATACTATATCATGAATTCGATTCATATAAGAAGCTTCCTAAAGTATTGTATTAAAATAACTTTAAAACACAACGAAATTGTAGAAATTTCCGTTAAACTATTTATAAGCATCATACCGGCGACTTATTAATGGAATTATATTGCAACATCTTCAAGCTATCAATTCGTCCAACTCCTTTCAGCTATTTCATTGGTGGTTCGTAAACCTCTCGATCCGTTGTTTTATACACATTGAGGGAGACGTATTTAATTGTCGGTTTTGAAAAATACAACACAAAACCGAAATTGTGACATCTGAAGGGTCCGATTAGTTGAGCTGAAAAATTTTTTCGAAAATTTTTTTTGGTGCCAAACGTAAGAAAAGATTTTTTGGCATAAAATATTTTTCAATTTTTTTCCCTGATTGAAAATAAATTATGAAATTTTTGAATGTAACTTATTTTTCGGATAATTCAACAATGACATTAAATTTCAAATACTTACTTTTATTACTTTATTTACTAAATTTATTTTCATTTTCAATTGTTGTACATTCATTTTTTTTTTTTTTTCATTGTGAGTCCTACAAAAATATAACTATCATTATCTTAATTTACCACTATATTATATTATGATTTAATTTTTGAAGAAAATTTCAAAATTTATCACAATATATTTATCTGTCTTTATACACATGTTAGATGTGTTTAAGAGATATTCATTAAAATTAAGATGACTTTGGAAAACATTTTATAAAGTTATCTTTTCAAATCTAGATTGTTATCAGAAGATGAATCCAAATACCGAAAATTATATGAAAAATAAACCTTTTCATATAAAATGTTTTCCAAAGTACATCCAACCAAACGGACGGTAATCCCATCGACATAGTTAACAACCAAAGGATAAAAGAATGAAAATTATGACCAAAATGTCAAACTTTGTTTGTAGTTGGACAATTTTACTTAGACACATTTACATATGCAAAAGAATCAGACCATGATTAATCTTTGCTCTTTTCCCAATTAACCTTTTGGGTCATTATTAGACATGTCATATCACTATAAAATTTTGCTATATCTAATATCTTCAAATATTTCTGAAAAATAATATAATAGTGGTATCCAAACGGGGCCTAATTATCTAATAGAACTTACTTATAATTATCCTTTTTGTTTTATCTTTACCTTATCAGCATATAAACCGATCCGGAAAATTCAAGTAAGACAACTGCAGTAATCCGTCAGGAAGTTTGAAGAGCTCTCTGTGACATCATTCATAAGAGAACGTACCCTTTCTGTTTATAGGATAAGGTTAAATTCAAGATTTTAATCAAGGCCTTGGATAAAACTAGAGTTTGAAATTCGTATTTTAAATCCTAAATTTAAGTGCTAAAAGATTGTTGTTGTAGCGGTTCAATAATCATTTCAATCTAAGCGGAACACTAAAATATTTCATTTCATAAATATGTTATACATTGTGTTTAGATTGATGCATTTGTATAAAAAATTTTAAAATTCAACTATTTTTTAGAAGGATATATAAAGTTGAAATGGATGAATTTTATATCTACTTAAATTAAAAAGTGTAAAACAAAATATTTCAAATGACTTCCTAAATTGGTTGAATTTAAAATTATCTACTTTAACTTCATTTTATACAAATCTTTCTATCAAATGAGTGAATTTCAAATTCTTTTCTAAATCTATCAATCCAAATACAATGAAATAGCTTATACCAGTGTGTGAGAGAGTAAAATGAAACAACTGAACTTGATGAAATAAGCAAAGGGACTTTGAACTTGTACTTTTTTGCAAGAAATTTTTTTTAAGTGGTAACAACCAAGTTTTTTCTTTAATTAAAAAAAAAAAACACTTGTAACGGCTTGCCATCCACCTTTGACAATTCGTAACACCAATGCGTCACTCAGATGGTTTTATTACCAAGAAAAAAAAAAGGGCGAAAAAAAAAGAAGAAGAAAAGTGTATCAATTATTATTACTAAGAACTGGACAATTATCTAGGGGGTCCAAAGTCCAAACACTGCAAAGAGGCCGGTGATGTTAAATTGGACGATAAGGATAACTTGATCCCTATTAGCTAGAAACTTGCCAGAGGATATGTAAGGAGCTTGACCCTAGGTTAAAATTTTCTGGAGTTTTAAG
Source organism: Cinchona pubescens (assembly GCA_025175665.1). NCBI lineage: Eukaryota > Viridiplantae > Streptophyta > Magnoliopsida > Gentianales > Rubiaceae > Cinchona > Cinchona pubescens. The sequence goes on from JANKKI010000174.1 coordinate 553,237, forward strand.
GTGACTATGTTTGAGAAATTTATGAACGGGAAAGCTTCTTAGCATTTTTTGTCGTAGAAACTGTAGTTAATCAAAAAGAATTGAAGTTGATAAAGACATTGCATTTCGTTGTCGTAGAATTGGAGTTAATCCAAAAGGAATTGGAGTTGATAAAGACATTACTGACTGCATCGCAAATACTTGCATAAATTTGGTTCCCATTTATGTATTGTGTGATGTAGAAGACCAAACACACCTAAAAAAATTTCCTTGAAGTTAGAAGTTGATGGTTTTCGACATTTTTGTAGTGAGATTTGTCTAATTTGCTTGAAAGAATTCGTGGTTGGTTTAGGAATTAGGAGCACGACCAATTGCAATAATAACGTATTTTCTATTTTGAGATTTTTATGTCATGTATGTTTTTCAGTTTTTGTGTTCGGTTCTGTTTTAAAGTTTTCTTTCCTCCCAAATACTAAAGAAATGATTAAGAAAATTATTCGAAATAAATATCACCACCATAATACAAGTAATCCATGCATTCATTCAGATATATGTACAATTACAAACACACAAACCATTTAACATCATACATCCAAAAAGTAAACTAACTAGAAAACATACAAAAAGCAAAAAGAAAAAAAGCTAACAAAAGAACCAACCCCAATGCTAATTTTACTATCTTTATCTAGTAATTAGTCATAGTTTCTTTTCTTTCTTTCTTTTTTTTTAAATTTTTCTAGAGACAAAACGACACCGGATCATTACGAGATACACCTCGAAGAATAACTCTCCATAGGTGAATCTAAATGTAGAGCACAGCGGGCCCTTGGATGTTCACCCTCTAGAGCAGAGTCAAAGTCAATCATCGGACGGTATTCCAAGTCTTGATCATGATCATACACAAATTCAGGGATCTCGATTTCCATCCTCTTCACATGCACCCACAGATAATCCAACCTACTTATGTACTTCAATTTCCCGTACAACCTGAAAAACACAATGTACAACACCTAAATATATATATATATTAGATTAAACTACAATGCGCTGACAATATAAGACACGGTCCAGGGAATTTGGACCGCTCAATTTGATTGTTTAAATGATTTCTACCGTGTCTTATGTTCTTAGCGCATTGTAGTTAAGGAAAATTGAGTGATTTACCCTCCGGTGAAGATGAAGCGGCCAAAGGTGGCGAGGAAGAGCCGGGATTGAATACCGGGATGAACGAAATAAACGGCCTGAAGATTATCTCGAACTTTGATCGGAATCGCGTCGTAGATCGACTTTAGAGCGGAGATTCCGGCGAAATTCTGGCTTTTCTCCACGTCGGCGTTGAAATAGACAATAGAGAACGCCTCTTCTTTCAACTCAGGAAAAATATTTTCTATTAGATATTGTTTCACGCTTTCAACACTCGCAACCTTACCTAGAATTACCCAAAAATCTTAAAAAATCAAACACCAATACAACAACATAATTTTTTTTATAAAAAAAAAATAAAAGAAAAATATCAAATTTTTGTGTGATTAATTACCAGGAAAGATATTTGCCGATGATGCGGAGGATTTTCCGGTTATGTTTATCTCTGCCGCGGATGAGTTGGAAAGCTCGGTTCATTTCCAGAGACATTTTGGAAGATAATTGAGTTATTCCGGCATCGACAGCGGCGGCGACGACGGAAAAGGGATGGAAAGATATGGGAGGAGGAGCACTGTTTAAATAATGGTGAGTAGTAGCAGTAGTAGTAGTAAAATAGTGAGTGAGGGGGAGAGCGGGAATGGATGAGGTGAGACGGGGGGTGTGGGCCCATTCCACCAGTGGGGTCGGATCAGGATGACTACTACTAAGGGAAAAGGGGAATATTCTCAAGAATCTTCGCTTTTTGAAACGGTTGGTTTGTTTGGTCCGGAGTTATTAACACTTGGGCCCCTGAATTATGTGCACAATTACACCTCCCCCCGTAAATTAAAAAATAATGTACACGTTGCCCCATTTACACTACCCATAAAACCTAGATAATTGACGTCTACATTGTTTTTCAAGTATTTTTTTTATTATTTTAGTTTGACAAATATTGAATTAGGAAAAAACTAATTATAAATAATGATATTTTTGTCTCAACTCAAATTGTGAGAAAAGATTGACTCAAATTGTATAAGGCATTACAAATTATACACATTTAACTAAAATATGAAATATCAAGAAATAATGAAAAATTATAAAACTTTAATAAAAAATTTATTGTCACACATGACCTTTAAAGATAAACTTCTAATAAAAAATTTCACTAAAAAAATCTACCCTCAAAAGTCATTTGTACTGTGTTAAAACAATATAATTAAAATAATATCAAATGAACTCCATAAACTATAAGAATTTGACCAAAAAATGTATTAATATGAATTATATTAAGATGTTTATATAATTTATTTTTTCTTGCATTTTTTCCATTATCACACTACTATCAAAAAGGTGAAAATGTAAAATACCAAAAAATAGTGATAAAGGAATTCCAATAATTTAACTAACTTTTTTTGATAGAGTTAGAATGTCTTATTAATAGAAATAAAATATATATATATATTTAATTTAGGGAGTAAAATATAATTATTACCATTTTTAAAGGGGGCAAATGTTATTGACCCTTGGGTAGTGTAAATGGTTAGGTTAAGCTCGCGGCTTGCGCGCGCTTCTGTAGAGGAGTGAATGGGGATGGGAAGGACAGTTCCCGTGAGATATAGATACTCTCTCTGGAAATAACATATGGAATTTAATCATATTTGAAAATTGGATGTGTATAAGAAACAGTCCCTCAATTTTTTTACTTTAGCCAAAATTTAATATGGTCCTTCAACAGCCAAAATAAAATTTATAATCCTTTTATGGTTTAGTTAATTTTTTTTTTTATTTCAAATAATCTTGGCTAAAAAAAAGTTGGAGGACCATTATAAAATTTAAGAACCATTATAATAATATAAATTTAATATCTAAAATATAAATAAATATTTAAAAATTTAATTTAATCCAATTTTTATCACTTAATATTTTTCCATCCACTTGACTTGTTTTTCTTTCCCCATGGGTGGGGTGTGCGTTGGGACGCGAAACTTGTGTGCGTAAATGTCCACAACTCCACATTCTGCCGTGTTTTGATGCCATCCGATCTTTTAATTGCAATGAGATTTCTGACCGTGTGATTCATTTTTTATTCTGATAATGATAACGGATCAATGATGAATGGATGATGCTATTGCTTTAATTTTTAATTTATTTAATCCAGATAAGATGAGATTTTAATGAATATATTGGTGACGAGAAAACGCAGCTTTTGAATTTAGTGTCAAACTGTCAATCTTCTGCGAACAAATCACAACCACATGTTGAAAATTTTGGTATTTATCTCCAACAAACGAATTAATTAGATGTAAAATAGGGAATAAAATGTATATCTCCTTCTTGCCTATTTTGAATAATACCACGTCTCTAAATTTATATAAAATTCTCATTTACATCATTAGTTTCAACTTTAACATTTTGCATCCCTAACTCTAAGAAATTCTTCTCACTCTAATTCAATTTCTAAAACTATCTCCAAAATAAAAGGAGTTTCTACGCTTGCAAAACAAGTTTAACATGATGTACAATAATATGGTACAATCACTTAGGTGTACGCACAAAAATTCCATTAATATTGGTGTCAATATTTAAAAAATTAGTTTGAAGTAAAAAGACCGGAAAATTTTACGATGCATATTGCCTAGAAATGAAGTTTAATCTGTTAAAGTGATAATATGATATAAATTGGGAATGTAAAGTGGAAGAAGTCCTGCCTATTTTATGCTCAAGACTGTTATGACGTGTATTTAAATTATATCTCTTATCTACGGTACCTTTTAGGGATTATTTTTTTATATTTTAAATACTTGTACAATATAATACCATATGTTTAAAAAATTTATACTGTATAAATTTTTAAAACCAAGAGAATGATCCCGTAAAAGAGACAGTAAAAATTCCCCTAAATTTTTATGGAATAATCTGCGGCGACAAACAAAAAAATTAGTCGTAGGACTGGGATGCAGTGCCTAGTGCTGACAAAATCTATAAAGAAAATATTTAAGTAGATTAGTTCTTTATTCTTATTTGTAAATCTTGTAATGTAAATTTAATTTTATGAAATTTTAGTTAATGATGTTATATATTTTATAAGATTTAATTTATACCATAAAATTTACAATTGAGAAAATATCATATCTACTTAAATATTTACTAATGAGTAGAAAGTTGATAACTAATTTTATTTGAAGGGATTGTGGATGAAATTCAAGCAATCCATTTAAAACTATCGAGTAAATGGATCTAAATGGATATATATAAAACATTACCCATATATAAATCATTTAAACATTTACTCAGTAAATTTTACTGAATTCCCATTTCCTTCCAACACACAGTCATACACACAATTACACACATTCATTCTTACACATTGACACATTGACACACTCTCTCACATACATATACATTTTTGCACATTCATACACACACTACCTGTTGAAGCTAAAAACAGTAGTTTAAGGACCTCAAGTTAATATTCTAGGTTATCCAACTAGTAGCAATACTCTAAAACAAAGGGAAAATTGCATGTTGTACCCACGTATAGCAAACTTGAAACAATAGTGACGAGGGCGGAAATTGTATCTCCGTGAGAATTTTCGATAATCAAATCAATTACTTAAAATAAAAGGAAATTAGCGAGCAAAAATTAGATATAGAAATAGGAAATGAGAGTTGTTATAAAATATAAAGTGAAAATTAACCTTGTAACTTGACTATTTATAGCAATAATAAATGAACTCATGTGATTAATGCGTTTTGAGTAATATTTTCTTGGCTCGTGAAGGCCTAAAGGAATCATTTGTATCTTGGTAAAGATTTATGTCAAAATGACACAAACGTTCTCGGGGTTTGTTGATCATTAAACCACGTGTCCAAGTATCATTGGATCGCATATTTGTGCATCATTATCTGTCCCTCACTCTCAAATCGAATTTATCTGGATTGAGAGTAGATACAATGGTTTTCGACCTGTGTTTTGGCAAAGACGGGAAAATTTTGACCATAGTCACATTTTTAATTGTCATAATTTCACTTCAAGTGATAAATAATTCACATTATCAAATTATTTGAGATTTCATTAGAGATTATTTATTTGTCTTAGATTCTTGACAATCCTCTATTTTTTAATTTTAAACTAGATTTTTCTTTTAAATCGATGATATACAAAATAGTTAAAAATAGATATTGTGAAACCTTTTCACATAATTTATTCCCTATAAAATATAAAGTGAAATCTTTACCCTTGTTCAATGAGATTAAATACTATTTCATGTATTGCACCCATATTTCCTTAGCAAAATAAGTGGGATGCTAAAAATAAGTAGAATGTCCTAAAAATAAATTACATTTTTGAAAATTTGGTATGAAATCTCAAATAGACTTTTGATAATGTGAATTATTTATACGTATTAATCCTTGAATATTATAATAATTATCTTTATATTTGTTTAATACCAAATAATTATTGAACACATATATGGATAATTAGCATAACATGTTATTTTATATAACATAAAATCTTGTATAAATGTGTTATATCTCTCTTAATTTAAAGTGCTAAATAAGAGAATACTAAAATACTATATAATGTCTCTTATACACTAGTTAATGCAAGTTATGATTATAATATACGATTGGGTTATTTATTAACACTTTGCCCCCTAAATTTTATCAAAAGTCTTATTTATATTTATTAACTTAAAATGCGGATGCATGGAATCAAATAGTATATTTTACTATATGATAGTACTTTCGTTTGAATCTTTAATAGTATTTTATTTCATATCTCAATAATACAATACTTTCTCTTATCTTGAATAGTACTATTGTTGTAATACTCTTAGTTTTTTTAATTTTTATTTATTTTTTATTTTGGGATTAAATTTCATATTAATATAATAATTTAATTAAAGAAATGACATTTTGTTTCCAAGACATGTGAAAATTATAAAAAAATAGACTTGACTCAAATGATTCAATTTCGTAATTTGCTTATGCATATTACATCCTTGAATATTATACGGACACTATCTTTATATTTGTTTTATGACCAAAAATTATTTTACACATATATGGATATTCCCGTTAGGGGTGTCAATGGGTTGGATTGTCAGGTTATCGTGTCATGTCAGGTGTGACCCATTTCTTATCATATTCGTATCGTGTCGTGTGGGACACATTTTTTATCGTGTCGTGTTCGTGTCTGACCCATCCGAGTTCGTGTCCTGTTCGTGTCTTATCCGTTTACTATTGACAGACAGTATCAACCTATTTGACAATTATATAACTTGCGATCTATTTGAGTTAAAATCTCAAATTTTGATTATTTAACAATTTAAACAATTATTAATATTAACCTTGTTATTATAATAATTTAAAACACATAATGTAAAATTATTAAAGACAGATTGGATAATATTTAATGTAAATAAGTTAAGAATGATTTAATAATAAAATATAATATAGAAATATATTATTCATAATTTTAAAGAATACTATATATAATTATATAAAAAAAAAATTTCAGCAAAATCTGTTCATATAGTAACTTAACAGGTTATCATATCAACCCATGAGTTAACCCAATCCAACCCGTTTTATTTCATGTCATAAATAGGTTGACCCAATAATGACTCGATAAATTTTGGGTCGTATCATAACCAGTTAATTCGTGTTGTGTTCGTGTCATATTATCAAATCGTATCAGAATTGTCAGCCCTAATTCCCGTAGCACTAATGTGATTTTTATAAAATGTGAATTCTTGGATGTCAATGTTATGTCCCGAGATTGGAAAGTGATATTTAATAGAATAAATTTTTAAATACTGTTTATATGAGAAAATTGAACACTATAGTCATTTTGGTATTACAATATTTCGATTCTATAAGTATGTTTCTTTGCCTTGCATAGTACTATTTTGTTAATAATGTTACAATTATAATGTACAATTCAAATTTTTTCCATTTATTGAGAGTATTTTAAATATTTTCTATATTTGAGTTTTCATTGATTTACTTATTTAGTTGATAAAATGAACTGTACTAGTACATTTTACTATACAATAGTACTTTTCTTTATATTCTTAATAGTATTTTATTTCATACCTCAATGATACAATGCCTTCACCTTTCTCATATTATATTATATGAACATCTCATAATACTTTTTCTTATCTTGAATACTACTATTATTGTAATACTCTTAAGTTTTTCAATTTTTATTTCTTTTTTTACTTTGGGATTAAATTTCATATTAATGTAACAATTTAATTAAAGAAATTATATTTTTATTTTATATGTTTATAAAAATAGACTTTTGATACAAATTTGCTTATGCATATTATATCCTTGAATATTATACAAAATTATCTTTACATTTGTTTAATGACCAAAAATTATTTTACACATATATGAATATTCACGTAGAACTAATGTGATTTTTATATAATGTGAAGTTTTGGATGTCAATGTGTTATATGATCCGAGATTAAAGAGTGATATTTAGTAGAATAAATTTTTAAATACTGTTTATATGAGGAAATAGTATACTATAGTTATTTTGGTAGTACTATATTTCTATTCTATAAGTATGTTTCTTTGGCTTGCATAGTAGTATTTTGTTAATAATTTCACAATTATAATGTACGATTCAAATTTTTTCCATTTATTATATTTAAAATACTTTTTATATTTGATTTTTGAATGATTTACTTATTTAGTTGATAAAATGAACTAACTAGTACATTTTATTATACGATAGTACTTTTGTTTAGATCCTTAATAGTATTTTATTTCGTACCCCAATAATACAATACCTTCACCTTTCTCATATTATATTATTGAACATCTCATAATACTTTCTCTTAACTTGTATAGTACTATTGTTGTAATATTATTCATTTTTTTATTATTTTGGGATTAAATTTTATAATTTAATCTCATAGAAATTACATTTTTGTTTGATAAGCTTATAAAATAGACTAAATACAAATTTTCTTATGCATAATACATAAATTGAATATTATACAGAATTATCTTTATATTAGTTTAATGACCAAAAATTATTTTACATACATACAGATAATCCCATAGCACTAACTGATTTTTTTGATAATGTGAAATCTTGGATGCCAGTGTGTTATGTCTTGGGATTGGAGAGTGATATTTAGTAGAATAATTTCTAATTACTGTTTACATGAGAAAATAGTACACTATAATTATTTAGATAGTAGTACTATATTTTCATTCTATAAGTATGTTTCTTTTATTTGCATAGTACTTCTTTGTTAATGTCACGATTATAATATACAATTCAATTTTTTTTTTTGAAATATTTTTTTATATTTGATTTTTTATTCACTTATTTAGCTGATACAATGTACCAACTAGTACATTTTACTATAAGATAGTACTTTTTTTTAAAAGATTTTTAATAGTATTTCATTTCATATCTTAGTAATACAATGCCTTCACCTTTCTCATATTATTGCTATATGAATATCTCATAATACTTTCTCTTATTTAGAATATTACTATTGTTGTAGTTATTTTCATAACCGAAAAATAGTCTTAGTTTTTTCAATTTCTATTTCTTATTTATTTATTTATTTTGAAATTGAATTTCATATTAATGTAACAATTTAATTGAGGAAATCACATTTTTGTTTGACATGCTTATAAGACTTTTGATAAAATTTGCATACGCATAGTATATCCTTTAATATTCTACAAAAATATCTTAATATTTATTTGATGAACAAAAATTATTTTTTTATACATATAGCTAATCCCGTAGTAATAATATGATTTTTATACGGTGTGAAATCTTGGGTGCAGTGTGTTATGTCCCTAGAATGGAGAATGAAATTTTTTAGAATAAATTTTAAAATACTATTTATCTGAGAAATAGTACACTATAGTTATTTCGATAGTATTATATTTTCATTCTATAAGTATGTTTCTTAACTTTGCATAGTACCATTTTGTTAATGATCAATATTACAATTATAATGTGTGATTCAAATTTTTTCCATTTATTATATTTTAAATATTTTCTACATTTGATTTTTTATTGATTTACTTATTTAGCTGATAAAATATTACTAAATAGTATATTTTGCTATACGATAGTACTTAGATCACAATCTTTAATAGTATTTCATTTCACATCTCAGTATTACATACCTTCGCCTTTTTCATATTATACTATATGAATCTCTCACAATATTTTCTCTTATCTTCAATAGTACTATTGTTTTGATTATTTTCATAATCGAAGAATACTCTTAGTTTTTTTTTTCAATTTTTTATTTTTATTTTTATTTTGGAATTGGACTTCATAAATGTAACAATTTAATTAAAGAAATTAAAATTTTGTTTGAGATGTTTATAAAAATAGGCTTTTATACAATTTTGCGTACGAATAGTACATTTTTTAATATTTTACGAAATTATCTTAATATTTTACGATGTTATTTTGTATACATATAAATAATTAACCGCAGTACTAATATGATTTTTATACGTAGAAAGTATTTTTTTATTTAGTTTTTGTTAGAACATTTGATAGGTTCTGTAATTTATTTTCATTTTTGTTTTAGTTGTAGATTTAGGTTCTTTAGGGAAAAAAATAATAAATTTTGTAGGTAACCTTTTATAACAAGTTACCAAGTACATCTAGAAATATTACGGTGTAGTAATCCCTATCTTTGTTAAGTGAAGTGTCAGTTGATCATTGGATATCTTTTGAGGGAATGGTACCCTCAAAATGCTTAAATGGACCATAGAATTTTTCTTATTTATTTGTCTTAATTTTGAAATCATCATTTATTTCATATTAAACTAGATTTTTCTTTTCTAAAATATACAAAACAGAAAAATATCGAGACAACCTGCTATAACAGGTTTACAAGCAAATGATAGAATTATTATTATGTAATAATCTTTATCATTGTTCAATTAGATGTCAACTACTCATTTGATGGCTATTGACTGAATGATTCCGTCTCAAAAATATTAAAGGACCATAGAATTTCCTAGAGAAATAAATGAAGAAAATTGATTAGAATGAATCCAAATACTCATTAAATGATTGCACGTGTTTCAAAGTTTTTAACTAATTAATTTTTGCACAATTTAGAGAAATTTTTCAACTATTTCTTAAAATTATGTGTATAAGAAATTTTGAAGATTTGTACAATATAATACTACATATTTGAAGAATTGACACTGTACAAATCTTAAAGCCATAATATGGTTACACCAAACTTTAATGCAAGTTAGTATTTTTGGGTTAATAACACTTTGCCCCCTAAAGTATGGGAATAATTACACTTTACCTCCTTAAACTAAAAAATATATACTTTGCCCCCTATTTATACTATTCATCTATGAGCATTTCTAATAATATCAACAAACATTAGTTTAATGAAATGACTGAAATACCCTTGCCACTATTTTTTTTATTTTTTGTAAGCATTTTTATTTTGATAATGGTTTGATAATTATTAAAAATTAGGAAACAATAAAATATAAATAAATGGTTATCTTTGTTTCCAAGAGTGAAAATTATGAAAAAAAACTTGACTCAAATTATATTCAATTTCGTAATTTGATTATATTTAATCTAAAATATAAAATACTAGAGTATAATGAAAAATTATAAAACTCATATGACAAATTTATTGCCACACAATAACCCTTAAAATAAAATTTTCAAATAGAAAATGTCACCGAAACCTATTTTGAGAAGCGTGCTACCGTTATAAAAATATTACAATTCAAAATAATATCAAACAAACCCAGAAATTGCTAAAAAAACTCCATAAATTACGAAAATTTGACCCAAAAAATATATGGATATGGATTATATCTCTTATATTTTTATACTTAATTTTACTTATATTTTTTTATAATTATCAAGCCACTGTCAAAAGTTGAAAAATGAAAAATCAAAAAATACTGATAAGGATATTTCAGTCATTTAATTGACTTTTGCTAATGGAGTTCGAAATGTTAACGGATGAATAGTCGAGTAAATAGGGACAAAGTGTAATTTTGTTTGTTTAGGAAAGAAAGTGTAATTACTCCTATACTTTAGGTGGGCAATGTAAGGAACCCAATTTTGAGATCCCAAGTATAACTACTCAAGAGTTTGAAGTTTAGGATGTAATTTTTTATTTTGACAAAAAAAAAAAAAAAGATCTCAAAAGTGATTGGCTGCATGGATACTTTGTGACAAGTGGAGGAATTTTCTTTCAGCATTGAATCTGTAAATGAGGATTGGAATTTTTGCGACAAACAGCTAAAGGGTTATTCTGTGCTAAAAGTTTTATTAGTAAGTTTTGTGATATTAGCAATTGGTATTGAATTGGTTTTAATGATGTTGACAATATTTATATCATTGAGTTATTTATTCTAGTGTGTAATTTAAGATCTCTAAGCTATGACATTATAACTGTATTTTATAAGTGTATTTAACCCCTAACAAGAACTAAGCAAGCGTCCGACTAAGTTTACAGAGGAGAGGTCCGAGTGAGGGCATCACAGGCAGTGTTAAAAGATTTAGTCATGTTAACAACTCAAAGTTCAACAAATGATAAAGGGCAATAACAAGGAAGACAGAAATTGAGTATAATCTTTACTTATTTGAATCAACGACGATACGAATGTTAAAGCGAATTTAGAAACCGCAAGGAACCTAAATACTAACGGAAAATACTTAAGTAGACCCAGTGTTTGGTCCTACCTGTAAACTTTGTGGTCAGAATTAAATTTTAAAAAATATTGCTTACTTCAGTTGATGTCATTGATTCTTTAAAATTTAATCCACACCACAAGAATTTACAAGTAAGATAAAAAATCGAGTCTACCTAACTATTTGTCAATACTAACATTTAGAAGCAGTCTCCAAAAACGTGCTGGAGCTGGAGGTTGGGGATTTGGTTTCCCTTCCTACTTTTGCCTTTCTCGGTTTCACTCTACTTCTATCCCTTACTCTGCCTCATGTGTATTAGGGGAAAACTAAAGTTGTAAATATCATTTAATTTGAGTTTTTAATGATAGTTGAAAAACAATTATATTCTATTTTTTTTAAAAGAAAAAAACTCATTCCACTATCTATTTTTTAGTGATTCGTACTCATGATTAATAATTTATAAGAGAACGTCTTACCATCTAAATTGCATTTCGTTGTCAAAAAATTCATGTCGACTATTTTAACACCTACTTATTTAGCCCTTTAAGGGATCATGTCATGTGTTGAAGATTTTAAAAAGATTGAGGTTGTAGATAGATATTGTAGGTTGGTGGTGTATTGTACTGTCCTAAGTGCTAACAGCTACATTTGTACCTTGTCTAAGAAGATCCAATCAAAATAAGTAAGCACATATTTTGCCATTTGGTTGGGAAATAGACTGCAATGTTAAAGCATTTGCTGTTGTTCTTGTTCTGATTTTTAACTTACCAAGAAATTATGTTGCTTTGTCGAAATAGGAGTCTCAAGACTTGCCAAACAAAAGGTCGAACATAAAGATGCGTCAATTTTATTTATTTTTTTAAATACACACTTTTAATATCAGTAACTTATAGTTGCTATCTTATAGCTTGGCTTTAAAAGGACATAAATTTTTCCTTCAAAAACCACTGCAGTTGAAATAAGATCATCACCAAATGTGGCACTTTTTTGTTTTATCCAGCCCGTGTAAAGAAGGACCAGTGGAGCCCATTGGGCCGTTTAAAAAATAATCTATTTCACAAAAGTAATATTTGGGCCTCCACGGATTTATTAAAAAAGCAAGCAAAGAAGAATGCCCAATTTAACCAGATCCGAATCCATTCCCAAATCCCATGCCCAAATGCAAACATCATCAATTCAGGATTTGCAAAATCCTCCAAATCGATAATTTTAAAAAAGAGAATTGCAAATATGTAATGCTTCAATGTGTCTATAAATACGCGTTCATCAATTTACCATCTAGCCGAAAATAAGAACAGCTAGTTTGGAATTCACATCTAATGTGTATGGGTTAAAATTTTTGTTAAACTTTCATGCCACATTAATTAGACCAAGAGTGGTTCTAAATCGTTAGATTAGTTTATTTTATTCAGTTTTATTACTTTTTTAAGTTCTTTTAACTTATGTAAGGTCTTATGGGACACAGGATATTTAATTTAATTTTTTATTTTCTCTATCTTTTATATATATATATATATATACACACACATATATATCTTTAAAAAAAACTTTATTTACCCCTTAATGACTTGATTGATATATCGTAGGGGAAGAATCTTACTATTTAAGATGCATTTAGTAATACTTAATTATTAAAATACAGTGGTTAAAGATTAAATATTTTTTCATTGCAATGTGTTATGCATACAAAGTTTTAAATTTTGTATTTAGATTAGTTAAATGCATATTACTCGTATTTGTTTGTATTATGTGAACTCAACTTTTGGATTTAAAATCATAAGAATGGATGTCAAATAGATATGAAACTTAAATTAAAATCTCGATGATTTTTTTCTCAATTGAACTCCCATATTGAAATATCTTATTTTCAAAATACTACGGGTCAATCAAGGTAAAGTTATTGTGATACATTGATTAATGACAAATTATAATTTTTACATGTTTCTAAATAATTTATTTTCTACATTAGATATATTTTACAATGTAAACAATGTATATATTACTATAATATATAGTTGGTGACTAAATATAAATAAAAAATTATAATACGATTCTAACAGTACTATTATAATTTTATCACAACTATCAAGATATACAATTAAGTATATATAATGATTACCATCTATAACTTAATTTATTTCCCAATTGGTGTAGATTGTTTGTTTAACACCGTTGTTGTAGCCTAAACTTACCGATCATATATTTTTTGTTCACTATACAATACAACTGGTATTTATTGTTTACTTTTTATACCAATTACACTAAAGATGTAATGTATAATGCAAACAACGTAAATATTTCCTTATTTTCCCTTTTGACCCCTTTACTAGTTTTTAGTATATGTAATTTATTTGAAAGTTTTCAATTAGATTCTAAAATTTATAAAGTAAATTAAAAATGAGTTTAAATCATATTAAATTGAGGCTTAATTGGTTATTTGTTAGACTTTCATACCACATTATTAGGCCACGAGTAGTTAAATTCTTGAGTTTAATTTACTTTAATTAGTTTTATTACTTTTTTCCTTTTAACTTACCAAGACACATATAATACCAGTTAAAAATACTAGTATTAAACTATATCGAAACTCTTATATAGCGAAATAAATTATACAATTAACAGATTTATCCATACATTTACGTAGTTCTTGGTGACCAACAAACTAATGAGCTGCTGGTTACGAGTATTTTAACTTAATAGTTTAATTTGGTTTAGTTAGTTTTATTATGGATTCCTTATAACTCATGCGAGTACTTAGAGAGTGTAGTACTATTATTTACTTTTACTACTTCTTGTTCCTTTCTTTTATATCAATTTTTTATATTATGGCTTAATATTAATGTGTTTTTTTTGTAGGCGCACCATGCGATGGCGAATTGCGTCATCTCCTGGCATCACTAATGGTGACAGCTGCTCAGTGGTGCATGCTGGTAAATGGGGAACTTATTCAGCCAATGATTCTTAAGCATTAAAAGCAATGCTTTTATCTTTCTTTTTTGAATCCATAGGGTACACCTACATGTAAAAATAATTTTGGCTCAACTAATTAAAAGAACTTTATTTTTCTTCTTTGTTGTTATATTATTTTCAATGATCGAAATCAAAAGTGTACCAAACATAACGATCATATTTTTTGGCCAACTATTACTGTCGACTGACATGATTTTAGTTTATTGTGTTTTTTTCTTTAACAGTTATCCATAACATTGTTTAATAAAATACATTGATTAATTCTTTATTTGATTTATTTTCTTTTCCTTAATTAATTTAGATGATTAAAAAATGACAGCATGACATATGTGTTACCTAGAAATGTAATGATAATTAAACATTATAATATGTACAATCTAATATTGTGATTGATCCAATCTTTTTCTTATATTCATTAATTAGTTTTACCACGTAATCGCACATAATTATTAGTCAATTTTGTTACTTATTTAAAAATTTCACACTAAAAAATATCAAAATCGACCAGGTCAGATAGCCACTAATATGACCTTTTCAATTTGGTCCTTATGTGTAAAAAATTAAAGATATCTTAAATTAGTAGTCAATTAAGGCTTAGTTACCTTTTTTTAGACATTAATTAGCTCATTTAAACTTAGATAATGAGTATTTCAATAGTGGGCTTTTAATAAAATTACATATACCCACAATGATTTGATGCAATTGAAGTGTGCTCACTTTAACGTAGAAACCTTTTCCAATGAAGGTTTAATATTAAGCATTTTTCCATTCCTAATCGTTATAAATGTTTAAATATTTAGATTTGTCTTTTATGTTAATTAAATAATGCATATTATTTATTTATCTTATATAAACTCAAATCTTGAACTTGAAATTACAAGAATGCAAAGTAATCTTCCAGAGCAATTATTATTTGGATGTCTAATAGTGGCTCATTGACAATTTTATTATCATAATCGTATTTATGTTCATCTTAAACTTTTGGTGCACTTCTTTTACTTAACTTACAATTTTAATTTTTTGGTCATATTTTCTCCGCATGTAATATGCAATATTAATATTTACTTTTTCCTAATCCATACATCACCATTTATTTCATATTTTAATTATATCCGTCTTTTAAAATCCTATATCATGAATGAAAAAAAATTGTTAAACAAATATCACAAGAAAAAATTAATTAGACTGCCATTATTGTATTCATTAATCAGTTTTATCTTATACTACAACTTACTGTTTATAATATAAAATGAAACACTATGCCTATTTTTTGATGTCTATTGTAATAAAGTAAACATAATATTTACCAATCGAAAAGCTATGTCTATTCAGAATCCCGGTAGTAAAGTTTTGTTATGTTTCTTACTACTATTTATCTATTTTTTACCTCTGTCGTTATAAGTTATTTACAATAATTATCGATAGTGATATTTTTTTCGTAATATGTACCAGTTGGTAGCAATGTGTTTTATATCTAATTATTTAACGTTAGTGCATAATCAAGTTTAAGTTCACTTTAAATTTTTTGGTACACTTATTTTATTTAATTTTCAGTTTTATTATTTTCATGTTTTCACTATATGTAATATGCAATTTTAATATTTATTTTTCGTCACCATTTATTTCATATTTTAACTATATTCATCTTTCAAAATCCTATATCATGGATAAAAAAAGTTGTTAAAAAAAGGTTGTTAAAGAGATTTAACTCAACTTTTGAATTTAAAACCATAAGAATGGAAAAACTCAAACGAGGAATGAAACTTGAATTAAATCTCGATGATTCTTTTCTAAATTGATCTACCGAATTTAAACATCTTATTTTTCAAAAAACTATGAGTCATCTAGGAAAATATTTTGTCATAAGAAAAATGATCGAATAAGTTTTCTTTTGTTATTCAGTACACCTAAAACTTAATATTGAGTGGCGCTCCCATTATTAAGAAAAATTCATTATTGTTTACACTATTATATCCTAATTGTACATAAAACTTTGTTCAGTACTATAATGTATTTTCAATATCACCATTGGCATATATAGTGAATGTTGTTATTGTAGTTCATACTTCATACTTACTAATCATGATTCTTGGCCAACATGGGAGAAAATTTGGAGCAAACCTCAATACTCATTTTCCTAATCCATATATCACCATTTACTTCATATTTTAACTAGATTGATCTATCTTTCAAATTTCTATGTCATTTATGAAAAAATTTGTTATAGAAGTATCAGAACAAATATCTAATTAAATTATTATTCTTATATTCATTAATTAGTTTTATCATATATTAAACTCACTTATAATAATCTCTTATACACAATATATCATGTCTACTTTTTATGTTTATTGTGATAAAGAGAACATAATACATATCAATTGAAACTCAATGTTTATGATAAAATGTCCTTTAGTGAAGTTTTGTGACATTTTTAACTACTATTCATATATTTTTATACCTATCGTTATAAGATGTTGTTTACTATAATTAACTATCGTGATAATTTGTCGTATAATTTACCAATTGGTATAAAATATTTTTATCCCTAATTATTTAACATTGGTGTATAATTTGATTGTGTTTATGTACGTCTTAACTTGTGATACACTATATTTACTTAATTTTTAATTTTATTTATTTTTTAAAATTTTCACAAGATGTAATATTTAACTTTAATATTTCCTTTTTCTTAATCCATGTTTCACCACTTATTTTATCTATCACAACTTATTTCATATTTATCTAGTTGGTAAAACAAAATTTTTTATTAATAATTTTATGGGATGTGAATTGCAATTGTATGAAAGTTTAAGAGTTGTTTTGCATCTGATACTCACATTTATTATATTTAAATCTATGGAGACCATTCAAAACAACTCTACGGGAGGTTTTTAAATGAAAACCTGCAAAAAAAACTACTCTATTTTTACTTCTCAAACCACCTATTTTTCAACACTTCCACTTATCATACTGTTATTGGTCATTCATTAACAAAATTTTCCCAGCTTTTTCAGTTGCATTCAATGCGACGTTTGGTGCGTTTGCTACTTAGCAGACGTACTTAAGAAGTCTCGCCTCCAAACCAGACCAAAAAAAATATTCATACAAAAAGGAAGCAAATTAAGGACTGGCGGGAAAAAAAAAGAGAGAGAGGGTTAGAGGGGAAGGATAGTAGAGGAAGGGGAGATGGGATGGAGGGGAAAGGGAGCAGAGGCAAGGGAGAATGGGGGAAGGGGGCCAGAGATGAGGGAGAATGGAGGAAAGGAAGGGGGAAGCCGAGGCGGAGAATGGCTCCCCTATCAGTCTCTTCCCCTCCCCTTTAGGGGGAAGGTAGAGGCGAGTGAAAGGGGAGGGGAAGAGATGGATAGGGGAGCAGAGGAAAGAGGGAAGAGGGAGGTTGAAGTGTTAGATGGGAGAGAAAATTAGGGTTTAAAAAGTTTTTTTTTTTTTTTTTATAAAAAAAGTGTATTATATGTATGAGTAAGTGTTGGCTACTCACTCGACGCATTGAGGAGTAAATATAATAGTCATTGAGACTGAAAAGATTGCAGAATAGGTATAGCAAAGAATTTTTCTATATGTAGAGGCAAGTCTTGAACTCAAGACACCTTAGCAAGGAGGCAAAAATTAAAACCATCAACTCACACACATCAAAACATTTAAGATATATTAAATATATATATATATATAAACATATAAATCATGAACCGGTTAAATCAGTTAACTCACGAACCGAGAACTCTTCTAGGTCACTTGTCGATCCGAGTATCAAAACATTGATATTTTGTCATCACATAAAATATGAGGGAATCTTTAATAGTAGGATTAATTCATTAGTTGTTCTTCACTGTGAAGATTTCAGTTGATATTTTAGTTTTACCATCTTAAATTTGTTGTCGTTATTCATGTTCAAAGGAGAAGACTTATGTATGTGTTGCCAATTTTATTCATATAAATGTGATATGTGAAATGCATGTGATTATTTTATGTCAAAATATACGTATAACTAATTATATCAATTGACCAAAATGATATATTTTAAATTTGTGAGTGATGAAAATAAATCACTTTGAATGTAAGATATTAAAAAGGTATGAATGTTAAATGTGATGAACTACATTATGTCGTTTTCCTTCCTTATGTTTTCCAATCCTCACGAAGCTATCTATACAATTGAGGAGGATCTTCATTTGTTTTCCATCAACAGCGTACCCAGAAATTGGAGGGCGAGGGACAAACGTACGGGTGACAATTTGAATACAACACGAAAATAGTGGTCAAAATTGAATATTATCAATTTTAGTTTTTAACATGTAAACGAAAATAGTGGATTATGATCGAAACTTACTACTTACTTAAGTTAAGCATCTTAAAGTAGGCTTAAAATAACAAGAATAGAAGTTATTTTGCAATCTTTCTACCTTAATTTTTATCACCATCTCTAAAACTCAATTTACTGTAGTGACATCTTTACATGGATGTAACACAATTTAGTAGTACACCCATCCTCAACAAATCTAATGTACGCCTTATAGCATACCTACTTTGGATTAATAGATTCACCAACGAAAAGCAAATCCTGCTGCTTCGGTTTCCAAGAATATGTCCCGTGTTTCCAATCCTCCAAGCTGCAGAAATTTTGCACCAACATGTAGGTGAATAACCTGCATGAACCGCAGTTGAATCGTGTGGATTTTCAATTTCGGTTGAACTAGCAATCCTACATAATAAGTGGTCAGTTTATCGGAGTTGATTAGTCGAATCGTTAGATCGGATCGGATTTAATAATTATGCATGATAGTTTCAAACGAAAAGATAAAAATGAAAAAATGACTCAGGCTGATAGTTTGACCTTCTGAACATGATAATAACAAAAAATAAAATTGAAAAAATGAATAATGCTTATAGTTTGATATTCTAAACATGATAATATTTTGAGAAGAGTAAAAATGAAAAATATCACACTTACAATAGAAAATGATATTAGTTTATGAGATGTTACATATGATATGTTGATCAATTGTGACAAAAAGATTATTAGAAAATGTATAGCAAATTATGGAGTCATATATCTTTAGAACCCCAATAAAAGATAAATGCACTATTACGGGACATTTTGGGAAGGATGGTTATGTTTAACTATTTATGCATCATTCACTTTCTTTCTTTTTTTGGTGGGGTGGGGGGCAAGTTAATTTCAAAGTTTTAGTTTCTTCATAAAACTGTTTTTTTTTTTAATCGAACTGACTTCCGATAATAGAAGAGCTATTCGGAAGTTTTTAATTTGTGTCGACAGCATTTTCGCAAATTAAGTCTTGCATTTGATGCAAAACTATGTGCATCGGTAGCATATTGCAATTTACACGACAATAAATAAAGAAATAAGAAAACTTTTTTGTATTGGTACATCAAGGGAGTCTTTTTGAAAACTTCTTTTTAGGAAAAAAAATTAAAAACTTAGTAATTACGCTTTAATTAGGAAAGAATATGAGTAGTACCATTATATATGTTTTAGGTTCAAGCAATGTGGATGAATCGATAATCTAGAGCAATTTTTTTTTCTATTTTACAAATTTAGAATAATTTTTAAAACAAAAATATATTTTCCATTGTATCATATAGTAACTAATTTAGAAAATGACTTTGGTAACATCATATATTAGAAGAAGCTACTCCACGTCACTTCTGATTCTATTGTAACACAAGATTTCCTTTTTTTTTTTTTAAAAAGCTCGTATCAATAATTATGATTTTAAATATAGACAATTCCTCAATATTTTGTTTATTTGCCCCCTGTCTCTTATACACATTTTGTGTGATATAATAGACTTTTTGGGGGAGCGATACTATTTCACCAATTTAGTCACATGTATCTAACATATTTATAAGAAATGTATCTATGGGTACATAAGAAATGTATTGAATCGATGCTTTTTAATGAATAGATCTTATCACAATTTTGAATATGGAATTCAAGGGATTTATTTTAAAATAACTGTCACTTTGGTTGATGCACATGGATTAAAAAAGTTATTCGAAATTATATCAATTTTACAAAAAGATAGTTCAAAGTGACAAATTTACGCTTTTGCATTAATATTCCAATTACATAATCCTCCCTTCAGTAATTTTATGGCAATGTCATGATTGAAACAATACTTCATTTGTACTTCTTTAATTTTTTAAAGTGGCAAATAATATGACACAAAACAAATTATTTAAAATGATAGTTATTTATGAGATGGAGGGGGTATGATTTTGGAAGGTCAAACACATAATACTCCCTCCGTTTCAAAATAACTGTCGCTTTAGACAATTTATTTTGTTTCAAATTATTTGTCACGTTAATAAATCAAAAAAGTATTAAATGATATTTTTTCAATTTTTATCCTTAGTCCCACATTAACGGAAAGATGATTATATAATTAGAATATTAATGCAAAAAGGTATTTTAGTCATTTTGAAATATCTATTTATAAAATTAATGTAATTTAATGATTTTCTTAACCCATCGCACTAACCAAAACAGATAATTTTTTTTTTTTTTTTTATATGAAGGGAATAGATTCAAATTGTCTAAAATATAATAGTAGATGGATATGCCTAAATTTTTAGAATGCGGGAAGAACTTTATATTTAAAATATTTAAGATCACAATGTCCATAACTTTTCTATTTCGCCCCAGGAAATTTGAAGGGCTATATCTTTCATTCCACATCCGTAACTGGCACCCCATGCTTTGAGGGTGAGTTATGGTGCTCCTGGTCATCCATGTGAAAGAAATTTAGGTAAACCAAATTTTAAACTTCACTTTTAAAACTTTTTGTATAGATTTAATTTTAAATTATATTTGGATAGAGAGAATTGGGTGAATTTAGACTTGAAATCCAAATTTATGTTAGTTAGACAAATAATTTAAAGAAATTTAGTTGGGATTTAAAATTCATCATTAAATAATAGTGAGAGTTTAGTAATAAGAATGAGTGGATTTGAAATTCACTAAATTTCAAATCCTTCGTACAAATAAAATTCACCTATCGAAACGTAATCTTATATGTGTAATTTTGCTTACCTATGATAATGTCATCTAGTTATAAGATTTAGGAGGTGCTTAGTTCACGACCAAAAATTAGAATCAGAATCAATTTTATACCTAAAAAATATGTATGAGTTTTGTACACGAGAATTATTCAAATAATTGATATTTGATAAATATTTTTGGATATAGGTATCATATTAAAATATTAATTTTTATTATTTATCCTTTTAAACATTCTTCCTACGTCCTTGTTCTATATGTGATCGCCATGGTACCACTATACCCATAAACTGCTCCATCGTCATTGAATCATCTCCTCCTTTTCGCAATCCATTCATTATTACTTTAACTTCCTCCAATTTATTTATTAATAACCATTTTAAAAATTCGTCAACTATTGTTGTTGAGATGAGAAGATGAAGGAGAAAGGAGGGGATGGGAGGCTTTGTCTTTGGGAAGAAGAGGGAGTAGGGGGTGGAAAGAGAGGAGGGAGGAGGGCTGTTGGGGTGGGAAGGAGAAAAGATATATATATATATATATCCCCAATTCAATTGGGTACGGGGAATGGTTGATTTTTTAGGTATGATTCCAAAATTTCAATTTCTATACCTAATAATTTAACAATAACTATGGGTTTCACTCCCATTCCTGATTTGTATACCCTTCAATCAAGCACCCTTTAATTCGGATTAGTTTACACTACATAATTTACGAATGGAGTTGAAAGACCGAATTTGTTAATATTTACCTATCCGAATTAGTCAAAGACAGAACTTAGGTAGACTTAATATGAAGTGAAAAGGTGGGCTTATATGTATGCAAGTTCTCACCTTAATTAGAAGTGTAATACTAGGAATCAATATAAGAATGCAGATTTGTCTTGCAGGATTCGGCACATACCACATCGGCCAGGTGATGGAGTCCTATTTATAATATGCCAATACAAAAGAGGAACCTGGTGCAGATGTTAGTGATCATCTTTGCGCTTGGGGCAATGACGCAGCTCATGAGGTTCAAACCGAGGCAGGCGTCTATTGCTGGTTGAAAACTATTTCCAAACCCCCTCTTTGGCCTGGGTTAGTCCTAGGCCATTGAGAATTTCTGGAAGGGCTCCTGTTTGGGTAAAAGCCCTACAATTCTAGTTAAACATTGTTTTAAATTAATGACATTTAAACAGCATTGAAATAGTACCAAACCCAATTTTGTAACTTGAAATTCCAACATTATTATCATGAGTAACAATTCTCTCGGAATTATAGTGCTCAGCTGCAGTTGCAGATACTGTCGTGTAAATTTAATTGGTTAACACCCAATACTAGCATCCGCTTAACTCGCTTAACTTCTCATATCAACGTCTTTGCATTCAAAATCTAAATCACGAGTTCAGAGACAAAATCACGACAGCTAAAGGAAAAAAGATCATCATGACATTGCCTCAGCTCAAAAATCTTAGTTACATTGTTATGTACATAAAGAAACAGGGCTATTTCAGCTAGTTGTCGGTTGGCTAAAGACAGCTAAGGTATTCGGAAGTATGGAGTTTTATATCCCCCAGTGAAAATGAACACGTTGCAATCTAATGCTTGCAGGAGTAGGTACTAGGTTCAGATCTTCCGTTCAGAATTTGATATCACGAAAAAACCCAATAGAGTGCTCCAAAATTGATGTCCAACCTTGTGATCTGATAGTTAATCGCTTTTCCCAGGTTTTTTAGAAGCTGCAAGCTCCAGCCGTCTAAACACTGGAGAGTATCTATGGTGGCGAATGATGCTGATTAGGACAAAAGTATTGGCAGCCAAGAACAATAGACTTGCCAACCATAGCTGAATGAAGACGTTCTTGCCTTTGAACTCAAGCAAGTAACCCCACATCAGCCAATGGGTTTGAGCTCCGATCCATAACAAAGTACTGGCTAAGCCTTTCCATTTAAGCTTCATACTGCTCCATGGCCATATGAGAGGCAAAAGACAGAAGAACCAAACAAAGTATTGTGCTGTCATGACCTGCACAGAATAACCAAACAATACGATTTCATTTAAAAAGAGGAATTTTACTACTAATGAGATACTAGAGCCCAAACAACACAATCTGAAAGTGTTATTGATAAGCATGATTCACAAACCTTATTAAATGCCACAAATGCCAGGGTCTGGACAAAGAAACAGAATGGAAAATCCTGTGAAAATCGGAAAATGAGAACCAGCTGCACTATAATTTGGGGAAGAAAAGAAATGAGCTTTTCCATGATAGTAAAATCATGTTCATAGTGGAGATATAGATGGTAAAAGTATATGGAGAAATTGTGTCTTGGGTCTGTGCGTGTGAGATGATATAGCAGTGCCTCATGCAAGAACTGCCACCCATACAAATAAAAAGAAAATCCAGTACAAAAGAAGAACACAAATCCAGAAATAAGCCCAAAGATAATTCTTCTCCAAGTAAACATACTCGTTACAATCAACCAAATAAAGTTTTTATCAGTAACTTTGGTGCTGGATAATCTCTGCGTCACCTGAATTTCCCCAGGAACCCAAGCTGTAAGGTTAGGCTTATTCCCTAATCTGAAGTTAAGAGGATCAAGCACCAAGATTACAGGAAGTGCATAAATTATAGGATAGATTCTCAGGTGGACAACAAGTCCATACCAAAATGCAGCTTGACATATTTTACCTGTATGCCCAGAGAAATAGATTGCATGTTAGAGAAGCCAAATGTTTTAATCTCAAGTTTTCATATGTCTAACAAGATTTTCCAATTTTTATCTTCAAATAGGAATGACATATAGGTATTAGCAAATAAAGCAGAATCCTGGGTAAACAACAAACTCATATTTTTTTATTTGAAAAGTAAGAAGGATAACTTAGAATTGTACCATTCATGAGACAGTGAATGATCCACAGAATCATGGCACAAACAATGGGCTCACAGTTCCCACGAGTTCCAATGGTAAAGGTGAATGGATTGAATAGCCATACCATGGTTGAATAGGTGCATAATTTTTCAGGAACCCCACGTAGCTTCAGAATAGCATGTTATAAGCAAAGCGACAAGTAGATCTGCCATGTGAAGATAACATAAGTTTTGCATTTGAAATAACACAACTCGTAGCCTTTTCTTGAAACTGTTAATTTAGCCTGCAATGAATGGAGAGAATGGAAGCCTTGCATAGATGATGATTCTGTAAGGAATAATAACCAAACAACTGCAGCAGCTGAAGAATAAGATTATTCTCACTAGGATGAAAATTCAGTTCATTTGGTAACAGCTGTGAAAGTTCAAAAAGGATGCAGCTGTACTGGAATAGGCTTAGTAGCTATCAAGGGAGACCTGGAGGTAACAAAAGCTTGGGCTTACAGGAAAAAGAGAGAAGGGATTAGGGAGATTGAGGAGGCAGAAGCTGTCAAAATGGCAATGATCAGCAAGAGACTAATCCAGAAATTCAACAAATTGGACAGCTCTGACTTGTGGCTTAATACAGCATTGGAAGACATTTTTCAGCTAAAAGAATCGCTTGCTAGTGGTTCCTTATTTTTGAACTTGCTCTAATGACCTTGAAAATAGATATAGTAGAATTGCTTCTAAAGGCTGGAGTACTAATTGTGAATTAGTTTGGAGGGAGTTTTCCCTTCTTGGCAAGCTTTTGCTGATTAATGAGTCTTTACTCACACTTGTATAGTTATACTCCTTTTGAGTGAAATGAAAGTTTCTATCGTTCTCGACCAAAAAAAAAAAAAAAATCATAACACAAAACAAGAATACATGACACATAGTATCTATTTGCTAACTCAAGATAAATACTTATGCAGTTCGACTTGTTAATGAAAAGGCAGCTCACTCTCTGGAACATGATATTTTCAAATATACGAATGAAGAAAATATGCTCTTCGTGCGAGAGAACCAATTGTGTATAAAGTGGCTGCCAGCAAGCATTTTATTTCCTATACAAACTTGGGATAACCTTAAATCCAAAAATAAAAGATAAGGAAATTTTTTATTCTGTCTTCAACTCTTGCACTGTCAAAGATGCTTAAAACATTTATGCACAAAGCCCGAGTCCTCATTTACATTTATGAGCCACCAAGATTCTTTTACCATAACACATGACCATTATTCAATGTAATGGAGGCAAATTAAAAGATATGCAATTTACAAAGAACACAGCAAGTGATTACCAATTAAGATTCCAGGTATAAGCATAAGACAAGCAAACAAATCATGTTAGATAAGTTATTTGCTCTTGAATTCACAAAAGAGTTGATCACCATCAATCACACAGCAATTATTTCTCTTTTAACTACCATAAAATGTGGGCTTCATCAAGTTAAATAAGCTGTCTTTTATACCATGAAGCTGAGAAGAGAAACTTTCCCCAAGACGGATGAATGATGGAATTTGGTATAAGGAGGAAAGCAACGAGAGGTGAATAGCGATACGTCAATCTTTCGTACGGGGACCTTCTAGATGCCATTAAAGAGGCAGCATCAGAAAAGACAAGGTAGTCAACATCAGTGTATCTAACCTCCATATGGGTGTCTTGCCATTCTCCATAATCTAGACAATTAAAAAGACACGAAGAAAAGCCGAGAACAGAAGCAAAGACCGAAAATTGATTGCCACCATTCTCAGTCAAAACGACTTAAAGAGAATCTATCTCGGTATCAAATACAATTATTGCTTCTCAACTAATAATAGTACCATCTCTTCATTCATAAGAATCCCCCACAGGATTTTACATGCTATATCGCACAAAATTGGCACGAGCTGCAAAGACATCAATATAGCATTGTTCAATTGAACAAGTAAAGAGATATAGCTAAACATAATCCACAAGCACAAAGATGAATACTTTATCATAAAGGATATACTACGAAGACAGATAAAAATGGTCAGGCAACTTTACTATGTCGAATTATGCCCCAAAAATAGTCATCTAGACTTCAGTTAGCATTCTCAGCCATCCATTATTGCTAACTTCTTACAAGGAAAAAAAATGACTAAAAGATGATAAAATCTTACTATCAATTCAATCACTTCAATCACTTTCGACGAGAGCTAAAATTTTCAACGCCGTATGTTAATGATTGGAAGCTGAACAATATTCATTGTAGAAAGTAAATTAATGACAAAACAATAAAAAATAAAACTTGCGTGAGTGATACATTGGCAATTTTATCAAACGGGTTCTATGCGAAGTAAAGAAAGAACCAAGTAATTACCAAATAAGCCGAGAGTTGATGAAAACACACTTTCATGTTTCTGGGATGAGATCTACCATTCTTTGCCTTGACTATAAAATAGAGTTCAACAACTTATGTCGGCATCTGCATCGGCATCGGCGTCGGCGTTTGGATTGTGAAGCTGACGGTCTTAAGGAGGAGAAATGATGAAGGGGCGGTGAAGGTGTGTTTTTTTTTTTTTTTAATTAAGTGGGATTTTTAGGGGAAAGGGGAGATTTGAGAGAAATAAAGCGCTAATTAAATTAAATTAAATTATGGCTAATGAAATTAAAGAGAAATCTATCTTTAAATATTTGTACAGTATAATATTATATATTTTAAAATTTATAATATATAAATTTTTAAAATAATAAAAAATAATTCCAAAAAGTAGTATAGAATTTCCCTTACATTAAAGGGTTGATATCTTCGTTTTTATACAACCCCAAAAAGAGCTGAATAAGACATAATATGTTAATGTCCCGTCTAGGGTCTAGGGTCTAGGATTGCTGTGCTTTTGTTTAAAATGTATTTTTAAATTGTAAAAATAATTTTTTGAATATTCGGTGAATATTGTTTCTAAATTTAAAGATAGAATTTTTGGTCTCGAAAGTACTTTTAACACAATATTTGTATTCACTTCTTTTGCATTAATTTTTTTTTTAAAATCATTAAAAATAAATTTTAACCATTTTACCATAAATTTATAATTAAATAAAAATATAATTTTTTAAAATTTAAAATCATACATTACTAAATATTAAAAAACATACTTTTTACAAATTTATACCCAAAAAACAGAAATTAAACACTTTCTTCAAAATTCTATCAAATAAAATACTTGGTGATAAACTACCACAGCCCCCAACGGACCTAAGTGGTTTTGATTGGCATCAGCAGTAAAGCTCCTCTCAAGATATGTTAAGTGGTTTTGATTGGCGTCAGAAGTAAAGCTCCTTTCAAGTTTCAACAATAGGCAGAGGTGTGAATGAATATAGAGAAATACTTAAGTTAGTCATGGTATACTTGTAGAATTTGTAATTATTAAAAAAAGTTATATAAATAATGTGATATCGAATTACAATAATTTATGTGAGATATTTTAATATTATTTAACGTTACATTAGTATATGGCTCGTCTAATTGTCACGAGATCTATGAGTGAAGTCGTAGATCAAGTTTACTTAAGTATTTTCATGACATAAATAAGTCAAATACTCTAATATTCAAGTTTATTTAATTATTTTATCGAATTTGAATTTTTGTTAAAATTTGGCTTGTTTATCTTTTGAACCGAATTTAAATAAGTTTTTATTGAGACAAATACAAATCGAACTCGAGTAGCTTGTGATGATGGTTAAAATAATACGGCCACTAAAAAATATACATGCATCTCAAAGCTCGTATTCTTTAGGAGTATTTTGATAATTTTACCTTTATAACAAAAGTAGAATTAAATGGATCAAATAAATACTTACAAAATTCGTGGATCAACTTGACACATCAAGTGCAGGTATAAATATCAACATCGTCGGTCAAATTCATTAATCATTTTCTACATTTAATAAACTCTATCTTCTTATCTAAAATAACTGATTCGCATGTGAGTACCATGCGTGGTGTCAAATTCTATCGTTGGACAATACTGCACTAGGACTTTTGACAATGCAAAAAATTAGCATCAACATCTTAAAATTTTTATGTATAATTTTAAAAATTTTAACTTATTGATCCGAATACAAAAAAATCGACAAACGGTAAATTTTGTTTTTTGGTTTAGATTATCGACAAACCAAGATCGAACAACCTTTTATTGAGTTAAATTATGTTCTTGGCTTAGATTATCAATGAACCAAGGTCATAAGTTGAACAAGCCAGATTTTGTTTTGGCTTAGATTACCTAAAGTTGAACGATATCTTATTGAACTGAATTCTATTCGAGTGAGTAGTTTAAATTCAATTATAGTCCTAACAATAGTCTTGGGTGGTGAATAGAACGACTTTGCAAGCGAACAAAACGCTTTGGTGTCTGAGGTTAAAACTTGAAGGTTTTTTTTATTTTATTTTATTTTATTTTTAAACATCAAGTATGTTTAGCGGCTTTAAGGTTGAGTTTGTGAGTCTTGGATGGAAAGGAAGGGAAAATTTTAAGTTATAAGAGAAATTAAGAGAAGAGAAGAAAAGAGAGTAGATTTGGATGTTGTTTGGGAGTTCAGAAAAGAAATGAAATGATTTGGACTATGAAGGTAAATAAAATTTTGTTGTATTGTTGTTTAAGAACAAAGTTGGTATCTTTTAAAATTTTAGTAAGTTTGAAAATAAGTTTTTTTTCCATTTCCTTCTAATTTGGAAGGAAAAGTTTTTTTGACGGATGTGTAACAGCTACAGTATCCTTTCTTTCCCTTCACATTCTCCTTTTCTTGCTCTCAAAAAAAATCTCCCAAATAGATGAAAATCCAACTTTCTCTTCTCTTCCCTTCCTTTCTTTTCCAAATCCAGCACTCTAAATAGATGAAAATCCAACTTCTCTTTGTTCCCTTTCTTTTCTTTCCAAATCCGTCACTCCCAATCGTACCGTAAAGCTTTTGTCCCCAAGACTAAATTGGGTTTGAGCTTTGAGGGCGTCCGTTATCTCATCACTTTCAATTGCCATTGAACAAGATGTAGTGGTTCATCCTACTGATATACAAATGAATTAGTCCAGCTATAACGATTTAACGTTGAGGACAGTAGAGGGTATATTTTAACTGGGATATTTTGGTTTCTAAATTCTTTCTCACCTAAATAGCAGAGTCCAACAATACATCTGGTTAAGTGTACAATCTCAAATCTTAACCTATGAGGGTTAAAAGAAGCCTACAGAACACAAACTTAGCCAGAGGTTTAGCTGCCTAAAGATAAAGATCACGGCAAATTTCAGTGAATACAAATATTGTGGTGGCATGAGCTCAAGTGCTTTACTCCTTCAGCCGAAGGCCTGTAGTTTCTCGTGTGCTTCCCCTCACCCGTACCAACCTTTAAAGTTTATATCGAATGCAAAATTTTCAATGTCCAGGATTATGTAGCTCACTATTTTAGAGTCTACAGTGATAAAAATTTTATTTCACTACCTCCAAAAAACAAAAAATAAAAATAAAATTATTTTAACCCCAACTCTTACATCTTTTTTGGGTTATTCCTACAAACTGCTCTGGCACCTCTTAAATTTCTGCTCTCCAAATATCCAGCAAATATCCAGCACGTGAGTTAGGCGTCCACGCTTCCACCTTAGAACGTCATCTACTACTATTTTCCGGATCAAGTGAAGTAGCATTCAGCAGCTTTCTTACTTTGGGCTATATAACAATAGGACACTGACAGTCCAAAGAAAGGGAAGGAGTATACCAAGAAAAGATGAATGGGTCCTATACTTCTGTAAGCCATCGCCTAGGAGCTGTACAAGGATTACATCAGACCCCAAACAAGAGAATATTATTTAGCTCGATTGAGATCTCCAAGTTCAAATCCGGAGGCTTGCGCAAGCTCTGAGAAATCTAGTTCTCCACTCGAAACCTGTGTTAAGTGAAAGCCAAATGAAGCATAAGTTCGGTATAATAGAAGTACATAATCTAATGAGCACCCTCTTTATTTTCCTTCCATCAGGTAAAAGCTCCAACGGGATAGGCAGGTGAATAAAAAAAGTAAACAGTGTCCCCTCACCAACTTTTCATACATTCATCAAACACACACAGGTCTCATGAATATGAGAAATGAACACAACAGAATGTTAATATATTGTCGGATCATCTTCAAACTTCATGAATATTTCTGAAAAAACTAGTATTTCCCAAACAGGTGCTGATATACAATATCTACTTTCGTGATTATAAAACTTCTTTCTTAATATCCCAACCATTAATCTGCACTGTTCTTTTTCAGTTGAACTAGATGCAGAGTGCACTTATTATTTTGTCTCTTATACACATCTGAAGATGTACTATAAAATGCAACGTGGTTATGGTGTCAAATCTAGTACTAGGCACTTTAATAAAGTTATTCAGAGCAAACCCACCATAGAGTACTGAAAGGTTTAACAATAGAAAGATTTTTCGTAGATTGATAGGGGAAAAAGAAGAAAAAGAGCGAAATGCAACTAATATTTCAAGCTCGCTCACCTCACCATTAATCACCCATGTGGGGAATCCTTCAATTTTAACATCTGTACAGGCCTTGGCCATTTGAGTTCCTTTTCTGTATCCATCCGGAAAGCATTCTACATAATCCAATATATCTGCTGCTTCACGTCCAAACATCTTGCAAAGAAAAAAAGTATGAAATACAAAATGTTAGCCCAAAGGTTCAAAAAAGAGGCACCAAGTTTTCTCTAATGATTTCTCGTTTCTTTTTTAAAAAGGTAGATAATTCCTGGGTGAAATAGATGGAGGTTTTTTTGAATTTAAGGCCTTATTTCTGCACTAAGTTTTAGAAAATAAAGCAGGGCATCTAACTGCTACAAATGGAAATACCTCTTTCTGTTCTAAACAATGTGAACACCAAAAAGCTCCATATACTTTTGCTCCTATTGAACGTAAATGCCTGGCAAGGGAAACAGCCAAAGGACTTGAGATTGTTGTGATCTCAGTTTTGACATATGGCAGGTCAATCTCGGCTAAACTGTGAAACAGAAGGAGCTAAAGAGAATTAGTCAAAATATCAAAACGTGCTTCAGGAAACCAAAAGTAACATAAGATTTCTCTATGACAATAATAAGCCTAAAAGGAACTTATACGTGTCT
Organism: Cinchona pubescens; assembly: GCA_025175665.1. Lineage (NCBI taxonomy): Eukaryota > Viridiplantae > Streptophyta > Magnoliopsida > Gentianales > Rubiaceae > Cinchona > Cinchona pubescens. The sequence goes on from JANKKI010000174.1 coordinate 585,036, forward strand.
ATTGTATCAGAAAGATACAGTTGAAGCACATGATACTCATTTATAAGTAGAGTACAGGTCACCACCCATAATTGTAGTGTTAAGAGAGTCATGAAACAGGAAATATGAAGATCAATGCCATTTCTCTGCTATATGTGTAAAGTATAATACTATTATTTCCTTGTGATCATCTACGTCTTTCCTTTTTCTCTCTTACATGTAAGGGCTAGGCTTCTTCACTTTCTCCTCACCTAGCCTTCATATACTTATTAAGATTGTGCAACTCCAATAAGATAACCAGATATCAAAGATCTAATTCCGTTAATCACTGGGGTTAAATGATTCTCCTGAAATTCAGAATGCAAGAATAATTCGTAAAACAAGCCCTCTACATCATCTTACAATTGAATTACCTTGTGGAGATAGGTTGGGAAGCATTGTAGGAGGAAGTCAAGGCAGAAACAACCAGGACAGCTATGGACAGCTGTAAAACCACTTCTTTTTGTATCTCCTTGAAACCAAAATCCTGCAACATTCTAAATTATTAAAATCTCATGGCATAAAGAAGACGTTCAACTTAAGAAACAATAGACCCAAGTAGGGAAGAACCTTTAGAGTGATGAAGAACAAGCTGAAGGATAACAAGGTTGAAGCTAAACAATACAGACACGATTCGCCCGAAAATTTTGTGCTCAGAATATACAAAAAGTATGCACTAGCAGCTGCCATGGAGGTAGTTGTCAGAAGTAAAACTGAACGAGCATCGGTTTCGCCAATTTCAAAAGGCAATTTCTTTCCACCCAATTGTAGGCCAAGTGTTGCAACGGCTCCATATGCAAGCATTCCGATCAAGGGAAGAGGAACACCTGACAAAGTAAAAGGTTTGAAACAGCATCTCTTTTCCAATCTTACAACCCAGAATTTAGGTTACTATCACATGTGATTTTGCATGAAATGATTAACGACTAGTAAAATAAAAATTAAGCATCCAGACAACTAAGCAGACTTCATTCCAAGCATCACTAGCAAAACCAAGGGCTCTTCTTTTGAATAATCATGTGGGATCAAAGAGTGATCCACCCAGGGACTGGGCTTAATGACATTCCAGTTAAATAATCAAAAGGTTCATAATTTGACATCATCCTGATAATCGAATATTCTCTTCAAAGTCCATAAACAGCTCAATTTCGACAAAATCACAGCTTTTTTCAACCAAATCTTCAACAAAATGCACCATCACCATCCAAAACTCAAACTGAACCAGTAAAATCAACACATTTTAAAAAAAAAAAAAAAATACCAGCAGTAACAATTTTTTTACCGTAAACGACAGAATAATCGCTATTGAGAACGCTGCCACAGCCGCCGCCGCCACCGCCGCCTCCGATAGGGCAAAAGGCGTCGGAGTTAGTGAGCTTAAGATAGGTCAAGTAGGAAGTCTCCAGAAACCCTAATCCTCCAAGCCCTGCGTACCAATTGAATCCCGAAATGCCGCTGTTATCAACTGACGAAGAAGACGGCGGAAGCGGCGTCGTTTTGGGATCCGAATTTTCCTCGGTATCTCTCGTTGTCTGCTGCTGCTGCTCCGGCACGCAATTTACTCGAAGCAACAGTAATCTCCGACCACAGCCACCCTTCAATCAAACATTCAATTTTTTACTATATTAAAATCAATCTAGATAATATATATATATTCGGAAAGGTAGAGAAGGAGAGATGAAGAGTACCTTGAATTGGGGGAGGGAAAGAGGGGAAGGGGAAAGAAGACGAGTTTGGGAGAATACAGGAGAAGTTGATATGCTGCCGACACAGCTAGTCGTCGTCGTCGCAGCAGCCGCCATATCAGCTTTACTCCTCCGTTGTAAACAGTATAGAGGCGGTGTTTGTATGGATTGGTGGCTGTGAGAGGTAGCTCAGCTGCTCAATTGAGCTTCTGGTCCAGGAATAAATGACGACTCAGACTACTCATTATTTCAGTACTGATTTTGGGTCGGGTATTCATGGACAAGTACCCGACCCCACCAGCTCATACCTGCTCAAGAAAAATCAACGAAAACATTTTTAAGTAGATCGAATGTGATGAATTACATAATACATATTCATTTAAATCATTTAAACTCAATAAATAATTTTTTTAAAATAATATAAATGAATTTAAATTAATATTATATAATAAATTCAATTCATTTAAATCTTTTTATTTATATAGTTACAGAAATTTTTTATTGTTACTCACACTGTAATTTAAAAAAATTGCTCCGATACAAGTTTTAATATAACAATTTTTAGCTTCCACATTTCAGAAAATATAAATTACAATAAACCTTATAATTTGGCCAAGAAATAAATTACCACTTATAATATGTTAATATATATATTTAAATTTTTTTATAATGAACAAAAATAACATAAAAAAATATTACAGAATAATTAGAAAAGTAAAAAATACCTCTCCCAAAAAACCTCCACACAAACCCTACAATAAAAACGCCCCACACCTTTCCCTTTCCCTTTCCCTCTTCACCACCCAAAGACCAATAGTTGTCACCACCTACCCCTACAATTGCCACCAACACTACCAGACAGCTTTCTCTCCCCAACCCAGTAGCCACCACCACTCACCCCAGGAGACACCAACACCACCACTAAACAGCCTCCCCACACAACTTTTAATCCCCCATCCCAACAGCCATCATAACCAAATCTACCCCTACCCAACTTGATACTTGATCTCCCCACCCACCCCTACCACCAACAGCCCCATCCTCCTCTCTCTGTCTTATCCTTTTTCCTCCTCCCACATCCCTTTCTCCAACTTGTCTTGTCCCTTCAAGCCTCTTTCAGCTGTTATTGGGATTTTCGGAGTTGTGATGATGATTCTTCATCTTCTACTGGGTTAATTTGTATAGAATCGGGGTTATTATTATTAGTAATTTTTATTGTTTTTTCTTGTTTAATGTGGTAGAAGTGGCTATCGGACCTGGGTTTAGGGTGGGAAGGAAGGTGATGGGGAGGAGAAGGGTAGAGATAACTGACATGATCTGAGATGGGGTAGGGCGGGAAAGGGACTGAGAGGTGGCTGCCGAATCTAAAGTGAGGGTGGGGGCGAGGTGACGAGGAAGAGAGAGGGTGCGAGTATAGGGATGAAGAGAGGAGATGCGGGCAAGGTGACGAATGGTTGTGGACGACAGTGGCAAAGGGTGTTGGGGAGTAGAACAGAGAGGTGGCGGTGGCATTAGGAGATGAAGGAGGACAGGGTTGCTTGAAGAAGACTATGAGGTGGAAAGGGTGGTGGAGGCGGCGGAGGTAAGATAGGGAGTGGAGGTTGGGGTTGTAGAACGAGAAGGAGGTGGAAAGAAGGGGAGGAGATTTAGTTTTGTGCTTAAATTACGTTACTAACCTGACTTGCTATTTTAAATGACAAGAAAATTTTTTTAAATCAAAATGTATATTACCTCCAAAGCTCCAATTACAAGGAGTTAAATGTATATTACTAAATCATGACAACATAATTTATATATTAGCTAAATCATAAGGGGGTTACATGTAATTTACCCTTTAGAAAATAAAAAAATTAACAATCAATTCCATAAATACCACTATAAATGGAGGGTTGAAAAAAAATATATTAAATATTAAGTGATGATATGTAAAAATTACACAATTTACTTTGTTTATACTTGCGGGTCGCACCAAGTAGCCATTCGCCCACAATTCTCAACCACTGCAAGACCATAAAACAATAGTCGGTTCGAGTACTTCATTTTTCAGTTTGAAATGAATCGACTTAGTGAGTTGTTTAGGTTTGACGACGTCTAAATGAACACCCATAATTATGGGCAGGTAAGCTTGGAAATTCATACGTTGTGTGCTTGTATTTGTTAGTAGGCCTGTCAATGGGTCGGGTTTAAATTCGGATCCGATTCGATCCGGACCTATTTATCCGACTCTAGATCTATAACAAATTTTGGTTCTCAATCTAGTCTAACTCAGTCATTATTATAATAAGCGTATGGGATCTGAATCTTGGTGTTCTAGATGTGATTAAGACCCAATCCTATTAAAATATTTAATATATAATAAAATTATTATACATTAGTGTTATTTTATATGTATATATACATATATGTTGTGTAAATTACCTATGTAATTTATATTTAATATAAAATACATGCATATTTATATTAATTATGAAGACTATTCAATACTTTTGTAGACCCGTCCGAATCCGGATCTGATTATATTAATCAGATCCTGGTCTGGATACACTATATCCTGTCCGGATACGACCTGTTTACACCCCTATTTGTTGTTACAATTTGGATCCTCTTTATTTATTTCTTTTCATTTTTTTTGTCTATTTATCTATATACAAATAATTAAAAATTTAACAAAATAATCTAAGTATATCATTAGTATTATCTCATTGAGTAAATCATTATTTAAAAAATTCAATTCATTTGAAAAAAAAAAAAAAAAAACTTTGCTGTTGAATTATGTGTCATAATTGGATAGTGTAAAAATTTTTAAACTATGATGAAAAATAAAACTGTTTAATTAACAGATAAAATTTTATTATTTTCTTTTAATTTTTTACAAGACATAAATATAAAACATTATTTGAATGATGAACGATTTTGATGTTTAGAAACGTTTTTAAAATTTTATTTTTAAGGATAAATGAATTCATTCACTCGTAAATGAGGAGACATGATCTTTGTCCAATTATTTACAATTCCAAATAAAAGTTGCGTGTACAAACAAAGTAGTTAAAAAATGTAATACATGTTAGAGTACAAACATATTCTGTTATACACCAAATTCTTTAATAAATACGTAATCATTCACATTAGTCACACAAATACATAATTGTACGAGAAATTTTATTTACTGCTTTGTAGTAGTAATGCAAACATTTGAGCAATTTATGCTTAACTTGTTTAATGTTTAACTCTTCTTCGAGCTTATGTAGATGAGTGGAACTTGTTTACTAATACTAGGCTAGTAAGATTTACCTAAAAGAACATTTATTTTTTTAAAAAATATTTTTGTATATTTGATTATACCTAAATATCAAATATTAAATCTGTATTTATAAAAATAAAAAATAAAAAAAAATCCCGTCTATTAGCTTATCGACTTTCTTTATCATTATCACTTTCTTCCTCAGCCGATCCCCTCTCTTCCCTCCCTTTATTTTTATTATTTTTTTGGGGACATAAAACATGAAGCTTAAATATTTAAATAAACTGACAATTTAGATGAATACAAACAGAACAGTGAACGCCACCCTCGGATGTCCTCAATTAAAACAGAAGAAACTAAGAGATTAAAAATCGGTAGCAGAGCTTCCTCCTCATTTGACGAAAATATAACGCAACAATCTACCTCTCTGAACACATGCTTGAAGGACTAGTCTCTAAACCTGCCATGAGTTATCGACTATCGTGTCCATTTTAAAATTTTCTGACTTACTATTGTCATTGCAGTACAAGAATTATTAGTAAGACACGAATAATGTTACACATTTTAAAAATATTAAGAACTCATTAAGATTTAAGATCCGGCCTACTCTATTAAAAAAATAAAGATAATCAACCGTTTTTGGTTGAAGCTAGAACATTTTTCTTTAAATCTTTTAACACTCGACCCTTAAACGTACTGCTATTTGCATTAACACCAAAGTATTTAACTTCAAATAATACTACAAAATTGCGAATAATCTAACATCGTGTTCAACTTCAAGGTATTGGTTGGCCCATATCACTCATCTCACCTTATACAATCGAAAACTAAGAGTCGAATAATCGAATTACTCATTTTTCATATCATAGAAATGCTAATAATATGAATGAACTAGAACTACAAAATTCAAATTTCAACACATCGTTAGAAATTATTAATTAATTCACTAAATATAATAAAATTTTAATCATAATTATTCAAAAAGATACTTAATATTTAAAAAAATTCAAAAAATATAAAATTCAGAAAATGGTTGACCAATCCAGCAATAATCACATAGAAAGCATGTTGATTAGTTGTTTCCTAACATTCAGAAATTTGCTTGCAAAGGATGAAGGTGTGGTATGTGGCAGGATACACATTTCCCTAGAATTCAAAGGTTATAAGATTAGACACATCCATAAATCCAAATTACTACATATTTTCGACTTAAGGTAGATGGGAATTGGATGAATTGCCAAAATGAATGTATACTATGCAATGAGGGTAATTTATGTCAAATTCAAAGAGAAGGACTTACATTTAATTTATTGACTCGAGAACTAGTCAAAATGTTCTTCAAAAAATTAAATTTATTCTTAAGTCTGTACGTAATTTTAAAGTATCATACCATAACCTACTTAAAATATGGAGTAAATTATGGAGTAAATGCTAAACATATTCACACGCACACATGAGACACGTATATACTTAATGTCCAACCGACCTAATTAATTTAAAAAAACCTCTTAGAAGATCGATGAATTTTACAACTAATGAAAGCAAGAGCTAGTGTAATATGTAAATAATGAACTTACAAAGAGAGAGTGTATAGAACTTTTAACATGCCTCCTGGGTTAATTAACTAGAAGCTAGCCATAACATCGTCTTAATGGATGAATAGTTAAGAGATCAACCAAATTAATTATTGAAAATTCAATATTCTTTTATTGAATATATTACTAACAAAATAAAATTATCCCATTCCTTCAAGTAATAGCTATATCAAGATGTTCTAGCAACATAAATTAGAGAACAAAGTAGAGCACATATAGTAGTGTAAAAGAACATTAAAAAACATTCTTAAAAAAAAATATGGAAATACTAGGAAACCCTAGCGGTGATCAAGAGATTCAAGATCGTATGAAAAGCAACAAACCTTTTGATTTTCCATTGAAGATGGCAAGAAATGAAAGAGAACTAAGATATTGGCACGGCTCAATCAAATCACCATACATCAAACTTTAATTTTGAGAGAGTGTCTACATTTTGTCTGAGTGAACCAGGCCAATATCACAGTTCCTATTTCATGCATAAAGAAGATCAATAATCCTTGAGCATATATGTAACTTCTCTTTCTTTCTTTGCATATATTATCTCTCAAGAAATCCAAATCCTTAAAGAAAAATGAAATAGATATTATACATAATGAAAAAAACAGTAAGAAAGGAAGAAGAGACAGATCATGAGATGAGATGTTGGAGTGGGTGCAATAGTGTGCGAAGAAATATAAAGGGTAAGAATGTCTTGGGGGGAAATTGTAAGGTGTAGCATTTAATTAAAAACCAGCTACTACCAAAGCAGAAAGCCGGTTCAGTGCATTTAATTCCATTATTCTTCTCCTTTCCCACCTCTCTCTCTCTCTCCGTCACGCAAACCATCATTCGTGCTGATGCAACTCCAACAATTAGTGAGTATCTTTAATAATTACTCCTAAATTAATAAAAATGTTTCATTTAAAGTGGAGATTTATATTCTTAAAAAATAATAGAGTTATCTTACTTAAAAAAATTGATTTCAAATAAATGATTTCTATTAATTGAGGAATATCTATTAAATATATTCAATAATTACTGCTAACAAAAATAAAAAAATTTATACAATCTAAAGACAGGCCATAACGTATGGTTTTGCTAGTCAAAAATCATTTACGAGACCACCATTCAAGATTATTTATCAAAATCAATTTATATTACAAAATCTTATTAAATTATCGGACAATTTCTCTGATTATAAATACTTAATTAATTGAATTTTATTTTTTCTTTTATAAATCGAACTAGTTAGTAATGTTGTCAAGTATTATTGTATAAATGGGTTAATAACACTTTGCCCTTATAAATTAGGTTATAAATACAAATGTCCTGTCTTTTATAAAAATATATACTTTGCTCCCCATTGATATTATTCATCTATTATCAATATTAAAATTATGAAGATAATTTAGTTAAATAACTAAAATACCCTTGGTACTATATTTTGATTTTTATGTATTTAAATTTTGATAGTGATGTGATAATTAAAAATAAGAAAAAATAAATTATATAATATTTCAATATAGTCTATATCAATATATTTCTCGATCAAAATTTTTAATTTTTGGATTTCATTTTATATTATTTCGAATTTGAATGTTTAACTATAGTAGTAGATAAATTTAAAAATGGGCTTCTTTCTATTACAATTTAAAAATTAAAGGTATTTATTTTTTATAATTTTTTTTTGATTTTTTTTATGTTCTTTTAGTATTTTATACTTTTAATATTTGGCTTAATCTATACAAATTGTGATGTCAAATATAATATAATTCAACGGTTTCTCACTTTTTCACTCTCTGCAGTAAAAGACATCAATGTGTTATTATATTTTATTTTTTTCATAACTATAAAAAATCAATAAAAACATAAAAAATTAAAATATAATAGTAAGGATATTTCAGTCATTTTATTAGATTTTCTTAATAGTTTAAAATTTTTGAAAAATGAATAATGTGAATGGGGGCATAGATTTTATAATTTAGGAGATTAAAGTGTAATTATATTCACCTAGTTCAGCAGCAAAGTGTTATTAACCCTAGTATAAATGCAATTCTGTTTATTTTTAAGCATCCATCGACTGCTGGAAGATTTTATTCACACTTCATTTTTTATCAAGGCAAGGCTGAAAAACCAAAAATAACCTCTACATATTAGCCCCAAGTCACTAATCATGTAGTAGTACTTGTGACGTTGCTTTCAATTATCCCACCCATGTGATTTTGATCTCAATCGAAAGGAATAAAAGTGAAAAATTCTTTCGAAAACTGGCACTTGAAAATCTCCGTTACCTATTCTTGTATTGAATTATTTGAAAATGAGATCCTTCAATGGCAAGTGGCAACTACAACTTTCAGCAGGTAATTAAGTCCCCTTACTACACGACCCCGAATTAAGTCATCGTCATATCAATTTGACTTTCGTGGGATACTAAATTAAAACTTGCAATAGTTAAAAGGAAAATGAACTTTTTAAGTTCAAATCTTAAATGGCGTATCCCGTCACACTTTTGATATTACGTACTACAATATTATATACGTTACGTATGTTATATCATCGGTTAGAAAAACATGAATATTATGAGTAAATATTAAAAAATAGATAAATATCAATTCATTAAATCGCTCAACACACGTCTGAAGTGTACGATAAATTGCAACTAACTATTATGTCTATGACACTCATAGATATATTTGTAAACTTTCCATGACTATTAATCGATGACTACAAAATATTAAGATGGGATTTTGCGACTAATTAAACTTTGTATTAAAGTTTCTCCATTTGAATTTGAGCCATGCATACATTTGAATGTTAATTAAAGTTTCTCCACACACACATATATATAAATTTTACAATTTTTTTTAGAAAATTATTTTCTTATACTTTAAATACTTGTACAATACAACATCATGTGTTTTAAAAGTTTATAAGAGTATAAACTTTTAAAACTAAGGGAATGGTTCCTTAAAAAAGTATGTAGAATTCTGCTATATATATATGAAAAATTCTAATCTCTTTTAGGAAATCATTCCTTGTACTTTAAATGTTTGTGTTGTACAACACTATGTGCTTTAAAAACTTAAACTGTACAAACTTTTAAAGTCAAGGGAATAGTTCCCTAGAGGGGATTATAGAATTTCCCTATATATAGGAAAATTCTGCAGTCGTTTTTAGGAAATCATTCCCTAATGCTTTAAATGCTTGTATAGTATAACATCATGTGTTTAATAAAATGTTTATACAGTATAACATCATGTGCTTTTTAGGGACTATAGAATTCCACACACACATATTTATCAGAACAAGTTAATTTATAGTCCCACATCTTTGAAAATGTACGACCAATGTATGGCTTTGACGAAAAAGTTGGACAAATTAACGGTAGAAACTATATAAATATCACGTAGCTGTTAAAATATAAACAAGTTTAGGTTATAAAAAAACTTATTCCTCATTGCCCTCAATGTTTTATTTCCTTTTTTTCTCTCATTTCCCTAACCTTAATTTTGTCCCATCTTTTTCAAACAATCTTCAATTATAGAAATTATTGAACGAATTTCATTATTTTTAGGGTTTAACCTTTAGTCATTTGTGTTTAATAGCCACATGATGTTTATGTGAATTTACCGTTAATTTGTCAATCTTTTCTGTCAATAGTCCTACATTGGCCAACATTTTAAAAAACGAGGGACTAAATTGGATTATTTTGATAAATAAGTGACCAAATTGAGATACGCATAACAGGTAAGTGATCAAAATAGTCTTTTTTTTTTTTTTCCCTCGTCTTTTAACACTATATATGTGGATCTGGCCGTGTTTGCTATGACCATTTTAATAATTTTACTCTCATGGCCAAAATAAATTTAAATGGATCAAATAAATATTTACGAACATGGATCAACCCGACAATGGAGTGAATATATAAGAATCTTTTTAGCATGAAATTTTTTTCTTCTGCTCCTAATCAAGGTGAAGTTGGGAATTCCAAAATATTATTCCCTCCGTCTCATCTTATCAAAGTTATTGCTATCTAATTTTTCTAACTAATACATTAACTTTTGAAAACTCAATGATGTATATGTTTCATTAACTTCTTTTTTTAAAAAAAATCTAAGTTTAAATGTGTTAATATTTGATATAAGTATTCACTCTTGTAAAAAAAAAAAATCATTAAAAATTACATATATATATATATATATAAATCTTTTATTATAAAATTTTTATTAAATCAATATTTAAAAATGCCTTTTTTTAAATAGAAAACTAGTCCCTAAAGTTTCAGACAAAAAAAAAAATTTAATCCTCAATGTTTCAGAATTTGAATAAATTTAAGACACAAATTTTACGCGAAAATGGCCATGTGCATGTCACGTGAGCTTAAGTTTTTAAAAAATTAATAAAAAATTTAAATATTAAAAGAATTATACAAAAATAGTCCCCAAGTTTGTAAGGAATGCAAAATTGGTCTCCAAAGAGAAAAAAAAAACTAACAAAATTTTCTTTTAATGCAAAAATTCTAAAAATTTCAATGTCGAAGCAACCTATGCCATTGAGGATTTGAGGAGAGAGGAAAAGATTTGTGAATGTTAAAAATAATCTCAATTAAATAATGATCATGTCAAATATGGAGTAATTACTAATGATTAATTGGACTTCAAATCGGAAAATTGAAAATAGATAACATTTCAAAATTTTTAAATAATAAATGCATATTTGATATGAAATTAATCATATATATTTACTGTAAAATTTGATATTATTTTTAGAAATTGAATCCACATAGCATTATAGTGATATTATAAAAATTTCTAGTATTATTAGGGTGAATAAATATGTCAGTAATAACTAAATTTTACTAGATAGTATAATTTACAAAGTTAACCACATTCAATTATCAAATTTGATAAACTAATATCAATGGAAAAGATATTAAACTATCATGTTCTTAGGTCGAAATGGAATTTTAGACAATGGACTATGTTTTTGGATACAAAATAGTTATACATATAATTATATTGTATTACCACTTTATATATTAATATCACATTTAGACTGGGTAAAAGAAACATTTATAATTAGCTAGAAAGAACATGCGATATGATGCTTGATATTATTAATTTCTTAGAATTTGTGTTACCAAATGTGGCTATCTGGCTCCAAGTTTAGTCAACATTAATGTTACGTTCCTTGTAATAAAATAATGATAATAATATAAAGAACAAATTTATCATATAATACTGTGCAAATTTAATTCATCTAAGGATAAAATCTTATAATAGATGTATCAGATTAGTTTATTAAGAAATATGTATTTTATTCTTTGTAAGAAGTTCAAACTTGATCTATTTTTAAAATTATTTCAAATCTAATAATTCAACACAACTAGATCTTTATAAGATTACTATGTTTTTTAGATAATCACATATTTATGAAATTATTTTTAACATTCACAAATCTTTTCCTCTATTCTTAAATCTCTGATGATGCCGGTTGCTTTGACATTGAAACTTCTAATATTTTCCTGTTAAAATAAAATTTTATTTTTTTTTTTTTTCCTTTAGGGACTAATTTTGCATTTTTGAAAAACTTTGGGACCAGTTTTGTGCAAGGAGGACGGCTCCCGGAGGAGATTTTGTAGGGTTGCGTTGCCAAGTGAGATTTTACCTGATTTAGTTATTTTTGTAGGATTTTCTCTCTTTTCTAATTTTTTTTTTTTCCCAATAAAACGTCAAACTATCCCCATGTCAAATAGTGTGGGGTTAATAATCTGTATAAAAACATCCGAAAGGAAATTCCAAATTAAGTTTCGGGGTGACTGTTTTAATTGTTCCTTTTAATATCTTGATGTGAATAAAACAGTCGTTGAGATGATCGAAAAATAGTGAAATTTCATTATGCATTGCGAAGTAAGTAATAAAGAATTTTTCCCTAGAATGAACTCAATTAATAAAACAACTCAGATTTAAAACCCCCAGAATATTGTATTTATTTAATATATTATATATTTATTTATTTAATTGATAATTGTATTAGCTGTTAGATATTTATTTAGGTCATTTAATAAAATAAATAATTTGATTTTAAAATTGTCATTTTAAATTTGAATGATTTTTGTCTTAATAAATTGGAGACTTTTTCTTCTAAAAATAAGTCAAAAAAATAAACTCAATGAATATTCTTTCTTTTAACGTTGGATAGAAATATCATAATAAAAAGAAAAAGTTTAAATAAGGAGATAATAAAAGTGGTTAAAAGAGAGAGATTTATAAGTATTAAATGGGTAAAAACCTGATAGCCCATGATGGAGATACTCAATGTGTTCCCCACTAGTGAGGTCTTCCAATAGATAAAGGGAATCTCTCTTTATGAAAATCTTTTTCTCTCTCTCTAGATCCCACATATACGTATGATACACTGACTGCATGAAAGAGGAGACTAGCAAATAGCCCATGACAACATTAATGTCACACTAACCAGCAGGGAATCACACAGTTAAGACATCACAGGCTCTGTGCCAAATATTTTTATATAAATTCGATTTACGTTAAATAAAATATATTATTTAATTTATATTTAAAGTGATGTATATAAATGAAAATCAAAAATTTTATTCCACTTACAATAGATCGAATTAGGATTTCCCTGCCATGCTATTACTATATACCAACTACTGCTATTGAAGGAACCGCATTTGCTTGTCGTGAAGATGGATAATTATTCCAATTGGAAGAGACCCTGTGGTCTTGTTTACAAACCTTCGTTACACATCAAATAATAAATAACAAGGTTACACTAATTGCTATGCGTGGCAAGTTTCATGCCTTTGGGATTTAAAAAAGTGTGTGCATATATGTATGTATGTAGAGACGGATTCAGGAGTCAAACTTAGGGTGTTATTGAAATTTTAAAAAAATTAAGGACAAAAATAAAATTTTGAAAGTTTTGGGGGATAAAAACTATATAAAATATATATTTTGGGGACAGTTTTATGTATTTTCTAAAATTTGATTGGGTAAAGTCTAATTTTTATAAGAATATAATACAATGTTACAAATTTTCTAGAGGAAAAATTATAATTTTGAAACTTTTGGAGGGACGACCACGCCTTTATATGTGTGTCTATCCATTTATCTATCTATCTATAATCTATAACCTAAATGAGAACATATTTCTCCCTTTATATTGTTTCTCCCTTTAAAGTACTTCTCCTCATGCTTAAAATACCCGTTTTTAATGAAATATAATTCTTATGATGATAGCATAATTAAATTACTCTTCATCGAATGTAACTATCTACTTTTTAGGATACCACCACCTATTTTTTAGTCATATAATCCTACTCAAGATAATTTATTATTTTTCTCCTTTTTGTCTCACCTAATATACCCTTAATTAAATAGTTGTGTCTAACATGCCTTTCATGAAGTATAATTGACCTATCAGTTATACTCTCTATTTAATATAATAAAATTATCTATCTTTTATAATTATACTATTATATATATATATATATATATATATTAAAATGCTCTAACATAATTCTTTAGATTTATATGAAAAATTGGGCATAAATAATAATAAGATGGTAAAAATTTTATCTGTATGAAAAATTTATATTTGAGCAAAAATAAAAAAATATAGTTTTTATAAATATTATATATGTTCAAATGTTTCTTTCTTAAGTTATTACGAAATTTTGGCATAAATACATAATAAGAAGGTATAAGTTTTTAAGAGTACAAAAATATTTATACTTGAGAAAAGAATAAATAAAAATATTATTCAATCATTACAAATGTTATATAATGTTCAAATCATTGTTATTTTTTATTCCTAATAAAAATAGTTTTTTATAACCCTTTTATATATTATAAATCCACAAATAATTATTTTCTTTTCTCTAACTATTTATTCAAATATGCTCTTATATGTTAGTTAGTTAGATTCATTTTTGTTGTTTTGTATATTTTCATATGCCACTAACATCTATAACTATCTTAAGTAAAAGTATCTCTATTATAATGTGATTAATCATGTATTTGTTTTGGGCCGACATGAAGTTATTGTGGTTTAGGATCGATGTTAATAATTAATTAGTTATTATTATAGTAGATAAGTTAAATTTTTAGACTTTCAAATTTATTAGTATTAATAGCTTCTTTTACTTATGAAATTAAGCTTACCTTTGACCAAAAAGTTCAACCTTACTAACATTTAATAGAAAACAAATAGAAGAAGATAAAATGCAACTCACAAATTTTATGCGTTCTATTTGACTTGATTGGATTTGAATCATCAATAACATATTTTTTTAATATCAAAGTTTTTTTTTACTTAAAAATTACAAAATTAATAATCCAAATAAAAATTTAATATTTATAAAAGTGAAAAAATAGTGGAGTATATAATACTATTTTCTTATCTCATTTAAATTTTTACTACAATAGATTTAGATTTGTTTTTTCCTTCCCTACATGAAGAAAAGACAATTAACCAAGCAACGAAAGTAAAGTTCCAGATGTTAAATAGAAAATTCATAATTTCTAGTTGAGATAAAACTATTTGTTAATTTTATATCTCTTATAATATCTAGATATTTATTACAAACATTTAATTATTGATAAAAACATCATTTTGTAAAATATTGTGATTTGCAGTAACTTTTATGAAGTAGAAAATAAATTCAACCATGATACGATGCAATGTCCAAATATTCCAAAATAATTATTTTAATACACACAAGAATTATATGCATAATTTGTGATCTTAATATAGGAAAAATACATAGGTAAGTAATTAATGAAGGAAACAACATGGATTATGCGAATACATCAAATTATTAAATACTTCAAAAAAATTTTGGTATATACTGAGTTTAAATGTCAACTTTGGAAACTAAAATGAGAATTGTTACAGTATTTAACCAAAAAAAAAAATTAGTTTAGAGTAACTATTGATGAGATCAAAAAAGTTCAACCAATGGTACAATGCATGCTTAAAATCGTTTAGAATAATCATTACAAGACCCATAAGAATACTAACATACAGCTAGAAAAAATAAGTAGGTAAGTAATGTAAAAGACAACATAAATTATGTAAATAAAATTATACTATTAAATATTCTAAAATAATTGCAGACAAATTATGCTACACTTCAACTTTGGAAACTACAATGCAATTTTTACACTATTTATAAAAATGTAGATTAAATATCTTGATAAACAATATAACGAATTAATTAAAAAAAAAGAACATAAAAAATAAAAACAAAATTATACACTTTTATTAGCTTTAATTTTGTTTATACATTTAAATAAATACAAATTTTAATTTTATACTAAAATACTTATCAAAATATAATTTTAGAATTAACCATATTCGATATCATTCAAGATGAAAGGAAGAGTTTAGAGAATGTTATCATCATAAGGTTAAGAAATATGAAAAAATATAATATATTTTCTATTTTGATACATAACTTATACAATATGTTAAAAAAATAATTGTGATAGAAATTATATAAATATTACATGTTATTTTTTATATCTTTACAACTACATGTTTTTCATCATAGTTGTGTGTATTTTGGAGTAAGATAAAGGATTTTTCATTAATGTTCTATACATTTTAAAGTAAGACGAAAGAACAACTTTTTTATTTTTATTTTTTGATAATAATCTTAATATAATGTAATGCTTATCCATATTATAGAGAATATATTAGTTTAACTAATCTATTTAGTTTGATGTTTTTGTTCTTTATATTATCTTTTAGTAATGATAAAGAATATATAAATATATCTAAAAAATTTATATATTATAGAAAAATCTTTATTTTTAAATGATCACCACATTGGTGGTGTTATTATAACAAATTATACCCTGAGAACTTGAAAGAGAAATACAAACTGTTTTGGATCAGAATTATCCACATTTTGTGCCATCAATATGAATGAAGAGTTATAAATTTTAAAATTTCAATAGAATACTGAAACGAATAATATCATAAGTTTAAAAAATATAAAAAATACCAATATTCTCTCTCTCTCTACACACACATTTATACAATTTGTTAAGGAAAATTAATTGCGGTAGAAATTTAAACAAAATCACATTTAAAGTAAATATATAATTTTGGACATCTTTAGAACTACATGTTTTTTCATTAGCACTGCATATATTTTATAGTAAGATAAATGATTGTTTTTATTAATATTCGGTGTATTTTAGATCAACGTAAAAGAACAACTTATTATTTTATTTTTTTATAATGATTTTAATATACTGTATGATATCTATTAATAATATAGAGAACATACATCTATTAGTTTAATTAGATTTTAACTTTTATAATTTTTTTTGATGTGTTTGTTCTTTACATTTTATACACATTCATTTTTTCTTATTTTTTGAAATTATCACTAATTATTTTTGTAATTATTATCCATATATTATTTTATTTTTGTAAATATTTTTAGCTAATAAAAGAATATCAATACTTCATAATAAAATGATGTTTACTTAAGTTGATCAAATAATTGGTTGTGTCGCTATAGAAAATTATAATCTAAGTGCCAAGAAGAGAAATAAAAATAAGATGCAAATATCATATGTTGTTCTCACTAAAAGAAAATATTTGTTTAATTATTTGTGAAGAAATGAAATTGATGTATAATATTGTAACAAATAACAAATAATAGTGCAAAAAATTAATAAAAAAGAAAGTTGAAAATAATTATGAAGAAAAGGGAATATATAACTTTTGCATAAAAAAGTAATCATTAATTGATTATTTATTTATTTTTTAAAAATGATAACAAATTAAGAGTGTTACACGTACAAAATATGTACTTTTTGTAATATAAACATATATATATATATATATATATATATATATATATATGTATGTATGTATATATGTATGTACTAGTAGGAGCAGCACAGCCAAGGGCCACTAAGCTTTTTTATAAGGATATTTATTAAAGTAATACATGAAATTTTATACATTATTTAACAAAATTAAACATAATACATAATAAAGGTAAGTCTTCCCAACGATCAAAGTTGATAGGAATAAATTTCTCAAATGATGAATAATAGTGCTTGGGATAAAACCACTTTTTAACATTCAACTATTGAACTGAGCAAAAATTTCCCCAAATAAAAATTCCAAAATAAAAAGATTCTATCACCATCAAACTACAAATCCAAGTTGAACCTCACAAAACCACATAGCTACATTCCTTTCGAAAAACAATTAAGTGAAACTCAAGATAAACAGCAGCACGTACTATGACACTGAACTTCTAGTCCATGTAGTAGACAGAAAAGGAATGAAATCGCAGCATCAGCAACTTCACAATATGCAAGTTCACCAGAAAACATTTTCAGTAATTCTTGAATACAATCTTCATAGCATATTCAAGCATATTTTCATCTGTTGGAAGCCTCATGTTCTTGGTGTTTCATCCTTGTTGAGCATGCTGACCTGCGAGGAAGAATAAAATCATAGTAGAAAACAAAAGATTAGAGAAACATAAATCACATTCTAAGACAAATGGACAGTATCTCCATGCTTCTTCCATTGAAGATATTAACACTGACAAAGTAACCACGGCTATGTTTGCTACCTTTGGAAGTTAAAGACATCCACGACCAATTAGATACTAAAAATCTGACAAACACTACAACCACGTTAGTTGAAGGTTAATGACATTTCCAAATCTAAATTCTCCCTCATATAGTTATCATAGACATAAGATATTCACACGACAAATTAAACTTGGTCTTATTTCCAACTAGTAAATGAGAAAAAAAAAATATTTCCAACAATCAAGTATTCATCCATCGACTTATAATCTTATTTCTCAAAAACACTTGATACTTGTTAGCGTTACCCTTTAATTCAATTTTAAAAATGAATTACAAAATAATAAAATTTGCAATCAGAACATATAGAATTTAAATAGTTGCACAATTATTAGCTATAAATTTTATTTGTTAAATAAATTAAAAATGTTAGAATTTTGAGTATATCAATGAAGGGTATTATAAAAGGTACGTGAGATGAAGTAAGAAATAAGTATTAGTTTCCTTGTTAAAATCATTGACAATTTAAACCTTCATCTGATTGAGACATTTGAACAATAAATATATTGTCATTAAAATGAAATAAATAGGTTAAATACATGAATGCATCTAGTTATGTATTGATAAACAACAAATGCCTGATATTGAGTTGCTAGGTTTCCAAATTTAAGATCTATCCCACAATACATTCCAAAAAAAAAGGGTGAATCATTCAATCTAATCAAATATATGAATGATTCAATCTAATCAAATATATGAATGAATAAGAAAAGTTAATAAATTTAATTATAGTGTAACAAAGCAACATCATATCAATCCAGTTAAAAAAACATCGTAAGTAAATCCAAAGTAAAAAAGCACGGTTTTCTGTCTGTGACTCTGTCCCCATCAAATCAACAATGAAGGAGTTTTGTCAATTTTTTAGAATACGACGATTTTGAAAATTTATCGCATAAATGTGATTGTTTGTTGGGGGTATTTTAAAACTATAACTGTCGCACTTTAAAAGTGTATAATCGATTTGATTACGCACTTTTAAAGTACGTAATCAAAACTTTAATCCTTTTTTTTTTTTTGATATGGTGATTTCGCACTTTTAAAGTTCGAAATCACCATATCAAAAAAAAAAAAAATTTAAAAATTGGGAACAATAACACTTTATCTCTCTGCACTATATGGGTAATTACACTTTGTCCCCTAAAACTATAAAGATATACAGTTTGCCCCCAAATAATACTATTCATCTATTATCAATATTAAAATTATTAAGATAATTCTAGTTAAATAACTATAATACCCTTGGTACTGTATTCTTATTTTTATGTATTTAAATTTTGATAGTAATGTGATAATTATTTAAAAATAAGAAAAATAAACTATATAATATTTCAATGTAATCTATATCAATGTATTTTTTGGTCAAATTTTAAAAATTTTTGGATTTCATTTTATATTATTTCGAATTTGAATGTTTAATTACAGTGGTAGAACATTTTCTAAATGAGCTTGTTTTCTATGAAAAAAAAAATTTGTAAAGGCATTGTATGAAAATAAAATTTCTATTAAAGTTTGAAATTTTTTCTTTATCTCTTAGTATTTTATACTTTTAATATTTAGCCTATTATGTGCAAATTATGATATCAGATATAATATAATTCAATAGTTTCTCACATTTCACACCCTAAAATCCAAGATATTAATGTATTATTATATTTTATTTTTTTCCTAATTCTTTTAAACTATCGAAAATTAGTAAAATACATGAAAAATTAAAATATGATCACTAATGGTATTTTAGTCACCTAATTAAATTATCTTGATATTTAAAATTTTTCTTATAAGAATAATGTGAATTGGGGATAAGGTGTATATTTTTATAGTTCAAGAAACAAAGTGTAATTACACTTATTATTTAAGGGGGAAAAGTATAATTACATTTTGCAAGTCCGAAATCTAATTGATTTCCATTTGCACGTGCGAAATCTATTGCAAAGTGCGTTTACTTTATTTTTATATTTTTGTTTTTTTAAAAAATTGCAAAATGGTCCTCTTACACCTTATAATAAGTGTAATTACACTATGTTCCCTAAACTATAGAAATATACACTTTGATCCCGATTCACATTATTCATCCTTTAAAAATTTTAAAATATCAAGAAAATTTAGTTAGATGACTAAAATACCCTCAATATCATATTTTGATTTTTCATGTATTTTATTAATTTTCAATAGTTTAAAAGAATTAGGAAAAAATATAATATAATAATACATTGATATCTTGGACTGACAGTTAGATGTGAGTTAAAATGTGAGAAATTGTTAAATTATATAATATCTTGACAGTGCATCTTGCACAGAATAGGCCAAATATTAAAAGTATAAAATACCAAGAGAACATCGAAAAAAATCTCAGACTTTAATAGTTTATTTTCATACAATAGCTTTACAAAAAAAAAAAAAAAAAAATCATAGAAAACAATCTCAAGTGGAAATTGTTCTACTACTGCAGTTAAACATTCAAATTCGAAATAATATAAAATGAAATTCAAAAATTTTAAAAATTTGACTAAGAAATACATTGATATAGATTACATTGAAATATTATATAGTTTATTTTTGCTGATTTTTATATAATTATCACATCATTATCAAAATTTAAATACACAAAATCAAAATATAGTACAAAGGGTATTTTAGTCATTTAACTAAATTATCTTAATACTTTTAATATTAGTAATAGATAAATAGTTTCATTTGGGGGCAAACTTTGTATTTTTATACTTAGGGGGCAAAGTATAATTACTCATAGTATATAGTATAGGGAGACAAAGTGTTATTGTTCCCAAATTTTTTTAATTTAAAAATAATGGGATTTCGCACTTTCAAAGTCCAAAATCCCATTAATGTTTTAAAACAAATTTCGGTGATTTCGCACTTTTAAAGTGTGAAATCACCATGTTAAATTTTTTTAAAAAAAATAAAAAATAAAAAATTGGACGTAATCAATTAGATTATGTACTTCTAAAGTGCGACAGTCATAATTCCATAATTTTTCTATTAAATGATCACATTTACTTGATAAATTTTAAAAATAGTCATATTTCAAGAAATTGGCCTGAAGGAGTTGTACCAAAAAAAAATAGAGGAGGAGGAATTCAGATCAGTATGAAATTAATTGTCCAAAAGGCCCTCTAAATAGTATCTTACTATTATAATTTCAAAGGTAAAATTTGAAAAGTTGAAAAAAAATATGGAAAAGCTCCAAGTGGATATTAGAACTTAGAAGTTCCGCTCAAGGTTCATAATAAATTAACTGTGTTACCCTTATGTAATATTAATATACTATTCACGATTCCAAGGATGAAAACAAAATTTGAATACAAAAGCAGCAATAAAAGCCTCAATTTACCTCTTTTACGAATGCTCATTCCAAGGAATTCTAACTCTCCTAATGCTACGTGTCAAGCAAGAGCCTTTCCATGTCAGCAACAGATGCCACATGACAATGGAAGCCAGTTGATTAGGTAGATGTTAGATGTATGTATGTGTGTGTGCAGATGCTGTAACTAACTATCATTATATTGCCAATTAAACGTAACTGCTTAGGAAATCTTACACACTCTCAGACATAAACGACATGAAATTTTTTTAAGGGAATCGAATTTATAATAAGTGGTATAGACTTTTTGATTGACGTTCATTCACACCATTGCAACGGATTAAAATAAGCCCCACGCATGTAAGTGTAATGCAGTATGAATGAGAAATGACTGTCGATAAATCAAAAAATAGTATGGTAAACATGGATGAAATTATTCTTAACCGAGCTTCGTCAAACTAATGTTTGAGGATTTTACTTTCTGTTGTAAGTACTTTTTTCCAACGCATGCAAGTGTGAAAGTTATGTTGAATTAATAGATAACAGACATTGAAATAAATTTGATTTTTTGGTTTCACTTCTAAAATTTTTTGACAGTGTATTAAACATTATTCAATCTTAACATATCTAAGATTTTATAAGATTTACGGGTAAAATTTAAGATTTTTTATACTTAAAAAATTTTCTACACGAATATCAAGTTACAAAAAAAAATAAAAAAAAAAAAAAGGAAAACTACTATATAGTTAATCAAATTTCATGTTTATACTTTTTTAATTCCTTACATTTAAAATGATTTTTTTTTATCCCTCACATATTTAAATGTATCATTTTGGTTGCTTAACTCAATTACGAGTATATTTTGGTTTGAAATAGTTACATATGTATTACATATCATAATTTTAGGGGTAAAATTGACAATAAATAAACCCAAAATTCTAAATTGTCCGAGAAAAACTAAACATAACACACCTACCACCTAGCAAGTCATGATCCGCCACCATCCCTCCATCTTATCTCTAAAACAGCAAATGCATCTGCCACAATCACTACTTAAAACATGGAGAAGATTTTAAATAGTATCATTTAGTATTTATAATTTGTGTTAGCAATTTTACCTTTGAAAAATGTGACATGTGATATTTATGTGATTATTTCAAACCAAAATATATCAATAATTGAGTTGAGGGACAAAAATGGTACGTTTTCAATTTGTAAGGGGTGAAAAAGTTTCGTAAAAAATAAAAAAAAGTATAAATGTGAAATGTTAGGGATTATTAGAATCTTTTCAAAAAAAAAAAACAAATAATTTAAAAAACAAAAAAGAAAGAGAAAAGGTACCTTACGCGCATCGGCGCCCAATAGGAATAAGCCTGTCAAGACTCGGATCCGGTCCAAACCCGGTCCGTTTATTCGAGTATGGATTTAAACCTAGACACATTTACCCGGATCCGATTAGCCTATTCTATAAATGGGCATAGATTTGGATTTACCTGTTCCGATCTTACCCGGATCCGATTATATTTTAAAAAAAGAAAAAAGAAAAAAATATAGTAATATTCATTAGGTTAAGACTTAAGGGTTTTCTAGAGTACTTTGAACAGCTATTTTCTCCTTTCTCAAAATCTCAGTCTCATTTCATCAGTCTCCAATCCTCTTCTTCTCCTCAATCCTCTTCTCACTTTAGCCTCTTTGTATCCTCCTCTCAATCTCCTCTTCTAGATCACTCAGCCAACCATCGTCCATCACCATCCATTCGCCAACAACCACTGGCCATCTCAGCCGAACCACCATTCAACGTTGACATACATCAGGTACGTTCATCTATTATTTTTATTTTCTATTTATTTTGTTAGTTAGATCTATTATTTTTATTTTCTATTTATTATTTGTATTTCTCGCAGTAACGCTAGGGTCCCAATCAAGCAAAACGTAGTCCTATCCATCCACCCAAACACAATATCTTGAGTACCTATGATTCTATTTATTTAGACAGTTGGTTAGATCTAGAGTTACACATCTAGATTTATAAAAGAAAATGAAAATTCATTATTGTGTAGGGATAGGAAAACTTGAAAACAAGAAAATGGAAAAAAAATACAGAAAAAATGAATGGAATACAGAAATGTAATCGAAATTTTATACAAAAAATATAATTTTGAAGACCTATTATCTGTTTGTAATAATTCCTCAACTAAATTAAAGAGTAATTTTACAAAACAAAAATCTATCTTTATTGTTACGAGAAACTTCAATGGATGTCAAAAGTAATTTACCCTTATTAGTTATACTTTTCAATTGTTGCTTTATTGGTTTTTAATTCAAATGGATTTTCACAAAAAAAAAAAAAAAAAAAAAGATAAATTGCTTTAGTAGTTTGTTTCTTCATTTTTGTGGATTGTCACATGGGATATGTTTTCTCGTTAGTACATTAGTACAAGTTCTTGATGGGCAGGCATTGCATTTATTTACGTAAATATATTGATCTTGCCTCACAATTATACTTAATGAAATTAGAAACTCGTCAAGTGGGACAAAGTCACGTATTATCTTGGTAGTGAATGTGTTTTTCTTTACATATTTGGTTACAGAAAAGTCTGATATGTATATATATATACATTTTTTGTTTCATTGTTTTGTAGGATATCATCCCAGCCAACATCGCATTGCACAGTTGATAAAAATGACATACTGGTTGTCGATTTGGAAGAATGAGGAGAAGAACGTGACAATGATCAACCTAATACATGGGTTAGCAGACTGACTTCAAAGGTATGGGATGATATGACTAAAATATCAGGTCCTAAGAGTACTATTGCTTTGTGTAACCATTGTAAGAAAAATTTTGTGGGGGATAGTTCAAAAGGAACAAGTCGCTTGAAAAAACACAGAGATAATTGTGTTGCTAGGAAACATAGGGATGTGGGGCAACAATTACTTCAAGTTCCTAAGAATGTTTTGGATGATTCTGTTAAGATTGAAAATTTCAAATTTGATCAAGTGAGAAGTAGATTAGATACTGGCAAGAATGATAATTAAGCATAACTATCCTTTTAACATGGTTGAGCATGAGTACTTTGAGATATTTATCAATAATTTGTAGCCAAATTTTAAGATTGTGTCTCAGAATACGGTTAGACCAGATGTAATTAATGTGTACAATGAAGAGAAGGAAAAATTGTACAAATACTTGGATGAACTCTCTTGTAGAATCACTCTCACTACTAATATTTGGACATCTGATCATTCCAATTTTGCTTATACTTGTGTGACTGCTCATTATTTTGATGATGATTGGGAATTGTAAAAAAAGATTCTTGCTTTTAAGTCTATTCCATATCCTCATGATGGTGAGACATTGTTTAGATTCATGTCAAATATCATTTTGGAATGGAATTTAAATAAGAAATTGTTCTCTACAGTTGTGGATAATGCATCTTCTAATGATTCTATGGTTAGGAATTTGAAATCATGGCTTTTAAATAAGTCATTACTTAGTTGGGTGGAGATCTTTTTCATGTTCTTGATATAGTGCACATATTCTAAATTTAATTGTGCAAGATGGTTTGGCATATTGGGGGATTACTTCATAAAATTTGAGACACTTCAAAATATTTGAAGAAGTCTCCTTTTGCTTATCAAAAGTTTGAGAATGCAATTAATCAATGCAAACTGAAAAATAGAAGAAGGGTAGCCATGGACGTACCAACTAGGTGGAATTCAACATTTTTAATGTTGGATTCTGCATTACCCTTAAAGGAGGTATTTGGTCGTTTGGATCAAATTGATAGAAACTATAAGTTGAATCCTTCGGAAAATGAATGGAAAGTGGCATATATTGTTCATGATTGTTTGAAAAAAATTTATGATGCCACAACCCATTTCAGTGGTCATAGTTTTCCCACATCAAATGTTTTTTTTCCTGACATATGCAAACTAGCTTAAACTGAAAGAATGGAAAAACAATGACCATGATTTTATTAGAAATATGGCTGGTCCTATGAAGGAAAAGTTTGAAAAGCATTGGGAGTGAATGTTGTTTGGTATTGGCTATTGTTGTGGTATTTGATCCTAAGTTCAAATTGGCTTTGGTAGAGTATAATTATAATGCGATATATGGGAAAAATGCTAAAAAGTATGTGAAAGGGTTCGTAGTGCTATTCTTGATTTATTTGTTGAGTATGGAGGTGAAATCAATCCTCTTTTTTGGCTATGCTTTTGGTAGTGATGTAGAAGAGAATAATTTTACTGGTGCTAACAAGGAATCTGATGATATGTTTTCTAATTTTGATAAATGGTATTATCGCTCCAAATCTTCAGCCATTCGTGCCTACCAAAAATCTGAATTGCAAGTTTATTTAGAAGAGTTAGTGTTTTCACGAAAGGACAATTTTAAAATATTAGACTAGTGGAAAACAAATAGTTCAAAACTTCCTACTTTTGCAAAGATGACACATGATATCCTAGCAGTTCCAACTCCTACTGTAGCATTGGAGTTGGCATTTAGTGTTGGAGGAAGGGTCATTGGTGAGTCACAAGGGCAGGTTTACTACCTGATGTTGTTGAAGTATTGGTGACAATTAGTGATTGGTTATAAACCAAAAAAAAAAAAAAATGAGTATTTCATTATTTTAAATTTATATAATGTACTTTTTAATTGGTTTACTTTAAAGTTTTGTTGATTCTTTCTATATATACTGTTAGAGCTAGCTGTTGAAGACATGAGTGGTAATTCCTCTAAATTTCAAAAACTTGGGTGAGTTGGAGGCTTGGAGCTGTCAAGATGAAAAGTTGAAGTTATTAAGTTGTATTCTTAAATCTTTACCAGCTACGTATTAGTTTGACTCCTTTTTATTTCTTATGAATTCAATTGTGTAATTTGGTGGTGTCACTGTCATGTGTACTATTTTAATATTTGTATGGAATTGGAATGATGAACTTTTTGTTGTTATTGTATTTTAATGATTTGAATTAAAGTTTAGATGGAATTTTGGAATCTTTGAGTATTGGATTTCTATTTGTGTTCTGGAAAATATTTATTAATCGGGTATATCCGAATCTGGATCCGGATCCTATCGGATTTGAAGACGGGTTTAAATTTTTAGATCTGTCGGGTAATCGGACCGGATTCTGATTCGGAATTCTTAATCGGATTCGGATCCGGAATTACCAATTTTGATCCAAACCCAACTCGTTTACAGACCTAATTTGGAAGGGTGGATTTATTGCATAGGTACATTTAATGCAGTTAGTGCTCTTCATATATGGCTGGTGAAACATTGAAGATGACCATAATATTGTTTTGAAATTATTGATTTGAAAAAAAAAAGAAAAAAGGACAAGATCCATATGTTGAACTAAATTTTGTTATTTTTTGGTCTATAAGATATTAAAATGAATTATTCATACATAAAAGTAAAAGTACCTGTTAGCTAATTTCCAAAACAATAGGTCAACCCTTGAAATTAGAAGGTTATTTTGGGTAATTTTCTTTCCTTTCTGTTCCTAGCCCCAGGTATGGTATGTATAAATGGCCTACAATAGAAGGGTCCCCCGAGGGAGAATATATGTTTCCACCTAATATAGACAAAAAAAATTATAAAATTATCTGTAACATCGTTTTCCATTTTGATGTCATTTATTTCATATTTTATCCATTCAATTTTATATGTCATTTTCGATGATTTCCTTCGTTTCAAATTATTTCTCATTTTAGAAAATTAAAGAATATTAAATGACATTTTTTTAACTTTAACCTCAGAACAAAAATTATTGTATTCTACCTATTAATTACTTCTCACTTCTCGTTCTTCTCTCCCTCACCTAGTACTTATAGTCAATTAATTATATTGATGATATGAAGATAAGAACCACAAATGATACTTGTTGTACAAGAAATTTCATTAAGGATAAAAATATAATTAGACATGTGAGAAGGGGTTTTAACCCTTGATTCTCGTTTATAAATTGAGACACCCTTTAAAATATATAACTAATATCTACTAATCAAATTCATATATATTTAATACATTTGCTCTTACTTTCTCTCTCTAGATACATAGAGGAGATTTTCTTACACTCTACCAGAATCATACAAGAATTATTTAGTCACTTTAAATTATTTTTTTAATAAAATAGAGATAATTTAATAAGTCTATTTAATTCTTGTATATCGACTCAAAACAACGTATAAAACGGGTTTGAAGGAGTAAGATTCAGTTTTGTCTACAAATGTGACCAACAAATTCCTCTATGTATTTCCCTTAAGATTGATGGATACTGCTGAAAGACAAAACAATGAACTCATTTTCCGCGTATTTCCTATCTATACAACTCAATTACACTCTCACCACATACGTACGCGGTCCGAGGTTCTCTCTTCTTCTTTATATGTACTTCTTCTTAACCAATGAATCACGAAACATAACCGCTAAAGCAGGCCAGAACCATAAAAAATAAAAAATAAAAAATAAAAAATAAATGCTTGAACTTTCTTAGCTCTTAAAAGGGTTGTTGAAGAATAGGACCAGAAACATTTGAGAGGGCCAAGAACTAAGTCTACAATTTTGTAACTGTACAGTTTAGGTTATTTGATGGGGCAATGTGTTTCTACCCAGAAATTGTACCGGCAGGAGAAGGTAATTTCTTGTAGTTATGTGCATCATGCAACGAAAAAGCAAGCAAAAGCAGGTGGAGGATCTTGTTTTGCCATCACAAAAGAACAGCGATCCAGATTTTATATTTTCAGAAGGTGTATAGTTATGTTAATCTTCTGGCATAAAACAAAAAATCTCTTATAATAGTCTTTTTTGTTTTATGAGAATTCAATTTGATTGATTGTTTATGGGTTGTAAGTTGTAACACAAGTGCCCATCATTTCATGCAGTTAATGTTTCATATGCTCTCGTTGTAAAATTTTTTATATAATTGCATGTAAATGTATATCACATTATTATATTTTTACTTATTTTTTATCATGCATATTTTAATTTTTGTTATTTTCTTCACGGACTTTTCTGAATTTGTATGATCTTCTAGCAAATTAGCAATGCACCTCCTCTAATTTTCCGCCCCGTTGCCTGAAGTTTCTGAAATCCACTAGCTGTTGTAGTTTCTTACTATATATGATACATTAAGTTAATTAATTAGAATGATAATATTAGCTGCATCCACTTAATCCTACGGAATCTATGAAGGTACTTGTATCATACTAATTTGTATAGTACTATATATGTTACTATCTCGTTATGACCAAAATTTAATATAGTAAATAACAAGAAAAAGCAACAAATTATCCTTCATAATAATAATAATGAACCTGTTATATTAGTTTCTTGAATTATGAACTTGTCAACATCAATCACAATTCAATTGCAACAATCTTTGCGTCCGCTTCTGCGGATTCTCAAATGAATCTACAAGGCCAACTGTGGAAATGAATCTAACAGACTGGGAAGTTTAAATCCGACAGCGAGATGTTCTGTATAACACCAAAAACTTAGATCATAACAATGTATAGTCTTATCTTTTATTTTTATTTTTTTGATAATAAAGAATTTAGAAGTTTGTCGTGTGACTTGTTACCCTGTCTAGGGTACTTACAAATTGCTGCAGCGAGAATTGAATTTAGAATATTTTGATAAAATTAGATATTATTTGAGCCAACAACGGTTGCAGTCTTATCTACCTTCTAAACTTTGTAACTCTATATATTTCATACCCTAGAATTGAAGTTGAAATTTCTGAAAGCCCATTTTTCATCTCCCTTTTCTTGTTGCTGAATGGCACTAGATACTGCTGCTACAGCACTCCCTCCTGGGCTGAAACAAGACCAGCCTTACCCAGAATGGCTAAACAGTGCAGACAATGCATGGGAGCTAACATCAGCAGCCATGGTGGGATTACAAAGTGTTCCGGGGCTCATAATCTTGTATGGAAGCATGGTTAAGAAAAAATGGGCTGTGAATTCAGCTTTCATGGCCCTTTATGCCTTTGCTGCAGTCTTGATTTGTTGGGTTCTTTGGGGCCATAGAATGTCTTTTGGGACTGACATGAGCGGCATATTAGGCAAGCCAAATGAGGCCATGACACAAAAGTATTTGCTCAGCCAATACAAAGAATATTTTCTGCCAAATGCTGATTATGTTTTTTACCAATTTGCCTTTGCTGCAATTACTGTTATATTGCTGGCTGGTTCCTTGCTTGGTAGGATGAATTTTTATGCTTGGATGTTATTTGTTCCACTTTGGTTGACCTTGTCTTATACAGTTGGCGCTCATACAATTTGGGGCTCTGGAATTCTTCAATCTCGTGGCATTATCGACTTCTCTGGTGGTTATGTTATTCATCTTTCTTCTGGTGTTGCTGGTTTTACTGCTGCTTATTGGGTAATCAAATCACCTTACTCTCAATATTTCATCTTTTGTTTCATTAGATCCCTCGCCATTCTAGTTTTTCTTGTAACAAATAAACAAACTATCGAATTCATACAAGATGTGTTATTATTCTAGAAACGACTGATTTGTTAGGCACACTTTTCAAACATGACACAATAGGAAAGTTATATGGGATGCGACTCTATGCAGGTTCCTAACTGCACTAGGAGTGACCAATAGAGCCGCACGAATTACTAAAAATAAGGATTCCCCTATTTTCACTTAATCTTACAAATCTGGCTGTTATGGAGTCCTTAGCCAAGGATCACTTCATGAGTTGACGCGATGCAACATACATATGTATAAAAGATTTAATAGTCCTTGTGGCCTTATGATGCTAATTTGATAGCTGGGATAATTACTAGGTAGGACCAAGGCTTTCACACGATAGGCAACATTTTCCACCAAACAACATAATTCACATGCTGGGAGGTGCAGGGTTTTTGTGGATGGGATGGAGTGGTTTCAATGGTGGATCACCACTCTCAGCAGGTGTTATTACATCACTTGCTGTCCTAAATACCCATCTGTGCACTGCTACCAGTGTCTTGGTATGGCTTTCAATGGACATGATCTACTACAAGAAAAGCTCAGTCATCGGGGCTGTTCAGGGAATGATCACTGGACTTGTTTGCATCACCCCTGCAGCAGGTTAGTTATGAGGTTCGATCTAGATTTGACTCGTTTACACCCTAATACTATTGAAATAACTTGACCTCCAAAGATAACAGTGTCATTTTGCAGGAATTGTGGATACATGGGCAGCAATGCTTATGGGGGCCTTGTCTGGCTCAATACCATGGTACACTATGATGATCTTACACAAGAAATCTGCATTTTTCCAGAAAGTTGATGATACGTTAGGCGTTTTTCATACCCATGCCGTGGCTGGTGCCCTCGGAGGACTTCTCTCAGGCATCTTTGCGAAGCCGAATCTACTAAGAGAGTTTTATGGCTCTGGCAATGATGGTTCAGTCAATTACGGTCCAGGATTTTTATATGGCTTGATTGAGGGAAAGAAGCTAAAAGGTTTTCAGCAACTTCTTTATCAGCTAGCAGGGGCAGTTTTTATTACTGTCTGGAATGCTGTAGTTACGAGTTTAATCTGCATTTTGTTAAGTCGAATTGTAACTCTCAGGATGGATGAAGATGACCTTGAGATAGGTGCCACAAAGATGATGCTGTACATGGAGAAGAATCATATGCTCTGTGGGGTGATGGAGAGAGGCATCCTCCCCCTCTCCGGTTCAACATGACCCCAAAAATCCCTTCGTTTTGTCGAAGGCACTGATAAAAAGCACAAATGTTAATCTGTGATTATATATTGTGATTTTAATTCTTTTTCTTTCATTCTCTGTATAATTTGGTCGAGATGAGAATCATGAGGTTGTTATATTAGTCTTTCACAGTGTTTAATGGTGAGGGGATTGTTCTATAATGTCAGGCAGGTAAATACAAAATTGTTTACCTAGCATTCATCAGAAAATGAACTCTAGAAGAGTATTCCCCTGTTTTGGATTTTATGAACTCTAATTGCACAGAAAAACATTTTATGGTAGAAAAATACGCATTCTCTCAACCTGTCTCTTATATCATTTCAACTTTTATGACAACGATGATGATACATGAACCCAGAAATTTCTACTGAGGGAATGATTTATACGAGAATTCAAAGCTAACAGTTCACACAAAGTCCTACTACATATTAACTCACGAATTCATCCTTGTAAATTCCTGTAACAAGTGACTCCAGCTAACTTGTACGTGAGAATACTATGGGGCTTTATTCAGACATGCAAGACAGCTACAACATACTTCTGTAAATGGTTTTGGCAACTTCGAGGGACGTTGAGGAGTTTCAAGATGACAGGTTTGAATTAGGTCATATATTTTGCTTGGAGATATGGAAGCTGACAAATGACATTTCAGAAGCCTTTCCTTGTCCTTGAAAAAACTGGCTGTAATATATTTTTCTTCTCTTTTTTTTTGGGTTACAAGTCACACGACAAACTTGTAAATTCTTAATACTGCTTAAATAAACTTCTTTACCTATGCGCTTTTAAGGAGAATCTTCTGGACTCCAAAGGGCTATCAGCAATTCGGCATATACGAGTTTAACCTAAATAATTTACTAGTTTAATCAATTTGCTCACTCAAGCTCCACCAACATAACATTGATATACAAGCCAAACAAGGCGTTCAAGCACATAGAATGAAACTGGTCAAACAATGACCTAATACAGCTGTTCAGTGATACTAAGATAAGATTATAGAAAAGACCATAGCCTCCTCATTCCAAATCCCATCCAAAAGACAACTGAAAAAGGGTCTAAGAAACTGTTTTCTCCATTAAGATGTTGAAACCTGGTGGCAAGTTTCACCTAGAGCGACGAGCATAGTTCCTTTCAGGGCTACAGTAAGGAGAATAGGACCTGGACCGATCCCTTCTTGATCTTCCACCATATGGCGATCGCCTAGGGGAGTAATCGCGCCCACCACGATAAGGAGAACGCCTTGGAGACCTTCGATATCCATAGTCATCATGGCCAGATCCTCCATGATACCTACCACGATCACCACGATAACCTTGCACACGAACAAAATCAGAACATTAGTACCTCTAAAAAATAATTTATAAGCATTTCTACAACTAAAGAAACAAACTAACAAGAACTCACCATCGCCCCTACTGCTTTTAAGCCCAAGATAATGACCAGGTGTTGGAGTCCTGGGGCGTGCCCTCCGAGACTGAAAAAGAATAAAAAAGCCTTGATCCATAAAAAACTATGCATCTGCAGGGTGCATGGCAAACACCAAACAAAATGACACACACACCCTTATGCAGCACTTTCTCTAGTTTTTCAACTTATGGCTGAAAGGGGCAAATGTCATCACCACGCCTCCACATGGAATATGAAAAATATTTCCAAGAAATGCAAACTTCACAAGTGCAAGGGTTGGAATCAAGGAAAGAAAGAAACTTTTAGCATCTCCTAACAATATCAGCCCCCATCCTTTTTCTTATCCAAAGCCTTCACCCAAAGGCCTCATTTTTTGGCTTGTTGGAGGAATTGCAAAACATAAAGACAGGTTTATCAAAAACAATTGCAAAATTTTTAGGGTGTCCCTAGACAGTACAAAAGGAAAATGACAAAAACCAATGGCAGGTACTAGATACCATAAAAGCCTGATTACAATGTTGATATATGACCGTTGATTAGTTGAGAGTTGAAAGTGTTTGCTGAGGTTGTATAGTTGTTGGGCAATATAGTTGCATTGTTTAGTTGATCAGATGCAAGATAAAAGCTGTTTTAGCTGGCCATTGATCAAGCTGTTTGACTAAATTGTTGCAATGGATGAACTCATCATCTTTGATTGCTGCCAACAAAGCTGACGCAATTTCTTCTGAATATAACCAGAAAACCTCCAAGTCAAGAAGACTGATAACCAGTAATACATTATTCTTCACCACTAATGTGGAGGTAACTTACCCTCTCCACTGTTATGTATCGGCCCTCAAGAATTGACTGATTCAGATGTTTGATGCAGCGATTGGCACCTTCAGCACTGTCCATTGTTATAAAAGCAAAACCACGAGACACACGAGAACGTGGCTCCATAACCAGAAATATTGATTTTACCTAGAAAATAGAAGGGAAGTTTACAGGACAATAAGCACTCCATTAGAAATGAATCCAGATGCAAGTCGAATCAGAAAACTTAAATGCCTTCAGAAAGAATTTTTAATAAGCATCCATGGTCTGCCCATATAATCTAGTTATGAAACTCACATCCAGATATGAACTCATATATATAACCGAATTTTACAAATGTACATGATTCCAACAATACATGCCTTCTCCACACACACACACACAACACACAAAAAAACAAAAAGGAGCACTCATGATCATCACCATGTCTAAAGAAAAACTAGAGTTCTAGATAAAGCAATCAACCTTTCCTTCCTTTGAAAAATGATCTTCCAGATCTCTTTCTGTAACCCTCGTGGAGAGACCAGTCACATAAAGTGTAATCCCAGGATTAACAGCATGGTCAGTCCTGTAAAACACAATGTTATTGTACCACATCCTTCTATAGAATCATGTTAACAGAAGGAAATAACTTCTGCAAGCACAGCCCATATGATGCAGTGTCAAAGCTAACACTTACCTCCCACGACTTCTGGATCTAGATCTGGACCTGGACCTTGACTCTGGCTGTAATGAAAGGTCAAGATCGAAATCTGGATCTTGATCTAGACCTTGAGCGCATTGGGGACCTGTCTTTTCTACCCATCGAAGAGGGAGACCTTGAATACCTCTATCATCCAGATAGCGTGGATTACAAATCAGATGTGTTTAACATTAGAAAATAGATGATACAGTAACTTAATTCTTGAAGAAATCTTCCATTCTTTTGTTGTTACTTTTGAGGGGGCATGTTGGGGTTGGGGAGAACAAGGGGCTCTCATCTCCCAGATAGATGAGATTTGCATGTTAATGTGCAAAACAGAAATTGATCAACATTTTCAGCTTCGAACTTCTTAAATGTTCTTTCACAGCACCTAAAACAACCTTCAACCCAATATTTTAAAATCTCATGGCCCATATTTGCAGCTATATAAAATCAATTACTAAAGTTGATTAGGGTTAGCATTCCAAAGAAATGCCCCAACTTGAATCTTTTCACTTCTGAAAAAAACAAAAATTCAGCTGAGTTCCATATATCCAAGCAAAATATCCGACCTAATTAGTTCCCATGCTTATTCTATTTCATCAAATGTCTCCAGAATCAGGCATATCATCCCTTTTTAAACATCTACATTTTTTTTCTGGGCAAGACTAACTTCATCACATACCCACCCTCATAAACCCTTATTATTACTTCACAAGTTTTTCCAGCAACTTTTAGCCTAAAATCTAAGAATGACCCCCAACAAAAAGTTTCATTCTATGATGCTTGTGTTCAACTCTGTGGTCTTATAAAAAATCTTATCTTAAACTGAAAAGCAATAATTCCATTTTTATAGCATGAAATGTCTATCAAAAAAACAAAAACAGCATTTATTATTCAGGAAAATTAAAATGCATAACCTAATAAGAGAATCAAGTTTTTACCTTGTGCGAGGAGAATCGATGTGCAAAGAAACACAAAATCAAAAATGTCTCTTACCTTCAATAAATATATAAAAAAAATGCATAGAATGTTTAAATAATTTTTCTCTTATTGCAGGAGTATTGAAAAGAGCAGAGATTAGAGATAAAGGGAGCGCTTACCATTTCGTTGAAGGAGGAGAAGAACCCTAATCGCGAGATTCAAGTGAAAGAGAAATTTGGGTGAATAATTCATGTTTTTATATCTCCTTTTGAATTTCTCTTTCTCTTGAAGCCATCGGAATGTTTTTATAATTAGAATTCAGACCCCATGGTAAGGCATTCCTTTATTATAAAAATTGAATACTCAATAATATTATTATCATTGAGTAGTTTTTTTTTTTGGTTCCTCTTAAATGCAAAGAAAATAACATCCAGGGAGTAATTTTGAAATTCATTAAATTTAAAATTACACTAAACTCATATTAAGATAGTAAATCTAATACACTTCCTTTTGTTTTATTTGATAAAATTATGTTTTAATTTTATTTATTTTTAAATAGAAGAGAAACAATTGATATAGGTACTAACCTTTTCAATATTCTGTTATTATTGAGGACATTATTGTTCTTATGCTAACAAATCGAATAAATTATCTTGAATTAAATGGACAAGTATACAATTAAACAGTCTAAGTTGTTTGTGCAACTGGAATTCCAATTACCATGCTTAGAACTATGGGCAATGACATTGCCACAGCAATATTTTATTAAATGGCAAAATTGCCCTTTTCCAACAACCGGCACCCAAGTTGTCTGGTACTACAACTCGCATTCTCCTCCACCAAATTTTGGCTGCTACTCGCTTTCTTCCACAGTTTCACTTACGATCTTCACCAAAATTTTGGCGGCTCCTCAGTGCTCATCTTTATTTCTTTCATCACAGATGGATTAACGTTTTTCCCTTTTAATTTCCTAAATGAAGTTGCCGATGAAGCCACAAAAAATTCTGCTGGAGAACAGCAGCATCAGAGTCCAAAACAAACCAAAAAAGCTCTGGTGATGTCGCCCCCAGAATATCCTCCCTAATCCCAACCCCCAATGCTCCCACCCTCTCTCTCCTTTCCTTGCCGGGCCCCAATCAACTCGAGGAGCTAGTTTCACTTATCTGTTTGGTTCCTTCAGAGTTAATCCAAGCCTGTCTATTCTCTTTTCTTTTTTTTTCCTGATTTTTAGTTTTCCATTTTCATTAAATTTGTTGGGTTTTCCCAAGAGAATAAATGAAAGAAATTGAAGCAAAAAATAGTGCGAAATGAAAAGATTAATTAGATTTTGGGATACCCTGAATGTGGGATATGGGCTATCGAGATTTTTGTTTAAGTAGATAGCAATGACAATGTGTCATCATTATCAGATGGGGTAAAAGATGAAGAGATCTCTTCCAAGAGTAATGCAGTAGACGTTGTTTCTGGTAAAGGGAGAGTAGTAACAGTGGGTGGACAAGCACCAGAAAGGATCTGATAAAGAAAGGTGATGGGAAAGATTGCAAGGGAAAAGAGTACGTTGTCAAAATTAGGAGCGTAAACAAGTCGAATAGAGTATAAATAGTATTTTATTCGATCTCGAATTTAAAATTTTTTACCATATTTGAACTCGGTCGAGTTCGAACAAGTTTTAAAATTTGAATTTGAATTCGAGCTCAAAAAATTTGAGGTAATTCGATCTCGCTCGAAATAAGTAAAACGAGTTCGAATTCGAGTAGTTGTCTTTTTCTTAGGTAAAAGATGTAATTTATCTAAAAAGTATAAATATTTTAGTAATTTTATATATAATAAAAAAAATTATATGATACTCGAAAAGCTCGACGGCATTCGAACATAATATCCCTGTGCTCGTGATCGATTCGTCATCTAGAGTTTCGAATTCGAGTCGAGTTTTTGACAGAATTACTCGCGAGCAACTCGATTCATTGCTAGCCCTAGTCAAAATGTCAAGAAGAGCAGGGGAATGAGCTCCAAATATTTTACCCCTGCATCTTAAAAAGATTCACATACTTGCAAGGAAAAATTGGTTTCTTTCATTCTATAATATAGAATGAATATTACAAATTATTAAATAATTAAAAAATAATAAATTTTTATTTTTTAATTATTTCAACGACTATCATACATGTTTCGTACTGTAAAATGAATAATCAAAATTTACTGTTTCATGCATTTCAATATTTTCTACAATATCAATGTAGAAAATAAATTAAAATCAACGTGTTTAAATACGTGACATGTGTATTTAAAATTTAAACAATGATTAATATGACATGCATGTACAACTACTAATGTAAAATGTCATCCATTATCATTCCTTTTGCATGAACATATGTCATAAAGCGCTGATACTCCATAAAATCAAAAACCTGATTACAAAGTTAAAATTATTGTTGGCAAAATCTTCCAACATAAGAATACAATTCACCTGCTCAACAAAAGTTGCTAGAGAAAAATTTACATCATTTTCTTGCATGCTAATAACACCACCTATATAAGACTGTAGAAAGTTTGAAAGGCTAAGAAGAGAACATAATAGCAGCATAAAAATAAATAAATAAAAGGACAACTAACAGGTTCTACATGAATCCTTATAGTCAATAAATATGCATAAACTCAAGAAACATCGACATTTAAACAAAGCAAACGCTTTTTGTAATGAAAATATGAAGGTTACATACAGTAAACTTACATAATCCTTTGAAACATTATTATCTCTCATTCTTAGATTTTAGGCTAACCTCAGCTCTTAGTTTTCAAATGCTTATTCTATAGAATAAAAATTTTCCCATTAGAATTATAATAGTGTATCTTCAAAAATCACATTACAATTCCTAATTTTTATTTCTTTTCTTTTTGTAATGCCTAAAATACCCGCCCTTAATAGAATATAATTACTAATTCCCACTAGAAAACATATATAAGTGTATTCCTTCCCTTTTTGTAATGTCAAAAATACTCACCTTTAATGAAATATAATTTCCAATTCCCAATAGGAAGACATATTTAACTGTTTCTCTACTTTTTTGGTAATGCCTAAAATAC
Organism: Cinchona pubescens; assembly: GCA_025175665.1. Classification (NCBI taxonomy): domain Eukaryota; kingdom Viridiplantae; phylum Streptophyta; class Magnoliopsida; order Gentianales; family Rubiaceae; genus Cinchona; species Cinchona pubescens. The sequence goes on from JANKKI010000174.1 coordinate 623,143, forward strand.
CCGTTCTTAACGAAATATAATTTCCAATTCCTACTAGGAAAACATAATTAAGTTACTCATCATCTATTCTACCTATTTTTTAGAATACGACCACCTATCTCAATATAAATATATAATAAGATGGAAGATTTTTATTTGTATAAAAAGATTTATTATAATTAAAATTTCAAAACATAAAAAAAAGAATCCTATGATGTCTAATTCTCTATAGGAAAACATAATTAAATTACTCATCATCTATTCTAGCTATATTTTAGGATACAACCACCTATTTCAGCATAAATACACAATAAGATGGAATTTTTATTTGTATAAAAATATTTATTATAATTAAAATTTTAAAAAATAAAAAATGAATCTAATTAAAATGTAAAGACTAAATTAATCAAATAAAAATTATGTCTTATATATAAGAATGAAACAGATTAAACTAATATATTCTTCAATATTACAGATAGTTATAATATAGTATATTATATTCATTATTAAAAATTGAAATAATAATTTGTTCTTTTGTCAAATTTAAAATTAATCAAATGTTCATGAAACATCCTTTATCTTATTCTAAAATGCTAATGAAATAAATTGTTTCATGAAAATTAATTTTAAAATTTTAATAATATAAATCTATAATTATACTGTATATAATTCTAAGAGCAGAAAATTTATTTACATTTAAGTAAAAAATAAAATAAAAATATTATTTTGCAAATGTTATATGTGGTCAATTTATTTCTATTTTTTATTCATAATAGAAACGATTTTCAATAATTATTATAAATATTTCAAATTCAATGTAATTATTTTCTTTTCTCTAATTGTTCATTCAAGTATGTCCAACTAGGGAAACTTAATTAGATCATTCCCACGCGTAGCTTTATGTGTATAAGAGACAGACACTTGATCTCTTTTTTTAGCATCATTGATAGTTAATACCTAACACTATCTTTTGACCAGTAAAGTGTTTTTTTCATGTCAAATAAACATGTTGACCATTTTATCCCTATTATATTCTGTATTTTTTTTTTTTGTTAAATTTTGTCTGATGAATAAACTTTTCATAGAGAGAATATTTGATTCATGTACAATTTGATGAAAAGATGCAGTTGAAGTTGAATTTGATATTTTTGCTGGCCTTTTTGCCTGGGATTAATTGAAGAAGATGACAAATCTATCCAACATTATTTTTTACGCACAACTTTCCTTAATTGACACTTAACTATAATAGTTTAACGACTCTTGATTATAATGACTTCTTTAACTTAAAATTTTGGTTAACAGAACACATTACCCATGAGCATAGAATTTTTTTAGTATGTTCCAACTTAAAAATCACAAAATTAATAATCACACAAATAAAAAATTAAAATTTATATGAAGTGAGAAAATTTGTGGAATATATAACACTATTTTTTATTTCTTTTAAGTCTGTGTTATGATTAATTTAGACTTGTTTCTTCCTGCCCTACATGAAAAAAAAAATTAAACAAGTAACGAGAGTAAAAAAATAAAAAACTCACAATCTTTAATTGAGATAAAAGTATTTGTTAATTTTATAACTTTTTAATTGTATTTCAATTACTAAATCTTTATCTCTAAACATCATTTTATAGAATATGATAATTAGTTTAGATGAACTATTGATGAGGTAGAAAATAAATTCAACTCATGATACAATGCATATACCCAAAATATTCTACAGTAATAACTGTAACAATACTCTAAATAGTTACAGGTAAATAATGAGTTTAAATGTCAAATTCTGAACAACAATACCAATTATTATAGTATATGATAAAACAACAAAAAAATATTGATTTGTACTATCTATTGATAAGATAAAAAAACGTTAAACCAATTGTATGATTCATACCCCAAATCGTCTAGAATAATTAATGCAAGATCTACAAGAATATTATGTATAAATTGTAAGGATGACAAAATAGAAAAAATAAGCAGGTAAGTATTGTAAAGACAACATAAATTATTCAAATATAATTATACTATTAAATACTTTAAAATAATTACATATATAGATTGATTTTATATGTCAATTTTGAAAATTATATGCAATTCTTCACTATGTAACAAAACAATAGAGAAGTAGATTAAATGTCTCAGTAAATAATAAAAGGAATTAATCGAAAAAGTAAAAAAATAAAAAATAAATCCATACACTTTTATTTGCCTTCATTTTGTTTATATATTTAATAAATACAATTTAATTTTATACTAAAATACTATATCAAAATACAATTTTAGAATTAATCACATTTGATACCATTCAAGATAAATAGAAAAGTTAAGAACATCAATATTATCATAAGTTTAAGAAACATGAAAAATACTAATATATTCTCTATCTGGATACATAATTAATTTACACAATATATTAAAAAAATTAATTAGAATAGAAATTATAGAAATTACATGTTATTTTGGATGTCTTTAGAATTAAATATTTTTCGTATGAGTTGCGTGTATTTAGAGTAATATAGAGGATTTTTTTCATTAATTTTCAGTAGATTTCAAAGTAAGATAAAAGAATAAATTTTTATTTTCATTTTTTGATTATGATTTTAATATAGTCTGTGATACCTATCCATATTATACAGAACATGTTAGTTTAATTTATTGGTTTCATCTTATACAAAAAATATAATTTTTGTTTGATATCTTTGTTCTTTACATTTAGGTTTATTTTTTCTTATTTTTTGAAATTTTAATTAATTATTTTTGTAATTATTACTATATATTATTTAATCTCATATAAATATTTTTATTAATAAAAAATTTTTGACACGCTTTATCTATTAAACGATATTTGATACTTGATAGTGATTTTATCATTTACTAATGATAAAGTATATATAGATATATTTCAAAAAAAATCAATATTATGGAAAACGTTTTCATTTATAATTGATTAAATTATTGATAGCATGGCTATCAGAAATTACAACCTAGCCTAAAAGGAAAATAAAAACTGTTTTAGATCAGTGTTAATTACATTTTATGCCATTAAAGATGAACAAAGAGTTTAGAGCATCAATTAAGTATTGAAATGAATGTTATCATAACTTTTAGAGATATGAAAAATAATTAACAATTTATTCTCTATATGTATATATATTTTACATAATATGTTATAGCAAAAAGTTGATTGTGATACAAATATATATCAAATCTCATTTCATTAGCATTTCTTGTATTGCAGAACAAGATAAAAGATTATTTTATTTAGTGTTGTATTTTAGACCAACACTGTCTCTTATATTTATTATTTCAATTTTTTATAATGATTTTTTATACTTTATAATACGTATTTATAATATAGAATATATTATAATCAGTATCAATCCTATACATAAGATATATAATTTTTGTTTGATGTATATGCTCTTTACATTTTAATAAGATTCATTTTCATTCTTATTTTTGAATCTTTTATTAATCATTTTTTGTAATTATTATCCATATATCATTTGATTATCTGTTAATATTTTCTCTACTAATAGAATTTCAAAATATTTCATCTATAAAATTGACCCCATTCTTTCCTTTTTTCAAAGAAAAAAGCAGTAAAATGATATTATACTCTCGGATGAGACTAAGCAGCTACCGATCATTTGTCAACTCAACGCTGAAACCCTGTCCTGCTAATCGACCAATGCTCGGAGTTGGCGTCATAAAATGAAGGTTCAAAATCGGATTAGCGACGGAGACATCGTAAATTGGTCTGCGGCCATCGCGATAAGTCCTCTGTCCTACTACAGGTCAAGGCAAAGGGCGAGATATCACAAGATGCTCTTTTCGATACTTGATAATGATATTATCTTTTTTTTTGTAATGACAAAGAATATGTAAATATACTTAAAAAATTAAATACTATGGAAACTATCTTATCCTTTAATTGTTTAATTAATTGGTGGTAACGCTATACGAAAATCATAACCTAGGTACCTAGAAGAGAAATATAAAAAAAAAATACAATTATCATATGTTGTTCTCATAAAAGAACAATTTGTTTTAATTTTTAAGAAAAAATGAAATTTATATATAATTTTGTAACAAATAACAAACAATATTGAAAAAAAAAAAAAAAAGATCGGTGAAAATAATTACAATGAAAAGAGCAAAGAAATTAATTTTTAGAAAATGAAATATTTTCAACACGTGCATTTTTCTAGTCTATAAATACAACTAAGGGGTGTTTGATAACCTTTCATGTACTTAAACTTAATTCATTAATTTGTTTTTTGTATTAAGTGTGTTGATAACGAAATTCTCATACCTCTGAATATATTAAGTGTCACTTAATTTTTATATAAAATTTTAAGTGAAAGATCTAATACTTAATTTGTTGAATTCTTCATTAGCATAGCCAAACTCTCACTCAATTTTTATTTTTTTTTATTTCTCATTCACAAACTCTTTATATCCATTCTCTCTCACTCACATAAACACATACTTGTAGACACTATATTCCTTCTTTTTGCCACAAAAACACACACTAGTATACATTATATTTCTTCTCTTCCACACATAAACACACATTTACGCACGCTATATTCCTTTTTTTCACAAATAAACACATAGTTGCAAATACTATATTTTTTATCTCTCGCATATAAACACACACTTGCCCATACTATAATTCTTTATACAAAAGATACGAATACGCATTTGCATACACTATATCCCTTTTGTCACACAAAATTACGCACTTTTATATACGGTATTCCTTCTCTCTCACATATAAACATGCACTTGCACATAGTACGCCTCTCTCTCTCTCACACACACACACTCATACCTCTCTCACAAACATATTCTATATTAATAGACTATTTATTTGTATTAAAAATATAATATTTAAAAAATTAGCCTAATTTAAAAAATAAACATAATAGTATAATCAAATATAAAATATACATGAGATAAAATACTTTGACTCAGTACTCAATTTTAATTGATTATTAAATAGATATAACTTTATAAATTTAATGAATTAATATTTTAACACTTCAATTTTTATTGTTCAGATTTTATATTTTAATTTTATCAAACGCCCTAAAAGAATTTTCCTTTAGATATACCTTATCAGCACCTTCAAGAGACTGACTAATGGTATCCAGAATCTCCTCTAGTGATGTCCACGGTTTCGGAACCATATCTATTTAATAATCAATTCAAGTATCAAATATTAAAAATAAAAAAATGTGTATAATAATACTAAAAAAATTAATACAAGTTAATATGTATAAATGAAAAATTATATTTTATTTATATGTTAATTGTAGATTTTGTTTTTTTTTTTAAATGCATTATTTATTGAACCATTAAAAATTGAAGTAAAAATACATTTTAACTAATCTATAACTAAAAGATAATTTAAACAAAATTAAATGTATCAATTACATTGGCCTATAAGACTATTATAGGCTAAGGTCATTAAGAATTTTCTTCAACGTCCGAGTTTGTTTCACTTGAAGAAGTAACTGTAGTACTCTTATCACTCTCGTTCATATATGCTTCAATCTTAATCTCGATCTCCTGATCCCTTATACTTGCATCGTACCAATTTGCTAATAATGCTTAAATCTCCAAATGGTCGGGGCTCAACATTGAGATCATCTCTTGTCCAAAATGCTCCCACCTGCACTGAAAGCTTGTTCGACTGCTACAGTTGATGTCCGTGTTGCTAAAATCTGCTTTGCAATAAGAGACATTAGGATAAACCTTTGACTTATTACCCCACTATTTCAGTATAGACAATTCTTTGCCCTCCACTAGCTCCTAGCTATCATCATCATGGAACTCAAAAAAAGTAGTTAGATAAATATCAAGTTCCGTACTACTAGCACCCCCTTGACCTTTTTGAAGTATGTAATATTTTTTTAGATAGTGGGATATTTATACTACTAGTAGTATTCCGTGGACTACTACTAGCACTATTATCACTACTAAACGAGTATGCGGAACTTGAGCTTGATAATCACTATTTAATATACGAATACACTCTTTAGTCATTTCAACAAATTCAATTGGATCCACTACATTGTCGTTAAGAACAATATATTCTGACATTTTATTTATCATAGTATAATATGCTTCCAAATATTGCATCAAGGACTATCAATTTTAACACGAGAATCTAAAACAGAAGCAACTAAATAAATAGGTGAAATATGATAATAGTAATTAAGCTATTTTTGTAACATATCAATAAAAGCACTTTGCAAAATTATGTCATTTACGCGATCTTCTAAAATACTAACTATATCATATGCTTGGGGTATAAATAAATGAGATGTAGGAAAATAAACACCAGATAAAGTACAAGTAGCAATTTTAAAAACATACAAAACTTTTACCATTTTTCTACTAGTTTCCCAAAGATTAGGATGCAAGTCAAAATTATTAGGATATCTGTTTCTAAAAAAATTCGCATAATAAATCATTATATTTTAAAGAATTATTAAGTAAATCATGAGTTGAGTTCCAACGATTAGAAACATCATGAACAAATTTTTTAGGTTTCCTTCCTTTGGTAATTTAAAATTTAGCCCATTCTTCATTATTTTTGGATGGCCAATTAGGTAACTAATTACATCCTTAATAGGTTCAACTGAAACATTAAATGTTTTCAAACCATCTTGAATACTTAAATTTAAAATATGACATGCACACCTAATATGAAAAAATTTACCACCTACTTGTGGTTCACAATAATTTTTTAAATCTCTAATCGATGTAGTATTATTAATAGCATTATCAATACAGATTGAAAATTTTTTATTACCAAGCCATATTCATGTAAAATCTCTTTAATCATAATACTTATATTTATGGTTGTGTAACTTTCATTAAATATACGAAAAACAATTATCCTTTTTGCATAATCTAATTATCATCAATCCAATGAGCCGTTACACCCATTTAAGAATTTCTATTCCAATGATCACTCCAAAGATCATTAAAAATTGAAATATGACCTTCTAATTTTGAAAAAATATCTACCAAAATCTTTTTTTGTTCTTTATAATATTTTAAAATTTTACGTGTAAAAGTTGTTTCAGACATACGTTTAACTTGTGGATTCACATACATTTTGTTCCAGACATACGTTTAACTTGTCGTCTGGATTCACATACATTTGTTGAAAATGTGCATATTTCTTTTTTCACCAAAACTAAATGGTAAATGTTCTCCACAAACAAAATTAATTAATTTAATTTTATATTGTTGATCAGAAAATTTAAATATATGATTAGAGGATGAAGATGCATACTTGGGTATTTGAGATTGCGTCTTGTCAATGCCAAATTCCGTCGGATGTTCCTTCGTCAAGTGCTCACTAGTGTTTCATATCCGCTCACTTTTTTCCAACTATAGCTAGCCATGCAATAATTACACACTGCATTAGTAGGATTCCCTTTGTTATCTATTTTTTTTGTAAAATGTTTCGTAAATATTTCGGCCTTTGGAGCCTTAGAAATAGGAGATTTTGTTGATTTACTTCCGAAATCGAAAGTTATTTCAACATCATCTCTAAGATTAATAAAAATTTTATTGGAATTTTGACTATCCATTAGAAAATAGTAACTTGAACTTTTGAAAAAAAAAATATTATAAAAAATAACTAATACGAGAATTTATGAAAATTAGAGAAAATAAATGACACTTAAAAATAGTATAATAAGAAATAAATTGAAATTATAAATATATAAACAATAAATAGAAATTGATAAATAATATTAGAAATTATGAAAAAATTGAGAGTATTTGAGAGAATGAGAGGGATTGAGTTGAGAGAATTGTGTGTTAAAAATGGTAGGAAGAAGGGGTATTTATAGATAAATTTTAGAAATAAAAAAAAAAAAAGAGGAGGGAAAACATCTTATGGCCGTTTCATAAGTGAAGAAGAGTGCCAGCCTGCCACATAACAATGGTCAAGTGATCATTGGTGTGTCTGCTGTGGCAACACCAACGGTCATTTTGACCTTTTAGTGTTTTTTTTTTTTTTTTTTAAATTTATCCAGTTCCAGTTTCAAAAAATAGTGAATCAAAATCGGAACCTTGTAGGCGATTCTAGTTCCGATTTTTAGAACCAGAACCGTGGTAATCTCTAATCTCCTCCCGATTGCAAGGTAATAGAAATTCACGTAGGGCCTACGGTGAGTCCTATGGTAGGATATTACAAACTTTGTATCGTTCTATGCAAGAATTGATTAGGATTGACAATTTTTAACACCATCCGATAACACGATACAAAATTAATAAATTATGATACGACACGAAATTTATCGTGTCATTATCGAATCAACCCATTTATGACGTGAAATTAAACGGGTTGGGTTGACACGACAACCTGTTAAGTTACTGTATGAATAGATTTTGCTAAAATTTTTTCTTTATTATAATTTAATATAGTATAATTTAAAATTGTGATTAATAGATTTAATATTAAATTATTAAATCAAACATAATAATTATTTTAAATATTATAAAAAAAAATTCAATAATTTTAATCACGTGTTTTAAATTACTATAATAATAAGTTAGAATTAATAATTGTTTAAGTTATTAAATAATCAAAATTTAAGATTTTAACTCAAATGAATCAAGTAATATGATTGTCAAATAGGTTGATGCTTTCTGTGTAAATGGCTTTGGAGTCAGACACGAACACGACACAATAAAAATGAGCTCCACACAATACGACACAACACAATAAAAAATGAGTCACACCTGACACGACATGATAATTTGACAACTCGACCCATTAACACCCCTAAAATTGACCCATGTTCCGAGGATATAGCAGCTTACGTGTCCGTCCGTACAAGAATTTTCTCGTGTTACAGGCTTATATCAGCTTAGAACTAGAAGTAGGCCCAGTCCAACGGATCCTTTGTAGACCATGGGCCGAACCCAACATCTTTCATTTACAGGTTTACATGCTAGATTAAAACTTGCATTAAACTTCTTGGGCCTACTGACAAGAATAAGTTTAGGCCGATTTCCTAAAAACAGAAACTTAAGCCTACTATGTGAGTTCGTATGGCCTTTGTGGTGGGCCTCTTTTCAAACGGAATGGACTCAATGACTTGGGCTATATCTCGGATATGACCCACTGTTTACATCAGTCCGTGTTAATATACTAAAGTGGAAAATCTTTATGTTTCAAAATAATTATTATTTTAAATAATTTATCTTATATTATATTATCTTATATTATATTATCTGTTATTTTAATAAATTAAAAAAATATTAAATAATATTTTTTAAAATTTTTATATTTAATGTCACATGAAAGAAGAATTATATAAATAAAATATTAATACAAAAAAATAATCTAACCAGTTTAAATTATTTTTTTATAAAATTAATATAACTTAATAATTTTTTTAATTTGTGTGTATTAATTAAAAATAAATTATTTGAAAATAAAAAAATAATTACTAGATGTGATAGTTGTTTGCTCGAGTTTAAATTTCTTAATAAGATGTCGTAATTTTTCAGAAATACGGACCACTATCATTGTCGGTTCAAAGAACAGGTATTACTACGGTATGTCCAATAGTTATTTATACCCATAATAAAAGTTCTCATGAAATACGCTTTCAGTACGATTGACAAGTCAGGCTGAGTGATAGCCGACTTTCACGCGCTTTTCTAATCGCAGGCAACCAAACAAGCCCTAAGCTCAAACTCCCCTATAATACTTAAACAACAAACCCAAATAAATCTTTAAAGAAGAAGCAGCAGCAGAAGCAGAACCCTCTCTTCCCCTCTGCTTCTCCACCCGCTTCGCCGCATCTCAATCTTTCTCCGCCGACGAGAAAATCCATCTATCTAAGGTAAATTTGATGAACTTTCAAAATTCTTCCGATTTGTATTTATCGCAGTTGATTTCTTTATTATTTATTCAATTTTAGAGGAAAAAAGATTGAAACTTTAGTTGGTTTCGATTCAGTTTGCCTTGTTTTTGTATATCCAATTTTTTCATGCAAATAAAATTTGATTAGCTATATTAGATTTGTTTTTTTTTTTTTTTATACCTTAAAAAAAGAATTTGTTCTTTTTTTTTTTTTTTTTCTTAAAATAAACTCTTTGGTAGAGTTGAATATATGGATGTCAAAGAAGTTATTTTGCTAGATAAGTGATAGGAAATTGTTTTAGTATTGTTATTTGCTATACTATGCATATTGGTAATGGGAGTAGGATTTGCCTATTTCAAAACTCTAATGAATAGGGGCTTAAAAGATGGTTGCTTGTTATTGGTATTGATTGACCGTAGCGTTGTATGAATGTTTGGCTAATTCTATTTCGGTAGTGCTGGCTGGTAAGCCTGGTATTGGTTGTCCTGATGTGCAACTGACATCTTAACCATTGTCTCTTTTTGAAAAACCAATGAAAGATGTGAACTTTGGGTTACTTATCGACTTTCATGGTTGTTAATTGCTTGTTTAACTTAGCAAGTGCAGTAATAAGCGCTGAGTTGTGTTTGTGTGGAAACTGTAGGTTGACACTCCTGAGCAAGTTCTTGGTGCTTATTGCTGAGGTTCAACTGTGGTTGCTGATTGAAACGATATCTTCTTTTTGTTTGTATTATTTTATAGATTTCCTGTACAATTTACAGTCCTTTGGAATTTATGGCTGTCGTCACTAGTATGCGTCTTATTTCATACTCGGAAGAGATTATAGATGGACAGCCAATCTATGTTTCCTCCAACTGCTCTCCTGTTAAGGCCTTCAAATTTGAACCAGCTGGGCATGCCTTTCATTCTGCTGCTCTTCGACTTTCTGGTTTTTCGGATGATGAAGATATTGACGATGAAAAGAGTGATACTACATCTGACAAGGATCAGACTTATATTCAATCATCAGATTCATACGGCACTAAAGGTAAAAAGAAATCTGGATCTGGAGTACAGCAGCAGGATCATTATGCCCTAGTTGGATTGGGTCATTTAAGGTATCTTGCCACCGAGGATCAAATAAGAAGGAGCTATCGTGAGGCTGCTTTAAAGCATCACCCTGATAAGCAAGCTGCTCTTCTTCTTGCTGAGGAAACAGAAGCTGCTAAACAAGCAAAGAAAGATGAAATAGAGAATCACTTCAAAAACATTCAAGAAGCATACGAGGTCCTGATTGACCCTACCAGAAGAAGAATTTATGATTCCACTGATGAGTAATTGATTGATGATGAAATACCTACAGACTGTGCCCTACAAGACTTCTTCAAGGTCTTTGGACCAGCTTTCTTGAGGAATGGTCGTTGGTCTGTTAGCCAGCCTATTCCTTCTTTAGGACATGAGACTACTCCGCTCAAAGAAGTTGATGACTTCTACAATTTTTGGTACAGCTTTAAAAGCTGGAGGGAATTTCCTCATACTGATGAGTTTGACCTTGAGCAGGCAGAATCTAGGGACCACAGGAGGTGGATGGAAAGGCAGAATGCAAAGCTCTCAGAGAAGGCTAGGAAAGAAGAATCGGCTCGGGTACGTGCTCTTGTTGACAATGCTTACAAAAGGGACCCCATAATTTTGAGAAGGAAAGAAGAGGTCTAGCTGAGAATAGAGAAAGAAGGAGGCCAAGTTATTGGCCAAGAAATTGCAGGAGGAAGAAGCAACTAGGATTGCCGAGGACGAGAAACGTAGGAAAGAGGAGGAAGATAAAAAAGCTGCTGAAGCTGCTTTGCATCAGAAGAAGGTGCGGGAGAAAGAAAAGAAGTTATTGCGGAAAGAGAGAACACGTCTTCGGACACTTTGGGCTCCTATTTTGTCACAGCATTTGCTTGATGTCACTGAAGAGGATGTTGAAAAGTTGTGTACGTCACTTGATATGGAGAATTTAAGAAACTTATGTGATAAAATTGAAGGAGCTGAAGAAGTGCAGAGAGCTACAATTGTGAAAGATGCTCTTGGACGTAGTCATGACTCGAAGGATGAGAAAGAAGATGTGAAGAGCCCACTGCAGAATGGTGCTTTGGAGGCTAATAATCGACAAGTTCCTTTAAGTACCTGGGAGAAAAAAGAGAAACCATGGAGCAAAGAAGAGATTGAGCTATTGAGGAAGGGGATGCAGAAGAACCCAAAAGGAACATCACGAAGATGGGAAGTTATTTCAGAGTATATTGGTACTGGTAGATCAGTTGAAGAGATCTTGAAGGCAACAAAAACTGTTCTTCTCCAAAAGCCCCAGACTCAGCTAAAGCTTTTGATTCATTTCTTGAAAAAAGAAAGCCAGCCCCATCCATTGCATCCCCTCTTACGACTAGAGATGAAGTAGAGGGAGTATCAAACAACAATGCGCCAGAGAAGCATGCTGGTAAGTCAGACAATTTGCTTGACTCCTCCAGCCTAACCCCAAACCTCCAAAACACAGATGTGGAAACTGAAAATGGGGTATCTTCTGGTGGAGATCAAGATGTATGGTCTGCTGTTCAAGAAAGAGCTTTGGTTCAAGCATTAAAAACTTTCCCAAAAGAGACTAACCAGCGTTGGGAAAGGGTTGCTGCAGCAGTGCCAGGGAAAACTGTTGTTCAGTGTAGGAAGAAATTTGCTTTGCTGAAAGAGAACTTCAGAAACAAGAAAAGTGCTGTTTAACTTGTTAGAATTCAGTGTTACTGGATATGATGATATATGGTCTCAATTCTTTTTTCCAAGCGGAGAGCAGAGACTGTGACAGTATTTTGGGAGGTATAGCCTGTCTCTTGATGTGTGGAGTTTCAGACATTCTCCGAGAATAGACAGGTGCATGCGCATAAGGCATCCTTATGATAGATATTTGAACTACATAGACTCTTATATGTACATCTCTAAATAATAATTTGTTGATGTAGGTCTTATCACACATTTTTGGAATCTAGAAAGGTGTACACGACTATTGGAAGTGCTTCTGATAGTTGTTCGAATTCCTTATATATTTTTTGTCAATGGCATTACAAGTATTATTTGATGAGCAAGTAACATACCAGTTGCACTTGTTGCTAGTACATATTTACTCACTCCTAGATAAGCTTGCTAGTACATATTTACTCGTTCTAATTTTGCCAGATTATTTGCCCTTTGCATTGCTGTTTAAATTTACACTTCTTTATATGTTCCCAAGTGTGATTAAACAGTAAAATAATCTTGTTATAAGCAATTGTTTCAAACTATGATCAGCCCATCCGAATTGGATATATGAAGTATAAAAGAAAAAGCCAGAACTTTTTCAGACATTGGATGTTAAAAAGCAGCATACCAGCTTCCAGCACACTTCTTGTTGCTATATCTACCTATTCGTAGATAAGCACTAAATATTACCTTCTCGCTCAGATATTTAGCACTTGCTTTGGCTGTTTATGTCACGCCCCCAAAACGGGACAATGACACGCCGCACCTCGAGATCACTCTCCAAGCATGCAAGGCACAATACAAGAACAATAAACATCCATAAACCTGTCATTAGATCTCAAGATCAACCAATACAAGATTACAAAAGTATATTCAATAACCATATCCATAACATTCCACGATAACCAAATCACATTCATATACAAGTATCAAAACTACAACCCAAACACAGTCAGAAATTCGATTACAAGACAAATGTAACAAGTCTATAGGCACACAAGCGTAACCATAAAAAAACCAAACCAACCCACACTAGGATGGTAAACAGGAAAACTCTATCTCTAATAATTGGGGTCTGAATTGTAATCCCCTCCCTGGTCAACACTCGACTCAGGACCTGCTAGTGTCTCATGTTGGTCCTCGACTGCAAACAAAGGGAAAAAATAATAACGGAGTAAGCATATCGTGTTTAGTAAATAACATTTAAACCCAATTATAGATAACATGTATACAATCAGTATAGGAAACAATATACGAGACATTTCCAACAATTAAAATACAAATGTCAATCAAGGAGCTCATGGTTCACAAAAGTTTTTCTAGCACTGGATTTAGGTCTACCTATTATCCGCCTGAGTAGACAAGGCATAACGGAGTGTCTATCACTTGTCTTCCCGATAGAGTGGGTATAACATTTACGAAGCAGAGTACTCAGTATATCATTTCATTCACTCATGTGTAGCCAAGTCCACTAAAGTGACCCATTGAGCTCTTCACAGTAATCATTCATTAACACATAGTACAATAATGAACAATTGATACATTACATAACAAACATGTAATTTGTAAACGCACTCACCTTATATAATATCGATCGAAATAGATATACTTACTTTAATATTAATTATTTTATGATTACAATACCAATCATATATTGATAAAAAGGAGTAAACGTTACTTACCTTGAAAATCGATTTCGTAGACGTATCCTAATTTCGACGGTCTAAATCTCTAATTCTGAATCACGTAAATCAGGAGAGTGTTATACCATTAGGATAAAAATCGAAATAAGTATTCACTTTTGGGCATCACCCAAATTCTCAACTTATATAATAATTGAACACAAACGAGTAAGGGTTGTTTTAAATTCGCGAAAATAAGATAAAAATCTAAAATTAGAGTTCACAATTTCAAATATATCACTAGGTATAAGAATTGTCAAAACCCTAATTCAAATCTCACAAAAATAATGGTTTAAAAATCATTTCAAACCATGAAATCGTATCTCAATTCTCATAAATATACATAATCCAAATAATTTAACCTGTCAAAATTAAACCAATTAATTTCTTGAGTTGAGGAACTATGAAATTTCACATGAAAATCATACAAATCTGGAAGTAAAACTTACTTTTGAAGTTGGATTAAAGGTCTACGAGGATTCTTGGATCACCAATTTGATTTGAAAGGAAAAATTGCTAAACTAGTGATTGAATTTAGAAGTTTGAATTGAGGAGTTTAGGGAAGAAGTCCTCTGGAGCTCTCGTTGCCTTTCTGAAAGATGAAAGGAGTAGATGACTCAAGAAGCTTCATAGATATGTTTTAACAACTTTTCAAATTTACATTTTAGTCCCTCAATTTTATAAAATTATACTTTGATCCGAAAATTTTAGAAAATATTTTAAAAAGGTAAAACGATTATTTAACATTTGAAAGGGATATTAATGAGTATTTAAAAGTATAAAATCAAATACAAAAATGTATGAAATGATTAGAAAAGTCGGGTATTACAGTTTAGTTGTATGTATTTGATTGTGGGGGATTGCTTGTGTGATTAAACAATAAGATACCCTTTTATCCAAGTTTAAAATCCACACAGTATATGTAATTCATCAGAATTTCCGCTTTCTAAATGTTCTTCATTCTGCCTCTTTACCTGTGTTCAGTGGGTTTTATTTATGCTGTTCCGTTTTAATATATATATATTTGGAGGAATTTTGAGAAAAAATATTATTGTATCATTTTTTAGATAGACACAAATGTGAGATAAAAGGGGAAAAAAGTGGTGGGGGCATGTGCTTGGATGGTTTTTGGAAAACTGCAAAATTCCAATGTGTGAATAAAAAATCTATTAGCTTTACGTTATAACAAATGCAAGTATTAGAACATTAAACATTTGGAAAAGAATTATGTAGAAGCAAGCAAAGGAGCAAAATATAATTACAATCTAGATTTGATGAATAAATGTACTTTAGTTTCTTATTGAGATGTTATTATACATTTGTATCTGAATGCACAGGGCTAAATTCTAATTATGAAACTAATTGAGGAACATATGGCACGTACATGGAGGAAGGAAATCACCTTTAAATCCTCCCAAGGATTTTAAGCACCTTCCACTCCAGACGAATATCCTTTTGAAGTCATCACAGCACCGTTTGTTTTAATTCATACCACAATTTAGAATAAAGTCCTAATACCATTTGGCAAATCTCAGCACAATTAGTTACAACACTTCATTTGGAAGTCATAACAAAGGGGAATTCCTCTGAAAGCTAGCACAAGCTGAACAAGTATCTAGTAATGTTTGAAAAGCCTAATGCATAACATTTGCAATTTGTGATTTGATCTATTGTTTAAGTAGGTCCCACTTCAATTTATCCAAAAAATTCTTACATAGATCGGATCTATGGCATAGTGTAATGGGTCCCTTAGCTCATATTGCTCCACATCATCTCACATGAAGTAAGAGATCTATAGCACTATGCCACGGATCGGGTTTGTTGATGTGTGAAAAAATTAACACCAAAGTATAAAATAAAATTCGAGTCCTTATAGTCTAAATCCTCTCGTGCTATGAAAAATTGCGCGCGTGTACCCATATTTTAGGAAACCTACAACCAAATACAAGAGCGGCGGGACTATGTCCCCTAGGGAAAACTCCGACTCTCAAGTCAAAATTAGTGACAGGAAGAGAATTGAGGGTGAAATGAGAGCTAGAATTGGTCAAGTGTGGAGTTGAGAAAATGAAGTATTATAGAATTCTCTATTTTACCTTCTAAATTACTATTTATACTTCTTTTAGGATGAGTTTGATTGATCTATGGGCTAAGGAATAATTATTAGACCCATGAAGGTCTTGACAAGTTCGACAGACTGGTGGCCACGTGTCCGTGAGTTATTGGATAATATTTTTAGGCATCATCAGAGTCCATACAAGAATTTTTTGACCTATCCCACATAAAATTTGTTTTTTGTGATAGGTCAAAAAAAGAATGTGAACCATTGATTTTCTGACGATTGATCTGCAACCATTGGATGGGTGGTTTTGCACGGTGGAGAAAATGGTCAAACACAAAGGCTCACCTATATATTTGGTCTCCAAAAGTAGAATGCTAGAAAAGTTTAAAGAAATTATAGAAATGGTGGAAATGTAAAAACACTATAGGGTGAAGGGAATTACAAAACCTAAAATTTATTTGAGTGAATGAGAAAAAAAAAATTAGTGCCACGGTGGATACGAGGCTGCATCGAGAAACGTGGTTGTATTCCATCCAAGGTGGTATTTTTATTTGGACCTTCAATTTTTTATCTAATATTTTTGTGATTTACCTCTTCATATTTTACTGATATATATGAAGTACAGATGTAGAAAATCTTTTGCGGATTACTTCAAATTGAATTGTTAATTGTTTTATACCATTTTGCTGTTGAAATACCAAATTAACTTTAATATCATGACAACCAACGTTATTATAACCCGGATCCTTCATGTTTAATCATCAAAAATATAAATTAAATACTAAATGCGAAAGCGTACCTGAATCCATAAGAATTGATGTGATTCTTGAATATCCAAATGTGATTCTTGAGTCTACGGATTTGATTCTTGAATATTGTGAATTTGGTTATTGATCTTCCAAATTACTATATATGTATTTTAGAGAATAGGGTTCTCACTTTTCTGATGATGGGATGTCAAGAAAAGTAACACAACACATAATTTGGGGACCATAACCTATATATATATAGATATACTTTCCTTATTCCCTTAGGTTTTGCCCATCATAAAATAAGAAATAAGATTTTAAGGTATCTACACATAAAAGCCCATACTAATTAGATGACTTAGGCTCATGTATCTTAACCTATAATAGATCACTTTATATTGGGCCAATTAATTATGATAGCATATATTACACAATCAATATATATGTAAATGTCCAAAACCCAACATTCTCCCTCTTGGACTACATATATATTATTGTATAAAACCTTATGAGTTCAAAACTTTTACCCATCATGACCATAGTCATCCCCGAACAATCTCGTCCATTAATCATGTCAATATAGGATCAAGACGATTTTCGTTACATTAATCTTAACTAAACCCATTCTTGGTCACGTCATACTTTCATATGATGTGTCTTGAAAGATTTAAGTATATAAACTGAATACAAACTCCCACTAATCCTGAATATCCTCAAAAGACATAACACCCATATAAGCAGTGTGCTCATGAAAGACCTTAGGTGGTAATCCTTTAGTAAGCGGATCCGCAATCATGGAGTTCATGCCAATATACTCTATAGACACCTGACCACTCTGAACTATTTCTTTAACAACTAAGAACTTGATGTCTATGTGTTTAGATTTTGTTGAACTCTTATTATTGTTAGAATATAATACTGCTGATTTATTGTCACAAAATAACTTAATAGCTTGGTCTTTCAATACCATCCACAATTCGCAGCCCTGTAACAAAATTTCGCAACCATATTCCATGATTGGATGCCTCATAACATGCTATAAATTCAGCTGCCATGGTGGAAAGAGCCACGAGTGTTTGTTTAACACTTTTTCAAGAAATAGCTCCACTAGCAAGCAAATAAATATAGCCCGAAGTGAATTTATGACTGTCTTGACATCCAGTAAAATCAGAGTCGGAATACCCAATGATCTCTAATTTTTTCGATCTCCTATATGTGAGCATGTAATGTTTTGTTCTCTGAAGATATCGCATGACTCTTTTGACTGCGATCCAATGAATCATACCCGGATTGTTTAAATATCTGCCTAATATCCCAACAATAAATGCAATATCTGGATGTGTACAAACTTGAGCATACATTAGACTTCCTACTGCCGAAGCATAGGGAATATTTTGCATTTCCTTATTTTCAAAATCATTTTTAGGGCACTGAGCGAGATAGAATTTGTTTCCCTTAGCAACAGGCGAAAGGTATCTCCTGGTTTGCTATCTTGCATGCCAAATCTCTTAAGTACCTTCTCGATATAGTTCTTTTGCGATAATCCAAGAATACCCCGAGAGCGATCTCGATGTTTTGAATCCCTAATACAAAAGAGGCGTCCCCAAGATCTTTTATCTCAAATTTCTGTGATAGAAATCTCTTGGTTTCATGCAATAAGTTTATATCATTACTGGCAAGCAGTATGTCATCGACATATAAAACCAGAAAAATATACTTACTCTCACTAAACTTGTGGTATATACAATCATCAACCAAATTCATCTCAAAACCAAACGAGATGATAATTTGATGAAATTTGTGATACCATTGATGAGAACCTTACTTGAGCCCATAGATGGATTTCTTTAATTTACAAACCATATTCTTTGCATCTTTGGACACAAAGTTTTCTGGTTGTATCATATAAATGGTCTCATCAATGTTACTATTGAGAAACGAAGTCTTTACATCCATCTGATGTAACTCATGTTCAAAATGTACCACTAAAGCCATTATTACCCTGAAAGAGTCTTTCGATGATACTGGAGAGAAAATCTCTTTATAATCAATGCCTTCCTTTTGAGTAAAACCCTTTGCGACAAGACGAGCCTTATATCTCTCCACATTACCCTTCGAATCCCTTTTGGTTTTAAATATTCATTTGCAACCAATAGGTTTCGTACCTTCGGGTAGTGTGACGAGTTCCCAAACGTCGTTGTCTTTCATGGATTTAATTTCTTCATTTATAGCATCAATCCATTTGTGAGAATTAGCACTAAGCATGGCTTGATGAAAGTTGATTGGATCATCTTCCACCAATCCAATGCCATCCTCATGTTCTTGGAGAAATACGATGTAATCAGACAGAACCGCACTTCTCCGTTCTCTAGTGGATCTCCTTAATGGCATTTGTTCTTGAGGTTGTTGAGTTTGTTCGTGTTGTTCTTGATGGGAAAGATTTTCAACATTGTCTTGTGGTACTGGTATTGCTTCTTGAGACAATGTCAGGAATAGAAGGCTGATCATTGTCAATAACAATCGTAGGAAGGGAAATAGATTTTTTTTCAAAGACAAAGTCTCTAACTTTATCTCTCTTTCCAAACTCAATATCCTCAAAGAATTGGGCATTTCCCGTCTCAAAGAAGGATCTGGATGTGGGATCATAAAATTTGTACCCCCGAGACCGTTCAGAGTAACCAACAAAATAGGTGCTGACCGTTTTCGAGTCTAATTTCTTTTCATTTGGCCTATAAGGCCTTGCCTCAGCTGGACAACCCCAAATATATAAATGCCTTATATTAGGATTTTTACCTGTCCATAGTTCATAGGGAGTTTTGTCGTTGCCTTAGTTGGAACTCTATTAAGGATATAAGCTGCAGTCTTTAATGCCTCTCCTCAGAGTGAATCCGATAAAGTTGTATGACTAATCATACTTCTCACCATATCCTTTAAAGTTTTGTTTCGTCTCTCAGCAACACCATTTATGCTAGGAGATCCCGACATGGTATAGTCTGTGGAACGATTGTACATTCTTCTGGGAATTTAGCAAAAGGTCCTGGACGTTGTTCACCTGATCTGTCATATCTGTCATTGTATTCACCACCACGGTCAGATCTGACAGCCTTAATTCTTTTACCAAGTTGATTTTCAACTTCAGCTTTAAAAGCCTTGAACATGTCCAATGATTTAGACTTCTCATGAATTAGATAAAGGTAGCAATAACGAGAAAAATCGTCTATGAATGTAATAAAATATTGTTGACCATTCCAAGAAGCAGTAGGGAATGGCCCGCAAATATCTGTATGTATTACTTCTAAGACGTCCGAAAATCTATTGGCACCTAATCTCTTTATATTTGTTTGTTTCCCCTTAATACACTCAATGCATATTTGAAAGTCTGACAAATTAAGGGGATCAAGAATTTCATCTGACACAAGTCTTTCAATTCTTTGTTTAGATATATGACCTAAACGCTTATGGCAAAGTGAAGCAGAATTCTCATTGATTAATTTGCGTTTAGAATACCACGTGAACTTATATGCAAGGTTTCATTATATGAAGCAATAGTTTCGATTAAGTAAAGGTTATAATGAGAAGACAAAAGACCAGTACCAATAATATTTGAATTCAGAAAAAGACTAAACTGACTATTTCTAAATGAACAAAGTAACCGAATTTGTCCAAAACAGAAATAGAAACCAAATTTCATCTTTCAGCATCATTCGGCTTTCGGCAATTCAGGCAACCCTGCATGGACACACTTATGTGAGTAGTAGCACCAGATCTATCCACCAAGTGTGTCGAGGTACTGAGGCTAAATTAACCTCAGAACAAACCAAAACGAGAAGCGTACCTTTCTTTACACGCCAAACGTTTAAATGTAGTGTATAAAAGGTGTCCAGAAAGACACATACAAAAGTAACAACCAAATGTCTCTTGTTTCTTTTGTTGTTTCTTTTGAAGTGGACCACCCGCAGCTTCTTTATCCTTTTTCCTTTTCTTATTTTTGTCCTTAAAAGTGCTTATCAAGATTTGAGCACTTTTGATCTTTTCTTGCTTCAATCTTTCCTCTTCTTGCACACAATGAGAAATGAGCTCATTTAGAGACCATTTATCCTTTTAACAGTTATAACTGACCTTAAATTAATTGAATTGTGCAGGAAGAGAGATCAAAACCAAATGTACGAGCAAGTCCTCAGACAGCTCTAACTTTAGTGCCTTAAGTTTTGAAGTAAGATGAGACATCTCTAGGATGTACTCCCTTATATTTTTTTTCCCTTTTATACCTCATTGAAATTAAGTTCGATAGAATCGAACTTGTTTCAGCCTTAACGTTTTTTACAAAACACTTTTCAATTTCCATAAGGAACTCTTTGACAGTTGCCTTTTCGGACACATCGCCCCTGAATGTTTCCGAAATTGCATGTTTCATAATCATAAGACTCATGCGATTTGAACGATCCCACTTCACATAGTCCCTTTTTTCTTCTACGGAACTATTATCTGTAAGAGGAATGGGTTGTTCAATCCTTAGCGCAAGGTCTAAAGAAGATCCATCCATGCAACCAAGAACGATCATTACGTTCTCTTTCCATTCCTTAAAATTGATTCCATTCAACATAGAGATGAAATTGATATTGGTAGATATCATAGAAGCAAATGTATTTACTGAAAATAGAACAAAATAATATATTCACATAAGTTCCAAATCTTAAATAATAAATTAAATTCAAAGAATGGTAGGGCCCATCACAAGATACCTAGAACAACATTAATATTTAGTTTTTGGACAGAAATATTAACTTGTAAGTGGTACTCTTGGTGTAATAATCAAATATTGACAATAAATCCTGTCAAATAATAAGTCTATCTTTGGACTGCCTTATTATTCACATGAAATACCAAATAATTGTCACATATTTATTACCACAGGTGTATATATAATTCGGCTAAATATTAATCTTCCTTTGGGTCGATAAATATCCGCATGAATTATAAATATACAATTATCTTAATATTT
Source organism: Cinchona pubescens (assembly GCA_025175665.1). NCBI lineage: Eukaryota > Viridiplantae > Streptophyta > Magnoliopsida > Gentianales > Rubiaceae > Cinchona > Cinchona pubescens. The sequence continues at coordinate 645,264 of JANKKI010000174.1, forward strand.
CAAAATAAATTGACTTACACAAGAGGGGCTATTTTAATAGAGCATGTTATATCAATCAATATATTTTTAAACATTAGACATTCTTAATTAATTAACCAAAATTTGAATTTAATTATTTTACCAAATATTTAAAAAAAAATTAAAAAATTAAAAAATAAAAATAAAATAAAAAATATGACCATAATACTTTTATTGGTAATGAACTAAGTTCATGACCATTAAACCAATTCCGTACGGTCATGAACTTAGTTCATGACTCAATCCTTATTGGTTCATGACCGTTCCTTAATTCCTTTTTTTTTTTTTTGAACATCATATAAGGCTCGTCTTGTCGCAAAGCGTTTTACTCAAAAGGAAGGCATTGATTATAAAGAGATTTTCTCTCCAATATCATCGAAAGACTCTTTCAGGGTCATAATGGCTTTAGTGGCACATTTTGACCTTGAGTTATATCAGATGGATGTAAAGACTGTATTTCTCAATGGTAACATTGATGAGACCATTTATATGATGCAACCAGAAAATTTTGTGTCCAAAGATGCAAAGAATGATATGGTCTGTAAATTAAAGAAATCCATCTATGGGCTCAAGCAAGGTTCTCGTCAATGGTATCACAAATTTCATTAAATTATCATCTCGTTTGATTTTGAGATGAATTTGGTTGATGATTGTATATACCACAAGTTTAGTGGGAGTGAGTATATTTTTCTGGTTTTATATGTCGATGACATACTGTTTGCCAGTAATGATATAAACTTATTGCACGAAACCAGAGATTTCTATCACATAAAAAATTTTGTTGAGTTCAAGAACTAAATCCATATGAAATCACATAAAAAATCAATTAATAAAGAAAAACTGATTTCTCAATGATTCAACATGAACATGCTCTGATACCACTTGTTGAAATATCAAATTAACTTTAATATCATGACAACCAACTTTATCATAATCCGGATCCTTCATGTTTAATCATCAAGAATATAAATTAAATACTAAACGCGAAAGAGTACTTGAATCCATAAGAATTGATGTGATTCTTGAATATCCAGAGGTGATTCTTGAGCCTACGGATTTGATTCTTGAATATTGTGGTTATTGATCTTCCAAATTACTATGTATATATTTTAGAGAATAGGGTTATCATTTTTCTAATGATGGAATGTCAAGAAAAGTAATACAACACATAATTTGGGGACCATAACCTATATATATATATATGTATATATACTTTCCTTATTCCCTTAGGTTTTGCCCATCATAAAACAGGAAATAAGATTTTAGGCTATCTACACATAAAAGTCCATACTAATTAGATGATTTAGGCTCATTTATCTTAAACTATAATAGATCACTTTATATTGGGTCAATTAATTATGATAGCACATATTACACAATTAATATATATATAAATATCCAAAATCCAACATTTACTCCATCGGATGACAACAATATGGTCGTCATCTCATTTTTGTTGGTTTAAGTTGACTAAGCTATGCTAAAGTTGGATATTTTCAACGAGGTTGTACTGTTATGATTTGTTTATGTTGCTTCTGATTTTCTTATTTTTATTTTTTTTTGAAGTTGAAATTTGTGAATTGTGATAGATAGGCTTGGCTAACCAATGCTAAAAAATGAGATTTTAATTCAGCAGAACTAGATTTTTGTAAACTATATTAGAGGGGAAAGATTTAGGTACATCTGGTTTTTGGTTCCACTTGTAAACTTTGTGGTGTGGATTAAATGTTATGAAATTTATGAAATAAACTGATGTAAGCAAGATTCTATAAATTTTAATCTTTGACCGTAAAGTCTATAGGTAAGGTCAAAAATCGAATTTATGGTAATATTTTTCAAATGAGAGGATCTTTAGTATGGCATCGAGTTGATTTGAACCCAAAAGGTAGAAGTTTCATTGACTTCAGTTTCAATAGGACATCAAGCTGATAAGATGCAAATTTCAAATAAAATTGGTAAGTTCTGATTTCGAGACACTTGTCTTTGGCCTCCGGTCCAAAATTCGTTGATACTAATAGTATTGTCCGGCACTAACTACTTAAGCTAATTTAGTATCAAAAAAAAAAAAAAAAAAAAGTTCTTTAATGTTAGCACTAAATCTAAATGTGTATAAGAGTTTGATATTAAATTCTCAGTTAAGCCATCTTATATGGTGACGAGCTGGTGTTTTTGCTTCAAGACAAAAATTCCATTTTAGTTTTGTAGATGAAATAGTTATCCAACCGACACAACTTTTTATCCATTAGACAGGGCAAAGGTATCTCTATCCAACCAAACTTGAAAGATATCTCTGTCTACTACTATATAGTATCTATAGTTTATAATCTTATCACATGGGAAAGTAATTAGAAGAAGTAAGGATATTTGAGATAACTTGAAAGCTACATCTATCTGCTACTTGTCTTGATAGTGGTTGTTTCTATTTTATTTCTAATTCAGCTAGGTAGCTTTGCAACATTGTAGTGGTCTGCTTTTGTATTAATGTATACATATCCATCTAGACTTAATTTATATGCTTAAATTTTCTCTGCTTTTGTTTATTTTGTTGAAGTATTCTAAACAATCAGTATTGTTTTGTTTGTTTGCATACATGTACAGTATAAAATGCATAAGTGTATGCTTTGATATATTTAGAATAAAACTAGATGTTGGAATTTTGGCATGTACATAAGTCTCCTCTGTTGTTCTTAAATTAAAAAATATATAGTTTAGTAGACATTTAGATATAATGCAGAGAGGAGTTTGTAGATACGAAATAATTAAATGAGTTTACACTTTGAAATTTATAGTGTATACACAAATTAAATAATTAAATTTTCCTCTTTAATCCGAAATTAAAATCAATGATTGTCAAATGAATGATGTTTGGAATTTTTAACTCGATTGAACATAGCTCCAGTATTAACTTGTTTGGAATTAAAAACCTTGATGATTTTTGGTGATTTTGTATACTCAATGTTCATTCTCTCACTGTTGCTGGTATTTGTTCTTCTAAATTGACCATATATGTGATGAAAATTTTGTGGCCACGGGCAAGGGTGTCTACACTTGTAAATGCAATCGAGCCAACGTTCGCTGCAAACTAAAGAGTATTCTTTTTTGCATCGAGACTGAGACAATTATGTCCCAAAGAATTGGTCCTTGTGTCTCGATGAATGTACACATCATTATTTGTTTGGAAAATTGAAAGAACCATCTCAAACCTGCCATCAAGAAGGGAATCACTGACTAATGACTAGCATCTCGTCATTCGTCTCTTGAACAGACACGTCAATAAATAGAACAAAATTGCAGCTGAAATCTCAGGGAAACAAATAATATTGCTCCCGTCTGAAATAGTTCGCATTCGTGGGATTGTGCCTTTTTCTGGGGGAAAAGCATGTGATAATCTAATATGCGACTCATATTATGATCATTATGCTTGAAATGGCGTTGATTATGATATAGGAGTACCACTTTGAGTGGTTTTGTGGTATTTTTATTTTGTTAGTGGTGTTTGTTTCATGGATTGTTATATATTGTATTTGATGCCAGCAATAGCATTCAGATATTGTAGTTCAATTTGCCCAAGTTGAATTGTTGCCTCACTTGCCAGTTAGAAAATTGAATCTGTGAGCATTATTGTATCATAGCAGTGATTTATTTATCTATCACCTGTTATTTTTCTATTGTGGTGGTATATTGTGTACTCGAATCTGTAAGTATAAGATACACATCCAATATTGTATTTATCTATCAAATGTTATTTTTTTTGTGGTGGTATATTATGTACTTTTTAGATATACACGTCTTAACTTTAAATTGAAACTTTCTTCTTGTGTTTTAGGATAATTCTAGTCCTTTTTAGAATATCATTTTCTTATATTTTAAATGTTTGTACAATATAACATCATGTACTTTAAAAACTTACTGTATAAACTTTTAAAATTAAAGAAATGGTTCCTTAAAAAAGACTAAAATTTTCCTTTTTTTTTTTTTTATCATATTTGTAGATACACATCTATGTATTATCTTAAAATTGTAGTTTGCAAAAGGTTGTGATATACTTTGAGGGCCATATTTTTGCCCTCTTTTCTAATTCTATGATCCATTAATAACTTAATTTTTCATGTTTCTAATCATCTCACCAATATTGTAGAAAAAGATTAACGCATATTTATAATCTTCATCTCAATTGATATTATGTATTATTGTGAAATAACGGAAACAACATATTAGTAACGGATAATAATCGACCAACTGATAGGTTAATTGGTTAGTGAAATCAATTAAAATTATGTAAAAGTGCTTTAAATTGTTACCCATTTTTTAATTTTGAATTCATATTGGTTGAACATACTTATATTATCATGTGAGTTACAAGTATTAATAACATACTTATATTATGCAATACTAAAAATAATATTATGCATTTATAAGTAATAGTTCAATAAGTAACAACATAAATATATAAAATAATATAATATCATGTAAGTATCATAAAATTATAATGCAATGTATAGGAAATAATTTAATAACTAGCAATGTAAGCGTATATAATGTTATATTATACAATTTAGAAGTAATAATTAAGGAGATATTTGGTTCGCTATCGGAATTGGAATCAAAATAGAAATTATAAACTCTATTATCGGTATAGATTTATATAATTTTCCCTTGTTTGGTTTGAATAAGGAGTGAATTTCATTATGTTGATAAGTTAATCAAATTTGAAACCCAAATCATAGAGACATTTAATGAAAGCAGGTATTTTTTAACACTTTCATTCATATAGAATGATTCTTATAGTGATTAACCAAACAAAGTCAATAGGTATCATTAATCTTAATTCCTATTCATTTCTCTCATACTTATAAACCAAACACTTCCCAAATCATATATATATATATATACACACATAATTACATGATGTAAGGTACAAGAGTATAATAATAGTAATAATTAAGTTAAGAATTAAAGTTAACAACAATGCTTGAGCAGAAAATTGTACTTTTAATTGAAGTATGTTTATGTGTGCACAATATGCTTTTTAAATTCTTGATTATCTTACAAGATTTTAATTAAAAAATTTTAGATGTTAGATTGAACACTAATAAGATGAGATCATTTTGCTATTTAACTTGGGGGCCTCATTGAAAATCACCCGAAATGTAAAGGTTAATGTATAAAGGGTTAAATACAGTAAACTCCCTTAAACTTTGAGTTGTTTTGTACTAAATCTTTTAACGTTATTTTTTTCATTTTACCCATTTGACTAACAATCAAATATAACTCTACCATTAATTTTTTCAAAAAGACAAATTTACTTCTAAAGATCAATTGCGGTAAACCCCCTTAAGGTTTAAGCGAAATTTCACTTTACCCCATCAGGTAAGTTTTATAGCATTTAATACATTGCGATAAAAATAAAATTCAATAATGTTATCAATATTGTTAAAAATGTAAATATGCTCCAAATTAATTACTAATATTCTAATTCTCGAATTATACTTTCTTCAATATTTAAAATTTAAAATGAAATAATTAATTTTAAGATTTTTGATGAATTATTAAAAGTATTTCATCTAAATTATTTTAATTTAAGTTTTTATTTATATGATAAAGTTCCGAGACCTTTGTATAACTTAGGTATTAGTTAAATTATATTAACAAAGGAAAAAGTAAGAAGAAAATCATTTTAAATAAATATAAAGAAAAGTAAAAGGACAATAGACTGATATAACTTTAATAGATGGTTATAAGTTTCGTATATTTAAAAATTTATTTTTACACGAAAATAAAATATAATAAAAAGACAAAAAAATACCGAAAATGCTAGAAAATTTTTATATTTAAATTTTTTTCACAAGTATTTAGAAAGAACCACTAGTATTGGTGGATATCATTATATTTTCAGTTGTTTTAACAATATTTTTATATTGATTAATGACTAAAGTAGATTATTTGATAAAAAACTTGAATTGGGGACTAAAATGACAAATATAATAAATTTTAAGGGGTTAATTTTATATATTCTTATAGTGTCTAGGGATAATATTGTCTTTTTGATTTTTAATAGTCAAATTATTGCAGGGGTAAAATAAATAAAAAAATAACGTTAAGAAATTTAGTATAAAAATATATAACTAATCCAAACCTTAACGAGGGTTTAGTGTATTTATCTCTCGGTATCAGCAGGTAGATTGGCTTATTTCTTAAATTTCTGTTGGTTGTATAAGGCCACATGTCTTTTGCTTATTGGTTTTCTGACCTATCAGAAAACTCTCCTTTTCTGTTTTGAAAATGAAACCCACGAATGCCCAACCAAAATAGTACCATATGCCAGCAAAAGGCAAGCAATTGAAACTGTACAAGAACAAAACAAAGACAATCCTATGGCCCTATCTCTATTACAGTTGTACCCCTTTTAGCTACGACCCTCATCATCCTTAACGCTCATGTCATCTCTATTACAGTTGTTCGTCAAGTGTATTGGCTTTGTAGAAGATGGCGAGTACCCTGGTGCACTAGGTGAATATCCAGCACTTAGACTAAACAAGGGGATTAACAAGTTAAAAAGATGACCATCAACAAAAAAATCAGTTCAATCCCAATTTGGAACAAGGGACTTCCAATTCTTACCTGTTGTTTTGCATTGCGGAGAACTTGGGCTATAATCTGGATTTCTACTGGAGTTGTATGGACTGAAACAGCAACTAATGTCAGATTCATGTGGGAAAAAAAAAGAAAAAGTACAGGAAACATATTTCTAGTACAAATACAGAGAACAGGTTATGGGTTGTTAGCTCTTTGACCCATACAAATTCTTTAACCTATCCAATAAGGTATGCAGTGCAACTGCTGCCAGAAAATTTTTAAGAGAGTACTATAGAGAATGGATTATTATCATAATCATAACAAATACTTGGGGATGAACCAGATAACCCCAAACTCGAGCACAGACCGTTGAAAAATCATACTACTAAAGGATAAGCGGTTCAGTTGCAAAATTCACATTAGTAGATTCCATCTGAGAAATAACAAGCTGTAGGTTCATGTCATACATAGCCAACAATCACAATATAAAATAAATTGGAGCCTCTGTCTGAACTCCGAAGTCCACAATATATACAATTACCAGCCAAAAAGAAAAAAAGGTACAAGGAATTAAAGAACCAATAAAAGTGGAAATGCAAGGTTGAGATAAGGATTTTACCTGCTTGGACTATAAGTTGGACTAGAAAGAGAATACGTCGGGGATGTTGGAGAGTACGACGGTGATGTTGGGCTGCATTTAAAATGTAAAGGAACTCAACTACAGTGATAAAACGTACCATGCGTGACCAAAGATAATTTTCAAACCAAACAAAAAACTGATGCAACAGCCCAATTGCAGCAAATGCAGCCAATACTTGTGGCAAAGAGCCAAGCATTTATATATTCCTGTGACTCAACTACAGTGATCAAACGTAATGTACCATGCATGCGTGACCCAAGATAATTTTCAAACCAAACAGAAAACTAATGCAACTGCCCAATTGCAGCAAATGCAACCAATCACCATGCTGCAAGTTTGACATGTATAGAATAGACAAGAAATATACCTGTAACTTGGAGAGGAAGGATTGTATGGGCTTGATGGTGACAGCTGGGGACTCGTTACTAGGAGAGTAAGCAATTGAAGGACTGTACCTTGTCGAGGGATTGTAACTAGGAGAAGTAGGACTATAGCTTGGTGAGGCAGGGCTGTAACTTGGGGAGGTGGGGCTATAACCTGGAGAAGTAGGACTATATGCAGGTGATGTGGGACTGTATGATGGAGAAGTAGGAGTGTAAGAGGGTGAGGTTGGGCTATAAGAAGGTGAGGTGGGGCGATAAAAAGGTGATGTCGGGCTGTAAGAAGGTGATGTTGGGCTATAAGCCGGTGAGGTGGGGCTGTATGCTGGAGAAGTGGGGCTATAACTCAGAGAAGTCGGATTATAACTGGAAGAAGATGGACTATAACTTGGTGATGTCGGGCTATAACTGGGAGATGTGGGTGAATATGAAGGACTAGTTGGAGAATATGCAGGACTAGTTGGAGAATATGTAGGACTAGTTGGAGAATATGCAGGACTAGTGGGACTATACCCAGAAGAACTAGGACTATAGGTTGGAGAAGTTGGCCAGGCTATAACCTGGGGAAGTTGGGCTATTACCTGGGGAAGTCGGGCTGTAACCAGGGGAGTTGGGGCTGTAACAAGGGGATGAGGGACTGTAGCCAGGGGATGATGGGCTGTAACCTGGAGATGATCGTGGAGAGAGAGCTAATCCCACTGCACCCACAGAAGGAGAAAACTGAGCACCTGCATGAGGTGACAACCGAGCGTTTGAACTCAGCAAATAACCTGGAGACATTATCCCATCATGAGAGGGTGTTCCACTGAAAGGCGAATGGGCAGGTGTCATGCCAAAATCTAGGTTGCCCTCCATGTAACTGGGAAGAGAAATCTCAATAGCTTGTTTCAACTTCTCCTCATTAAGGTACAAGGAACATTCTCCTGTGCCAATGGGTGCACTGCAGACCCAACATGATATTTTCATGTGCCCCTGAGGTAATCTGTTTCCGCGTAGACAGCAGCATCAAGAAGTATATCGACAGTTTCTTCAAAGGAGCACCTCATCAACGAGCCCGGTATCATTTCGATTAATCCCATGACGAGTGATTGCCATCAAATGACCACGATAAGTCATGGTATCACACAATATTGCAAGATGCCGGTAATTTACGTAAGACCCATCAAAGGATATGACAACACGCAATTCATCCAGCAACGCCTTGCGTACTGCCTCAATTCCAAGAACTTCAATCACTTCAATCAAGTGATTACTGGTTGTCCTTGTGGCATCGACATCTTCATGGCACATAACAGCTAAAAGGTTAACACCTTCAGAGTCCAACATCCACTCATCATCTGCCTTAAATCCTTCCTTCTGGCTAAATTTGTTTAATTTAGTCTGTTTGATAAAAACTTTGTTTATATCGGGAATGCCCCGAAGAGTCATCTCGGTTAGCATGTTGCTCTCGATCTTTTTGAGGAAGACGTCATCCTCGGCAGATTCATCATTTAGCTCCTCCTTGGGAGCTTCATCATTCATGATGCGAATACGAAGTATCAGTTTATCAGCGTCTGTCATCATTGAATATACAAGTCAGATCATCATCAAACACAAGATTGATCTTTTCTGCAATGTCTGCCATACTTAACTTCTTATCCACCATCATTTCTCTATTCAACTCTATTCTGAGCAACCAGGGAGAGATTTTATCGGGATCGATATCTTCATCTGGCATTTCGTAATAAGACTTCACAAATTCATTGTCTTCAGGAATTATGGTGCTCATGGGATCTGGATCATACCATACTTCTGTGGCCTGTGTAACACTACGCAGGGTGGTGTATTCTAAAGCACATTGGACACTTTTTGCCCTCTCCTTTGTTTCACCTGCTTCAGGCTTCAGGTATATAGAGAGAGATGGTGTTTTTATCTTCTTGGCCACATTAATGATCTCCCTCAGCCTAGGAACACCAAGGGTGACATTCTTGGCACTCACACCAGCATAATGGAATGTATTAAGAGTCATCTGAGTGGCAGGCTCACCAATGGATTGTGCAGCGACACAACCAATCAATTTCTCCAGGTGCGACAAGTGACTGTGAGAAACGTGACTCTATTTCACCAATTACCCACTCGAATGCCTCGCGAGTAAGTCTGTAGTCATTCAAAACCCTTTTACTGGCCAAGGCACTGCGAAGCAATATATTGAAGAAAAGGGTAGCATTTTTTTGAGCTTCCGTACTAAGATAATCATCACCATGAACAACCTTGAGCCTCTCCTGTAGCTTATCCACTGCTTCAACAATCTCCACTGGGTGCAAATCCGAGGGCCTTCGAAAGTTATCTTAAAGGTCTTCTGAGCATTTGAGATTAGTCTCCTGATGTTCACAGGCAAAGGCCAGGTGTTGTCACCTGTGGTTGCAATCTCAGTCCCCAGTTGGATCCTATCATCTTTGAGTTTCTGAAGCTCTAATTCAAAAACACTCCGGAAATCCTGGAATGTCTTTAGATCTTCAACAGCTTCAGGCAACATGTAATCTGGGTTCCAATCTGAATTGCCAAGCTCATATTTGACCTACATTTTATCAAATTCATCTTGCTTGATTTTCAACGATTCCAGTTTCTGTGGTTCAATCCACACAGAATCCATGCCATCTTCACCATAAAGAAACTGAATAACATCCCCCAGGGAATTCCTGACAGTCCCATCATACTTGACCATGATATCCTCCATGGCCTTCACCAATCGTCTTTGAATGTACCCCGTCTCAGAAGTTTTAACTGCTGTGTCTATAAGACCTTCCCTACCACCCATTGCATGGAAGAAGAATTCTTGGGGAGTCAACCCACGCAAGTATGAGTTCTCCACAAAACCACGACTTTCCGGACCATAATCATCTTTGGTAAAATGTGGCAGTGTTCTGTCAATGAATCCAAAAGGAATTCGCTTACCTTCAACATTCTGCTGCCCAACACAAGCAGTCATCTGAGATATATTGATGAAAGTTCCTTTCGATCCTGCAGTAACCATTGCCTTAAGATTGTTACTCTCTGATAAGTTATTCTGGGCACTGCTACACAGCATCATCACGAGCCTTATTCAACACCTAAGACAAGCAGGACGCATATCTCAAACCACAAAATATTAGCAGAAGAGACAATAAGGAATAGATAAGGTCTTCCATTAAATATAAATACCTGGTTTACTCTATTTTCAAATGATTCCATCATAGTTCGTCCGGGTTCAGCCTCCAGTTTCTTTTCTTGAGCTTCCCTGATAAGCTTTTTCACTTCATTCTTCGCTTTTGAAATAGTATCAGTGATACTTTCCATTGTTAGAGGATCGGCAATTGTATCACCTATTCCAATGCTAAATCCATTCTGCAAAAGCCAATAATTAACAAGCCACTGTGTATGTCCAAGAAACTTGCGAGCCGCATCTGGACCAACCTCTTCCCTGCGTGCATTAATAGAAGTCGATCACTAAAATCCATGGTTCCATACTACAATGGAGAAGCACTATCTCAAGTTGCAGCTGAGTACAATCATGGTCAAAAACCATGAAACTATTCATGCACTCATTTGGACCCAATATGGCCATGTTAAGCTACAGTGTAGAGTGTCGACTATATATGGCTTGCTTGTTGGACAAATATAGCAGCACATGGCTAGATGTCAATCAAGAGGAGCAAAGAATCTCAGAGAAAATGAAGCCAATAGAATATTTACCAGGCATGTGATGCCAAGTTTTATAGAAAAGACTATGATTTCAGAAACTGTACTTTTGTAGATATCATACCAAATAACATGAATGAGACTTCCAGTGGAAGTTCCAAGTGCCTTCTTGCATAAGGTGCCAGAAAGCAACTCCCCTTTCTCAATGCGAACTTGAGTGTCTCCTGGAGTTATGGGGCCCAGTTCATCATCTTGATGCCATGCTGCATTTCTCTGGAGATTTATTTGTTTTGGTATAATCAGATTGAAAACTTGCTTTCCTGTCCAAAGAGGCTTTGGTTTCAAGATAGCTGGAGCAGGTATCTTCCCATCAAAATCCTCCCACCACATCAAAATGTTCATAAAAACATGCCTGCACAACATGAAGACCATTCAGACTCAACAGAATAACAGTCAAGGAAAGCGTTTTGACTAAATGGAGGAACCAAACAAGAACCTTCTCAATAAATGTATCTCTTTTAGTTATTTTGAGGCATCCCAAAAGTGTATCCTGAACAATTCCCATTACAGGCCGATTGGATTGGGGTGAGACAATGCATTTCGGGACCATCATAAGTTCCAGAACTTCTGCTCTAGTTTCAAATGACTGTGGAACATGCATGTTCATTTCATCCCCATCAAAATCAGCATTGTATGGTGATGTAACCGACAAATTTAAGCGGAAGGTCGAATATGCTGTCTCTTGATCCTTTAGATTAGTGTTTATGAGACTAGGTTGCCTATTGAAAAGTACAAAATCTCCATCATTCAAATGTCGCTCCACCTGCACTAGAACAATATAGTTAGCCAGAAGTAGCAAAAGGTCCATATCTGTATTAAGATATTGCAGAAGTCTGCCTTATGATCCAAGTTCCAGATGCTGATCACTGCTTTTATTCAAATAGCGGAGATCAAGCCTCTGTCCATCATCTCTAATTATGTACTCTTATAGTTTTTCCTGATGGTGGATGTGGGCCGTATTCAACAAGCTCCTTTAACCTGTTTAATGATCCAGTAGAGTTGGCTTTTCAAAATGAGGACACAGGAGCAAAATTAAGAATACAGAAAGCAAGGAATGGTACCTTTCAATATTGTAAGGATTAACAGTTTCCGGATACGTCAGGTTGAGTGCAATACTCCATGGCACTCCCAATTCATCAATGTTGATTGTTGGGTCAGGTGTAATCACAGTCCGAGCCGAAAAGTCTACTCGTTTACCCATCAAGTTGCCTCTAATCCGACCTTCCTTTGCTTTCAATCTGCTACATATAGATTTAATGGGTTTACCAGATCTTTGTGTAGCCTGAAAAGTGAAGAATTGGCTCAATAAAATCCTTTCACAAACAACTTCGATTACTTTAACAGTAGAAATAAAGAAATAATCATACTCTTGGTTGTCCTGGCAGTTCATTATCAAAGTATGTAGCTATGTGGAACTGCAATAACTGTGCAAATTCTGAGATAATGTGAGTGGGTGCCCCATTTCTCTCTTGCCTCTTCAGGTTCTCATTGTGCCTGATGATCATAGCTAGTTGATCAGATCAGATCATCCTGCATTAATAATAGAAAGATTAAATCTGTCCATACTCCAAAGCTAGTGGCTGATGGCAGAGACAGAGATAATCTGAGTAACTCGACTAGCACAAAAAGTACGGCAAAAAGAAAGAATAAACTAGTAATGAGAACTCAAAGAACAACACATAATCAAATTGGCTTGCCTCACTCCTTGAAGAAGTTTCCATCATTACAGAGGGTCTAACAGGAGGTGGAGGTATAGGAAGAACTTGAAGAATCATCCAGTCTGGACGAGCATATTTTGGGTTGAAACCCAGTAATTGGCAATCTTCATCACTTATCATTTTCAGAATACTGAGAGCCTGAAAAACAGGTAAACCAACATCCATTTTCATGTAGCATTACAATCAGAAAGGTATAGAAAAACCTTCATTCCCAGTAAAGGGAAAACAAACAGAGTGGGGTCAGTTCCATTCCCTAAATGAGTTACCTTTTCTGCAGATAGTTGTTGTTTTCGCTCAACAGGTTCAGGCAACTGTTCTTGATCATCATTCTTCTTTTTCTGCACCTTGTATTCAGCAACCATTTTCATACCATCAATAGTAAGTTTTGGTTGCTGAGCACCACAACCACCCCTTGCCTTCTTAACCGGTTCTTCAAAATCTTGAACTTGTACATCAATTTCATCACGTCCTTCACATTTACTTTTGTTTTTGCAGGCGTTCAGTATCTTCTTAATTCTATTCTTAGGATTTCTTATCCTTAGTGCCTGTTTAAACTTGGGATCCTCCTGTATTCAGGACAAGGGGAGACCAATTCCGTTAATCTGACAACAAATCCTCACTAATTCAAATTGAGAGGTAACCCAAGAGGAATTTTTAAAATACTGGAACTCATTTGTTCATTACTATTAAGCAGATTTTCTTTTCATTCCTCCATGCGACCCTTCTAAGCCTTTTCTGTTGGGTACATAACACATTATATAAATATAATATTTCAGTCTCTTATACACAGAAGGACAAATGTGTGCTGATACTAGTATTAAGTGGAGTAGCCTTAGTAATTAGAGGAACATAGCACGAAGGTCCGCCTACTGCTGGGGACAGCAAGCATTGCCTAATGCACACTAGATGTTAGCACACGTCACAGAGGGGCAAAAAAAAAAACACCTATCAATCAATAAATTTGATACTAACAAAAAATTTTCATGTAGATACGAAACAACCAATCAACAAGAAAAAAAAATACATGCAAGAACGGATTGATTGATAAATCAAGGTTCTAAAGCAGAATCAACAGTAAGTAACCGATAACATAGGTTCAACACTCAAATGCTTATAACATAAGACAAATCACATAGCTATAGTCATCCTAACACAAGACATGCAATCATAAACATTTTATACTCCTAGTCATCCCTCTCATCTTCTGAGCCTCTAAGGTTAACAGAAGTTGCATCCTCTGCATTGGAGTAGTAACCACAACAACATTTAATATTCATGAACGACTCTTCAATACTTTCATCAATCTAAGCAAACAGAATACAGCTCGGAAAATTTATCAACAATCAAACTTTCCAGGCCTAAGCAACTATTAGGTTTAGAAGGGTACAAAAATTCTATATGACCAGCATTATCAACCGGTCAACCCTATAATAAAAGGAATCAAGCAACAAAAAGTTAAAAATCCAAAAGTTCACCAAAATGCAGTGATTTAGGGCAATGAGAAATGGACTCTGGTGAGTGCTGTACAAACAATGCAGCCCTAACTCGAGTTAGGCGCGTGCCACGTGCGATATATACAGTTATACAGTGAGCCCATGAATTTTCAACCAATATCTTAATTGGTAACATAGTATAGTTTCTTGGTACGTATTTATACCACTACAATACGTGTTAATTCCCATGCCTTTACAACCACAGAATATTAGTCGACATGGCAAAAGTCCATCTATCAGAGCTAATTATAGTAACAACTTGAAGGAATATACCTTCTCTTGTTAAAAATTTTTCCAACAGTTAAATTGTTAAAAATTTTACGTTTTTGTCAGTATCATATAAAAACAATTACTCTTCCTACATTCTCATGCAGTTCAGGCCACAATGTGAAAACTCCAAATAACCATAGCTAATTATAGGAATTGATTCTCGATACCTCATCCGCAAGTATCTTGGAGCAGTTAAAGCAAACGCAGCGCATAATATTCAACACTGTCTTTATAAAACCAATGTGAAACATAGGCTTTGCAAGTTCAAGATGACCAAAATGTCCGGGACATTCCGCCACATTAGTCATACAAGTTTCACATCTCTTGCTCCGATCAATTGTCCCCAGCCGCGGATCACTCAAACCCCCTATCTTCGGCTTCCCTCTCTCCGTCACCTCAGCGTCGCTCTACATTCACCACTGACATTTGCCTCTGCAAATCAAATTTTTCGCCAAAAAAATAAATAATACTAATAATAATTCAGCTTCCGTAAAGCAGAATTGTTTATCTAGAGTAAAAAAATAATTTACTAAAAACACATGGATTTTTGAGAAATTACGATTTCGTCGGGGCTGAGGATGCCGAATTGGACTACCCTGACCTTGGCAACATCCGCCGGCGAGATACGGGAATAGAATATCCATGGCTCCGAAGACGAAGCAACTCTAGGGTTTTGAAAAAAAGCAGTACGAAATTGTTCTTGCAAAAAATATTTTGGCGGTTTTTTTATTTTTATTTTGAATTTTATTTGTCCTTTTTCCGCTTTTTCTGTTTATTTTATTTTATTTTTCAGTTGATTTCAGAATCGCTCCTCTCTTTCACACCCAGGAGGAAGGAGGACCATGGCAAATCTCAAAAAAGGAGGGCATAGGGGGGGTATTTATAGATGGAGAGGATCTCAATTGTACGCCATCTAGGTTATTGTGGCGGCTAAGATGCGCCGGATGCGGTTGCGTCTTACCCAAGAAAAAGAAAAACATGACGAAAAATAAATTTGTCTCATTTATTACATTGGATATAATAGACTCCAATAATTATTGAAATTTTACCAATGTTTTTAATTTAGTTTTTTTTATTTTTAAAAGTATTTATTAAATCTCTAATTTTTAATTTTGGTTCTAAATAGTTCTCAACGTTAAATTCAAGTATGGTAATTATTATTTTGGATTTTGAAGATTTGGTTTAATGTCTATTTTCTCCCTCTAAATCTATAAAATAATGCATTTAGCACTTTTTAAGATTTGGTTAAACCATTAAATAATTGATTAATTTGGGAAATGTTATATTTTTTCCAAAAAAAAAAAAAGAAAGAGAGAAAATGACAACACTACATTTCTAACAATTTTTATGAAATAAAAATTATAAGAAAAATATTTTAAAAAATAATTTTTTGCTTTTATTAATCTAATACTTTAAAAAGTCAAGAATTAAATATATTTTGATAAATTTGATAATCAAAAATGACAATAAGATAATTATAAATAATTATTCCAATTTTACTTTTTTTCCTTCTTTGTTTGTTTATTTTACTATTGCACATAATTCTGCATAGTTATTCATTTTTTTTTTTTACTAAACTTGTCATTGGAAGTCAAATAACCTAATAAAATGAATAAAATGATAATATTCTTTACAATGTATTAGAACGCAATATGTGATTGAATAAAATTCGTTAAAATATTAGTTTTTCTATTTTCATCACTTAAATAGACAATAGTTAAGTATTCACCTAAAACTATTGAAATGGAATTATTTGCCTAATTTTGGCACCATTTGGAACCAAATTCTAAAGTTTAGGAATTGGATAGACATTTTTAGAAGTTAAGGTATCAAATAGAAATATTGGTAAAAGTTTAAGAACTATTAAAGTTATTTATCTTTTTACATTCCTCCAAGAAGTTGCCTCCCCTCTAGTTTTCAAAATTAAACTTACCTCCCATTTTTTAAGGTTTTAATAACAAATTTAGATGATGATGTGAAGAGGGAGGTTGTGGTGCTTTTGATAAAAAAAGTACCTTTAATGGTAAAAGCACCTTTTTAAATGTTTGGTAAGTATTATCCTTAAATTTGGGAGTGGAGCTTTTGCTTTTAAAAGTACTTTTAACACAAGCTAAAAATTGGTGCTCCTGAAGTAGGTTTTTTTTTTTTTTAAATAATTAAAGATAAAATTTGACCATTCTACCATAAATTTAGGATTAGGATTAAATAAAGATAAAACATTTTTTAAAATTTAAAATTATATATTACCAAATATAAAAATTACTCATACAAGTTTGGTTGTAAACAACAAAATTTAAGAACTTATTAACTTATTAACACCTCCTCCAAGCTCTACTAGGTAAAAGTATTTTGAAATAAGCCACTACAATTCCAAATAAGGCCAAAATCTTGTTTATATCAGTTAATGTAATAAATTTCATAACATTTAATTCATATTACTGCGATTTACAAATAAAATCAAAAATTGAATCTACCTGAATATTTCCTTATAAAAGACCCATCTTTGTGCATTTTATCTTGTATAGATTTCATGGATGAAGTATCACTTCACATACAGGGTTGAAGTTCTTGTGATTTGAATAATTTATTGTTTCTCTAGCTTTTCATACGTTACATAACTGTTACCCGTCATGTGCAAGATTTGGTTGCATATTTATTTTTAGAAATTATCTTAAGTTTTTTAATTTGATGCTTTAAATGTTAACTTGAAAAAGTATTGAGGCGATTTGGATAGGATGGTGAGACCTTTTCTGATAAATGCTTTGAAGTGATAAATTAACTTGGATAGTCTCACCAACTAAGAATGATTAACTTAAAAACTGGTCAAAGGTTATCAAGAAGGCACATACTTAGATGTGTATAAGAGACAGATTTTTGACTTCACTTGTAAATCCTGTGATGTGGATTAAATTTTAGAGAATTTATGACATGTAAACAATATTCTTTAAAATTTAATTCTGACCATTTCAGAATTTACAGGTAGAGTCAACCGGGTCTACCAAAATATTTTCCTATTATGAAAAGTCTTAAAGTGGTCCAGTAGTGCAGAATTAATTAACTTAAGGGAAAAAGAAAACTAGTTTAACAATTATCACATACTTATTGTAAGTATCATGATCTGGTCTCCTAAATTTCCAATTATTACTATAGTATTCGTCATGTCATTTTCCTTCTCAAAAAAAATTAGCATGTGGTATGCATTTTTCTTGAAGGAGACCGTTAGACTTTGCAAGTGCTTAAATTGTTATTCTACGTCTATTGGGATGGTTGTGGGACTTATCTTTTGTGATGGATAAGCTTTAAAACATTTCGTATTATGGTCTCGTTTGGTTGACAAAAATTCTGATTGGGAAAAATATTATTTTTCTCAAAAATTAAATTCTTTTGTTTGGTACATTTTTTGAGTTGTTGAGAAAGTAAAAACTTTTTTCAAATCAAGAAAAGTAGTTGTAAAATATTAGAATTCTAAATTCGGCAATGTCTTGCTGGTATCCTTTTTACTATTTATAGGAATTTAATCAAAAGTAGTGTTGACACAAAAAAATTGAGTTAGACTTAGCTCGTGTGCATTATCGTCCAAAATAAAAGTTGAGAACCGTGTGTAATATTTGTGTCTGGACTACCTGAAAATAAAAAAGATAGGGCTTTGTCCCTTAGAGTAGAATCCGACACTTAAGTCACTACTTAAATCAAAGAGTAAAATTCAATAAGAATTCAGAACTTATGAAATTAAGAAAGTAATTATGAACCTGACTTATCATTTAGATATATTGTTGGGTTGGTATATCCGCGGGTAGAACATTTATTATTTGACCCATTTAGACTTATTTAAATTGTCAAGATAAAATTACTAAATTATCCCCAATGGACCCCGGCCTGGACCCACGTGTAATATTGTCATTGGGTGTATTATTTTGCCATCATTATTTGCCACCCGGTCTCAAATCGAATTTTCGGATTGAGAATGCCAAGTACTTAATGCTAGGCAAGGTGTTCAAAAGTAAGTTAAAGCAAATTATTGAGTCGAGTCGAGTCGAAAAAAATTTGACTTGATGTATTTGACTTTCGACTTGACTTTAACTCGAAGTCAAATTAACTAACTGACTTCTCGATTCGACTTTGACTTCAACTTCCAAGTCGAACTACCAGTTGAATACCGATATACAGATTGATAGGTTTGACTGACTTACCGGTCGAACTAGTCGTTTGACTTTGTCGCTCAAATTCTGATCAAATAAGTCGATATATATATATATATATAAGGATCTACAATTATAATAATATATTAATGTATTTGTGTACATAATATTTTAGTTATAATATTATTAATTAATAATTAAATATGTTAATAATTGATATTATTAATATTTAAAATACTTCAATATCTTTTCCTTGTATAACTGTTGGTGTTATGTACAATTTATATACTTATACATTTGTACAACTTATTAATGTAACATTTTTGTTTCAATAACTATTAAATGAATTACTAATTTTTCTTTTAATACATATAGATACTAGAGTTAAGTAATTATAAATACTTAAGTATTTATTGACATATCTATATATAATATATCTATACATACATGTTCTTATGTTCATATACTAAGATTTGTATAATTTATAATTGTAATAAAAATATGTTTTACACAACATTTAATTTATATCTTATACAATTATACTACATAACTTATTAGTATAATATTAGTATAGATAAAGTTAGGTAATCATATATATTCTTATATACGTATAGAATATAACTTAACAGGGATTGGCGATTTAAAAATATTTAATTAATTTTGGTAAGTGATTTTGAATTTCTGACTTCGTAAATCAATTTTAATATCTATATATAAAATATACACTAATACACAATCATATATTAATATTTGTAATTTATGTGTGTGTGCGCGCGCACATATATATAAATTATTGCATATAATCTATTTGAAACTTGTATCTATAATATATTATGCATTATATTTTTGTACACACATTATATGTATAAAGATGAAAATGTGAAAATTAGAATAATTAAAATAAAAGTGTTACATTAATAAGTTGTACACTTATAAATTTAGTAAACTTTTGTGGAATGACACGGAATTTGTGGGATAATGTACTAAATTTTGAAATTAGAATATGGAATAAAAGATGATTAAGTGTTCAACTTATGCGACTTAATGGTTGAACAAGTTGAATTTAACGAATCGACTTTAATCGACTTTGGGTTTATATGACTTGACTTTAATTTTGAGATTTTCAAGTCAAAAGTCAAATAAATCAAGTAAAACAGTCGAAAAGTTGAACACCGGTTGAACAAACACCCTTACTTAATGCCGTACGACCGGAGTCGTAGTATTGGCTGGAGACAAGTTATAATTTTTACTTCAAAAATTATTTTCCTGGGGAAATATTTTTTGAGCTTCACCAAGGTTTGTACAAAAATTTTATTCTGGAGCCCATAAATATAAAAATAAAAATAATTATATTAGAGTATACCTAAGCAAAAGACTTGGATAGTAGTTTAGAATTTTCCTTATAGTAAAATATCCATGGAATTGAACTATTTGGCCACATTAATATTCAAACTACTGTGGAGTTCCCTACTACCATTGAGTAGAGCTATGGAGTTCCCTATTACTGTGGAATAGTGTTGTGGAGTTTCCTATTCCCTTACTCCTTCTTAAGTTGTTGCGTGGTCCCTATCTATTTTTCATAGATCCCATGGTCTTAAGATTTGCATGAACCACATACCTTGGATTTTGAACTTCTCTAGCACTACCACTACAACTTGTTCCATATCCAATACTATTACTACTACTAACTCATTTTAGCACTAGTAGTACCACAAGTGATTCCAAGTAGTACTGCTAAAAAACTACTCCAACTTACATATCAAGGACTCAGCCTTGGATCAAGACACCTAATACTTCACAGTCCATATCAATACTTCATATCAATACTATTGCACGACTCCATATCAATACTCTAGTAAGTCGACTATTCCAATCATCCTTATTGCACTGCCTACTCACCTTAAGGTTTACATTGTTTTTGAAAATCCAACACTAAAAAGTGCCTAGGGGTAGAGTTCTCATCAATCACGTGAGCAATAATTCCTTCTTGCCTTCAATGTTACTAGCCACGACCACGAAGCATTGTACTCTAGTAATTAATCCTTAGATTTAAAATTACTTTATAGAAGAACAATATCATAAAAATTTTACAATAACAAACCCCAACTCCACAACATCCAAACTAAATCACGATTTTTCTTGTGACAATGATGCACTCTTCTTCTCGGTATACCATAGTTTTTGTTCAACATGAGTACCTCAATTTTCCCAATCAACCTTGACTCCGGTGATGACGTCAGGGATAATATTTTTTTTACTACCAAAACTGTTATTGAATTATGGGATGCCTTAAAATATAAATATGGAACTAAAGATTCTGGTCTGAAAAGATACTATGCTGAACAATTTTTGAATTTTCAAATGATTGATGGAAAAGTACACTGTTAGGGAACAAACTCATGAATTTCAAAATATTATATTTCATATGAACAGGAATGGCATGCAATTATTTGATTATTTTCTTATTGCCTCTTTGATTAAAAAATTGCCTCAATCTTGGTCTGAGTTTGCTAGAGATTTGAAACAGAAGCCTGACAGTTTTTCCTTCAATGAGTTATTAGTATCAAAGATATGGAATTATTAAATTATAGTATGTAAATATTTGATTGATGCAATTTTCTTAATTGTTTCCCTAGATTAGGTAATTACTTTACTAGTCTAATTATCTTGATTAGCAAGACTTACTATGTATAGATGATCTAGAATATTCTCTTGTAAGCCTATATAAAGGCTCTGTATGTATCAATTGTATTGAAACCTGATTTATACATATTGTAATATTTTCTCTTGTTCCTGACATGGTATCAGAGTCTCCACCGGTAAATATATTTTGAACTTCCGCCTAATTGAGTACTTGTAAATATATTTTGTTCCGATTCTTAGTTTATTAAGCTTTGGGTTCTCCTGATTTCAACTTTCGGTTTTCTTGATTTTCAATCATCGATTCTCCTGATTTCAACCTTCGTGTCTTCTAGTATTAGGTTTGGCTTTTTCTTGATTTTTGACCTTCGGGTTTATTCGGTTTTAAACCTTCAAGTTCTATCTCTTGGTTTTCAACCTTTGAGTTCTTTCGGTTTGAACCTTCAGGTTCTCCTCAATTTTCAACCTTCGGGTTCTCTTGGTTTTGAGCCTTCGAATTCTTTTAGTTTTCTACCTTCGAGTTCTCTCAATTTTTAACCTTCGGGTTCTCTCAATTTTCAACCTTCAGGTTCTGTTGGTTTCAATTTTCGAGTTTTTGGTCAGTTTTGATTTTGTTTTGATTTTGGTTCTTGGTTGTCTTGTCTACACAGTTTCAGTTTTCTATTCTCACATTTTGTTTCAAACTCAATTTGGTTTTTCATAACCATATTGAGTTTGAGGGGATGTTAAAGATATGGAATTATTAAATTATGGTAGATCTTATAAATATTTGATTGATTAAATAATGGTATGTAAATATTTGATTGATGTAATTTCCGTAATTGTTTCCCTGGATTAGGTAATTACTTTACTAGTCTAATTGTCTTGATTATCAAGACTTACTATATATAGATGATCTAGAATATTCTTTCGTAAACCTATATAAAGGCACCCTATGTACCAATTGTATTAAGATCTAATTTATACATATTGTAATATTTTCTCATGTTCCTAACAATTAGTATATTTCATAATAGAAGAAAAGCATAGAGAAAAACAAAAGGAAAATAAATTTTCTGAAATTCAGCTCAAAGCTCTTGTTGCTGAAAATGTTCATAAACCTAAGCTTGCAAATTTTAAGAAAAGGAATAACAAGAGAAAATTCAATAATAATTAACATAATAATGCCACTGTGGGTTAATAATAATAATAATTTGAATTCAAGGAAGCCTGCCGGTTCTATGTTTGTGGAAAAATAAATCATAAAGTTAAGGAATGTTTCTTAACATAACAAAGTTC
This sequence comes from Cinchona pubescens, assembly GCA_025175665.1. NCBI lineage: Eukaryota > Viridiplantae > Streptophyta > Magnoliopsida > Gentianales > Rubiaceae > Cinchona > Cinchona pubescens. The sequence continues at coordinate 668,133 of JANKKI010000174.1, forward strand.
AAAATAATAAATTATATCGTTCTCCATATACAAAAACCCACAATTCAATGTTGTGACTGCGAGGACTAGCTCATCCAACCCAAATGACAAATAATTTGTCAGCAACCTCGAAATAAATTTTCTTGACAATTCAAAAATTGGTGTTTAGATTTTGGGGCTAATGTTCATGTGCGTGCTGACAAAAACCCTTTCTGATATACACATCTAGATGTGTATAAGATCTGTCACTATGGAAAATAGAAGAGTGGCCAGGATGTTAGGGAAGGATGCGTATATTTAAAGTTGACTTTGGGCAAGAATTCTACACTAGAAGAGTCTTGCATGGTCCTGAAATTCGAAAAAAATTTGATTAGTAATACCTTAATAATGCAACAAGGTTTCAGCTTGTTATGGAATCAAATAAAGTTATAATTTCTTTTAGAGGTTCTTTTATCGAAAAAGGTTATTGATAAGTTCATAATTGTGCTATATTTTATGTGTCATTTACCATGTTTTATTTTATGTGTTGTAAGCAAGATTTAAGTTATTATTGAGTTTAATTTGGTTATTCTTAGTTTTTGTAAGGTTAAAGTGAAAAAGAGGTGAAAAATATGGGAAAGAAAATGCTTAGTACGGAACATGCACGAGTATGAAGCCATTTCGGATAGTGTTTCGTATTTCAAGCATAACTTTTGATCCCAAGCTCCGTTGAGGTGATTTTAGATGCATTGGAAATATAAGGGATAGAGCTACAACTTTTTTGTTTTACACTTTCTTAAATTACGCAAGAATCAAGGTAAAAATCTAAGCCGAAGGTGGAGCACAATTGAGGAAGCCAGCGCACATGCACTGGAGCTATGCAGCGCATGTGCGCTGCATCCAGAAGCAGATTTGCAGAAGTGGTTCGCGTGCACATGCACGCTAAGGTCCCTGCGCATGTGCGCGTAGGATGGAATAGGCCAGGACCTCACTACCTCGCAAGCACATGTGCGCAAAAACTCTAGCGCATATGCGCGGAAGGCAGCAGGGTGTCTTACGGCGTAAGTTGGCTTCTTGGCACGATTCTTCGCCCGGTTGGACTCTTTTTCGCCCAATTTCACGTTCTTATCTGTAGGCATTAATTGTAACCCTAAATACTCAAATAAAGACCCTATTTAGGGTGAGAGAAAGGATATCGACACTTTTATTTTCTTTTGGCTAGGGTTTTTAGCAGTAGAAATTCTTCTTTATTCTTTCATGGCACTTTGTGCCTAAACCCTTTTCTTGGTAGAGGGAATTGAAGTCATGGTCAATTCTACAAAGTTGTGAAACTTCTTGTGCTTGAATTATTCAATTATATGTTAATTATTGATTATTTTTCTGCGATTAAATTTATGGTTGTTCTTTTTAACTTATTATTGCTGCAGAATATTAAGTTATTAGAATTAATCTACTGCCAGATTATTTTAACTATGTGTGCTTAATTCAATATGTGAAACAACTAAATTTGATAATTACTCAATTTTAAATTTAGGGAAATTATCATCTAATTGGCATAACCGCTTGTGTATTATGTTTAATTAGTCTAATTGTTCTTGTTGATCTTAAAGCTTTTATTAAATTAATTTTTGGAGCGTGTCTGGGTTAAATTATTAGTTAGGGTTAATTGGATCGCGTGTTGAAAATTAACCAACTTTAGAAAGAAATAAGAATCAACTTTGAATTGGTATTCATTTGGGTTAATTCTTCAATTAGTGCTTGATATAATATTGAATTATCTTGTGTGTCAATGATCGACTAGTGAAATTGCCGTGGTGGTTATGACCAAAACCAAAACCTTTCTTAATTGAATTCTCTTTAGTATTTTATTGTTTTAGTTAGAGTTTAAAAACATTCAAAACCCCTCTTTTTTTTCCATTTAGCATGAGAATAAAATTCGTTCTCTGTGGGACGACCTGTACTCACCACTACTACATATTGAGAGTTGTTAATTTTGGGTGCTTACAACAGCATAACAACTCGACAACACATTATTTGCACACCAGTTATGTGTGTGATGGTTTGATTAAACTTAACTGTATTAGATGATAAAAAAAAAAAATTCATCTACTTCTTGTGTTGCAAATGTTGAATATTGTGACAATTGGCATGGTAGATTTGGGCACGTAAATTTTAATACAATTAAGAGAATGATGACGTGCAACTTATACCAAAATTTGATGTAAGTAAAAAAGAAAAATGTCACATTTGTGTTCAATCAAAACTACATAAAAAACCTTTTAAATCTGTTGAGCGAAATACTATATTTTTAGAACTAATATATGTGATGTATGTGATTCAAATAATATTTTGACTAGGGGTGGCAAAAGATATTTTATAACATTTATTGATGATTTTTCAAAATTTTGTGTTGTATATTTGATATTTCAAAAAAGTGAACTATTTGATAAGTTTAAAATTTATGAAGCTATTGTAGAAAATCAATTAGAAAAGAAATAAAAATATTAAGATCTGATAAGGACGAAGAATATGCTTCAACTGAAATGGAAGAATTTTTTGAGCAATATGGCATAATACATCAGAAAATGTACATTAGCATATTCATCTCAATCTAATGGGATAGCAGAAAGAAAAAATAGAACTTTATTAGATATGGTAAATTTAATGTTAGATAGTTCTATTTGCCTAATAATTTATGGGGTGAAGCCTTATTTTTTGCCTGTCACATCCTTAATTTTATTCCGTACAAAAATTTGAATAAAACACCTTATGAATATTGGAAAAATAGAAAACTTAATTTAAATTACCTAAAAGTGTGGGGGTGTTTGGCAAAGGTTATGGTGCCTGATACTAAGAAAAGAAAATTAGGTCCTAAAACTTTTGATTGTGTATTTATAGGATATTGTTTAGATAGTATTGGACATATTTTCACTAATTAATTCTGAACATTCAAGAATTTCTAATAATACTATTATGGAATCAAGAGATGTAGTATTTTATGAAAATATTTTTCCAATAGTAAAAAATTAATAGGTCAATTGGTGAAACTTTTAATGCAAATAATAATGAGAAAATGATTCTCAAATATAACAATAGAACGAGCAAACAATGATTTTTATACTTTTTTAGTTGAAAGTAATCCTAAAATATATAATGAAGTTCTCACATCTTCTGATGCTCCTTTTTGGAAAAAGGCCATAGATAGTTAAATGGATTCTGTGATGTCTACTCGGACTTGGTTTTTGGCTAATCTTCCACCTGGAAATAAAACTATAGAATGCAAATGGATTTTTAAGAAAAAACTTAGACATGATGGTTCAGTTGAAAATTTTAAAGTGAGACTTGTAGCAAAAGGTTTTGCTCAAAAAGAAGGTGAAGATTTTTTTGATACTTATTCTTTTGTAACTCGTATTACCACTATTAGATTATTAGTTGCTATTGCTTCAATTTATAAATTAGAAATACATCAAATGGATGTTGAAACAGTATTTTTAAATGGTGATCTAAATGAAGAAATATATATATGGATCAACCTGAAGGTTTTATTGTTCTTGGGCAAGAAAATAAAGTTGGTAAACTTGTTAAATCACTCTATGGGATTTAAAACAAACTCTTAAACAATGGCATGAAAAATTTGATAGTGTTATACTTTTTAATGGTTTTAGAATAAGTGATTCTGATAAATGTGTGTATGTGAAACAATTTGATAGTGGTTGTTTAATTCTTTACTTATATGTAGATGACATTTTAATCTTTGGAACAAATTGAAATATGATTAAAGAAATAAACTATTTCTTATCAAGCAATTTTGATATGAAACACATGGGACAAGCTAATGTCATTTTAGCTATTAAATTAATAAAAATGATACTGAAATTGTGTTAATATAATCACATTATGTTGAATATTTATTGAAAAAATTCAATTACTATATATGAAATTAGTTTTTGCTCCATATGATAATAATATTCGGTTGAGAAAAAATAATAGTAAGGGTGTTTCACAACCTAAATACTCACAAATAATTGGGTCATTGTACAAGACCTGATATTTCTTTTGTTGTCTCTAAATTGAGTAGATACACTAGTAATCCTACTGTAGATCAGTATTAGCAAGCCATAGAAAAAATATTCAGATATTTGAGAGATACTATTGATTATGGACTTCACTATTTTGGACATCCACCTGTCTTAGAAGGATATTGTGATGCTAATTAGATCACAGATTCTAATAAAACCAAAGCCACTAGCGATTATGTTTTTACCCTAGGTAGTAGTGCAATCTCTTAAAAATCTAGTAAACAGTCTTTAATTGTTAGATCAACAATGGAAGCTGAATTTATTGTTTTAGATTTGGCATGTATTGAAGCTGAATGGTTAAAATATCTATTGTCTGATTTGCCTTTACTAACAAAACCTATTCCTGCTATGCATATTCATTGTGCTAATCAGGTTGCAATATCTAAAGCAAAGAATGCCAATTTCAATGAAAATATGAGATATATCAGATTAAAGCACAACTCCATAAAACAACTGTTGTCTCAAGGTGTAATCATAGTTGACTTTGTGAAGTCAGAAAATAATTTGGCAGATCCATTTACAAAAGGTTTAAACTCAAAAACTAATCATTGAAACATTGAGGGGAATGGGACTAAAGCCTATAAGTAGTCATCGCAGTGGACACCAAACCTCTGTGATTGGAGATAGGGCTGGCACTTTTCTAACACGACCCGATAATACGACACAAATACGACACAAAATTAACAAGTTATGACATGATCCAAAATTTATCGGGTCATTATTGGGTCAACCCGTTTATGACATGTAATTAAACGGGTTGGATTGAATCAACCCATGGGTTGACACAATAATCCGTTAAGTTACTATTTGACCATATTTTATTGAAGTTTTTTTTAAATATAATTTAATACAGTATACGTTAAGATTGTGAATAATAGATTTAATATTAGATTATTAAATCAAACATAATAATTATTTTAAATATTATCTAAAAAAATTTCAATAATTTTAATTATGTGTTTTAAATTACTATAATAACAAGGTTGGTATTAATAATTGTTTAAATTATTAAATATTCAAAATCATAATTTTAACCTTCAAAAATCTTCGCAAGTTATCACATAAATGTCAATGCAAATAGTCTTTTCTATCAATAGCAAACGAGTCAGATACGAATACGACACGAACTCTACTGGGTTAGACACGAATACGACACGATAAGAAATGGGCCCCACCCAACACGACACGAACACGATACGATAAGAAATGAGTTATATCTGACAAGACACGATAACCTGATAACCATACCTGTTGACACCCTTAATTGGAGATCCCATGAATGATGTTCAATAGGTAAAAACGAAATTGCATAGTGACTCGAATGAGCACATTTATTATTATTATTATTATTATTATTATTATTATTATTATTATTATTATTTTACAAGGGGTATTCCCTAGTCCTATTCCTAATATGCGGTGCTCATTACTGTGATGATATTATAAGGAAGAGTTAATATCTGAATGCATCCAAAGTAGATATCTGCTGCGTAACAATCATAGATTATCCTTAGAGGATACATCTATGTAAGTGTAGTAGTGACTTAGATTGTCGCTGTTGTGGGAAGTGAAGACTATTTCTTAAAGTCACTTATGAAAACGAGATACATGCGCATGACTGTTTAATGCGCCCAACCGTGCTAGAATTGAATTTATTGCCCTTACTCTGTATGTGGTGAGTTAAAGTTTGGTTTAAAGGATCTAGTTCAATAATTTCTAATTCATTATATTCCTTCAGAGTAAGACTTATTATCACTAAGTGTAGATTCAAATTCGGAAGACACCTACACCTATTACACAGTAAAAGTACTCAAATCATAGATTTTAAATTATGTGGGGGGATTGCTAATCGTAATTTAAAATTAAGAGTGGGACTCTTGTGAAGCCTTCCCATTTACACAATTTAGAAGGAATCTTCTAACTCCCTCCTTAAGATACATTCTTAAGTATAATCAACTCATAAAATCAAGATAGTAGATATCCCTGACCATTCTAACGTTAAACTACTTATGTCACAAAATCAGGGAAGTAACCTTAAAAAAAAATTTCTCTTCCAACATGTGTGCTATTTCCTATGTCCTAAAATACTATAAATAGGAGACTTTTCCTCTAGGAAAAATCAACAGACAACATATGCTATCAAAATCATATTACGCTACTTAAATTCTCCCTATTCATATCCATATTTTTATTCCTGCATCCCATACAATTACAGTAATAAATTACATCTCCAAATAATTTGAGTACAAGGGTATTTTCAGTTCATGAGTATCGGTTTGTTGCATCAGAACATAGTTGAAGGTTGTTTTATCTTGGAGAAGGGATAAAACATCAACCCAATATAGTAGGAGGCGTATCACTCTGAAAGAGAGCACTATTTAGCGTGCCTCGACCCTAATTAGACTATTCTAATCCTTGAATTATTATTTTATTTTTGGCTTTTGGTGATTTATTCTATGATTATTTTCCTTTCTTGTGTGGGATGTGAGAATATTTTTGTCTAATCGAGCAAATTTGCTCTGGCTAGATACAATGAGTTCTAACAATAATACTAGCCTTAGTCAAGAGTTTGATTGTAATTTTTCAAAATTGAGGACGTTTACTTATAGTTGTCATATTAATTAATGATTTATTTATCAAAATCATAGTTTAAACTACCCGAAATCTTTACTATTCGATATTGTTTGAATATTTAACAATCTTGGAAATATGTTCAATTTTTTTCTTTTAATATCTTTCAAGATAAATTTAATGACTTTTTATTGATTCGAGCTTAAATTGAGTTCAAGTAACTTGTGTATGTAAAATTTATTTATAAAAAAAAAAAAAAAAACCTAATTGAATCGATTTTGACTTGAATTAGAAAAAAATTAATGAAAGCTAAATTTTGTTGATACAATTTGATTAGTTTTGAAAATCTTATCCAACCAAGATTGAGCGAGGATGATAATTATCACCGTTCAAATGTCAATTTGACTGCATTCGGATTGAGAAATTTTCACGATACCATTTTCTGTAAATGAGATATTGGCGGCATAAGTATTATAGCAGTAGTAATTTCACAGCCTCACAAGTTCGAGTATCTATACTATATACCTAGTTAAATCTATACACTATAGTACTCATACTATGCTAGCATGGGATTATATTCGATATATAGAAAAATAATATTAGTGAAAAACAATTGATTAAAATTCTTATTAATTCATTAAATAAAAACAAACAAAACTAAATAGCTACATTAGTAAGTTGTACAACAACATAAATTTATAAAAATAATTAAAGAACATGATTGTTGGTGTTGAATTAAAATTATTACGTTAAAATAATTTTTAAAAGATTACATAGTAAACTTAATGAAAACAAAATTTTATGTCAGAATATAAGATCACAATCTCAATAAGTATTTAATTCTAACAAAATTTTATTTATATATCAAAATATTAAAAATATATTATTTTTAATTAATAAACTCGATAATCAATTAACTGCATACAAAAAATAACATACTCTCGTTATTCACATTTAATTACAAATTATCAATAGTAAACATAAAAAACTCACAAAACCTTCGACCAATTCTCAATAGCTATTTCTTTTTGAGCATTTGTAAATCTAAATTGAATACAATAAACAAAAAATTAAAACACATATAGCATTAAGATCAGTCAACTTTTATTTAAAAAAAAAAAAAAGTATCAAGAACCAATAACTGGAATATAAACTTTTGAAGGCAAAAAAAAAAAAAAGAAAAAAAAAACATACATATTCTACCATTTAGTTAATAAATACAAACCGATTTAGAAACACACAATTCGAGACAGGTTTTGTGATCTTATATCAAAAACTCAAAAGCCTATTAAAGAAAAATAATCTAAGGGCCACAAAACTAACAATTAGAACAATATGAAATCAAGAATCATCAACAATAAGTGAAATTAACAATTCGTTTGAAGGGGGAAAACAAACATAAGAAAACCCATTTAAGTACACAAAATAAAGCAATTTTTAGTGACAATCAAGAACCATATGAAATTATCAATTTCTGAAAAGAAAAAAAAAATCATATGCGTTTCAAAATTTTGTGCATTTTAACTACCTCCTAATAGCAAACAATTTTTCAAATTTATGGGCAACTTTAATTATTAGAAATTTCAACGTCAGAATTTTTTTTTGGTATTCAAAATATTCATATATATAGCATATGAGTTTGAGCAAAATAATTATAATAGTTCAAAGTTTCAGTCATCATATTCATACATTGGATTACAAAAAGAAAATATTCTCGTTACAAAATTGCATATATTAATACTTGTTTTTTTGAAATTACAACATGCAATGTATATTCTTTTAGTATCCCATTTGACCTCTTCAAAATGTAACCTTATTTGCCAAGTTTTAGCTGCAAAGTCCACATTGTACCGGATAAAGAAAAAAAATCATATCTATATAAAGTAATAAATAAAAATTATTGATATGTTATATCGAGAAAAAAATGAAAGAAATTTCGCAAAAGATTTAAAATTATAAGGTCCTGATATGATAACATTGTACCACATCAGCAATTTTGACAAGTGAATATGAATTTGTGACTCCCTTTGTAAATGATTTCTCAAAGAAAATAGTGCATCTATACACAATGACAAATACAAAGTTACAAATAAAAATCACTGATGTGTCACTAGATTCAAAAAAGAATGAAAGAAATGCGGCCAAAAATCTAAAATCAGTTGATCCTGATATGATAAGATGTTGCCACGTGAAGTAGTTTTAGTAATTAGTTATGAATTTGTGACTTTGTAAATGATTTCCAAAGAAAATAGTGCATTTATACAAAATAACAAATATAAAGTTATAAATAAAAATTAGTGATGTGACACTACATTCCAAAAACAAAGAAAGAAATTCAGTCGACGATCTAAATGAGGGGACCTGCTAAATTTTGCCACGTGGAGTGGATTTGACAAGTTGCTATGAATTTGTTATTTTGTAAATAAATTCTATACATCTGTACAAAGTGATAAATATAAAATTACTAATAAAAATTACTAATATATCACTGGATAAAAAATAAAAAGAATCTGGTCTTGATCCAAACAAATAAGTTTTCAAAAATATATTGGAATAAAATTGCATCTACTTGCACTAGTTACCAAAATCGTTCCGAATCTAGAATATACCCCATAATTAGAAGCCAGCTTTTTGACCCAAACGGGATAGAAACTTCTACGTTTCCTTGTCTCGGCTTCACTTTGGCGATAGTTTTCATGAATGTTGACAATTAACTTTTATAATTGAGGGTTTCTAAAAAAAGGATAATTTTGGATAAATATTAAAATTATTTATGATTTATTAATTCTCACTACTCTTTTTTTGATGGAATTTGATTTTTTACTTGAAAAAAAAATACCCTAACACATCTTCATAAGATAAGTTATACCTTCTGGAGTCGATGTTAATTTTCATTCTCTCAATACTTCAATCAAAATGCATTGTTCAACTTTACATTTGCAGAAGAAAAATCAATTTAACAATTTTAGCACTGGTAATTCAAAAGTAGCAAGTATAACCTCCAATATATATCTATTGAAAAAAAAAAAAAAAAGAATAGAGGAGGGGAATTATGTTTCCAATGAAATTAATATATCAGTTTACTATATGACACTTCCCTTCCTCCCACTGAAAAAAAAAAATAGTAAATTCACATACAATAAACAAACACTATTAATATATCCAAAAGAAAATAATATAAATCTCTAAGATAATAAATTCACGGTTAAAAGAATCTACAATCAAAGAAAAAATTATTATTAGATGTCCGCTTGAGAAGAGTGGTTTTGGAGTAAATTATTTTTACTAATCATGTTCATTAATATTTTTCTTTGGAACATACTATACTTCTTTGGAAAAAAGTAGTAAATTATTTTTTATATATATAGAATGAGATTAGATTTGATATTCGTCATTTAATGATTTATCAAATTTATCTTATTTTACTTTTTTTATTATCTTTTCATTTAATTATTCATAGCTTCTTTTTTCACTTTTAACTCACCATTTCCTATATTATTCTTTTAAGGCTGAGTAATTTTTTTTTTTTTTTTTGCTAAAAAAAATTAGTTCTTACTAGTCCGCCGTTCAAGACACGTATGAACAATTTCCAATTCGCTGCCGTGTCTGGGGCGGCATTGCCTTCTAGACGGTGAAACTTTGGATAAATTGCAATAACTTCGTTGTAATTTGATTAATATTTATGTTACTCTCTAATAATTTTCATACTTACAATATACCTTTTTATACTTACTATTTGAATTTTTTAACAAATGGATAGAAAGTTAAAAATTTAATAGATTTATGTAAAAAATTTCATTTTATATAACCCTAACTTTAATATTTTCTGTCGCCCCAAAAATACCCTTTAATCAGAAAAAATAAATTATATTTTGTATTAAAATACATACTTAACGTTAAAATAACCAGTTTAAATAAAATTTTTCAATCTATTAATAGTCATTTAATTAAATATTTAATAACTTTAATTTAACCCAAACCATATTAAGATATTATAAATTTGAAAACTTTAAGAGGTAACATAAATATTAAACCACAACCACAAGGGTTTCTTGTAATTTACCCCAAAACTTTCCACGCTAGATCGCAATCTTGGACCCAAATTTCCAACCGATCAACTATTCATAAAGCTCTAAACAAAATGTTAAACCAAACTCAAATTCAACGTCCAATCATAAAAAAAAAAAAAAATGGCATCACATCTAGATTGCAAAGAATGCGGAGCGAAGACAGCAATAAAGGCACACAATCCAATACCCACCGGACTTCTACTTCGAGGCCGGCAACCAAGGGACCCTTTCATTCTCCATCATCGACTCTTCCAAATTCAGCTTCAATAAAGAGAACAAGTTTGTACCGTTTTTTGAAACCCTCAATTACTGGGGCATCCAGAGGAATCGGACCAAGATCAACTGCAATAGCTGCGGGAAACTGGTCGGGTATGTGTATGATGATGGCCCCCCGATGACTGATAGTCCTGGTCAGTTACATATGGGCCCCAGTCAGGTTATTCCTAGAGCTCCTAGGTACAGGTTCAAGAACAAGGCTTTGACGATCACTTCTGAAACTTGATCAAGAATGTATCTTTTTGGGAAAGAAATTTTAGTTGTTTATACTGAAAAGTTGTTTGATATAAAAGATGGGTTTTTTTTTTCTTCTTAATATGTGTTGTAAATAATGAAGTTGATGGAATAAAGGGTTCGTTTTGATTGTGTTCTTGTTGGTTTTTTTCTCGGTATTTTTAGCTATTGAATATGTTGGATTGGTTTTTGTTTCTGCGTAGAATGTAATTTACTGATTGTATTTGGGACAGAATGGATTCTTTGTAGCTGTTGAGTATCGGACAATAAATTTGTCAAAAATTATTTAAAAAAAAAAAACAACTTAAAAATCACAAATAGTTAGTTACTGATTAATTTTAAAGAATTAACTAGTAAAAAAAAGTCATAATTTATATTTTTAGTTCATATTCTAAGCCCACACGGTGTCTCTGATGGGAAGCACCGTTCTAGACTCGATTCAGATTCGTCCATGCCTTTAACCATGGCTGAGGAGCACAGAAATGATGATTACAGTAATATGTTACTGAAATATGGCTGAAAAGGAGAATTATTGGCAGATGTCCTAATCTATATGTTGTTAATTATTTCCTGCGAGGTGGAATTTCTTTCCTTTTTAGACGATATATGATAAAAATGATTTTTGAGAAAGAGTTTCCAACTGGTTTCTAGTAACATCGGATATTCACCCACCTATTTTTGCTGCTTCTTCTGTAGACTGGTAGGTTGTTGACATCTAATAGTATGCAGATATTGGCGGATGTGGTAGTAACAATCTTTCTTTCTTATGTTTCAATGGAAATGTCAAAGGTTTCAACTACCGGTCAGATTTTCCTTTGTTCTAACTTGCTTGGCTTGCTATTTTGTGTATGGCCTAATAAAATTGTAAAGTTGCAATGCAGAAGATTTGTGCCAAGAGAAGACAGCTGATGTCACCTAGTCTCTCTGACAGTTAGGTTGGAACTTGGAAGTTGGATCATTAGCTGCAACACATTCATGAAACTTGTATGTCTCAAGGACTTAAGCTCCTTAGTTATCATTTGCCGATCTACTAGAGTCTCTTACTTGTGGAAACAGCTCGTCGAATTTGGTAGAAGCTTTCTGCATTAGTGAAATTAATTATTTGAGTTTCTAAAATTGAAGCAAATGGAAAGTAAGAGTGGAAGTCATAGTTCCATGCTACAGAAGGGTGCTAGTCCACCACCACCACCTCCTCTGCCACCACCGCCCCCAAAGTTTCCAGTTACAGCAAAACCAGCATTAAAGCGACCAACTGTGGTGAGTGTGACGAATCAAGAGATTGCTACATATTGGAGGCAAAAGCGAATGGTTGAGGAGGATCACCTACTTGCTGCAATCAAAGCTGCTGCACGTATCAGGGCACGCAATCTCTCAGTAAGTTTTATTGTAAAAGGTTTGCTACAAACATTGGAAAAAATTTACAGCCTTGAAAATGTTTTTCACAAATTGCCATCATATTAGGATTTAGATTTTATTTCAACATTGGACTGAAGGTTCTTGTTTCACCAAAGCATACACCAAGGATTGAGATTCTTTCTTGTTCTACAAGATTAAAGTGTCTGTTCATTAAAGAGTGACAAGTTCATAGATTCTTAGGGAAGTAGAAAACATGCTTCCTTGCTTGACTTGGTCTGACACAAACTCCATTCAATAAGAATACTGTCAGTATTTTTGTTTTAACTTTCTTTTTCTGAATTCGCATAATGGCTGATGTTTTTCTTTTTTTATTCTTATTCATGGTTATGATGGTGTTCTGCTACAAATAAGGAGTTTGATTGGAAAGATTATCAAGGTCAATCATTCAAGCGATATATAAGCTTTCTTCTAATCCAATTAATAGAATGCAACATGAAATTATGTTTGTGGCTTTGTTCTCATCACTTGACATTTTGTTTACTGCTTCATTCAGATAGGCACTTAGTCTTGCCTATATTGACTTAAATAGCACAATCTGCTTGATACATGGTATGCTGCTTCATTTGCTATAGCATTCACCTTCAACCTTAACAACAGAGCAGTCAGAGATTTCCTCTCAGGACTAATGCTTATATACCCGGCTAATTTAATAGCCAACCATGCTGATTTTAATATTAATAAACTGGTGTATTCCGGCCATTTTCTGGTTAATGTTTCATTTTCAATGGCAATGCCTTGTCCGTAAGTCTTTGTATTTCTTACCTGTGGTCCAGGACAGCAGCTAAGAGAAAAATTTTGATTTTAAATACTATTACTGATTATTAATGTGCTTGGATGTCTGTGTACAGGAAGATGATTACCGGAAATTTGAGGAGTCTTTGAAGGAGGATGATGACGGTAAAGAAAATGATAACACTGCCAAAAGCTTTAGCCAAAACGATGAGAAGATTAAAGAGTTGCGAGTAGGAATAAAGGATTGGTAAGTTCAATTCTCCTAGTAAGTTTAAGCAATGTCATTGGCTTTATCCTTTTTCTTTTTGGTGCTTTAAGAGGAAGAAAAACTTTCCCATCCATGTAAACTGCAATGCTTTTTCGGGTTGAATTTGTTATGAGAGCTGATGAGCGTTTTGAATGAACTTGGAAAACATGTTCAAAGTATTAAAACTGATTGTAACTGGCTAAGTTGCACTCCTTTATTGTGTCAAATTGCTGATAATACATTATTCAGTCACATCTTACTAATTGTTATTGAAATTTCGCCTTACTCAAATTTGCAGGTGGACAAAGAGCAAATATGCGTATCTGAACCAACCAGCCATCAAGTCCATGGACACACCTAAACGAAGGGCATCAACCTACATCCCGCAATTTTACTGTTACAAGTCAGCTCCACCTCCAGCTACTACCACATTCAGAATTTTTTAGCAAAATCAAGGTGTTGTCATCCACCACCATCAATTTATAAGTACTTTGATATGTATTCAAGCCTTCATTTGCTGGCTGTGATTTCAATGCTTTATAAAGGTGTTCTAAATAAGATTCGTCTGTGTGTGTAGACATCCTGTTTTCCCCTAAAAACTGTCTTCTTATACACATCTTGTTGGTATCAAGTTTTGTTTCATGCAGTAGAACCTGTCTCAGGATTGGTTCTAATTAATCAATGAATAATGATTTGTATTATATGGAATGGGTCTTGATTGCAACACTCTTGTAGTTGCTGGTAATCGTCATTCCTACTTATTTATTTATTTAGTACATCTATACAAGATCACGAATGCAGAATCACGATCCTAATCATTCACAACTGCATGATGCTATGCATCAAATGCAACATAACTCGTCTAAATTTCCACTCCATTAATGTAAGGATTAACGAACTTCTTATTTCATTCCTTTAACATCAATGATATACAGAAAGGCTTACAAAAATGGATATTTATATGAAACCGCTCTTTGGTATCAAAACTGAAATGCCCGTCATCTACATCAAGTGAGAAAGCTGTGGGCTAATCAGAAATGTCAAACTCGTTAAATTTAGTAGTGGGTCAACATCATAAATTCAAATCTAGTTAATAACACGTCAGAGTTTCGTGTCACTGAATCCACAAAAGAAATAACAAAATCTAATCAATTATTTAAAAGTCAGAACTTGGTGATTTAATAATATTTATAGATCTTGAAAAGTGGTCTTAAATTGTAATATTGTAAATATTTTTTTTATTTAATTTAGTGTTTTTTTTAAATGAAACCACTCTTTCGTACCAAAACTGGGGAAAAAAAACAGAGAGAAGGAAATGTTGAGTTTTGCATGCGGAAATTTATATGTATATAGACCAATTGTTTTTGGTCTACCGAAGGACGAATCTTTATTACATATCTTAAACAAGTTTATTTAGAAGAAATGACATATGGTTTTCGATAAAGATTTAGATAGATCCGATCTTTGACCCAACTTGTAAACTCTGTGATGTGAATTAAATTTTAGACAATTTATAACATCAGCTGATGTAAACAAAAAATTTTAAAATTTAATCTTAATAACAAAATTTACAAGTAAAATTAAAAATCGAATTTATTTAAATATTTTCCTATGTTTTCTACCGTCTTAGACGGGCCAATCTGCCAACTTTATGGCACCACACTAATTTAATTTTCAATGCATATAAACAGTTAAAAATTCGTATAATTAATTAGCACAGAGAATAGGCATTATTATGCAGTCAGAATTCTGAGATCCAGCTCCAAAAACAGCCTAGTGCCTCCATCAATTTGGTTTAAATGAAAATACACGCCTGGTTTACAGCCCACTAATAGGTGGTTCTTGTGATTATTCAAGAAATCAAATGAGAAGACATTAATATATAATATTATATCGTATCACGTTATCGAATAATTTCTTGAATTACTATAAGACAAAGATTTAAAAATTATAAATTAAATTAATTGATCTAAATATTTCTCTCAAATTAAAACCTTCTAGCTGGACTTTTGGTAGGTGATGCATAATTAGCTGTTAGCATATGCATTTTCATGGTCTAGTCTTCTTTTCGTACCGGATTTAAAACCTTATCAAAACATATACTGTATATTTTTTTTTTTAATACAATTTGCCAACTGATTAGTCCTTTTTTTTAAGTAACATGTAACGACCTTCGTGCATGTTCGTAGAAAGTGTCAATGTACATGAGCATACCACAAGAAATTAATATAAACACGAGAGTTGACCCTTCAAAAAATAGTAGCATTCCGTATTAGATGTGGTGTATTGGGTGATTCAGTTATTTCATTTTTTTTCTCTCAGAAATGGATCCGATTCATTATATAATATTATAAATACTTTAATTTATATTGATTCATATCATTCATACATCATTCCACATCACCTAAGTGAGTGGTGTATCTCAATGTTGAATAAAGAATCCGTAACATGTAAGAATTTTCCTTTTTCTTCTAGGTGAATTGGTTGTCTACTGCATTATGTTCTGTCAAGATATTTTTGAAACAAATATTTTTCAAGAAACAAAATGGTTTTCAAACTTCATTATCCAATCACAATAATCAACAAAAGAAAACAAAAGTGCTATAACTATTTTAATCAAATTGTAAATATATTTTAATTGTGTTTTATAATATTTTGAATAGAATTCATGAACGAATTTATATTGAGTTGAGTTTGAATAGTTTGTATTTTTTAACATAAATTCAAAATTTTAAGCTTATTTAACCAAATTAGTGATGGGATGAAAAAGTTATCAAATGCTGAATTTTGATCAATTTTGTTTTGATTATTTTCGAACGAACTCTTACAAAAGTAAGTTTGATTTGATTATAAAACAAATGGGTAAATTATAATGAATTCCTTAGTAGTTTGGCTAATATTTACGTTATCTTTTTATGATTTATAAAACTATAATCTGTCCCTTATGGTTTAGGTTTTTCTGTAACATGGATGAAAAGTTAAAATTTTAACGGATTTGTGCAAAAAACCAAAAATATCCCAAACCAAATACCGCTCCACCGCGAAAAAAATCCTTTTGCTAAAGAGAAAGGGGTTGTATTTTATGTTAAAGTACATAACTAACCTTGATGCTTTAAATGACTAAAATAACCCTCTAAATTAAAAAATTTTAATCTCCTAATAGTACACTCTACGAAATATATAATAGGGGTGCTCATCTTGACCCATAGATCCAAAAAATTCGCTAAATCGATCCAACTCAAACTAAGAAAAGAAGGTACCTGAACTGTATTCTGAAACTAGGTCAGGAATTGGGTCACATTTTTGTGACCCGCCAGGTACTCAACCCGGTTCATTTCAAGGGTAATTTTGTAAATTTTGTTAATAGGGTTTCATCAAAAGTTAATACTTATTAGGGTTATTGGTAACCTCTCATAAACAGGAAGATGTTTATAAGAAACAGTCCTTCTTCCTCATATTTCCTTCCTCTTCCTTATCAATCATCTCTTCATCTTCCTCACATCCTCATTCTTCACACTCGCATCTATTGAGATATATTTTATGATTTAATTGTTATTGCTATTGACCTATTACTACTGGCTAGTTTATTGCTGTTAGGATATATTTTGTGATTTGGACTTAATTGTTGTTAATTTAATTGTGAAATTAACTTGTCTAAATATCACTATTTAAATTTTTCATACTTTTTACTAGTGAGGGTTGGGTATCCGGACAATCCGACCATCTTTTATCAGGTACCCATTTTGTATAGATAGATTAGAAGGTCTAAATTTTTTTTGACCCAGTCAATGAGGGTCGAGTATTTTTTTTAACTCATAAATCGAATACTCGATTCATGAACATTCCTAATATTTAACGATTTCAGTCTAATCCAAATTATAAGAGAATAAATTATAATTTTTTAACTATAAAAGAATAACGTACTTGTAATTTACTTAAGATAAATGGGAAATATTTAAGTTGATATGGTTTTTAACTCTACTTGTAGACCCTGTGGTATAAATTAAATGTTATGAAATCTATAACATCAGCTGATGTAAGAAAATTTTTATAAGATTTAATTTTGACCGTAAGATCTACAGGTAAAATTAAAGATCGGGGCATATTAGTATTTTCTTGAGATAGATGTGGTTGCCATGACAAAGTATAACATCTGGCAATATCTCGTTGAACCCCAATTATGTTAATCATGTTTTGATGATGAAACCACCTTTTAGCTGTCTCTTAAAATGAAAATAGATGTATATAAGTTACATCGGAGCAGAATTTGGCAACTATAAATACCCCTAGGTCTGATCATTTTAAGTAGATACTTCTACATTGATTACATATAATTCTTGAGCTATTTGAGAGAAATAGTGGGTACAAGTGTTGTAAATAGTGTAGGTAGTGAGAAAAGAGTTTAGAAGTGTAAGAGTTCTTCAAGTGTAAGAGTGGAGAGATAACAATTGTAACAAAGGGAGGTTGTGAGTGTAAAACTCTTGGCTCAACTAAAGGAAATTAGTGTGAGCAAGAGTGATCCTCATTTGTGTACAAGAGGTTATTGTCTCACCTACTTTGAAGAGACTTTTAGGGGCTGAACTTCAAGTTGTGAACTTGGTAGTTGCCTTGTAAGAAGTTCTTTGTTGTTGCAAGCTCCAAGCTTGAGAAGCTAGGGAGTTTGATTTGATTCTCTTAATCTCAATATTCGTATTTGTTCTTTAAACTTAAATTGTTGAATATCTATTGTATTCATTTGTGCTTAAGTTTTCATTTGGTGCATAAAGTTTGAATTTCTATTAAGCACATATATGCTAAGAACAAAGACGTTAACCTAATTCTTAATTCTTATTGTTGGCCCCAAATGCAATATCACAAATAACATAAATTACAAGACAAAATTTGATACGGGTTGATGCCTGGGTATGTAGAACTCGGTCACAAACGTAGGGTTTATATGCACAAGCGAAAAGTTGTTGTTAATAGACCTCCTTGATTAGCCACAAGGCAATCTTTTAACTATGATGCGAAAAGTAGTTGTTAATAGACCTCCTTGCTTAGCCACAAGGCAATCTTTTAACTATGAGCAAGGAATTGATCCAGAGCCTAATTGGCAGAAAATCAATACTTGGTGTTGGTTATAACCTCAAGTGCTCAATCTTGAATACACAACTAGATGTGTATAAGAGACAATTTTATCCCAATGCCCGTTCATCTCTTCAATAACTTCAACTAAGCCCAACATAGCTTTATTGAGGTTCTTAGCTCTTGATCTCGTAATTGGACCTTGTGGAACTTGAAGTGCGGATTCCGTGAGCCTATATCTAGCCTTTGTGGACAATTGATCACCATCACGTCCTTGGGATGTATCATGTCTTTCCCTTAGCAGGAGGACCCTCTTATTGTCACCTATATTTGGCATAAGAGACAGATTCCAACATTAAGCCGATCCTGAAGAAACTTGATAGTCACCAGGTAAGTCTAGCTTGTATGCGTTGTCGTTAATGCGAGCAAGGACTTTTTTCGGTCCATCACCACGTGAATCTAGCTTAGATTTTCTCTTGTTGGAGAAATCTCTCCTTGCGCCAATGAACCCATACCCAATCTCCTAGACTTACCTCTGTCTCTTATACACATCTAGAGGCATAACCCTCGACGAGAACCAAGGGAGGGGATTCACCACCCAGGAGGAGGGGACACGCAAATTGGCTTTCTCAAACCAACCTGTATCGAGATACAGACTCCCCTTAGACTGTCCACTTGGACACCCCTAGAGGAAACAACAAACCCAAGAAACACAACACTTTCTAAACAAAAGTGGCATTTCTTAAAGTTAGACAACTTTTCTTGTCTTAGAGCAAGTTGCTGCATCAAGGACCTGTTCAATATACACATCTAGATGTGTAATGTAACTCAAAAAATAGGGTTAAAATAGAGGACGACTTTTGATTTTTATGTGAAAGCTTAATAATGATTCATAATTATATAAATGTTATGTGCATTAGCTGATAGCAAGACTAGTAACTATATACTGATGGTTAGATGGTGGATGTGCATGGAAAGCGATTTTCCATTCATCACCTTCTCTCATCCTAATCGCCAAGATTCACTTTAGATCTATCTTAGTGTAAATGCTGGATCCATGTAGAGCTCATCAAGCATACACATCAAGACGGGGATAGGATGGCGATACTTTACCGTGATTTTATTGACGCGCGGCTGTCCATGCACATCCTCCATGAACCATCGTGTTTAGGTACTAGTATTGTAGGCACAAGACACGGGCTCATACTTTCTCTGACACGACCTTGACTAACTAGTTCTTTGACTTGCTGTTGAATCTCCTTAGTCTCCTCAGACTAGTTCTATAAGGTGACGATTAGGATCACGGCTCCGGCACTAAGTCGATTTGATGCTCTATGCCTCGAAGAGGAGGTAAACCAGATGGTATATCTTCTGGAAAGACATCACTAAACTCCCGCAAGAGAGCTTTAAACATACGTGGCGATTCCTGTCTCTTATACACCTCTACTTGTACACAACCGTTTTATGTGAGTGTACAAGACCATTGACAAATATACACTTCTGTACTTCTTTAACATTTAGATTTAGCAAACTCCCTTTCATTAGTCTTCTTTGACCTAAGTTCGGCCAAAGCCTTGTTATGCTCATCAACATTCTTTTTAATTTGATTTTGCTCTTGAAGGACTTGTTGGGGAGGTAGAGGATGCAACACAATGGTTTTACCACCCTCTTCAAATCTAAGACAATTAGTATGACCATCATGCAGTTTATTCCTCAAATTGCCAAGCGTCCAAAAAGTAAATGACTTGTTATTCAGAGGGACGACATCACACAACACTTTGTCATTATATTTACCTAGATTAATTGAGCATGTCTCTTATACACATCTAGATTGTATAAGAGACATAAGGTACCATTGCAGTCTATAGGTCTAGGTGGTTAAACGTTGGCAAATTTAGCTTATCTACCATGTATTGTGAAGCTATGTTCACGCAACTCCCATTATCAATAATTAAACCACAAGTCTTACACACTTGGACATGGCATTTGGTGTAGAATATGTTCTCACGTTGTACCTTAGTAGAATCGTCAGTGGCTTGAGCTCTAAGATGTTCTTAGTACGACAAGACTTGTCCATCCATGCGCCTCATGGTATTCATTGTCAACGTGAGAACATATTCCTGTCTCTTATACACATCTAGATGTGTATAAGAGACAGGTGTTAGTGTGTTTAATTGGGTTGGTTTTCAAGACGTAATTATTTGTTTCCCAATGCCCTGTCTCTTATACACATCTAGATGTGTATAAGAGACAGGCTTTGAGCGGTTAGGGGCCGAGGTATTACCTTGGATGGTTTGGGCCTTTGGCTTTGGCAGAATGGGGTTCTCCTTGAGTTTCTCCATTCTCTTGCTCTGTTCAGTGGTTAGTTCGAGGAAATCTCCAATTTGAACTGAAGTAGAGCTAGACTTGGATTTACCTGAGCCTTTTCTACCTTGTTTGCCCTTTGTAACAGCTTCTTTATAGTCCAAGTACTCGTGAAGATCAACCACGCCAAAGAATCTCCTTGTGGCAAGGATAGCATTTTTGTGGTTGTCACTCTGATTAAGCAAGATATACTTGGTCTCAAAGCTCACTCTGTCTCTTATACACATCTAGATGTGTATAAGAGACAGCCTCTCAAGATTGGAGCTTCCTTAATGCTCCTCGTGATAATGAGCAGGTACAAACCTCTTCAAGAACAGATTATATACCTAGGTCACCTATGAGCCAAAACAGTCATAAAACGTCGTTTTATTCGATACCCACCAAGTCATAGCATAGTCGAAAAGCGGATACACCAACTTATATTTCTTTTCATTTGAATAGTCATAACAATCAAACAAAAAGTCTACCTTTTGTTCCCGGTTCAAGTATTCTTCAGATCGGCTTTACCTTGGAACGTGGGCATGTTTGGTTTGAGAAAGCCAATTTGCGTGTCCCTCCTCCGGTGGTGAATCCTCCTTGGTTCTCGTTGAAGGTTAGGCCTTGGAACTTGCTCTAGATGTGTATAAGAGACAGGAGTTACCTACTGTAACAAAATTCAAGAAGAACAAAGAGATGCTTGTGGTTTGCCTCAAGTACCTAAACCTGATGGTTCATGGAGGATGTGCATGGATAGCCGTGCCGTCAATAAAATCACGGTAAAGTATCGCCACTTTGCATTGCGTTTTTGCATCTCCTTGTTCCTTTGTTGCACGTCCTTTCCTGCCATAGTCACAAAACAAAGACTAAAGAGAAAACTACTTTCAAAACCAAACATGGTTAGTATGCTGTCAATAATAGACACCTCACTCTTTGGGGAGTAATGCACTCAAGACCTCACTTTGGGTTTTATCACTCTTAATGATCTCACCTTACTCTTTGAAAATCACACTTCACTCAAAGATTCTCTTATGAAGCCTTTATACACATCTTTTTGTGATCTTATTGTTTTTTTTTGTGAGATGTGTATAAGAGACAGGAATGAGCCTTTGGGCTATCATTTTGATATGTTACATAGAACGTTTAAACACCCTAGACCTTATAGATGTGTATAAGAGTTGAGGTGGAGGATTCTAAGACTAAATTATTCAATGTGGATATAGTTTTAATAGTTAATTTGATCCTACACCCATTAAATTCCTTTAAACCCAATTCTTGACACTCTAGATGTGTTATACACATCTAGATGTGTATCAAAATTGCAACTACATCTGCACCACAAGAAGAGAATAATAACCGACAATGTGCAGTAATGCGCAGCTACTATACGTATTTTAGCTAATTTATTAAAAAAAATATTTACATAGATTCGATTTTTATCCATATTTATAAATTTTACGATCAAAATTAAATCTTATAAAATTTTTTTATATCAATTGATAGCTTATAAATTCAATAATATTTAATCTACACATATGGGGGTGGGATCAAAAATCCTATCTATTAAAAATATTATCCCACATTAAATTAAAAAGAAAGAATACTTACCCTCACCCTATAAATAGAGGGGTCTTGTACACAATTGAAAAATGAAAATTGATGGAGGCTATAGGCTGTTTTTGGAGCTGGATCTCAGAATTCTGATGTGCATAAGAATGCCTATTCTCTGTGTTATCCATAATTGTACAGAATTTTTAACTCACACAACCATTGAAAATTAATATTTTTAAGGATAAGGGACCAAATTGGTCGATACCTTAAAGATAAGGGACCGAATGTATGTCTGTCTTTTTCCCATCTACCAAGGTACAGCACTTTTTTCCTTTGATTGAATCTAAAAACTGCTTTCTCCACCCTCTGAAAAAACGCGTTTAATTCTCAAAATTTTTTTTTTTATGATGAAATAACGGAATGATTGTCTTTTGATGGATACACCACTCACTCTAAAAAACACATAAGAATGATCAAAGTGAATGTTAACCTTCAATACGAAATTAAAGTATTCATGTTTTCTTATACACATCTATTGATGTCTATTAGAGACATCTAGATTGCAGTCGATCCCCACCACTTCTAAGGACTCTCCTAAAGCGCACGATCTCAGTACAATCGCCCATAACAGTGTTGATAGGTTTTTGAATTTTGAATTTTTATTTGATTTGATTTGATTTTATATTTCTGAGATGATTTATAAGTTTTTTTTTTTTACTTTTATGGTGCAAATTCGCAATAAAAGATGTTTCCAAAGGGGAGAGGAGATCAGTGGGTTGAAGTTATCTCTTACACAGCCTAGAGCTGTTGTTTATCATAATTTCTTGGTATTATCTTTTATTTTTGTTGTTTAATTAGTGAATTTTATTGGGTTTATGGAATTTGTTTTAATTTTCTGCGTAAGTTGATTGGTATATTAGCGAGAATGTAGTTTGATTGGAAATGAAATTTCTTCGAACAAGTCGATAAAAGTTCATGGAATTTGTTTGATTCTTCTGTATATGTTGATTTATGTATGTGGTTGAATGTGTGAAGGGTAATATGTCTTTACGCGTATGCAAGTCGTTTTAACTGAGATAAATCTTGTTATTAATTGGTGCGGGTTGATTTGTTGCCTGGACTAGGATTTGAAGGTTCCCAGTCTGTAATGTCGATAAAAATCTTGAAATGATGCTTGATTTTGTGGGCAATCTTGTGTTTATGTATGTATACGGTATGCATGTTTGAATTTGGTTAGAAAACATGATATTCAATTTGTGTGGTGTCGGGCATCAGTTTTACTTGTGCTCCAGTTAGAAGTAGTGAGTTATGGGAAGAGAGAGAAGATCAGTTGAATGATTCTTATTTGGGCCTTTTTTCTGCGCTTTATTTATGCAGTCCAAAGAAGAATGTGAATATCTGATTGATCTTGCCAATAGCCTCAAATGCAAAAGTCAACAGTTGTAGATAGTGCTACTGGCAAGAGTACAGATAGTAGGTTTGTATCCTTTCCTCGCTTGACATGTAGTTTGTGCTTAAGAGATGAATTTTTTCCATATATTCTGTCTATCATCATTTACGTGGAAGCTTTATGTGATTTCTTTTGCAAGCAGAGTTCGTACCAGCTCCGGAACATTTCTTGCTAGAGGACGTGATAAAACTATTAGGGAAATTGAGAAAAGAATTGCAGATTTTACCTTCATACCTATGGGTATGTTTTGAAGATTCTATTAATGTCATTTGTCTTTTAGGGATACACATTTTTCTAATAATAGCAACAGAATCATCATGAATAGAAGTCTCCAATACATATTCACTTCACTATGTCTGACCTGCTATGTTCAGGTTTTTGTACCCATCTTTTGTGCCTTTCAATGGTTGTCATGCTGTTGTTGTTGCTTTTTCTCAACATTTAGTCTTGGTGATTGACTTAATATTTTGCAACATCCTCAAGGCTTTTCTTTCTCATCATTGAGAATTCTCCTTGTTACTGTGTTTGTTATGTACAAAACTATATTTTCTGCATCACCACCTCTTTGCTGCCATTGAAGAGCTCTTACTCTTTTTGTTCTTGTTTGCAATCTCTAACTTATGCTACAACTCCTCCAGTGTCTTTTGGTATTAAAATTGTTCAGGATTTTTTTCGCGAAAGCAATAATTTGTTTGAATCTTGTTTGATCTTTTTTATCATGATGCTAATTCACTATTTTACACAGAATTTTGAGACAGTCATAAACTTTTTGTTCCCTTAACAATAATTGGGCTTTTGTGTTTATGCTCTCTTATGTGTACTTCGGCCATGAATTTTGGAATTAATGTACAAGAATGGGGAGGGACTTCAAATTCTCCTGTATGAGGTGGGTCAGAAGTATGAGCCCCACTTTGATTACTTTGTTGATGAGTTCAATACCAAGAATGGGGGCCAACGCATAGCTACAGTTCTTATGTACTTGTAAGTTATCTTTCTTCTTGTGGTTGTGTGCATAGTGTACTTTTGCATTTCTTACTTGCATAGGCTAATTTCCTCTCCTTGCACAATTTTGAGCAGGTCAGATGTTGAAGAGGGTGGAGAAACAGTTTTTCCTGCAGCCAAAGGAAATATTAGTGCTGTACCTTGGTGGAATGAACTATCTAAATGTGGAAAAGGAGGGCTCTCTGTAAAACCAAAGAGGGGTGATGCTTTGCTGTTTTGGAGCATGAAGCCTGATGCCACTCTTGATCCTTCAAGTTTGCATGGTTAGTTATTGTGATTATTTTCTTTTTATTCCTGTTGTGCTGAATGCACAAGTGGCCTGTAGATCGGGTGTATGTAAGTTTTTCTGGACACTCATGGATAACACATTTACGATAGGTTAACATCCATATGATTTATCACGTGGTTTGGTCTATTAATTTGTGCATGATTTATGACATAGGCCTTAGATTAGTCAATTATTTTAAAGATAAGGGACCAAATTGGTTTGCTGTGATAGATAAGGGACCAGCTTGGTCAATAAAAAGCACTTGGTCTTTTTCTCTTTGGAGATTATATGAGTATGTTTTAATATAGTAGTCCTGATGGCGGTTGTACTTGACTGGTTTTAAAGTGCTTGCCTTTTTCTTCCTTGCCTCATGCTACATTGAGTAGTTGCCATTCTTAACATTTTTGTCTCAAGTCATATGTGTAAAGTTGTTTACTAGTCTTCTGATGTCCATTTGTAGGCGGTTGCCCTGTTATCAGAGGGAACAAGTGGTCATCAACAAAATGGATGCGGGTCCATGAGTACAAGGTGTAATTTACTGTGCAAAAGGTACAGTTCCTAACTTGGATGACAATATTAGTGTTTGATGTTTAGTTAGTTGAACAGTGTTGTACATCAGCTAATTTATGTCCAATTCTTCCTTTGCGACATAGTCGACATTATTGAATATTCAATTTGAAAGCATATTATAGTACTTATTATAGTGGTATATGTGTCTATTACAGATTAGTTTTGAACTTGTAATGTATAGGTTGACCTCTCTTCTCATGAACCATGCTGATTACTCCATTTTCTAAATAAAGATTTCTGCGAACAGTATAATAAATTTAGATAAAGCTCTTAGGGCCTCTACATATTTATCTACAAAAGTTTGTATTGATGTGTTCTCTTTGACATTTTTGGAAACATCTTGTTTTCTGTCTTTTTATTTCCTTTATATGTTACCCATACTCTGACACATAACTTGATGGATGCATGTTTATACATCACTTGACTAGTCAAAATGTACAGACATATTCTTGGCAGATGGTTTATCATAACCAGTTAAAATGTTCACTAATATTCTTCTTTCAAGTGTCTTTGTTTCTTTTGGCATGCAAGGTCTTAGATATTACCAGTTCATAATAGTTTCAAAGGAAAGAGAATGGGGATGAAAGACAAACAAACAAACATACCAAACTTTAATTCCACTAAGTAGGGTCGGCTGCATGAATTTGCTACGTCATTGCGCTCTATCATGGACCATATCTTCCTCAATTCCTAGATGAGTTATATCTTTCCTACAAGTTATCCACCAACTCTTTTTCGGTCTTCCTCTACCCTCTTATATTGACTACTCTCTCTAAAATCTACTCGCTTGACAGGCGCTTCTACGGGTCATCTTAACACACGACTTAACCACTTTAAGAGTGTTTCTCTCATATTCTCATCAATAGATGCTACTCCAATCTTCTCACGAATATGCTCATTCCGTATCTTGTCCATCCTAGTATAGCCGTACATCCATCTTAACATTTGCATTTCTGCTACTCTCATCTTTTGCTCATGTGTGATTCATTTCCCAACACTTAGACCCATAGAGTGACAAATGACATTAATAGAATCTTCGAAACATACCCATAGGTATGAAGGTAAAATCTGCAATTCTTTTCTCAATTTGTCTATATATTCACATAAGAGATGTAGCTAACAAGAGAACCCTTTTGCTTCAAGTGTCTCTCTCCAAACCTCGAGTTTAGCATTAACCCAATTTTTTGTTTCATCATCTGCAAATAACATACACCATGGTATTTCCTGTTGTATGTGCCTTGTAAGTTCATCTATTACCAATGCAAATAGATAAGGAGTTATAGCTGAACCTTGGTGTAAATCTAGATGTTATCAGAGCCAGTGTGAGAACACCAGATATATCTCACACTTGTAAGATCCGCATCCCTATACATCACCTTTATTGATTCTATAAATGCTACTCTAACTCCTATTTTTTCTAAAACTCTCCACATAACTTCTCTAGGGACTCTATCGTATGCCTTTTCAAGATCAGTAAAAATCATATGTAAATCCTTTTCTTTATCTCGGTATCTCTCGATAAATTGTCTTAAGAGATGTATGGAGTGTAAAAGTTGATCTCCTTGGAGATAAAACTAAACTGATATTTGACACTCATAGAAAAGATAGATACCCACTTCTAAAACCCCTCATCAGGTTTCATCAGAAAACTCATTAATTTAATACCTCTGGAACGTTACAGTTTGTAACCCTGTTTCATAGATACACATCGATGAGAGTATGAGTTTTTCCATTGGTCAAGCATCTTTTACTCTTAAACACATTTATTGAAAAGATTGGTAAGCCAACTCATGCCCTTCTTTCTTAAGCATTTTCATGCCTCAATTGGGATATCATTGGGGCCAACTACTTTTCCTTTCATCTTCTTCAAAGCCTCCTCCACCTTTGATGCTTGAATCCTTCGATAATACATTATGTTTTTATATTCCTCAAACTTAGCTAACTCTCCTAGAATTATATCGTCTCCATTGCCTTCAGAGAATAGTTGATGGAAGTATCTCTCCCATCTTTCTTTAATTTCCTCATCTATTACTAGCAACTTATTATTTTCATCCTTGATGCAATTGATTTGGGTTAAATCCTTCGTCTTATGGCCTCTTGCTGTAGCAATTTTTTTAAATATCTCGCTCCCCATCCTTAAATTCTAATTTTTGGTAAAAATCTTTAAAAGTCCTATCTCTCGCTTCACTTACAGCCTCTTTTTTTTCCTCTTTTTTAGCAAGTTTATATTTCTCAATATTTTTGTCACTTCTACAATTATATAGAGCCTTATAGTTAGCCCTCTTAATTTCGATTTATCTTGTACACCTTCATCCAAGGACCAAGATTAGAGCTTAAACGGATGAAGGTGTACAAGATAAAATCGAAGTTAAGAGGACTAACTATAAGTCCCAAATACTTTGCCCTAACAAATCTTCCTTAAAAATTTCTTCTTTTTCTTCCTTTAAATTCCTCCACTTAATTCTAGGTGATCTAAGTAGGTTCCTTTGCCTAATGTGATGTTTAAGCCTCAAGTCCACCACCAAAAGCCTATGTTATGAGGTTAAATTTTCTCCAAGTATAATTTTACAATCTCTACAAATCCTTCTATCTCTTTCTTGTGAGGAGAAAGTCGATCTGTGATTTTGTTGAACCACTTTTAAAGGTAACTAAATGTTCCTTCCTTTTTTGAAAAAGTATTGATAATACAAAGGTCGAATGTCATTCCAAATTCTAAAATGTGATTTTCCTTCTTCATTTCTTCCCTATAACCATATCCACCATGCACTTCTTCATAATCCTCATTATCTCTTTTCACATGTCTATTTAGATTACCTGATCCTATAAAACTTTGCTCTTCTTGGGGGGACACTACCTATCAACTCATCTAAATCCTCCCAAAACTTAGCCTTAATGGACTCATCTAGACCTATTTGAGGCGAACAGACACTAAATATATTAATAGTTCCACGTCCTAAAATTAGTTTAACACTAAATATATTAATAGTTTCACATCCTAAAATTAGTTTAAGGGACATAATCCTTTCTCCTTTCCTAGTCACTTGAACTACATCATCCTTCATCGACCCATCTACAATAATACCTACCTCATTTAGTGTCCTGTTTACTCTTGAGTACCAAAGTTTAAATCCTGAATTATCTAATAGTTTAGCCTTTTCTCCTACTCATTTTGTCTCTTGTAAACACAAAATATTAATTTCTTCTCCTAATCACTGTATCTACCATCTTTATGGATTTACTAGTAAGAGTTCCAATATTCCAAGTTCCTATTCTATTCTTATAGAATAAAGAATATTTTTCTTCCCCACTGCCCCCCCTATTATGTGAGGATCCTTGCATATTTTTCACTACACCCGAATCCCCATGGAGATGTAGTGGCCCTTGCCCACTATTTGCCGCACTCAGGCATTGCAACACGTCGCTTATGGAGAATGCCCTAGCATTAGCTCAATATCGTAGTGGATTCATCTCATAAGATTGACAAAGTTTTACACTGGCTGTCGACCTAACGCAACCCTCCTCCTTTATCCGGGTTTGGGACCGACTATGCTTAGAAAACTCAACACAGACGGAGTTAGAATGGGGATGAAAAAGCTCTTCTTTATTGATGGTCAGAAGGAAATAAAAAAAATATTCCATGTTTAAGCACTCATTTTCTTATAGACTACTTGTTTCTTTCATGTTGATTTGTTGTGTCTAACTGCCTCCGCTTAACATAGCTTTTGTCTGCATCTAACTCTAATTCACCCTAAATTATGTTTTTCTATTCTTTATTGTAGTGTAACTGGATAAATAGTCTTAATGCAATCCACAATTATCAAATGAACTCTTCTTGGATCCCCAAGTGAAAGAGCATAAAACGCATGGAAGGAGGGGTCCTAGTCCAAAAGGGGCCAAAGTTTTTGTTCATAATACAAATAGAGACTCAGAATTGGAACTCTAATAGGCAACTTCAAAATCTATAAAAATCATGTTTTCTAGAGTACCAAATGAGTTAGTTTTTCTGTTTTTTGGTACCTATCTTTTCTATGACGTCATACATAAGAAAGAGGGAACGGTGGGATGAGATTTCTGCTCAGCCATCAGTTTACTAGTATAATTAGTTCCATAGTCGAGTCATACCCTGAAGCCATTTCCTTTTCATGTACTATTTGTTTTTCTATGAGCTTTTGCCCTTTCTTTGGACACCCATTGCTGTTATGGTCAGAAAGAATAAGATGATGGGAATTTTACAATGTTTCTAATCATTCATAGTTGTAGGTTTAGCTGAGAAACAATAACAGGGCTAAAAAGTGGAGATCCTATATATAGTCGATGATTATACAGACTTCCTGAGTTGTATTTCTTTCCACTGAAAATGAGTTGTATTCATAACAGAAAATGTGGTGAACAGATTTTCTTGTTTTTAAGATGACTATTCTGCTAATCAGAAAAATCGTTTATCTATTTATTGAGAGAGAAATTATCTTTATGACCCCGCTAGAAACTGCTGTTACATCGCCTCTAGCATTACATTGAGTTTGAACATTTTGTAAGCAGGAAATTTAAATTTGTAGTATTCCTAAAGCATAGAAGTTATTTGGACTAATTTTGTGAGTTTCAAAACTCCAGGTCCTAAAAATCTCGTATAAGACCCTGACCAATAACTCATTTTTAACCATAATCTGCGAGTAGTTTTTAAGCTCTACCTCAACGTCCTGTTGTAAATGCGTTTATACAAATCTCTGTGTATAACAGACAGATATATGTGATTTGCTAGTTGCCATTCCTCTGTTTCATTTTATTTTCATATAAAAGTCTGGCATCAAATTATCAAGTCATTTTCGAAAATCTATAAAGCATAAAATGATATTTGATTAAAATGTTTTACCATCAACATTTCATCTAGATGAATGGCCATTATGGAATGAACTTTCCAATTTAAGAATTTTTATTTTTTATTTAGTATGTCACTTTTAAATTGGAAAGTCTATTCTAACAGGAATGACCATTCTAACTAAATCTTGAAAATCTCATTTCTAAAACAAATTTGAGAAAAACTCATTCTAACTCTAACTTGAAAAGAGAAAATTTTGTGATGTGAATTTTATCCTTTATTTTGAAATTTGAATCCAAGTATAGTATCTACAAGTAAACATAATTACCTGTAAAATAAATAAATAATTAAAAGGCAATTTAGACCATATATGGACAATTATTATTATTATTATTATTTTGCATAGCTATCTAACAAATATAAACCCTTTTAAATAAATATATTATTATAAAATTAGCTTAATTTTACTATTTAATATGTATTTGTTGCAAAAAAATTACTATTTATTTGTTATCTTTAACACAAAATATGAATAAAGATAATCTAGATGTGAATAATAACATGAATCTAAATAACAAAATAAAAATTTGTTATATTTCTAAAAAATGAGGGATATGTAAGTCAAATTAATATAAAATTCTTTCCATTCTAAAATTTAAAAATCATCATACAAAATACTAAAAAAAGAATACTCATTCCATTCTACCTATAGTCACCAGACATATGATGGGAATGAATATTCTTGCAATCTTATGAGATGAATCCACTACGATATTGCGCCTGTCTCTTATACACATCTAGATGTGTATAAGAGACAGGATATGACACTAGATCCCATATCAACGGAGGAATAATCATGTACTTGAGAATATTAATGTAAAAAGGTAATTTAGTCACATTGAACTATTTTTTTATTATAAAATTAATACAATTTAATAATTTTATTAATTCTTGTATACCAATCTAAAACGATAATTAAAATGATACGAGGGAGTATCTTTGAACATTAGGAAACTCCTTGGGAATACTTTTGTGTGACATTACAGGTCAGTATTTTGTGAGAAGTAGATTTAAATAAGGAGTTTCCAAATGTAAGGGAGATAATAAATATGAAATTGAGAATTGTAATGAAAACTTAGTGTGTTTAACTAGTGTCGATCTGATATATCGTGTCAACTCGGTGTGATCAGCGACACTCAAATACAATTTAAATTGATCGAAAGTAACACTTTAATTCTGAAAGAGGGGTTAACTCCACCATTGCCCCTAACCCAACGTTTCCCTCTTTCAAATGAAAAAGTTAGTGTGTTCAACTAGTGCCGATCTGATCTACCTTGTCAATTCAGTGCCATCAGTGACGGTCAAAATTTTTTTTTATCTAAAATAATATTCTAATACTGAATTTTAACTCCCCCATTGCCCCAATCCCACCGTTCCCTCTTTCTTTATCTATTTTTGTAGCTACTTGGTAAGTATTAAAATTTTGATTACGCATACTTACTTGCTGCATAATTGTGTATTAATTGTATAAAAGTACATAATCAATAATGTGTGGAATTTAAAATTTTTACTTTCTTGTCATGGATTTACATACAGTACAAGAAAAGTATAGAGATTATACTTTAAAATTGCAGTAAAATTTTCAATATGAAGAGACGTCGATATGACAAGTCGCACAAATGTTTGGTAAAAAGTGTTATCTTATACAAATCTATTTGTATATAATTCCATAAAATTGTGATAGGTATCTCTTATTTAATTAACTAGTTCCTTAATTATTTTTCTCCCTTTTTTCTCTTAATCGTGACTTTCACGATCAAAATTTTGTTTTAATTTTTTTATTTCTTCCAAGACGCATATGTACTTCTTCTTAGTAATACTATAATATGTATGTATCACATATACATATATATATATATACACATATATATATATATATATATATATATATATATAATATTATATATATATATATATATATATAATAGCTTAGAATCTCAATCGAATTGGGTTTAAGGAATTACAATAATTCTAATCAGTTTGAGTCAAGAGTATATAAATAAATATAAAGTCATTAGACTTTTAATATGTATTACAACTTAACTTCTAAAATTAGAACTTATTACAATTAAATCCCCCAAAAAGTTAATTTATCTCATAAATTAATCCATAAGTATCTCATACTTATCAAAATCATTTTAATCCTGAATTAATTATCTTTAAGTGTGTGACCCTTTAGGTTCCCAGTAATCACGTTGGCAATAAGTATAGATTATAATGTTAAATTAATTAAGATTAGATAAATTAAACACCTTTAATTTATCATTAATTCTCCAATTAATTAATTTACACTTATAAATATTGGCTTCTAACAAAGTATCATGACCACCCAATTGTTGAGATATATCAAGTGGTTCGACATCACCCATGCATGATTTAGTTCTCGTATAATTATTATTTTTTCACCAACCTATATCTCGATTAATTCAAGAGTACATATATAATGCCAACTCTTATTGACATAATCAATTTACTTCTTTACCATAAATACAACTATTTCACTTTGCGCAAACATTTTCGAATCGTATTTCAAGAAGTGCCCATACTAGAATATACTCTCCTATTATAAGGAGTGGTGAATCATGTATTGGTCATATCTTATCTTATCGTGATTTATATTATATCCGAACTCTACAGCATGTGGAACTTTTTAAGAGTAACGACTAATAGAATCAAAGTATAATAATCTCACAGTCAAAATAAACTCATGACTCAAGTTAAAGGACCACTACACAACTATCACAAAGAGATTTATCTACTGGTATTTAAATAATAATTCATGTGGAATACTCTTAGCGGGTCAATCCGATGCACTTATTCTCAATAAGCATCCACATACAATTATGTGCTAATCTATCCATGTCAAACACAACAACTAAGGATATTTACAAATAAAATATAATTACATCATAACTATTTATGATTTATATATATAGATTTTATTAAAAAAATGTCATATTACAAAATATACATAAATATAAAAGTGTAATTCATCATAAATGTGCTTTAAAACATACACTACTATTAATTAGTACCTAAACGTCTTACCATTACTAGTAACACATATTATCATTTGAAGGATTTTTCACAGGTGATATCAAATGTGAATAATCGAGATATCTTGACAAGTATGTATTAGATGCCAGGCAAATCATGTCACATAATCATGGATTAATTGCACCAAATTAATTCATGTCTGCATATCATCTAGGTAGTCTACTAATTGTAGAGAAGATTTTCATTTACCTACAATTAAAAACTCTCTTTTTCATTGCCAAATGAATGAGTAGGTATCATATATATTCTTTCTCTAGAAGGCTTTTTGATTTCTTCATCCAATAAACTTGATTTGAAATGTCACCTAGTAATTAATCATAGGGCTGGTTTCAGAAGTAGGCCTGTCTCTTATACACATCTAGATGTGCACTAAACAGCCATAGTTCTTAGTTCAATAGTAACTCAATTAACTTTTTCTGGATTTAATATAAAATTTACATGATAATTCCTCCGTTGTTATTGAAATTTTTAAAAAATATCAAGAAAACTAAAATATTTTTAAAACTCTTGAAAAATAAAATCGTATAAATACATATATAGAGAGTAATTTTTATATTACGTTAAAATTTAACTTTTGGATCTACAATCTGAATACAGCCCTATGATTAATTAGTAAGTACTGTCTCAAATCAAGCCTATTGACTGTATAAGAGATACTTAATCTCTAAAATTTAATCCTGTGATATTTTTAGTTTCTAAAGTTTTATAAAAATCAAATCATTAAAAATGTCTTTTATTTTCTATAATCCATAATAATGATTTAAAAACGGAAAACGAAACAACTCTCTGTTATTTATCTCATTGCATGTATAATTGTAATCTTAAATGGCTGGTTTATTTGGTTGGTTTACCTTTTCTTATCTTAGTTCCTTGCAAAATTCTTCGTGTGGCAAAACATGACCAATCTAATATTCTTGGGCCCATATCACTCATTACTAATTAATTTGAGATAAAAACTCATATGGATTAACGCACGTTAATGAATTATTTTCACTTGCTCTTTTTTAAACATTATGGGATCTTAATATCGTGTCCATGATGCTGGAATGGAATATAGTAAATATTTTCCCAAACATATATACCAGCGTTTTTTAACGGGTTTATGCTTTTTTGGTAGAGGGGTCTGATCTCTCGTTAATACTCGTGATTAACATTTTAAATCGAGGCCCTGTCGACAGATATCAATCGTCTATAGGAGCAAAAACATCACCTCACAGATAATTCTATGATGGTGACAATAATCATCCAAATTTGCAGAGCAGGATTGAATTGTCATTAATGCCAATACTTGGTTCTTGACTAGTCTATGTTTTGCAAAATACTCGATACAAGGCATCTTAAAAAATGAAATATTCACTAATTGATTACATGAATTTGATTGAATTTAACACTAGCTAAATGATTGAACATTAGGGTGTATATGAACATAAACGAGTCGGACACTCTAGTATTCAAATTTGTTTGATTATTTTAATGAAATTAAAATTTTGTTTAAATTTGGTTAATTTATCTTTTGAATCGAACGTAAACGAACTTTTATCGAGTCAAATTTGAATCGAACTCGAGTAGTTTATAATTTTTACATGTAAATTTAAAATTTTTAATTGTAGGTAAATGAAAATCTTCTCTAAAAAGTTAGACATGCTCAAGAGTCTGACATGATATGACATCATCAAGACTGACTTATACACATCTAGATTAAATTTAATTCGAATATCAAATAATTTTATTTCATTTACTGTGACATTAACAACATGAGAAAAATTGGTTAGACAAATGACCCCAAGCATCAAAAACCATAACTAACCAAATGTTACTATCTATGTACAAAAAGAAGTAGATCAAGCAAAAGATTTTCCCTATTTGCCAAACCCTGCGTCTCCATATGCAAACGTTTGCATATTTAGATGTGTATAAGAACTAATCCATCAATATAGGACTGTATAAGACACATTTTCTTGTAAATAGAAAATAAAGAAGAGGTAGGTTTGGGAATGTAAAATCCGATCAATGACTATAATTTGAAAACTACATTTAATGGCCATGATATCTACATGAATTTGTTGTTAATGAAAAAATTTAGGTTCTAAACATATATAGCACTTGCGTCGTGTTACATCGAAAAGAATATAAGAGAAATTTGGACAAATTATTTGCATTACAAGTGAACTAGGTTTTATGGAAATGCAAATTAGGTGTAATTATGGATGTGGGTTATGGGAAATCCATTCAAAGACGTCCAAACTATTTTAAAAACTATATTTAGTGCATGATATCTACATGCTTGACCTAACTTGCACCGACCTACATGAATTTTATGAGAATTCAATATGAATGAAACTAGACCTTATGAAACGGAAAATTAGGTCTAATTTTACAAATTCATATTGAATTCTGTTTATAATTCCAATGCTGTGTTTGCATCATGGCTCTACTAAGGTTTTTTTTTTTTTTTTTTTTTCCGATGACTCTACTCAGGTTTTTCATAGAATTGGCTCCCGGGAGGAGGGGGAACAGAAGTACATTGTTTCGTTGCCCGAAAATCCTTTTATTTACTATTACAAAACAAATGCAATGAGAAGTCTTTAGAGCTGTTTCGTTCACATTTAAAATTATCAAATTTGGAATGAAAATCATTACTTTTTATTAATTTGATTTGAAATCGCAATGTGTTTCGCTATATTAATGACTTAATTAATTTAAAACATAAAGTTTTTCAAGTAGGGAAGATTTCATTTTTATTAAATTAAATCCATTAATAATACTGAATCAAATAATATTTATGAATGTTTTTAACTTTAATTCTCATTCTCCCCCCATATCCATAAATCAAACACCACCTCAATTTTTTGAAGATTTCAATTGTACATCAAGAGATGAATAACAGAAAGTTTTGATTTCCGTGGCTTAGATATGTGATGGATGTTGTACGTATTGCAACACCAAATTGTATCGATGTTCTCCTTTCTTCAGCAGTTTCGAGTCCATGACTCGATGCGGGTGCTGAGAAAACTAAATATAAAAGGTTGCATTTGGATTGTTGGATTTGAAAAAATATTTGAAATTTATTAATTTGTTAGAAAGATTTGTAAAATTAAAATAAATGAATTTAAAATATATTTAATGCATCAGTACTGATGCATGCATGCATGGTTTTTGACTTATTTGTCTCACAAGATAAGATGAAAGTACTAATACTTCCTTTTCTAGGCTCTTCTAGCTAAAAGCTCCATTTCAACTTCCAAGCTGCAACTTGCTGCACTGCACCTACCAAAATAGGGAATGTTAAGTAATCCAAAAACCATTGAAAAATCTCCCAAAAGATAATGTAGGCAACCATTATTTGTCAAAATGCTACTTGTCATAATGTAGGCAACCATTATTTATCAAAATGCTACTTGTCATACCAGGTAAGTTTTGACCCCATGAGGTGAGAAAAGGGAAATTTTTTAAGGACCTTCCGAATTAAGAGGCAACGGACAAGGATAACGAAATGTAAAAGAAAAATGCCGATAATTTTTTTGTAATTTATAAGTCATAAAATCAAATCATCAAAAGTAAATAAAGATCCATTACAGTTTCTCTATTATAGTTTCTCTTTAAAAGAAAAAAAGGGCAACGGATAAATCCCCATAATGTTTAAAGATGTATATAAGAGACTAGGTGCTTGTAGTCGTGATATCTGATCACTACATGAACTAGATTGGATTAGAAATGGTGCTTAATTAATCTAACTCCTTGTGGTACGTAGGCTATAAGCGTCACATATATCCAATAATGCATGTTATTTAGAGCAAGAACTTTCATATCTATTCATAAGATAAATTTGGCCAAATATGAATGATATTGGACAATGTCTGTGAATACGGGCAAATCTAGTTCCATGTCTAAGATACACATCAACATTTGCCTGCTATTGAGGTTATCTAGTAATCTAGAGATGATTTGCATCAACCTAACACGGATTACTCTTTTCGTGGCCACATATATTATTACAGTGCATTATTTTACCACTTTATATGTATGCCTGTCTCTTATACACATCTAGATGTGTAAAGAGATAGGTTGAAATTCAAGAGATAATTTTAATTAGGGATTGGAATTACGGTATATAATTTTCGGAACACATAAAATGGTTTTAACAAGTAATATTGAATTTACAACTTTGTAAATTATTTTTGATACTATTAATATATTAATTATACCTTAAAACAAAATCATTACAAGAAGGTATCTTGATTTGCTACACTTCTTGTCTTTTCTAACTTTGAGTTGCTTCAATGAATTATGAAATTGATGTGAAATTAATTATATTCCGTATATAATCCATGGATTTGATACATCAAATTTTGCCCGTTCTTGAGGTAATTAATCTACTAATCTAAAGATGATTGCATCAATCTAAGATAACAATCTCGCTGTGTTTTGAATATTTGTACAATATAATATAAGATGCTTTAATAGATGTAATTTTGCACTGGGTGCAATCTTTTACAAACGGTAGAATTTTTCATTAATTATACCTTAAAATAAAATATGTACGAGAGGTATATCTAGAATTGTGTCTCTACCAGCTTTGTGTTTTTTAATTATAAACTTGATTTGAAATGTCACCTAAAAGTAACTAAACAGCGGGCTGGTTAATTTATTTAGTTGGCTTACCTTTTTCTTTTCAAGGTTCCTTGTAGAACTCTTCGCGGAACAAAATATTTATGTATATATGACCACTTTGAAGGCCCTCAAGACATTCCAAAGGCAAAAAAAATATTGTTGTTTTTGGATGAGTGGATTTGAATTGTAGGAAGGATTTGAAATGAATAAATTTGAATTAAATAGATTTGAAATGACATGAAAATTAGATAAATTTGAAATTCATTCAATTAATTATTAAAACGTCACTCTTATTTGTTAGTAAATTTTACATCCGCAATTAAATCTATTTATTTATTTGGATAATTCAAATAAATTTGAATTTGAAATTTAAATTACTAAATTTATTCAAATTTTTTCATCCAAACATAAAGTAATAGAATTTTGCAAATTAAGTGTATACTAAAATATATGCATAAAGTATCACACTAACACACTTTTCGGTGGGTAAGGGAAGACTCGGATACTTCACGAATTTGATAGAAATATGAGCCATTAATCTTTGTTATAGTATACAATTAATTGCCATCAATTAATAAAGCATAAATTAATACATTTATATTTCTTAGATTATATTAAGCTATGCACTAATAAAAGCATGGGTCATATTGCATTGCATGTTAGGTTGCCCATCAATTGCATTTTGTTCGTAATCACATTACATTTCATGAGTAAAAACATCACCTCATATAAGATTCTGTGATGTTGACGATTTCCATTCCAAATCTGACGATACTTGAAGCACAATATATACCATCTTCTTGATTGGTACTTGAATAACCATATGGAGCCAAAGTTTAGGGTTAAAAATGCGACACTACTCGAACTTTCTATTCGAAGTCTGTCTTTTATTAGAGTATCATGCAAAATATTACAAAGACAAGTTGGGAAAGAAAGAAATATTCTCGACTTCAATTAGTAGAAAAATTCTTGTATAATTGAATTATATATATTTAGACATTTTATACAAATTATAAAATTTATATATGTGAAGATGTCTACTATATTTTTACTGTGAACACTAACTCTTGCGTACACTGCACAATTAATGTTGCTTACTTTCTCTCTTCTTTTCTACAACACACATTAATTTAATTATGAACACTGCCCTAAACCCTAATTTGACTACATACACTGCTCTATTGGTGTCGCTCACTTAATCTCTCTTTTGTCGTCTCTTCTACCATACTTAATTATTTGACTATGAACAGAATTTTTATCATTTCTTCAGTTATGAAATGTGGAAATTAGATGCTTTATGCGGTTTTTATTTATAGAGACAGAATAGACAGATTAAATGAGCGATTAGAGCCTGTCTCTTATACACATCTAGATTATGTCAGACATTTCCTTAGCTTGAAAAGAAAACAAAAAAGTTTTTCATTCCCTGGCTTTTGGTAGCTGCATGCATGGAAATATGCAATGTAACTGGATTAAAAATACCGTGTGGGCGTTGAGACTTGAGATTAGGAAATTTGAGTGAAGAAAAGCCACTTGAGCAATCACTCTGAATTCAGCATTTTTCTTTTCACATAATCGAACTAACACAAAATAAAACTTCGGATTAATTTCATTTTACTCCTCTCAACTTATACTCAATTCTCAC
Organism: Cinchona pubescens; assembly: GCA_025175665.1. Taxonomy (NCBI): domain Eukaryota; kingdom Viridiplantae; phylum Streptophyta; class Magnoliopsida; order Gentianales; family Rubiaceae; genus Cinchona; species Cinchona pubescens. The sequence continues at coordinate 708,150 of JANKKI010000174.1, forward strand.
TTTATACCTCGAATTTTAGTTTTAGACATTTTACACCCTCAACTCTCAGATTTGTCTCACTTTACTCCTTTTTAATACCGTAAAAAAAGTTAATAATTTTTTTTTTTTGCTTGCAAAAACATTGTTGTAAACACGAAAAATTTTTGTTAATTTTTTTAGACGGTGTTAAAAAAAAGATTGCAGTAGAGCGAATTTGAGAGTTCGGGATGCAAAGTGTCCATAACTAAAATTTAAAATGTATTTGAAAATCGAATAGTAAATAAAATTAGTCCTAAAACTTAATCCACTTTCAAGTTCTTGATCACCAAATTCGTAAATTCATTGCTGACCTGAAAATTATGTAATACCTTGAATTAAGCAAACAGTAGTATTATACCAAAGATTGCACCCAGTGCAAAATTACATTTTTTGAATAATTCATAAAACACCAAATAATGAATTAATTCCGAGAATTATTAACAACGTGAAACAAAATGGAGGCTCGGATCATTTGTATAATAATTACGAGAAACCATATATTGTCAAAAATATAGAATTATTAAACTATGATATGTAAATATTTGATTGATATAATTTTCCTAATTGTTCTCCTAAATTAGGTAATTACTTTACTAGCTTGATAATAAACATCTAGATATGTATCTCTTGCTGCATCTTAGATGTGTATAAGATTTTCTTGTAAACCTATATAAAGACTCCCTATGTATATGTACAAATTGTATTGAGACATAATTTATACATATTGTATATACTCTCTTTATTCTAACATGGTATCAGAGCCTCCACTTGTAAATATATTTTGAACTTTCATCTATTTGAGTGTTTGTAAATATATTTTACTTTGATTTTACTCTGATTTTTAGTTTTTAACCTTCGGTTCTCTGGGTTTCAACCTTCAGATTCCTTAATTATCAATTTTCGATTCTCCTGGATTCAATTTTCGGATCTCATGGTTTCATCTTTCAAGTTTTTCTCAATTTTTTACCTTCAAGTATATTCGATTTTGAACTTTCGGGTTCTCTCTCGATTTTTAACTTTCGAGTTATTTCGTTTTTCGACCTTGGGTTTTCTTATTTACTTTTGACTTCTCTCGATTTTCAACATTCTAATCATCTTAATTTCAGTTTTCAGTAAGGAAAATTTTGGTTTCGTTCCAATTTTAGTTCTTGAGTCTCTTTTTTACTCGTTTCGATTTTCTATATGACAAATTTTGTTTCAAACTCAATTTGTTTTTTCATAACCATATTGAGTTTGAGGGGATGTCAAAGATATGAAAGTTATTAAATTATGGTATGTAAATATTTGATTAATGTAATTTTCCTAATTGTTCCCCTGGATTAGGTAATTATTTTACTAGTCTAATTGTTTTGATTAGTAAGACTTACAATGTATAAATGATTTAGAATAAGTCTATATAAGGACTCTCTATATATATGTACCAATTATATTAAAATCTGATTTATGCATATTGTATATACTCTCTTTGTTCTAACAATAATTAAAAATATTAGGTGGAAACAAGTTCCACACCGTGACTTCTAGATAGAAAATACTTACATAGACCCGATTTTTGATCCCACCTGTAAACCTTACGGTCAAGATTAAATTTTATAGAATCTTTTTTACATCAGCTGATGCCATAGCTTCCATAACATTTAATATTCTAACTATTTATAAAAAGGTATAATTAAACTATATTTTTATAATGGAAAAAAAAAAAGAATATTAGTGTAGCAAAAATGAATATATATATTTTATATTTTTTTTTTTTAACACGAAAACAAATCATTTTTCAATATTTGTCAACAAATTCTAGACATAAAAAAATATTAAATTTCAATTTTTAAAAGTTACAACAGTTTTCAATAAATTGTTGAGAACAGTGTTTTTTGCATGCAGTTAAAGTACAATTATTTGCAACAACTACGCGATTAACATAATGACGAAACCCAGTCGATTCAATGTTCCTTTCGATCATTCATCGTACAAGATTTTCTATTAGTGTAGGAAAAGGAGAGTCTTGGTTATGCTTTTCGAGCCCTAGCGCACGCAACCTAATCCATTAAAATACTGAGTAGGCGTTAGTTTAGGTAATTTAAGCTATATATTAGGTGACAGAGACCATCATTTGCAGTAGAGTGTATTTCAAGACAAAGGGGATTAAGTTAGTTGAAATTATAATATCATATATCTAACCTCATTCTTGTCTTCTATGCTACAATATTTTAGTATGTGATCATTTTACATAATTTTCGAGCCATTTTAGAATTTTACATACGACGTATATGGTTTTGGTGTGGCCCGTGATTTCTTTCAAATATTTAACTTCTTTGGTTCTTAAATGCAGTAAATTAAAAACTCTTTTGATTGAGTTAGCTTCTTATACGCATCTAGATGTGTCTAAAAGACAAAAAGAAGTGTATAAAGTGAGAATTAATATTAGTAATAATAGCTAATGAAAATTACATCCGAAGTTTTATTGGAGTTTTCACAAATATATTGTAGGCTAGAGCTGTCTCTTATACACATCTAGATGTGTATAAGAGACAGACTTAATGCAGCGTTTGGCAGGTTTCCTTTGCATAGGAGACACTTATACACAATAAATCCAATCCGTCGACGGGTGGGTTTTTATGCAAATACAAAACAATATTCTAAATCAGGTTTAGAATGTGGGTTTGCGGGAAATCCATTTAAAGACTTGGTAACGATTTGAAAACGTGCTATGTATTTGATTCGTATTTGAGAATCGACCCCAAAAAATGAATCATATTCATCACTGTTAATATGAGTTAATATCAGACAGTTGTATTTTTTTGAAAAGAACGAATTACCTAAATTTAAATTAAAAGTTATTTGAATTAATTTGAAATCAAGTCACAAGTGACGATGAAAGTGGGCTTTTCTAACACTTACTTTCCCTAAAAATGATTCTCATAGTCATTATAACCAAACAATGTTTATAAGTATTATTAACTTTAACTTTCATTGTTTCCCTTCATACACATAAACCAAACACCTCATAAATTTAATGCATGATATATGCATGCTTGACTTAATCCCATGCAAACCTACATGAATTTATTCTTTTTTTATTATCCCATGCAGACCTACATGAATTTATTCTTTTTTTATTCCAACATGAATTAATTCTTTTTTTGGGGTCTTAATGGAAAAAATTAGGTTCTAAGAACACATAGCACGTGTGTTAAGTGAAATGTATTTAATTATATTTTGCCAAATTATTTAATTTCAATGTGAATCATAAACCTCACTGTTAATATGAGTTAATATCATTCTCTTTTATTTTTTTTGATTTGAATAAGGAATGTAATTTCAAAGTGAATCATAAACCTCACTGTTAATATGAGTTAATATCATTCTCTTTTATTTTTTTGATTTGAATAAAGAATGAGTTTCATTATATTAATAAACGAATTAATTTGAAATCAAATCACAAGTGAGGATGAAAGTGGGCTTTTCTAGCACTTACTTTCCCTGAAAATGATTCTTATAGTGATTATAACCAAACAATGTTTATAAGTATTATTAACTTTAACTTTCATTGTTTCCCTTCATACACATAAACCAAACACCTCATAAATTTAATGAATGATATATACATGCTTGACTTAATCCCATGCAGACCTACATGAATTTATTCTTTTTTTATTCCAACATGAATTAATTCTTTTTTTGGGGTCTTAATGGAAAAAATTAGGTTCTAAACACATAGCACGTGTGTGTTAAATGAAACGTATCTAATTAAATTTTGCCAAATTATTTAATTTCAAAGTGAAACTAGGTTTTGCGGAATGAAAAATTAGGTCTAGTTATGTAAGTAGGGATATAGTTGTGGGAAATCCGTTTAAAGACTCCCCAACGATTTTAAAACTAAATTCAATGCATGATATCTACATGCTTGACTTTACCCATGCCTACCTACTGAATTTGTTCTTCCTTAAGGGGTCTTGTAATTAGTGAAAAATTAGGTTCTAAACACAGCAGTTGCGTGTTAGTTGAAAAGAATTTAATTTAATTTTGCCAAATTACGGAGTTAAAAGTGAAATTAGGTTTTATGAAAACGAAAATCAGGTCTAATTAGGGATGTGGTTTGTGGGAAATCATTCAAAATTTAATATTGAAGTAAGGTCATGGATACATAAATGCTTCACTAAACCTAATCTCATATAATTCTTATAGAAAAGGTTTTAAGACAACATACATTATAATGTTGAAAAAGGAATATATACTTACATGTTAGAATATAATTAAATTTTGCCAAACATTTTATTTTAGATGAAACTAGGTTTTATTGAAATGTAAAAATAGGTCTAATACGAGATTTTGAGCAATGAAGCTGTCTCTTTTATACATCTAGTTGGTAATGAATTCGAGTAACAACTACTAATTATAATAAAGAAGCACTAAAGGTTTTCGACAAAGTAAAAGCTAGTATTACTGGTGCATGCATATATAATTTGATGTGCATAATTCATCGAAAAGTACTAACAGTGACCTTTTGAGGCATTGTACTGGACAAAAGAACCAAATAAGAGACATGTGCAGTGAGTGGCACTAATTATGCAACGTACATAATGCTAAATAATCCAAAAATCACATAAGATGAAATTGAAAAATTAGAATCAAATTTTTTGACATTAAGACTGTCTCTTATAAACAATTGATTAATGTCATAAGTGTTAAAATCAATAAATTCTAAATTGATAGAAATTAAAAAAAGAAAGTAAGTATATCAAATAACTTTTAATTTAAATTTAGGTAATTCGTTCTTTTAACCTTTACAAATCCCTCCAACATAGATTAAAATCCTTTATTAAATCCACTAATCCAAACACATCTTTAGAAATTTGGAATTAAGGGCAACAGTTAAATCACTTTCAAAAACATTTGATGGTGGAGGAATTTGGGTAGATTTGATTTGAATTCAAATCTATAATAAGTTATCCAAACAAATTAATTGATTTAATTCTGGATTTGAAATTCACCAATAAGTGAGAGTGTCATTTTAATAGTTAAATGAATAAAAATTTATCCAAATATCATGTCATTTCAAATCCACTCACTTCAATTCTTTTTTTTTTTAGCCACTCACTTCAAATCTATTCATTTTAAATCTTTTCCTTAAATTCAAATCCGCCCAAACACAACCTTTTAGTTTTCGAAAATGTATGTTTTAATAGGTGCTTGTGGAGTCTTGTTACTTGACTACCCGAGCCAAATAGTCATATCCAATAATGCATGTTACTAGAAGAAGAATTTTCATATAAAATTCATTATTAAAAGCTGTGTAATACTGATTTCCGGACATTGTTGCGAATTCGGGCAAACAATATTCCATAATCCATTGGTTTAATACATCGAATTACATCTGCTTTATAACGGCTACAAATATAAGAAGGTCTTAATTAAGAAAAATTTTACGATGTTGTAATAGAATCATTGAAATGTATTTTAAACATTATAAGAGATACATATATTACACACTTTAGTACAAGTACATATAAGATAATTCTGGCTGATAATTTTTCCATTAATGATACCTTAAAATAAAATATATGCGACAGGTATATCTACAATTGTGTCTCTACCAGCTTTGCGTTTCTTTAATTATAAACTTGATTTGAAATGTCGCCTAAAAGTAACTAAACAGCCGGCGGGTTAATTAATTTAACTTCTTTACCTTTTCCTTTTCTATGTTCCTTATAGAAATCTTCGGGAACAAAATATTTATGTATATATGACCACTTTGATGGCCCTAAAGACACTCAAAAGGCCAAAAAAAAAAAAATATAGAATTTTGCAAATTAATTAAGTACAATATACAGAAAGCATTACCCTAACACATTTTTCGGTGGGTGAGTGAAGGTTCGGATACTTCAAGAACTTGATAGAAATTTGAGACATTAATCTTTATTATTGTATGCAATTAATTGAATGAGGAACCGAAGAATTTTCAGAAAATTATATTATGATATGCACCAATAAAATTATGGGCCATATTTCATATTATGTTTGCGATAACAATTAGTGCATTTAGTTTATTCATTTATTTATCTTGACCTTTTTCAACATTATAATGTATGTTGTTTGGTGGATGGTCTGAATCTATTAATTCTCGTGATTTCTACATTTTAACTCCGTGAGGGAAAACATCACCTTAATATGAGAATAATGTGATGGTGACGATTTCCATTCCAAATCTGATCATATTTCAATATATACCACCTTCTTGATTGGTACTTAATTAAATATCCGTATAGAGCCAAAGTTCAGGATTAAACAATTGCGTCATTAGTACTCGGACTTTCTATTATTAACTTATTTATTAGAGTATAAATCATGCAAAATGTTAACATATTTACCTATTTACCTTTTAATATATATGTTAGGAATATATTTAGTTGTATATATTTGTTAAGTGTATATTCTATTCCTTAATTATAGATCTTGATTAACAAGACATTCCTTATTTGTTTCATAGGGTAGTCTATTTAAGAGAACTTCTTGTATTATTATTTTTTAAATAATATTTTGTAATAATTCAAAATTGTTCATGGTATCGTGAGCCACATCTTGGGGTCTCGATTCGTTACAAATACATTTTAAAATCATTTCAATGGTTTTTGTCTTTCTCTTATTTAGCATCTGGAATTTTGGTAGGTCCAAAAGGAGCTCCCCAGTTCTAGGCCTTGTTAAGAGACAATTTGTTCGGCCGCCGGAATCAACCTCAGGCGCTCCCACGCGCTCACCGTCACTTAGAGTACTGGAAAATAGTCCAGAAGGAAGAAGAAGGTAAAAACGTGTTTCACAAACACACAGTTTCTCTAAAAGTGTGTTTGTGAAACACACTTTCTTCTTGCTGGAAAATCTTTTGCCAAGTCACCAGCCACGTCATCGACCACGTGGCAGACAGTCATCTGCCGCGACAACCCCACAGTGCCACTTCATCTGACACGTAACCTGCCACGTCACCCAAACAGGCCAAGTCACTGCCACGTCACCTGACACGTCATCTGACACATCATCCATTTGTCCTATTTTCCAGTACCTGTCTCTTATACACATCTAGATGTGTATAAGAGACAGGTCTTGCCCAGGCCAGTTTTTTGTCCGATCTATTTTTGACGATTTTCTCCTGGTTTAGTCCGGTTCCCTACATTTTTTGATCTTCTGAATTCAACCGCGTGCTTGGTTTTCTGTGATTCTTCTCAGAAAGTAATCTTTCTTTATACCGTTACTTACTTTATTTTTTATTTTTTGGCTTTCAATTGTTATTTTCCTATCATGGCTCAATCAGATGTGTCCCATCCTATTTCCACTACATTGGATGGCCCTAATTATGTTTCATGGGCTCAAGATATGCAAAGTTTTCTTAAAGGTCAAAAATTGTCTCGTATTGTTGATCTAATCTACAATTGTTCCCACACAACTAGAAGGAGAATCGATCACCAAATTCAATGATCGCTTTGAAGATTGATCAGAATTGTAAGAATCATCAAATTATTACCTGGATCCGCAACACCACTATTCCTTCCATATGTCAACAATTTGGGCATTTTAATACTGCCAAAGAATTATGGGATTTTCTTGCCCATCGATACACTGTCAAAGGTCTTGCGAGTCAATATCAACGCACGACTGCCTTATATCATATGAAACAGGAGCCTCATCAACCTGTTCATTCCTTTATCGCTACTCTTAGTAGTCATTAGGACAACTTGCGCTTTCGGATCCAAAATAGGATACTCTTGGAGATGCTGCAAAGTACGGACTCTTCGAGATAATCACCGTTTGATGCTATTTCTCATGGGTCTTCATGATGACTTTGAGCCTATTCGTGCATCATTATTACATCGGTCTCCGTTGCTCCTACACTTGAGACTCTGTCTCTTATACACATCTAGATGTGTATAAGAGACAGTAGGCTCGGTTCTAATCTCGACATCACTTCACCAAATCGCTGGCCACATTTTTCTTAATTAAGGACCTTCTCAACCAAGGGAATGCCGTTATTGTCATGATCCTAGTCATTGGCTTTTAAATTGTCCTATTCGCAATTGTCATATTTGTCGCAAGAAAGGACCTCGTCATTTTTCATCCAACTGTCCCAAGAATTCCAATCGCACTTCAACAAAATCTGACGCTTCAACTAAGTCCTGGTCTATATCGTGCTGCTACCACCGATGTTGGTGATATGCCTGAAATTTCCTCTCCAAATATTACCCTCACCGATGTTGAATCAATGCTTAAACAGATTTTGCTTAAATCTGCTCCATCTACTGCTCTTTCTGTCACTCCAGATTATACACATCTTGGATTTCGATTCTGAGACAGTAATGAGATGAAGTACCAAGAAAGAAGCATTTTTTCTTCACAGTCAACGACAATTGCGAATCTGTCTCTGTCCATACAGCTAATGGTTCTACTATGCATGTTAGTCACATAGGCCATATCTCTACGTCAAATATTTCTATAGCTATGTATTAAACCAATGGATTATGGAATATTGCTGTCTCTTATACACATCTAGATGTGTATAAAATCTGACAGGCATTGAACATCCAAACGGTGTAAAGAATAGCTGGAGAGGAATTCTTGGGATAGGCCGTAAAGTTGATCGTCTATTTGAGTCGATTCACCTTCGGCTTCCGTCTCATTTATTTTCTACCTCATGTTCTGTTGTTTTAACATCATCACTTGATTTATGGAACTCCCGCCTTGGTTATGTTTTCATTGGTCGTTTAAAAACTTTAGTTTCTTATACACTGTCTAGGTTTCGTTAAGAATGAACATTTTGAATGTCTTTCAACTGTCAACTTGCAAAACATCAGATTTACCTTTTAATAAAAGTGATTCTGTTGCTACTGCACCATAAGATCCCCAAATCTGTGATATTTGGGGACCTTCCCCTACAAACACTATGGGTGGTTCTAAATATTTTGTTATTTTTGTTGATGACTATTCACGATACATTTGGATTTATATAAGAGAATCATAAATCTGACTTATCTAAAATTTATCGTGAGAAATAAACTATGATCAAGACTCAATTCTCTAGTATTATCAAAGTTTTTCGTACAGATAATGCCATCTCTATAAAGAAAAGTCCTTTTTAGACTTTCTTCATCAAAATGGTACTGTTATTCATAGATCTTGTCCAGGTACCTCTCAACAAAATGGTCGCGCTGAACGTAAACATAGGCACGTCCTAGACACTACTCGTGCTCTACTAATTTCATCTTCTTGTCCTGAGAGGTTTTGGGGTGAAGCGGCACTTACTGCTATCTACACTATTAATAGGGTTCCTTCCTCTGCCATTAATAATCAAACTCCCTATGAACATCTCTTTAAATCCCCTCCTGATTATACATCTCTCAAAATTTTTGGTTACGCTTGTTTTGTTGGCTTCTTCAACCCCATGAGCACAGCAAGTTAGAATCTCGTGCTCGCCTCTGTTGTTTCTTAGGGTATGACATTGAACATAAAAGCTATCGGTGTTGAGATCCCCAGTCTCGCAGGCTTTGTATATCTCGTCATGTAGTCTTTTGGGAGCATCAAATGTTCTCTTCCATGTCCAAGTTTCATCTTCCCCTTATTTCCTCTCAACTCTGTCTCTTATACTAATCCCTCGTTTGATCTTTTTCCTGATAAGCATGCTGTCGATTCTCCAGTTGACTCCACCTCTGAATCTCCTCTCGATGACTTCCACAGGCTCTCAAGATCGTGCTCCTGAAGGTGATCCTGCCCCGGCTATGTCTCCTTCAAATCTTCACCTCCACCTCCACCTCCACCTACTCTTCGTCGATCTAATCGTGTAAGAGATATTCCTTCTCGACTTCATGACTTTCACTATTTTTTTACTATTTTATCTTTACATGAACCCATTTCTTACGGAGAAGCTAGTTCTAATCACATTTGGCAAAAGAAGCTATGTTAGATGAGTTGCAGCCACTTGATAAAATGCACACTTAGGATCTAGTAGACCTATCTCCTGAAAAATCTGTTGTTGGTTGTAAATGGGTTTATAAAATTAAGACTCATTCGGATGGAACTATTAAGCGATACAAAGCTCGTTTAGTTGCAAAAGGATTTGTTCGGGAATACGACATCGATTATGAAGAAACTTTTGCTCATGTTGCACGTCTTACTTCCCTTCGTAGTTTACTTGCTGTTGCTACTTCTCGCAGATGGTCTCTTTTTCAGTTGAATGTCAAAAATGCTTTTCTTAATGGTGATCTTATTGAAGATGTCTACATGACACACCACCTCCTGGTTATTCTCATCCGTCGAACAAAGTCTGCAAACTTCATCGAGCTCTCTATGGTCTTAAACAAGCTCCTCGAGCTTGGTTCTCCAAGTTTAGTTCTATCATTTGTCAGCTTGGGTTTACTTCATTTTATGATTCAGGTCTATTTCGTCGAGTATCTGATCATGGTAATATTCTTTTATTATTGTATGTGGATGACATGATTATAACCGGCGATGATATTGCTGGCATCACTGATCTCAAAAATCATTTTCATCAACATTTTGAGATGAATGATTTGGGTCTTTTGAGTTATTTTCTTGGCCTTGAGGTTTCGTCCAAGTCTGATGGTTACTTTCTCACTCAAACTAAGTATGTTTCCGATCTTCTTGCTCGTGCCACCTCACAGATGTGTATAAGAGACAGCCTCAACTCCTATTGCGATAAATGCTCGTTTTCCTCGGAATATCATAATCTCCTCTCTCTGATCTTACTTTATATCGTCAGCTCCTGAGTCTTTTAACATATCTACTGTGTACTCGCCTGACATTGCTTATGCTATTCATGTCGTCAGTTAGTTTATGGTAATTCCGCGGACAACTCATTATACTGCTGTTCTACGCATTTTGCGATATATCGTACCCCCTTTCATGGTCTTCATTTTTCTTCCCACTCTCCGCTTGATTTACATGCATACTCTGATGCTGATTGAAGTCTGGTGATCCCACAGACAGCGATCCATTACTGGTTTCTGCTTCTTTCTTGGTACTTCTCTCATCTCTTGGAGGAGTAAGAAACAGACTGTCACTTCTCGTTCTAGTACTGAAATTGAATATTGGGCTATGGCTGATGCTACTCAAGAACTTGTTTGGCTTCGTTGGTTACTCGAAAATATGGGTGTTACTCATTCTTCTGCTACTCTTCTTCGTTGTGATAATCGGAGTGCTATTCAAATTGCTCACAACGATATTTTTCATGATCGCACTAAACACATCGAAAATGACTGTCATTTTGTTCACCAACATCTAGTTCATGGTACTCTTCTGCCATAACTGCCTCTTCCCTTATCGATCAAGCTAATATCTTCACTAAGGCTCATCCACCTGACCGTTTTCATACTATTTGTTCCAAATTCCAGTTGGTTTGCGTTCAACCGCCTTGAGTTTGCGAGGGGATGTTAACATATTTACCTTTTAATATATATGTTAGGAATATATTTAGTTGGCGTATATATTTGTTAAGTGTATATTCTATTCCTTAATTATAGATCTTGATTAGCAAGACATTCCTTATTTGTTTCATAGGGTAGTCTATTTAAGAGAATTTCTTGTTTTATTATATTTAGACAAGAAATATAATTTTTCTTCAAAATTCGTTCACAAAATATTACAAATACAACTTGGGAAAGAAAGAAGTATTCTCGACTTCAATTAGTGTTGACAAATTCTTGTATAACCTGAAATGAAATATGTAGTCAATGACTTAAAAATTATAAAACTTTTGTGAATTGTATATGTGGGGTCTATTTTTACAGCATCACAATTTTGTTTGTATCGCCCAATTAGTGTCGTTAACTTTTTCATCTCTTCTACAATATATTTTAATTTGATTATGTACGTTGCATAATTAGTGTCGCTCACTTTCTCTCTCTTTTTCTCGTCTCTTCTCCAGTACACATTAAGTTGACTATGTACACACTCACCAATTAGTGTCGGTCGCTTAATCTCTCCATTCTCGTCTCTTCTACCATACTTACTAATTTGACTAAGAACAGAGATTTTTTTCATTTCTTCAGTCGATAAATGTGGAAATTAGATGCTTTATGCGGTTTCTAGAGATATACAGAATGAAGAGACCTGTTGATTTGATATACACATCTATTAGTACTAGTAGATAATATTAAGAGTCATTTCTTGAAAAGAAACCAAAAAAGATGTCGGGTTTGGCTTTTAAGCCAGAATGCATGCATGCATGCATGCATGCAACTGGACTAAGAATACCGAGCTGACTTGAGATTAGGTAATTTGACTGAAGAAAGACTACTTGAGCAGCAATCCGACCTGTTTAAGCAATAAAATTCCATTTAACTTTTCAAAAAATTCTACTATGCTTTTAAAATTTATTTTATTATAATTAAAAATTTTATTAATACAACATCGTCCAACGAAATAATTTTTTAACAGAATTATCAAACGGCAACTTATATATTAGATGACGGGTGGCCGTGACTCTTTTGAGTTGATAATGTCTGTTAAAAACATTAGATCGTTGTACGATGACAGGTCCAATAAGATGTATATATGTTTCGAAACAAATAATTATTTCCCATAATCAATTTATTTGGTCCCCAAATTTTGTAATTCGAATTATTATAGTTTTTAGGTTGTAAGTCCAATTATTTCTTTACGTGAAAATTTTGTATTCCCTTGAAAGCAAGCAAAAAGTGTGCTTAATTTACTGCTTTATGTTTGCTCTCTTGTGCATCAGTTTCTTGTTAAATTAAATGTGGATAAGAGACAGTAGCCTGCCAAGTAACTCGTTCAAGTTTTAAAATGAGTTTACGAGTTTGTTTGGATAATTATTATTCTATAAATATTATTTGAAATAATAATATAATAATTTTTAAGATGAGATATGTTATATATGTGAGATAAAAAAAATAACTAAAAAATGTGTTTAAAAATAATTAGAGAATATTATTTATAGAATAATGAATAACTACATCATCCAAAACAGAAAAATAACAACTAAACCACGGAATAGAATAATGTTTTTCTTTTAATTTGTCAATAATATAAATGGATTTATAATGCATTAAAAATGATCTGTACAATTCTTTTCCCCACTTTTTTTTTTTTAAGTCTATTATAACCAAATGCGTAGGGTTGCAGTATGTGTCGGCTTATACTCCTACTAATGTAATTTCCATTATAATTGTAAATTTTCCTAGAGGTCGATCTATTCAATGCTGGAATTAGGCCAAATATTAATGTCTAAATATCTCTGTTTCCAAAGTTTGAATCACTTCCACGAATATTCAGAGAGCTGCGTCTCTTCCGAGACCACGACCTTTTATCAATATACATTGATCCGAAATCTGATTCAAATATAATATAGTACCCCCACCCAATAAAAAATCCTCCAATTCTCAAAAGTGAATAGAAAGTTTTTTCAAAATCAAAAAAGCGATTAGGTTGAAAAAACAGATGGCATTTAGATAAAAATTCTATTTCCTTTCTCTTGGTACAGATCTAATAACTACGACCCTCTCATAGAGATTTAATCAAAAAGAAAAAACCAAAAGTTAAAGGTAATAAGTAACTTCATCCTTGAAAACGAGAATTTTTTACATGAATTCCTTAGTGCATGTTCTTTCACATCATTTAAGTGGGTGATGTAAAGAACATGGTATAAGGAGACAGAATAACACTAAAAAGAATTTTCCCTTGAAAACTGGGCATATGGTTTAAAAAAGGAACTAAAAAGTAAAAGAATTCCGGCATGTATTGTAACTTAATTAGGTACTAGAAAATGGCCTCTCCTTTAGGTGACCAAATTCCAAGAATCAATGCGAAGAAAGGTGGAAGAAAATGCGGATATTTTATGAATTGATTGTAAGAAAACGTTATTACAATGTTATTTCCCAAATCATTAAATTAAGGGATAAGTATAGAATTCTCTCTTGACGTTTATGCTAATTAATATTACTTGCCATTTCACAAATTTTTAAAAATTTCACAAATCTCCCTTAACGTTCTCTTTGTTGTAACTTGTAAGTCCAATTTTTAAAAAGAATATTAAACAACTCAATTTGTGAAAGGGAAACTAATTTGATTCCAATTTTACCTTTTATTGACAGGCTAGTCAATCTAGTATCAAAGTTTATCTAATTAGATAGTTGGAAAAAAGAAATTATATACTAATGTAATTATTAACAAAGAGGTCGATATTTGTTAATATATTATCAAACTTTAATTTTACGTTTGTTGTATTCACAAAACATATGTTATCAAAATTTTATTTTTAATAAATCTTTTTATTTATATACCCTCTCTTTAAATTAATTTAAAATATAGCACTTAAAATTTCACTATTTATTTTTTCTACATGTAATCAAGAATTCCAAAAAGAAAAAATAAAATTCAAACTTGAAAAAAACTAGACAAATGTAAATGAAGAAAGCTCTGAATGTCACCGAAAAGAAACTACCTAATTGCTATGTTGGACTTGGAACTAACTGTACTATAAAACGATTATAGAAGAGAAAATTGAGGACGTGTAATTACTGAGAGTGATTATTCTTCCACCAAAAACATGTTTACCGTCAAAAAGTTAGTATATATGTATGTAGGAGATCCAAATGGTTGAACAATTTTTTTGATGATATACCAATTTTTACCTATGAGTTCTTGAGAACACAAAAATTTGACACCCGTTAATGTCATGTTGGAAACTCATGAGGCCTCTAGTCATAGGAAACTTAGAAACTCGTCAATTTGTAGATAAAATATCACATTTTTCTTGCGTTATAAATCTAATAATGTTTCGTGGTAAGAGGTCAAGAATAAGAAAATTAAAAAAATTGTTGTTTTCAGTTTTCCCCGCTTCTTATATATTGTATAATAATTACTTTTGAAAGTTTTCTTTACCCATGTACAATATTGTATCAGTTAAATATCATCGAGTAAACTGACTTGATCAGATTTAGTTTTTGGTATATATGTATATATATTTAATTGCTTTTTAGGGAAAGTTTTGTTAGTTAGATTATTTTCTTTAGTTAATCAGTTCTAAATACCAAAAAAAAAAAGTATTTGCTAGCCAACTTCTGGAAATTGATGGTTTTCAATTTTCTTCATTGTTAAGGCAAACTACATTATGGTCAACTGATAGAGTAGGCAATTGAGTATTTGGTAGTATTATTTGTCACCTTTATTAATCAATTCCGTGTTAATTAGTTACAAAGTAGAATATATAGTGTTCACAGTGGTTTTGAGTATTTAATTTATTTTTTTTTCGTGTTTGATAGAATAGTCAATGCAAATATCATATTAAATTACATTGTCTACTACGTAAAAGACAGTTTGTATTATCTATGGTTTATATTAACAACAAAATATATAGTGGTTATTGCCAAAAAACAAACAAACAAAAAGATGCTGGTTATTTTTACTTCATTTTCATGATATACCATTGTAGGAAAACTGTATTGTGATTCACAAATTATTTGGCTTTCCTAATCATGTCCAAACATCACTATTTGTAGTGAGCATGAAAAATATAATAATAATTAATAATAATAATAATAATTTCGGAATGAAATAATTACTCGTGAAGCAACTTATATTTGGTTATAATAGACAATGAATTAAGTGCAACTAAATTAGTAAAGTACTTCCCTAGAGACTTATGAATTATAACTTCGGGTCATTAAAGAGATGAATAGGATTCACTATAGATTTATTTATTTATTTATTTATTTAATGTTTGGTTATAATATCACTATATATATTTGTTAATTCCTCTCTTTCTTAGAAAAACACAAATTATGGTAGTCAATGTTCTTCATTCATGTTCTTCAGCTTCAAAATCCCTTCATTTAAACGAAAATATTAGAAAATACCTAACTACTTGTGATGCAACTTATTTGGTTATAGTAGACAAATGAAGTGCAACTCAATTAATAAAACGCTTCTCTAATGAGATATAGATTATAAGTTCGAATTACTAAAGAGTAGGTAAAGACTTACGGTAGATATTGGCCCCGTTTGGATTGTTTTTTTTTACAATTTTTTAAAAATCACTTTTTACTTTACTATTTATACTTTTATGAAATAATTGTTCGGTCAACAAAAATATTTTTGTTCAACTTTTTTTACTTTTTTTCAAAAATACTATCCATTATTTACACAATTCAAAATTTTCTTTCACTCTTCATTATTTACGCAATTCAAAATTTTCTTTCACTATTCATTACTATTCAATCAATTATTTTACTATTCCTTTATATGCTATTCACATATATTAGCATTAATTTTTTTTATTTTATCCATTACTATTCATTGGTCTGAATTTTTTTTCGGGTAAAGAAAAAATGAAAATGTAAAGACGAAAAAATATGAGTTTAAATTAGTATATAAGGTCTGTCTCTTCCGAACCTAATTATTAAATCGAAGTATAGACGGGAAAAGAGAGTTTGAAATAGTATACAAGGTTTGGACTTCCGAACATAGGTTCGAGAGTCCGAACTATCATTATACTTAGAAAAATAGAGTTTAAAATGGTATATAAAGTTCAGATTTTCAAACCTAGACAGGATACATGTGTATCCGAATTATGAAGAGAAAAGTATACAATATTAAATTGTATTTTCAAAAATTGAATTTTCATTTTTAAAATACGTTAAAAACATATTTTGTTAAACTGTCTCTTATACACATCTAGATGTGTATAAGATATTTGCATATATCTATATAACATTATTTAGATGGTATAAGTTCTGTAGTTATATATACAGATTAAAATTTTGACTATTAATAATTTTATAATAATTTTGTGTACGTATTTTGTCTTTTAGTGCATAAAATACTAAATAATTTTAAATTATATATATTTTATTTTATATTAAATAAATACATGTTAGCATACATGTATGAGTATATCTTATTTCTTAAGATCAGATTTCAAACGACGAGAAGACAACTAGGTTTGTGTGTGGTTTTTAGTACTGATTTGATTGTGTGAAAAAAAAAATGAACGGAATTATATATTTTGATATTAGTAATTTCGTTCGACTTTCGCATTTATTTTTTATCTTTTAGTGTAAAAAATGACTATCCATACACTTATTTATACAAAAAGTTACTTGCACTATTCACTTATAACATCTAGACTTATAATTACAATAATATAAAATGTAAAGTTTAACATTCAAGAAAATAATTTCTCGAATAATGCACCAAAATAATACTCCAAATAATTCAATTCATACGGGCCATTGTTTTTAAAATAAAAAAAAAATGCTTAGTTATGATATCACTATATATGTATTTGTTATTCCCATGTATATCTCTTAGCCAAACATACATTATGGTAGTCAATGTTCTTCGTTTCTTCATTCATGTTCTTGAACTTCAAAAAACCTTCATTAATTAACTTAAACGAAAACATTAGAAAATCCCTATATTCGATTTGGAATATTCCCATCTTGTTTGAACCGGAGGAGGAGGTAAAAGAGAGACAGAAGGCATTGGAAAATTGTGTATATCATGTTTCAATTATATCTTTATTAAAACGTTTAAACTATAACTTTTTCATTTGTCTTATGTAAATAATGAGGGATAATATTGATATAAACACCATAAAATTAAATTTTTTGGAAAAGAGTTCCACCCATAACTGACAATTAATTTGGAACAGAAGGCGGAGGGAATAGGATAAATAGCAGCTATTCTTTTTATATTAACTGTTGAGTGTGAATTCTCATTTCTACACCCTAGTGCGTAGTGACTCTAATGGTCTAATGTACTCCAGCAACAAAAATCCATTATTCCATCAAATATTGTATATTTTTATGCACTATCAAATTGTCATCAATTTGTGGTCTGTAGTATAAACTATCCATTTTAACACTAAGTACCGTGTAATGCTATACAACTCCTAAATATTAATTTGTGGAGTTGTATTCCATATATGATGGAATAATGGATTTTTGTTGAATTAAAAGACGATACCATTCCTAAATAAATAAGAGTAGTTCAAAATGCAAATTAGGAGTACTAAAGTATTTATCCAGAAATAGTTAACAAAATTTATTAGTTTTTAACTGATCTGACCAGTGTGTCACAAATTAATAATAAGTTAAATATATTGAAATGCTAAAATTTATAATTTAGATGGAAAAGTACAAATTAGTGATACTTTAGAGTTTGATATGTCAATTATACCCAGTTGTGAAATGTATTAGGGTATTCACCAGGTTCGCGTAATTAAGAGGCAAAGTCTATGAATGTGCGTTTGTAATTAGGAGCTCTAATGAATACATTTTGTGACCAAAATCCCTCAAATAAGATCGTGGCCGGTGGATTAATGTTTTGGCCTTCTGGTTAAATTTGGCTGGTTTTTCGGCAAAAAAATCTTCTATCTCATTCTCTATTCTACTACTTAATAAACTATTAAGATTCTTTCTAAATATAATTATGAATTATAATAAAAAAATCCTGACTGTTTATTAGATCATAAAATAAGAAGCATAACATATTGTGAGTTTTGGGTCAAATTCAATAAGAACTTTCTAAGAGCTCTCATAATTGAAAAATTCAATAAGAACTTTCTAAGAACTCTCATAATTGCAAATGAAGATAAAAAAGTGTATATGAAATGGTGCAATTGCCAGGACATCCTATGTATAGAAGTCGTTAGACTTTAATTAAAAGTTTGAGTTGGGAGAACATAGATGTTGACCCTTTCATTATAGTCAGCCTCAAGCAAACGAATCTTTAGATTAAATAAAAATAATGGAATCCTTTAAGCTTTGAAACAAGTATTAATTATTAATACATGATATATTTAAATTTATCTAAAACTTTTAGGGCATGTATTCCACTTTTTAATTAAGTATATTTAAAACAATAAACAAAAAATGTTACACGTATATTATGGATACTAGTGGAATAAAAATAGAATAAATTCTAGAAGAGAAATGGAAATGAACTTCTACCAAAAGTCCACCCCCACCACCTCAACCGAAAATTGAAAAAGAACTCTGAACCACACCGAGGAATAAATACGTTGCTGTTCTCAACAAGAAAAATGAAAAAAAAAAAAATCGATTATGTTTGAATAGCTATTATTTGGGATATTTTTAAAAAATATTATTTAAAATAATGACTATAATAACTTTTAGAATGTAATGCATGAACATAAAAAATAAATAATGAAAAAAACGTGTTAAGAATTTCCAGATCAAAAGAATATTTTTTATTTTTATTTCTGTAAATTATACACATTCAAACAGTCAAAACTTCTTTGATTTTGTTTTAAAATAAACTCTTGGAAATATAAACATCTATAGCAATTCCTGACCAAAAACCATTCACAAAGCTAATTCTTAAAATAAATAAATAAATAAATAAAGTGGGGCTTTTCTAGGAAAAAAGGAAAATAAAAAAATGGAAAAGAAAAGAAGTCCTCTGGAAAAGAAGGGAAAATGACAATTGAAAATCTATCATCCTCTCTTTCAAATTTCCCTTGTACTTTTCCTTTGGGGCTGAGGGAGGAAAACGAGTGTCAGAAAACTGAGAGTTGGCATGTGAAAATTTGTGGACCATTTTAACCCCCAAACCAAACAAACACGCTTAATTTTGTCAAAGTGAACCTTCGTCTTTCTATCTCGTGCCTTTGAAAATCTTGCACAGCCACGTGTACTATATATGGAATCATATATTTGGTATTTTTAATAAAATAAATAATTGCACAAAATACATTTTGTCTAATTTTTGAAGTTACAATTTATTATTGGTTGAGTTTCTGACATATTAAATAAATATTATCTCCGTGTTGATATCAGCAGAAATTATTCAAATTTATCTTCACTAAAAATAGCTTATATGAGAAGGCATTAACGAGTCATTGTAAAGAGACTGATTCTACCAAACAATGCAATGACCTCAAAAAAAAAAAAATAAAAAGGAAAACCTTCTAAAATCTTGAAATAGAAAAAGGAAATTATAAATGTCTCACAGGATCAGAAGAAGAAAGACTCTAACTATTGGTTTATTAGTTTCTTTCGTACTTACTAGATTTATTGATAATCCTTATTATATATATATATATATATATATATATATATATTATTTTTATACTTGTATCACATATTAAAATTAAAATACCACGCATTTGATAAATATGTTTTATTTATACCTTGTCTTGAGGATTGTGGACATATTTTTACAACCTAATATAATACATAATTATATGCACAAATATTGCCGGTGTAGGAAAAGAATTAAATATAAAAGCTCATATATTTCTTATGTGATTAATGTAAACCGACAAAACTTTTCTAAAGGCGACTATATCAAAATACCTCCGTTTGACTTGAAAAATTCTTATATACACTCAATTTACCATTTTACCTGTATACCATATGTTTAACTTTAAACAATACCCACATATATTCTCTAACTATGAATCGTGTTATTTAAAACATATCACCATTCGAGCTTAAATAATACTAATACATTCTAATCAAATTGGTTTAATTATTTTAATAAATTTTATTAATATATTAAAATTTTAGTATGTTTATTTTTACAATCAAACTCAAACAAACATCTAGCAAATCAAGATCAATTAACTAAACCGAGTTTGAATTGAATTTAAGTAATTGAAAATTTTTTATACGTAAATTCAAGATTTTGAACTTATCGAACTAATTTTGTGTTGGGATTAAAAACAATTAACAAATATTAAATTTTATTCATATCTCAGTTAATATTAAAAAATTAAATTTGATTGAATTCTTAAATTGCGTTTGAATGAATGTACATAAAATATATTTAAAATCTATTCATTCTTTAGAATATTTTTTAGCTTAAAAATCAATAAATTTTGAATTTATCCAAATTTATTAGTGTAAAAGAAAATATTTCAAATATTTTTAATTATGTGAATTTAAAATTTATATATTTTAATTTCATAATTACATATATAAATTTATTCATTCAATCATAAGTTTGCAGAATTACTGACTTGATACATCTTTACCGCCCCTAACCACAATGGAAAAAACTTACATAAACTTGATTTTTTATCTCACTTGTAGACTTTGCGGTCAAGATTAAATTTTATAAAATTTTATTCAATTTATATCATAAATTTTATAACATTTAATTTACACCACAATATTTACCAGCGAAATTAACCTAAGTCTTTCTCAACCACAATATGTACCTCCCCTCTAAGTCCAAGTCTCAGACCCCTACCCTTTATATATGTCTCAACTACACAAACATAAATATACTTAGATATTTCTGTATATTGCTGTTTCCTTGTAGTCCTCAGGAAACTCATCTTTTTTATTCACACTTGAATTGGAGGACAGATTCCATGGAATTCTATGCATATCCATCCCATTCTTTGCCTTCTTCTCCTTCTTCTTTTTCATTTTCATTCTGAATTCTTAAGATAAAGTTAAACATTATTTCAGCTATGCAGTTTCTGATATTATTGGCAATGTATTCTCTGCAATCTTCACCTTTTTCTTTGCATTAGGTGAGTACTAATCCTTTATTTTTCTGTTTTAATTTAATTTTTTATTGTGGATTTTTTGATGAAGTTTGAAACTTTGGGGGTCAAATGTTCAGTAATTCTTGATTTCCTTAGGTTTTCTGATATGAATTTTGAACATTTATTCGATCTGGGATCTTGAGGGAATTTTCAAATGATGATGTGTAGCTAATTTTGTGGAATTTGCCTACATTAATTTATCAGAAAAAAAAGAAAAGAAAATTACCTGCCTTTCTCTTTGAGATCTTGGGATTTTGATGCTTTATAATGTTGTTAAAATTGGTGTATTGTTTTCATATTCTTGATTATTGCACCTGAAAGACAGAATCTTTGGGATAATTTCGTTGTGGTTCTGAAATATTGTTAACCGTTTGTATAATAGACAATTATTCTGTTAAAGTTCTTTTTTTTTTCCCCCAAATAGGGGAATTGGGCTTCTAGCTCTTAGAAATTGAAGTGTATATTATAGAAAATTATAGATAGTTTAGTTGTGATTAAGTGATTATCCATGGTTGATTAAATGGGAAAATAACGGATGAGTTAATTTTGGTTGTGCAGTGGGTACTTTACTAGGAGCAATGACTGGAGCCTTGATAGGTCAAGAAACTGAGAGTGGATTATGTTAGAGGAGCTGCAGTTGGTGCAATATCCGGAGCTGTGTTCTCTATTGAGGTCTTTGAGTCATCCCTTCTCCTTTGGCAGTCTGATGAATCCGGCATTGGGTGCCTCCTTTATTTGGTATCCGACGTTTGCTTATCTTTCTTGTGATTTGTAGTTCTTAATTCGTTTTACCAGTGACTGTGCTTATAATATTCTAATTCAGCATTCGTTAGTAATTCACTCTTTTAATTGATCATTGGAAATATGTGTGCCTAATATATACTGAGTATCTTGAATTTTTTTTTCAGATTGATGTCATTGCAAGTTTGTTAAGCGGTAGACTCGCTCGTGAGCGGATTGGTCCTGCTATGCTGAGTGCAGTGCAAAGTCAGGTTAGAGCAAATTCCTGTAATTTAGAAACATGGATAGATCTCTTTTTCTTTTCTTTTTTTCAATTTTCGTTTGCTCATAGTTTCTGATTAAATCAGATGGGAGCTGTTGAAGTGACATTTGAAGAGGTCCCCATCTAGATGTGTATAAGAGACAGGCTGTTGAAAAGATACCAAAGATTGTGATCACCAAATGATAACAATGTTATGATTCTGGCGAGCGAGTTTCTTGTTCTGTATGCCTTCAGGTACTTTTACATCTTACCCTTTTGATTAATCAATTTTCTTATATGCTAGACTATTAGTTCAAAATGATGGCGAATTTGTCGTGTAAATCGTCATTGTTTCTGTATGCAGGATTTTCAGATTGGGGAGACTGTACGAAGTTTACCTCATTGCCATCACATGTTTCACCTACCTTGCATCGATACATGGTTGGTAAGGCACGGATCTTGTCCATTGTGCAGAAGGGATCTCTAAAATTTCTGTTCTTGTAAATTATACCATAATACGTAGGCTTTCTATTTTTATCCACTTAAACCCTAAGATATACTACAATTTTTCCGAACAACCACATGTAATTAGCACGAGTTTGTCAAACTTAGCCTAGTTGTTGTCCCACACTTGATCATCAGTCTTGTATAAAATTTTGAGGTTTATGATTGGGATCTTATTCCCCTAGTGCTTCCTTTTCGTGTGTCATGTTTTGGT
Organism: Cinchona pubescens; assembly: GCA_025175665.1. Classification (NCBI taxonomy): domain Eukaryota; kingdom Viridiplantae; phylum Streptophyta; class Magnoliopsida; order Gentianales; family Rubiaceae; genus Cinchona; species Cinchona pubescens. The sequence continues at coordinate 731,409 of JANKKI010000174.1, forward strand.
TGAAATCCTACACATTTCAACTTTTTGTTCAAGTGTCAATCTCAAGCATGATTAGTAAGCAGGAATCAATGGAATGTCTGTGCTCTCAAATCTTTGGGGAGAGGTGGTCCTATTAGGCATTTTAATGCAAGTTTTAGGAGCACTATGCAGTGTTCTTGGCTAAGAGATATATTATTGATTAAGGAATATAACCCTGATTCTGACAACAAAGTGTAGTTTGGCTTCACTTATGACCTATTCATCAAGGTTCGAGCCAGTAAGATTCGAGCCATTCGAGCCAGTAAAGGATATGAGAGGTGGGTTTTTTTATATTTAAAAAAAAATACTGATTCCAACATTCCTTATCATTTCAATTGAAGGAAATCAACCTTAATTTTTTGTTTTTCAGCTAACTGGATCAGGCTACCAAGTACCACCAGCTAAAATAAAGGATCAGATGGCTGTCTCTTATACACATCAAGATGTGCATAAGAGACATTTGCTCAATTATGCAACCACTTCAACTGGGAAATAATATGTACATGCATCTGACAATTGTTGTTAGTTGTTTACATTTAATTGGGAGATGGGAACATGATTTTATTAACTGTCCAAGGATTGAAAGATGTAATATAATACAGGCCAATGTGATTATTAAATCATACAAGTTGAAAAATAATTTTGAAAAAAAGTATATAGAGCTTGTTCCCAACAGTTTTAACTTTTTAAATATCTAAATTCATTTAAATAAATCTTATAAGCAGTTTTAGATAAACTGTTGGGAACAAGCTCTATATACTTTTTTTTTATATAATATTCGTCCTTGTAGGTTAAGTTTGGATTGGGGTGTTTAATTGACCAAGAAATTATAGATTTTAAAGTTCCTAATGGATTAATCTCTTCTACTACATCTACACCCCATAAGAGCAGCGGATTTGAAATTCATTTAGGTTCAAATCCTTCAAACTAAAACTATTAAATCCAGCAAATGCCTCGAGTGTCAAGTCCCCTTTGCAATGAAGGAGAGGTTATTCTTTTTTAAGTAAATGATTGGAGAGAGAATGTGCAAGAATAACATCTTTGAAATTTCCACAATAATAATAGGAAATGATCTTGTCTTGGGCCCCTTCCACGTCCAAAATATGAAAGCCAATTTCCTAGCATCCTCATCAATAGAAGCCTTCAAAATGTCAAGATTGCCCATGAATCATGATAATAAAAAAATAAGATGTAAAAGTACCTAATGAGTCATATTTATTTTTCTCAAACTTCATCACCAGAACTCTCTAATGTGATTATATTAGTCAATTGATTATGAATGTGATTTTTATGGCATTCATTGGATAGTTTTTAATTGTAGACATACATATTGAACTATAACATTTTAGAAGACTTAAACTTGATTATAATATGCACAAAATTTTGATGATCTTGTAAATTTAGCTTTTTTTTTTTTTTCATTTGTACCCGTGACAAACAATGTATGACCAGGAATTACTTGGGTGGACCTGTGGGTACTTGCAAGGTTGCCCATTATTGCATTGTGGAACAACGAAGTGATTATCAGAATGTTAGCCACAACAAGAAGGATCATTAACTATTTCAGCACGAGTGCATCTATATAAAGTGATAAAATTACTGAAATATCATTAGATCCGCTAACGAAAAAAACGAAATTCGACTAAATATTTAAAATTAAGAAACGTAAACTGTATTTGACAAATGATTATGAATTTGTGATAATGTAAATCATTTCCCTTCTAATACTGCCACAAATCCTCATTAATTAATTTAAAAGGTTTGGCAGATAATAAGGTGTATGCACCCAAAAAGGGAAACTTAAAAAAAAATAAAAACTCTAAAGCTTTTACACTTAGGTGACTGTTCCACCAAATTCAGTACATCTGACATTTGCTCATAGCTACCCGCATTAATGGCATCTATAATATTTGTTATTTAGGGGAATATGATTTACAATTTGGTGTAACCTCGTAATGATTATATATATAGCTTATTCAAATCTGTGTGGGCAAATATGCATAAGCTCTTTGGTTTTATGGGTTTAACAAGAAAACGATCGAGCTATATAGGTATCGTAATCATTTAATTAGGAACATAACGTCATATTCCCCTCTTATGTTGGTCCATGAGTTGGAAAACAATTGAAATTTAGTACAAATCTAATAAATTTGTTGAAAAAAGTACCAATGTTGAGTTGTGCCATCCAATGTCCACATATCATTTAACGAGTAGAAAGTAGTTTAAATCCAAATGCAAATCACTTGAAGATATGGGAAATGCCATATGTTAAAGATTATTCTGTAGTACAAAAAATCCTTTAGTATTTACTGTGTAATACGAAAATTAATATTTTAAATTATTAGATGATTAAAAAATAATGACATTTTTCTATTTTTTAGTTATTTTAACTATGATAAGACATTACGGAATGAATAGCAAAAACTTCTACCCATCCTACATTGGCTTTTTGAAGCTCATGTATATGGATCATATGGTCGTTTCTTAAAGGTTCATAAACATTAATTCAATGGGAAATTTTATTTCGGGATTCTCTTGGTTTGTTGGTCGTGCAGTTTTAAATTCAATTACAGAAACACAAAAGTTTTTATTTTTTATTAAGGATAAAAACTTAAAAAGTTAAATATTATTTTTTCGTTCAAATACATATTAAATAACTTAGTTTACTATTTTATAACATTATATATATATATATTTTAAATTATATTCATTGTGATAAAATAGTTATGCAAATAAAATAAAAATATAATTGACCATTTATTTCATTAGCGAATTTAATGATATTTCAATAATTTTATCACTTTATATAGATGCAATCGTGCTGAAATAGTTAATGATCCTTCTTGTCGTGGCTAACATTCTGATAATCACCTTCTTTTTCCACAACTTTTTTTTTTTGCAAAATAAATATGGCTGTACTCTTATACACATCTAGATGTGTATAAGAACTCATATGTAATATCTAGCATACTACTTATAAAATTACCTTTTTGAAATAAAATTAGAAAATTTAGGTAATTTAGAAAGAATGATTCCATAATCTACATTGGCCCTGTCTCTTTTCCCGAGAATGACCTTTCAACTTAAAACTTTTATACCAAACATATAGGGAATGGATAAGTTAGAAAGTCTTTTCCTTTCTAGCCATTAAATTTCTTACCATCGAAAAGATGTGTATAAGAGCAGGGGCAAAGAAAAAAATTGAAATAAGATTTGAATAACTTATCCATTCCATTTAAATTTGGTATGGGAGTTTTAAGTTGGAAAGACTATTCCTACATCTTGGAATCCCCATTCCTCAAATGATGTAAAAAAAAAAAAAAAAAAAAAGGCTCTTTCCAACTTCATTTTGGAAAGAAAAGATTATAAAATTACAAGTTTATCCAAATTTATTCAAATCTTATTCAATTTTTTTCTTTGCCCAGTGTAATCTTTTTGGAAATAAATACATTTTTTCACAATAAATATAATATTACATAATTAGTTAAATTGTATAATTTAATTATATATGTGAATTAAGAGAAATTTTCAGGGAATAAGAATTTTAATATTTATAAGAGATTACAAAATTTCTTTTTTTTTTAAAGCAAAAATGTAACTACATGGTTGAAATTTAAAATCTAAGTATGTGATTTTTCATGAAGGATAAATAATTTAAAAAGTTACTATATTATTTTTTACATTCAAATTAAATAGCTAAGTTTAGCTAGGGTTATAACATTTAAAGTTGAATTACCTCTTCTACATTCAAAGTTCATAGCTAATTTTAGCTAAATGTTATAAAATTAGCTAAACTTAGCTATTTAATTTGAATGTAAAAAATAACATGTAACTTTTTAAATTATTTATCCTTAATGAAAAATATTTAAAGTTTCTCATACTCAAAGAAATGTAAATATGAACAAAAACAAAAAATATAAATTTGTTATATTTTCTTGAAAGAATCTAGGACATTTAAATCAAGTTAGTTTGAAATGCTCTCCATTCTTACATCAAAACTAATTATACTAAACATTAATGAAAGAATACTCATTCTATCCTATCTTAAGTCATTAGATATGTAATAGGAATAAGTATTCTTACCTATTTTAAGTAAAAACACATTCTATTTAAAATAATCTTTCTATTCATAGCCATTCTCACATACTAAACATGGGGTAAGATGAAAAAGTACGAAATGTATTTTGTGATTTAATTATTATTGCTATTGGCCTATTGCTACTTGTTAGTTTGTTGCTATTGGGATGCAATATTGGATGTATTTTGTAATTTAGATTGAATTGTCTTTAACAAATTGTGAAACGGGTACACCAACCACCATTCACATCTAGATGTGTATATATCTGCACAATTACTTCCCCAAACCATCACTTATTGTTTATGACATGCTCAGCGAGTCACCCTACTCTCATCTCAAGTCCCAACACTCCCTCAAAAACTTCTACTCCAATTCTCACAAGTTGCAATTATGGGTTTAATTCTCAAAACTTAGTTTAAAGACATTTACTCTTCTATCATTTCCATTTTATTAACAAAAAATTGTGATTTTTATTGTAGAATTTGTGGTCAGTAAATTGTCTTTAGTGATAGATAAATATTCTTATTTGGATTTCTTTTAATAATTTTTGTGTCTATGCCTTTGACTCTAAATTGCTTATATTTGTTTGCCTATGTATTTGCTTTGACAAGAGAAATAAAAAATAAAAAATAAATAAAGGTATTTGCTTTAATTGAGGAAGGCTTGCGTGGGTATGTTTTTGTGTTTGTCAGTAATGGCATATTTTCTTAAATGTTAAATGGATACTTAGGGGAATATCCCATTTTATTGTTTATATTGATTCTTGAAAAGGCTTATGTATGTAGTGAATAGTCATGAAGACTTCGCAAATTAGTGTTGTAGATGGAGATGTATCATGTATTGGGTGTGAAGTAGGCAGTTATATTGACATAGCAATCGGTGGTGAGGGTTGTTTGATGGAGGTGTATTTCTCTTGATTAACAGTCTAGTGGGAAGGGATGGTATTCCCGGATGAAGGGGTGAAAGTGAAAAATGTTTTATTTAAAACACAACGGAAGGTATTTTAGGATAATCAGAAGAAAATTGTGTTGATGTCATCATTTTGGGTTTGTTTTGTTACCTAAAAGTTAAAACAGAGAAGTGTAATTTTTAAACTTGAGGAGCTTCTTGTAATTATGTTAAACCTCAAGGAGGTATATGAAATTGAAAAATTCTACAATCCCATTGAGAGAATCATTTCCTTAGTTTTAAGTTAATCAGACAAGATAAATTTTTAAAACATATAGTGTTTATATAAGTGCTTAACCCTATTTTGTAATGCATAAGGAAGCTTCATGACAGGAGAGCAGTGACTTGGCAGTTTGATCCCAATCATGATTTTGTGGTTTATACATTGAAATCGGCTTTAATCGTCTTATAGGGAAATTTTATAATTTTGTTGAGTGAACTATTCTGTTAATTTTAAAAGTTTGTACATTATAAATTTTTAAAATATATAATATTATATTTTATAAATTTTTAAAGTGTAACGAGATAAAATTTTCCTTACAATTGAGTTTGTTTATAGATGAGTACGGACTCGAACTAATGGATTTGAATGCCAACACTTTCAAGGATACACTCAAATCCAGCCCAATTAAATTATAATTGTCATTGTAAATTGGTCATTCTCTAAGTTTAAACATCTAAAAAAAAAATATACATAAATACATACGTACGTATATATATATATATATCACTGTAGATTGGTAAAGAGTGAGTTTGAAAGTCGGATCTGATATTGAGCCAAAAAACAATTAAGCTTAATTAAGCTAACTGTATTTTTTCATTATTCAATTTTAGAGGGGCTGGATTGAGTTTGACCTTATTTGCTTGATAAAATTGAGATTAAGAGTATGAGATTTATTAATTTCTAAAGATGTAGGAATAGTCTACTTTATTTTCAAAAGTTATTTTATCGGTGGAATTATACACATTAGATGTGTATTTGTACAATTTTTGTCCCAAAAAAAAAAAAAAAAAAAAAAGTCCATCGTCACCTTGTATAAACTCTTTAATTTTTTTTTCCTTTCCATATTTTCTTTGGGTCATTAGTTTTTCCAGTCTAGAGTTTTCTATATTTCTTTTTTTTTTTTTTTTGTAAGAAAAAATTTAGAAGGATTATAAGTTACCCTTTTTCCCAGATTCATTTAGTAGAGGTGTTCATGAACCGGATACCAGTTCATGAGTTAAAAAAAGTACCCGACCCTCACTAATCGGATCAAGAAAATTTCAACCCTCTACCGGGCTATACAAAACGGGTACCCGAGAGGGTCGAGTTGACCTGTACTCAATTTTGTATAAGAGACATGTTCTTATAAGAGATAGGGCAAATAAAAAGGGGATCTTATACACAATCTAGATGTGTATTAAATCTAAGGATACAATCTAGTCCAATTAACATCCCAATGCAACCAGCTGATGTAGCATTATTCTTTAAATAATGAATCAATAATTAAATCATAAAATACATTTCTAGATGTGATCTACCTATACATTTATAGATATTTTAAGAACTTTGTATGATATTTACAGATCACTCATCAAATTAACTAATCTGATTATTCTATTTACAGTCTTAGCCAATCCCTATTGGCCATATTTCATATTTTAAATTTTTAAGTAATTGTATTCCAAGTACAAAGTCTCTTACCTCGTCAAAGTTTAATGAAGGAAATTTTTATGGGAAAATTACCGAAATAGTCCCTCAATTTTTTTACTTTAATCAAAATAGTCTCTCAACCTTTTTTTTAGTCAGGATAGTTCTTGAACTTTTATTTTTTGACCGAGATAGTCCTTTTGTAGTAGAGCCATCACAAAAACTTCTTTTGTTGGGTAAATTCTACATACACCCCCTATGGTTTAGTTATTTTCTATGTTTGGCTAATTTAAAATTTGACAATAATTTAGGGCCAACTTTTAAAAACAAAAGAATTAGTGATTACTAAGGATTGTCAGATGGGGTTAGTGGGTGGTGTCTAGTGGGTGAGGAGAGACGCTTGAGCGATTGTTGGTGGCAGTAGGTGGCTGAAGGGCTTGTTTTGGAGTTAAGTAGATGACAACTTCGGCTGGGGGAAAGAAAAGAGAAAAGGGTCAGGATTTTCAATTTTTTTTTTGTAAAAAATAAATGTTTCAGTTTTTTTCTTTTTTTAAAAAAAAATTGTTATGAGGGTTTTTTTTTTTTCACCCCTTCAAATTGAAAATCCTGACCCTTTTCTCTTTTCTTTCCCCCAGCCGAAGTTGTCATCTACTTCTGTCTCTTATACACATCTATTCCCTACCATCTTCGAATTCATTAACTGCATCTGTGAATTCATTTAACAAATTTCTGACTAAAATTAATTGTTGTCTTTTGTGTTAATGGGGTAGTGACATAAGATAACTTCCGTTAAAGTAAAAAAATTAAAGGACTATTTTGACAATTTTCCCAAATTTTTATTCTAGTCGATGTTAATCAAGAGTCTCCCACACAGTCCACAAATTAGGAGCCCGTCAATAGCATCTTACTTTTGTCTCAGCTTTTTTGGGTTATCTTATGTCACTACCCCATTAACACAAAAGACAACAATTAATTATTGCTATGCTATAGTATAATCTATAATCAGCTCGTAATACGTTGTCATTTATCAAAATCAATAATTTTCTGGGAATTAACTGGTGATCTACAAATGATAGTACTCAAACTCTATATTATTTTATCTGATTACCTATACCCAAAAAAGCTGAGACAAAAGTAAGATGCCAATTTACGTAAAAATAAAACTTGATTTGTGTGTGAACTTTATTATTTGAATGCTAAATATTATTTAGATCTTGGGTGAGGAAGACAAAGTGGGATGTCTTGTTCAAGCTTAGCTATGAACATGAATTAATTTAACAAAGAATACCATCATGATTCAAAGTCATTAAGCAACCAAAGACGGTATGTGCTTTTAAAAAGAACTCGTCATTATCTTAATTTCAAATAAATTAATAGTAGCATTTTTTACGTGTTAGAAATAAACAGTGACATCCACTGCTGTTGGCGTTTTTCTATTACATCATGATAAGCTTCTGGATATTACAATGATTAATTGTGTTATTATTGAATTTAAAAATAAATTAAGAAATGAGTTACAAGATTGCCAGACTATTCAAAGTTCAATGGAACTATGTAAAAGAGATTCTCAAGGATTGTATTCATGTTAATCTTCTTCATCATTTGCTAGAAAACATATATCTCACGGAAAATACTTAGGTAGACCCGATCTTTAACCACACCTGTAGATCCTGTGGATTCAGAATTAAATATTAAAGAATCTTGCTTACATCAATCGATATCATGATTCTTTAATGTCTAATCCGCACCACATGGGTCTACAAGTGGGTCAAAAATCGGATCTACCTAAATATTTGCCATATCTCACTACAACTGGCCCGGATTAATTAGTGTAATTAATAGACGTTCTAACGTTTGTGACTACAAAAACATCACGTACGTATGCATATGTATTAGGTCCTTGTTAGTGAAGCGCAAATGTGAATTCTAAAGGATCTAATCAATAAACTTGTTAACCCTATCTGTGGATTATAATATTTGATTTGTGTTTTAGAATTATCACGGATGCTGTCATTTCTGACATCTAGATGTGTATAAGAGACTCCAAACGGCAACAGCCAAGAAAGCATGCAAATTAAACAAATTAATATTATACAAGAACGTCTAGAGAAATTTAACCACTACTTTCATCCGGGCCAGTTGTAGTGAGATATGGCAAATATTTAGGTAGATCCGATTTTTGACCCACTTGTAGACCTGTCTCTTATACACATCTAGATGTGTATAAGAGACAGATCGAGTTTGATTCAATATCGAATAGTTTGATTTATTTACAATTTTAAAATTGCTCCCTTGTTATGTATTACATTTATTTTCCTCATTATAGTTTCTGACTGTGTATAAGAGACATTATATGTGTATAAGAGACAAATAAATAGACACATCCTATCGACGTTGTTAGTGGATAAGGAGGACGAAGATTTAGTTATGTCTATATATACAGCATAAACAGAAAAAATAAAAAATGTCATGTGTTATTTATATTTTCTAAAACATGTAATTGCAAGAATACTTGATTAACTGTATTATCATCTGTAATTAAAATTGAAAGGTCTACGATATTTTCTACAAAAAAAATTATGTATAGAAGTCTTTATATTGTCTGATTCACAAGTATCAACGCTATAACTGAAGCAATTTAACATGAGATTTAACAAAAACAAACACTCTTGTACTTTTAATTAGGTGCTTTATGGTATTTTTCATTGGAATTATTTCTGGAGGAGATCTATATTCATAACCTTTTCCAAACTCGTATTTTTAGTTTGATGAAATCAATTTGTATTTTTCGTGTTGTCATGTAATTAGAGGTGTACAAGTATTTCGTTAATCGAATTTGTAAATGATTTTGAATTCAATTCGGTTAATAAATTTGGTTAATTTTGATTTTTGTCAAAAGCATTTGTTAAATGAATTCACAGATGCAGTTAATGAATTCGAAGATGGTAAGGAATTTTTTTAGATCAGATAACTGATTACTAAATTTAATAATTAAAAGTAAAATTTTATTAAAATACTTTGATATATAAATTGTGCATCACTAAAAATATAAATTTAGTTATTCAACTTAAAATATATTTAATGATAACTTATTATAATCAGCGTTAATTTTTTTAACTTAATTCACAATTATTATAGCTTATGTATTAATTTATACTTATATTACTAAATTAGTTCCACAAATCACATTAATAGTTGTATAGGATTTTATCCCAATGTTAATGGTTCAATTAGTTCAAGTTGAATTTAGTTAATCAAATTCAAAACCAAGTACTAAATTTGAATTTGGTTAATCAAATCTTTTACCGAATTGAATTGAAATCGAAATTAATCAAAATTTTCGAACTCTTTTCTAAATTTTGATGGATTTTATTAACCAATTAATTAATGCTCAACCCTACCTGTTAATGTAATTAATCATGTAATAAACTATACTTATATGGCAGTATCTGGATGCCTCTCTCCTACCTATTTTGTCATTAAAAAAAAGGGAAAAACAGAAATGATCTTCACCAAGGGAAACATATGATCCTATTGTATTATTTAATGAAACGAGATCCTCTGCCAATTCATGCAAACCAAAAAAATAGCTAACATTGTACTACCAATTGATAGACTTTATATTGATAGTACGTACAAAAGTTTCATTTCAACATATTTAAACGAGATCAGTATACAAAAAATTTTAAAAAAATATATTAAATTATATCAAATTTATAAAAAAAATATTTCGAAATTATCAACTAACTTATCAGTTTACATTAATATTTTTAAATTTCTCTCCATTAATATGACACTAACAACACTAATGGTAAAATTAGAAAACTCACTCTTATACACATCTAGATGTCTAAAACACAAATAATATGACACAAATATAGAGTAGATGTGTATAAGAGACAATAAAACGACAAAGAGTAAGTAGTTAATCTTTTTCACAATGTTGGTCAAGTATGAGTTTTTTGGTCTCTTGATTATTCTAGATGTTAAAGAGACAGGTCTCTTAATACAGTACTCTTGTATTAAACAACATAATACAAGGTTAAAAGAGAAATTAAACCTCTTTTTTTCTTGTATAATATTAATTTGTTTAATATAAGAGACAACCTTGTTTATAAGCTCGTTTGGACATTAAGACTTCAATTTGAAGATGTCATTTTTATTTACTAGATAAGATACACATAATCTTGTATAAGGACAGGCTTAGATAAGGTTGCTACAATCTGTTCAGCAGAATCAGCTAAGGCCCCTCTCTGCATGCATATATCTGCCTTTCCATTTCGTTCAGATATGGCAAATATTTAGATAGATCCGATTTTCTGTCTCTTATACACATCTAGATGTGTATAAGAGACAGAACTGGTTGTTTTATTTAGTTTAACCACTTCACAAGTCTCTTATAGTCATCTAATATGTTTGATGAAATTCTGAGACATGTTTAGCGTGAAACGATTATATTGTGCTAGTTCTTGGCAATGTTGTTTTAGGTAAGCTGGATGTAGGGAAAATGTGGTTAAGGAGATTTCAGTTAGAAGAACTGCAGAAGGCCACTAATAATTTTAGCAAAGATTGCTTGATTGGTACTGGTGCATTTGGAAATGTATATGTAGGATCATTTGAATCTTGACTGAGGGAATATTGGCAATTAAAAAGCTTCATCCTTCATCATGCACAAGCATTGATGAATTCAGAAATGGTAAGGCTCAATAACTTGTACTACTACCATTTATAGGATTATTGAATTTGTGAAACTGACAGCTAGTATACGTTACTCCATTAGAAGTTTGAACTTACCCCTAAAGCATGAGAACCTTGTTGAGCTGGTTGGGTTCTGCGAGCAAGCCGGTATACTACAAACTCTACAGATGTTAATCTGTTTATTACAAATTCCTAATCTTGGCATCACGAAGCTAAAAATGTTTAATGAGCTTGTATTACTTCAGTGGTCAAGATGAGAAAAGATATCTGGTCTATGAATATGTCCTTAAAATGTTTCATTAAATTAATATCATGGGTAAGTTTTGAACCCTTCTAAACACTTTATATATTTCATCTGGTATTGTGAATATTCTTGATGAAAGATTGCTATTATAGGAAGAGGAGGAAGAAGCTTAACTTGGAGGCAGAGTGAGTAAACATAGCAATTGGAGCAGCCAGGGGTAAGTTCAAACTTCTAATGGAGTAACGTATACTAGTTGAGTGACAAAAAGAACAAGAAAGAATGAAATTCTAAACAACATCATTATCTGGATATGTTTGTAGGGATAGCCCATCTGCATGAAGGGGTCAAGCCAAGTATAATCCATCGGGATATAAAGCCGAGTAACATCTTAGTAACCGAGAATTTTGAGGCTAAGGTCTCAGATTTTGGCCTTGTGAAATCAGGTCCTGTTGGGGATCAATCACATGTTAGCAGTCAGGTTAAAGGGACACCAGGATATCTTGATCCTGCCTATTGTGCAAGTTTGCATTTGAGTCCATTTACTGATGTTTACAGCTTTGGTGTCATTCTTCTGCAACTTGTTGCTGCTAGACCTGCGGTTGATTCATCTAGAGGATATCCTAATGTTCATATTGTTGATTGGGTAAGTCAAACAAGTGCCCTTTTGGTCCTATTTCATTGGAATTAAGATTACATTTAGATATGATCAAGAAAGAAGGAAATGGAATTAATGATCTTTTTTCTTCCAAAATGCAGGCAAGATCTAGCCTGGAGAGAGGAAGAGTCGACGAAATCATAGACTCTAATCTTCTATTAGAGGAATGTAATATAGAGATAATGTTGAAAATGGGACAACTTGGCCTAAAATGTGTAGTTGACATGCCAAAAGAGAGGCCAACTATGACTCAAGTGAGGCAAGAACTAGAGACAGTCTTCATTCAGTGCAAATCTTTATACCCAAACAACATTCATTAAACTCCCGGAAGCATCCAGTAGCAGTAGCCTCATCAAAGCAAGCTAGAGTTGTCGATCGATAGATAATGGTTACTTCTCAAAGATCCATAAGCATAGATGGCATTGGACTTCAAAGATTTCACGTAGACATGGATAGTCACTCTTTCAGGAGTTCGAGTTTGAAATGTTTTGAGCACAGCATAAGCATGGGCTGCTGCTGCAAGCAACCTAAGAGGCATTTCTGAGGAGATGAGTCCATGCATGGATGAGTCTTTTATACACACGCTAAATAAATTAAGTTTACCGATGTTAGAGAGCATAATACGGCATTGCTATTAGTATTATGGTTTGCTTTAGATGTTAGCCCTAGGTTTTGTCGTGTATTCGGACAGGGTTGTTCGGTACTTGAATATCTTATACTTAAAACTTGGTAGATTTACAAAACAAGTTCTTGTGGATTATAAGAGTTTGTTGTCCAATTTCTAGAATTGGGGTGGATAAATACAAATAATAACTTGAGAAAGTAGTCTTTCGAAACATGTTTATGCTTTTAGCAGTTTGTTGGAACCTTGTCCTTGTTGCTTTACCCTGTATACATTCCACCCAAGGATTGCCCATTAATCAAAATATCTGTGATATTTAAGGGGTCCAGGTTCTCATACTTGACCAACATCTAAAAAAAGAGGAACTACTATACAGAATAGAAGATATGCCGTTTAAATATGTTGAAATGAAACTTTTGTACGTAAGAGAAGGAGAACGAGAATGGAGGAAGAGGGGTGGGGGGGTGGGGGGGAAGACAGAATTTATCAACTCACTTCCATGCTCATCTTTTGACGAAGTCATAAACCTGAACTTATGATCATGAATTTGGAAGTATAGGAACAAATGGTACCCTGCATCAAAATCCTGAACTTATCAATGAATTAGGAAGTATAGAAACCAATGGTACCCTGCATTTGGAGCCCTCCAAGTATACAACAACCATAACTTTGTCATCTGCAATGATGAACCACAAGCTGTAACATGAAAAACAATCTTTTCATTTCCAAGGGATTCAGTTTTACACCATTTACATGATACACTTCAAAAGGAAGTGGCTAAAGGGAAATGATTATAAGTAGAAACGATAATCCTCAAGAAAGAATCTCTACAGTAACTTTCAAGCTCTCCTTTTCTTCCTGATCCTTTCACTCTTTCTGCTTATAAACTAAATAAAACACCAGTTCCAAGTCATCGTTACATTTAACACCGGGTGAGAGGTGGTGGTATCCTGTCTCTTATACACAACTAGATGTGTATAACAGACAGGACTGGGTGAATTCAGATGACTCGGTTATAGGCCAATCTCAAGCATAATGTGTGGCGTGTAAATGCCGTCGAACTCCACGATCAATCTTCTTCAGGTCAGAGTACCTCATCTCTCTTTTCTTGGCCGCTTCTTGCAATGAAGCTTTCACCAGCCTTCTAGCACTCCCCTGCATGAACAAAAATAGTTGGACGTCAATATCTTATTCTTTTCATCAGCCTCCTGTTATTATACAACCCTATTTCAAGCCTCAGCTTCAGAGTTCATACGGACACTGGATTCCGACTAAGGATTCTCTAGGACCAAGAATCGAACACCCTACATTTACCCTCACCCACATATAAAATGCGCAAACCTGGCAGCTGGGACCGCAGATGCAAAATGTGAAATTTTCTATGGTTTTTGCAAAATATATGCAATCAAATAAAATCACAAAATATGCATTCTAGAGAACTGGCTGAGAAGCTATTTGATTAAAAACAGAAACAAGTGTTTTAAAATCACAGGCCGTTGGAAGTCAATTTCTTGAAATAGAAAAAGTGGATTGGACATAATGAGGTTGCAAATTTTATAAACAGGCATCAAGGTCACATAGACCATGCATGATGTGTAACTCCTGTTCTCTTATAGCAGGCATCTAGGATGGGCTTGTATAAGAGACAGGGATAAGAAGTTCAGAGAATTCTCTGTTTTGCCATCAAACTACAGTTGAGTACTTTG